>JAWZYV010012552.1:0-708453 GCA_038373885.1 Cheiracanthium punctorium | reverse complement strand
TAATGTATTCTCCAGCAAAATTTCTATGTTTGTTTAATACTTGTTTCTCCAATTTTCACGTGGGATATTACAGTAGAGGGAAAATATATGAATTAATCCTAAAAAATGGGCCAGAAAAATCCCATCTCAATTGGCAATGTCATCTGCCAATCGACTTCTTTGAGTTTTTGTAGGAACATGTATTTGGATTTGTGTGCTTGTTCACGAGGAACCGCTTATAAATCTACGTCAAAGAAAGGACAATCACAAGGAGGGCAAATGCCTTGGGGGAAGACTTTTGTGGGTATCTAGCGCGTATTCACGTTACATCTGGAGAAAGCCACCCAAAACTCCAGACCGCTAGACCGACGGCCCCGCGAGAGGACAGAACCCTGTTCCTCCACTTGAGCCATCTCCCAATGTCAGTGGCTTTAACCACTGTGCTACACATTGGTGCTTCTTTGAGAATTACAAATATAGGCAATGTTTGAAAAATGCGCTAATACCACAGATTATTGTTGCCTGTTAAATAATATTTCAGAAATCTATAATTAATTTAAAATTTCGGTGCTAAGTCCCTTTACGTTAGTTTAACAAGCTTTATTTGCTATCATTCATAATTTAGCACGGTGTTAGTGTAGTGTAAATGCTTTTACAAAGTTCGTCTCACAGATTTCTGTTTACACTTTACATAAAAAACTTCATTGAAAATTGAATGCTTTTATGGGGAAGTTGTAGCTTTTGTAGCATCAGCTATAAACAATGAAGTGAGTTTATATACATTAATAAAGTGACCAGACGTCCTGCTTTTGGCGGGAAAGTCCTGATTTTCACCTATATGTCTGCTGTCCCCACAGAATCCTAAAATGTCCTGCTTTTCCATTCTTGGCCCGCCAAAGTCCTGCTTTATGAAAAATAAAAAATCTGATGTGTCCAACACATGACTTCCTTGCACGTCCATTAGATCAAAAATATTTTCGACGCACTTCCTCTACATTTATTTGTTTGAAAGAGATAAAATATCAATAATAGTAAGGTTTAGCGAATTCTAGCCAAATATTTCGATATCGCCAATCTGAGTTCAATTTGAAAGATTTCCTTCTGACACTTTATTTGGCGATATTTCACCAAAAGCCGACAAACTTGAGATAGTCAGCGAGATTTTGGGGATAGCCAAAGTAGTCATTGACCACAGACTTTCAATGAGTTGATTGCATCTATACACCTCAATGTAGTCAAAGTCATTTGGCTCACCATGTAAATAAATTCTCAGTCGATTGCTGTCAAAAAAGATATTGAAAACAGTTAGGTATTACAATAGTTCTAAATACAAAGTTAAAAAATCTACGGGTTAAAGTTTTAGAGTTATACAAAATAGGAAATAATTTATGGCGCCAAATTTGGCGATATTTCGGCGAAGCTCGTCAATGTCGACGACATTTGGCGAGATTTTAAGCATAAACCAAACAATGACAGATTATCGCCAAATTTGGCGATATTTCGCCAAAACTCGCCAAGAACGATGACAAATGGCGATACTTTGGGCCTGGACCAAATGACTGACTATCGCCAAATTTGGCGATATTTCGCCAAAACTCGCCAAGGTCGAGGACAGACGGCGAGATTTTGGGCATGTACCAAACAATGACTGTCTACAGTTGTATTATAATGAAGATGTCCATAGACATTAAGGTACTGAAATTCTTTTCGGTGGTCCTGTAAATAAACTCTCCAGTAGATTGGAACCAACAATCGAGATGCACAACTAGATGTTACAACATTCTTATATATGAAATTTCATAACAGTTTTTGAGATTTGAGAGTTAAATATGCACACACGTACACCAAAAGTCGCCAAGCTTGGCGACTTTTGGCACAGTTCTTGAGGGAGGCACGTGACCGTGGTCGGACCATTACCTAACTTATGTGGTAGGACGGTATTGTGCTTGAAATGGATGAATGCCCCTAAAATTGCTATTGGCCGTAATGTATTGGAAATCTTTTGAGTGTTCCTGTAGCAGAACTATAAATGATAAAGACACTTTTTTTTAATGGAGAAATTCATTTTCTAACTCTTTACAGCATATATCACTTCTGAGTCGTTTGAAATATCCCAATACCTCTAAAAAACGCTTTGATGAATTTCTGCCCATAGAGCGTAATGTATTTCGAATTTTTGGGCGGTCCTGTAGATAAACTATTCAGTCGAATGGAACCGAAAGGGGAGGTGCACAACTAGATGTTACAACAATCCTAAATATAAAGTTTCAACATTCAACGCCTAACAGTTTTTGAGATATGCGAGTTTAATGAAATTCGGCCCATTGAGTGTAATGTATTTCGAATGTTTTGGGCAGTCCTGTAGATAAACTATCCAGTCGAATGGAACCAAAAGGGGAGGTGCACAACTAGATGTTACAGCTATCCAAAATATGAAGTTTCGACATTCTACGCCTAATAGCTTTTGAGTTAGGCGAGTTTAATGAATTTCGGCCCATAGAGCGTAATTTATTTCGAATCTTTTGGGCGGTCCTGTACATAAACTATCCATTCGATTGCCACCAAAAGGGGAGGTGCACAACTAGATCATAGAACAATCCTAAATATCAAATCTCAACATTCTACGACCAATAGTTTTTGAGATATGCGAGTTACATACATACGTACGTACGTACGTACGTACGTACGTACATACGTACGTACGTACAGACGGCATGGAAAAACTGGCCACAGTAGACTCGCCACTGGTCAAAATGAGTTGCAGACGCGTTAATATGATCGTGCATGCTAGCCTACGATGAGATGCATCGAAAAAAATTTTTAAATTAAATTTAGAGGTAGTCAAAATCGGTTTTTATGTCGAAATTTGGCCCCCAAAATTTTTCGGGATCACATTACTTCCTTATACTACGTACAAGGAAGTAATAAATAAATAAATAGTAAATGTAAAATAAATTGGAAGTAAATTCACATGAAAATGATTGTGTTATTTACAAAGTTTTTTGTTACTTGTATTTCACGTCGGCTTTCTTTTATTGATGAAAATGATTGTTTTATAATACACTCATGTCCATAAATTAAGGATAATGAAGTTCAGGCAAAGAAAGAGAAAGAAGCAAAACAAATTTGACTTATTTGTAAAGTCTATTTATTAAACAAAAAGTAAAGAGCAAAAAAGATGCGATATGTTTGACATAATTAATAAAAATTGCAACTTTTACTCCTTGACCAAATTTCAAAAAAGAACCTATTTACAAAAAACAGTATAACATGGTTAGTAGTATGGTTAATACGGAGTATGTCTCCCGGTCGATGCATTACAGGCCTGACAACGCCTAGGCATGCTGAGTATCAAATGATCAATCTGATCTTGGGGAATATTACACCACTCATCAAGCAATGCACTCCGAAGTTCCGGTAGACAGGTGGGAGGGGGTTGACGGGCTACAATTCGTCGGCCAAGCATATCCCACACATGCTCTATTGGATTCAAGTCCGGTGAGTATGCTGGCCAATGCATACGGGTTATATCCTCCGATTGAAGGCATTCGTCTACAATGTTTGCACGGTGAGGACGGGCGTTGTCATCCATAAACACAAATTCAGCACCCATGGCGCCCCGAAACAAACGTACATGTTGTTCCAGAATGACATCCCGATAGATGTGGCCTGTCATCGTTACACTCTGAACATGCAGGTCAGTTCTGGAACCAAGAATAATTCCTCCCCAAACGAGCCATCCTGCACCACCGTAACGGTGTCTTTCAATGGTGTTCTCTTGGTGGTAACGGGTATCTGGCGCTCTCCAGATGAATGTCCGGCGAGAATCAGACTCCAAACTAAACCTGGACTCGTCGGAAAACATCACACAAGACCACTGTTGCGGTGTCCACAATGCATGCTCTCTACTCCAGGTTAATCGCAATCGACAGTGAGTTGCGGTAAGTGGAACACATCTGACAGGCCTACGAGCATATAGACCAATGTGCCCTAAGCATCTGTACACGGTCTGCCTTGAAACTGTCGTACCGGTAGCTGAAGAGAACTGACGAGACAGGTCTGATGCTGTACTCCGTCTGTTTCTTTTGGCAGTAACTGCCAAATAGCGGTCCTCATTCGGCGTTGTAACTCGGGGGCGATCTGTGCTGTAACGTCTACTCACATTACCATCATCTTGGTAATCGTTGCCAAAGCCTGGAGATGACACTCTGGGCGATTCCAAGTTCCTCGGATACTTCCAGCTGGGTACGCCCACATTCCAGTCGTCCGATAATTCTGCCACGTAAAACATCATCCAAATGCCTCCTTTGTGCCATAACTATGCGGTTTTTGCACTGAAAGGCTTTCACAGCGCTTGTGAACAATTTTACTTCTTTGCCACCATTCCTTATATACCCCTCTCTTACACTCTCGTCATTGTGACGTACCATCCACGCCATCTGGTGGTTTCCTGTAATTTGCATATTCTTTCTTCAAGATGTGTGTGATCATTCCACAGGTGAAATTTTTATTTTAGAGATCAATTTCTGTGTGATTCTGAATTATCCTTAATTTATGGACATGAGTGTATGTATTATCAGGTTGTAACGAAAGTTTTCCGCCAGATTTGCTTGAGTCAGCTGACGCGGTAACCAGCTATTGACCTTATATGTCAAGTTTATGCGATGCTTATCGCGACCAATGGACATGGCACTAAAGCCTAACTCTTTTAGCTAGCTCTCGAGTGGATGAATATTTTATATTCTTCCACAAATTCTCGCAGTCGGGCCTCATCATCATCAGTAGGCCGGTCAGAGCGCTCTGCTTCTTTAATGTCCTAGTCTTCGTATTTGAACTTTCGGTACCAAATCTTCACAGTGCCATATGGTACAAAAGTAGTATCTTAAGCTGTACGCATGATTCGGTGTTATGCTGTAGCTGGCTTTTTGCAACAGAACTGAGAGTAAATGATGTTCAATCTGGTAGCTTGATAGTTCCATTTCAGACACCTTATACTTAATCATAACGATATTGTTTTACCGATTTCACAACACAGTGCTCTAAAACAAGTCTTTTTCTTTCAAATAACAAAAATCGTTTGGCAAAATATTGGCAAAGACACCAACGCGAACTGCTTGTGCAGACAATACTTGCACTGGCGGAAAACTTTCGTTACAACCTAATAATACATACCTATAATCAATGGATGGGGATTCTATAGATATTGTTAGAAAGCAAACTGTTTTGGAAATTTATCCAAAAATTAACAATAACATTATTTAAAACCCAAGTTCATGTAATAGGCCTATTTTATTTGTATGTTCGCTATATTATTTTTCAACTCATTTTTCTCATAAAAAAATCAAATATGTGTAGAAAAAAAAACACCTTGCGGTGGGGGGGGGGGGGTGTTCGGGATTAATTTTTACCCCTTCCGACTCTGCAGTTTAGAAGTATCCCGGCTTTCAGTTCAGAAAAAATGGTCACTTTATATATTAAAAGAAATAAAAAGCAAGGAAAAATGACCTATTTAAACAACATATTCCTTGTAAAGTCTCATTTTATAAAAGCTTCCTTAACAACTGTTTTATTACGGAAGTGGAGCATCATTCACGATACAGGGTACATCCATATATATGAGTTGAAGTAGTCGTAACCACCCCTCCCCCTATGAAAAATTTCTGGCTACGCCACTGTACATTGATGAGACTTAGTTGTAACACTGTTTGTGATAAAAATCTATGTTTTTTAAGTTTCTTTTGGCTGAAAACAGATTCACGTCAACCTGTCGACATAAACCCCAACTGAAATGTACATCTTAAAAGCGTGTTTGATTTGTGGGAGTGTGTTTTATAACAGAAGAGATGCATTTAGCAGTATATATATCCCCCTCCCAAAAAAAAACGACTGACTTTTATCAGAGGCGGATCAAGGCTATTGGGGGCCCCTGGCGGAAAAATTTTCGAGGCCCCCTCGAAAATCCCCCCCCCCTTTTTAAGTTTTTTTTTTTTTTTTTAAGTTGTATTGAGAAGGTTTGCTATAGTTCCTCGAGCCAGGACAAGTAAATCCTCAGAGATAAGATATTGGATTTTTTTTTTTTTTGTAATTTTACATACTGTTAAATATTATTTACCAAGGGGTAGACCGTCCCCCAGCCTCTCCTTGCTATGCCACTGATTGAGATTTATTTTAAACTAGAAATGCGTATTTAAAAATGATTAATGTTATAATTATTTCAATCTTTAAGAAACGAAATTATAATAAGGTACGAAAACAGTATTACTATTTTTTATGCAAAACTTTGAGATTGATATTTTGAAAATTATCAAAAAATTTGTAATGGTTATAAAAATAAGTAAAAGAAAAATTAAATAACAAGAAATTTTTGCTGATGATACTTTGAGATTTCACAACTTGAGAATAATTAAATTGTAATTTTATTGCAGAAAAATTTTAATAAAAAACTTGCCAATGTCAGTACTATTTTAAGAATTTTTTGTTACGCATTTTTAATTTATATTTTATAGTTATAAAGACCTCAAAACACTGAACAAAATGACATACATCTCAACTCTCTAGGTCAAAACGGTCTTGAGTTACAGACTCTTAAAGATTACTATACCATGCAAAATTTCCGACTTTTTCAAAATTTCAAACTTATAACCCAAAATCATCAATATCTATAAACCTGATGTCTAGACCAATGCTAAGTTTTAATCGATTAATAAAACATCATCGTTATTTTTTAAGTTTTATAAATTATTATTATGTTGTTATTGCTAATGTCTTCTGGCACCGCTCCGCGGTTGCCAGATCCCCCGTATAGGAAGGCGATGGGCGGAAAGGACGGCTTCCATTTTAATTAGCTCTTGTAAAAGGAAGTCTGAATTAGCTCAGGGTCTCCTAATTTTCAACCAATTTCAGATGAAGGACCAAACATCTAATATCCGTATCCTCAGAGATGGGGTTGAACATGGTGGACATTGGAACCACGACGGATTTTACGTGCACCGACTCCCATTAGCGTTCACGGTCTCACAGCAGCCCAGCCACGAGAGGAGTTCACACTTCCAAGCACTGGCCAAGCCGGGTACTGCTTCATTTTCCGTGTTCTTACGGGAACGGAGTTTAGTAACTAGGCCTCAAGGGCGCATAAATTATTATTATAATTGTTAGTAGAAGACGTAGTAGTTGAGTAGTAGCAGTAATAGTTCTTTGGAACAGAGCTACTGGTGGAATGAACTCTACCAGTGAAAAGCAAATTATTGAAAAGATGTGGCCTATAAGGTCACTTGCAAATTTTATTTAAAATTGTAGAGATGAATTTGAGAAAGTCGAAGAAGCATCTGAAATGTCAGGGTTAAAGTTAACGCGTGAAAACCAAAAATCCAGCACCAGACACAATAGAGAGAGCAACGGTAGATATTTTCCCTGCCATCGTCCCATACATTAGTTACCTTGTTCTGAGACAAAAAAAAAAAAAAAAAAAAAAAAAAAAAAAAAAAAACGTGGAAGTAAGAGCCGCCCTTTAGACTAATCAAAAGCCCTCTTTTCGGCAGAACTGACCAGTTCTATGGCCTAGAAAAGGAGTGGACAATTGTTTTATCTTGGGGGGGCACTTTGTAGACGTGAAAGTTAAAGGGGGGGGGGGTGCATCTTTTAAAATTATTGCATTCAGTAGTAAGTTTTGTATTAGAAGCGGTATAAATTGTATCATGATGAAAATCAATAAATATAGCTCCAAGCAAATTTAATTTTAAATTCACGTTAATAAGACAAGTGCATCTTATTACACTTTTTAAAAAACAGGAATGAAATTGCTTAAAGAGATTCTCATTGCAGCTTGCTATTTAATGCCTGACAAAGAGCATCTATATTTACTCTTGTTGATGTTCAAGCAAGAAAACATGTACTCACAAATATATGTAGACCCAAATTATTGAAAAAATCTCTTCAAACAAGAAAAATTTTCGCAGAAAATGATTTGTAAACTTCAACTAATGGTACAGCATTAAACATTTCTCTCATAGCACGATCTGATTGCGTGTCAATAAGTTCAAGCTGAAGCTCCTCAGGTGCTGTGTCAATATCAGCAGTGATCGACAGCAAGTTCAATTTTAAACTCTTTAAGTCCTGAATCTTTTTTCTGATTTCGTTTCGTAATCTCTACCGATAATCTCTAATCTCAACAAAAACACTTTTTTCTAAGTAGGAATTAGAAATTTTTTTGTCTTGAAAATAATTATTTTTTTCAGACATCTCAAGAGAGATTTTTCTGACTATCTTGGCGGCCATAATTTTTTTTTTTTTCCCACGCTATTTGCCTACCCCTGGCCTAGAGCCTGGAAAGCAGGGAATATCCCTTTTGAAGAATATGACTGATTCCTTCTTATCAAGTTTGCATTTGCGGTGTATTGCTTCAATTTTTAGCTCATTTAATTTTTCATATGAAGAATTTTCAGTCAGGGTCTCTAGTCGTATTCGGGGGTCTCTAGAGGTGCTCGGAGCCCCTGGCGGCCGCCAGGCGTTAGATCCGTCTCTGACTTTTATTTATTTATTTATTTTTAAACAGATCCTTGGTCTGTTGAAAAATAGGTGAAGAGAAAGTAGAAATTGTTACCCATATAAGAAATAAACCCATATTAAAAACAATTGACTGCTTCCACATGTAAACGTAGCGTGACGTTTCAGGGACGTAACCAGGGGTTAGGTGACAGAGCCTGGACACCCCATCACCCGAAATTCGGATTGTTGTTTAATAGATGTTAATAATCAAGTTTTTTTGTGTGTGAGGTATTCTACCTTTTTCACATTTTAGTACCTAATCCTATTTTTTTTTTTCCTTTTTTCGTCGCTATATTTCTGTCCGGTTTTAAAGTAAACTGTTTTCTCACTGAAGTGTGGGGGACGGAACATGGTCCTCGACGCATCTCGAACATCTGTTCATATAGCACTTTCTTTTACTGTTTTTAGACCTGACCAATAGGAACGGTTTTTCCATCAGATATGAGGATTTTTGGTAGAGTTCTTATCTTTCCTTAAAACAGCAACAGCATATGGCTTCAGTAGCGGGCACGAAGGTAAATTTATAGGAGTGGACACTTCTCTTAGAAAGTTGGATAACGCCCATGTTGCAAACAGATGGCGCTACGCACACTGGGTAACTGCGCATCTCCTGCTTCTGCGCATCTCAGGTTGTTTATATTTCCATTGAGGCGAAGTAAATGGAGATCGTCGAATGAGCAGAACTTTAAAAAATTAAATATATAGACTTATGAACGTCGGCTATAATAACTTCTGGCTTCAGGTGTGTTTTAATTACATAATTGTCTTAGAATATTATTTCGTAATTAATATAGGCAATAATTCCGAAGCGAAGTAATATTATTTATGTAATGCCGTGTTATTATTTTGCCCAAAAGTGTGATTTTAAGAAATAGTAATAAATTTAGAAGAATGTAGTATGTGTAAATGCAATATTTAAAAAGTGTTTATTTATAATGACGATCACACTCAACCAAGCAGTATGTACATTTACACTGGTGTGCAAAAATTAAGGACGAGACGGTTTTTTCAATATAACTTTGTACAAAAGCTTTCCAAATCAACACATTTAATACCGTAAGATCCCCAATACGTAAGGACATGAGTAATGTAAACAACACATACTAAAAGAGAAATCAGAGGGATAAAAAGAAGCTTTATTGAAAAAGTAGCATGGAGCGCAATGCGACTGAAGGCCGAAACATCCCTGTGATGGGTGTCCAGCAAGAAACATCCGGTCTTTAATAGGGGATATGATGTCCCCTGACTGCTAGGCAGGTTTCACAGCGTCTGCCCATGCTGAGAATGAGGGTTGCAATGAGTTGTTGAGGCATTGCTGCCCATTCGTCTTGCAGCGCCAATCGAAGCGCCGGAATCGTTACTGGTGGTAAGGTACGAGCTGCCAAGCGTCTGCCTAGAAAATCCCATACATGCTCGATGGGATTGAGATCCGAAGATCGCGCCGGCCAATCCATACGTTCGATATCCTCCCTCTCCAAGAGCTGTTCGGCAGCTACTGTGCGATGACATGGTGCATTGTCGTCCATGAAAAGGAACTGCGGACCCATAGCGCCTCTTAAAAGACGCACATATGGAAGAAGAATCTCGTTACAATAACGGGTCCCGTTGACTGAACCTGCGTCGAAGATGTGAAGGTCTGTACGACTACCAAGCATGATGCCTCCCCAAACGAGAACACCGCCACCTTCATACCTGTCCCTTTCAATGATGTTCGAGGGATGATTGCGGCTTCCCCGCTCTCTCCAGATGAGTATGCGATGAGAATCGCTACTCAGACTGAATCTGCTCTCATCTGTAAAGAGTACTCGTCCCCATTCATTGTCTCTCCAATTCCGGTGTTCCCGGCACCACAGAGAACGCCTTCTCCGATGGGCAGGCGTTAGAGGTACACACCGTACAGGGCGTCGTGCAAACAGACCACCACCGTGCAGTCTTCTGGCCACGGTAAAACGCGATATCGGTCGTCCAGTCGCCTGTGTCGTGTGTCTAGCGATTTCTCCCGCTGTCTGCCGCCTGTTTCTTCTGGCCTGTAAGGCAATATACCGGTCATCTGCGGGTGTGGTTCCTCGTGGACGACCACTACTAAACCCCTGGATAGCTTTTCCTGTAGTTTGAAATTGTCTCAAAAGTCGTGATACGATGCTGTGAGCAATTCCGAACTCTGCAGCCACACTTGTCACACTGCGGCCTTCCTCCAACTTCCCAATGTTTCGACCTCGGATAAAAGCATCCAGATGTCGTCTAACAGATAACAGATTGATTATTCGCCATTTCTCGCTGAGGCAGCAACTCGGTGTGATTTTAACTGCTATACAGCGTGCAATCTCTTTGCCTGAAATACTGATCTTACACCGACAACATGCTTTATACTATTCAGACACTCCCCCATTACGTCTACCTGCATATCTGCGCATGTGCTACCGTACATCACCTTACTTAATCTCCTGATTGGTCTTTCTGTCCGCTCTGCCTCTTCGTTCAGCTGATATGCTAATTTTTCGACTTCGTCCTTAATTTTTGCACACCAGTGTATTTTATGCTGCGACAAATTTGAACACAGCTTTAAATTGTCACTGAAAAACTGGTATTAAAATATTAAATTCATGTTACATAAAGAACTCGGTAATGAATTCTTAGCCATTTTCTAATGTAAATATATAGCATGGCAGGCGAAAACTTCCTTTCTGTGAGCGACTCGTTAACAAATACGTACTCGTTTATACGCATATACGTATTATACGTACTCGTATATATACGTACTATATACGTACTATATACGTACTCGTATAATATATACTCGTATTATACGTACTCGTTTATACGTATTATACGTACTCGTATAATACGTATATACGCACTCGTTAACAAATATAAACTCAATATTTTAATAATCTTAAGATAGAACATTTCTTTTTCTTTTTTTAATTAATTTGTTACTAAGGCAACCATGTACGTAAAAGGGGAAAAATAATTTAAATTTAGTGCTCGCGTTAATAATCTCGTTCACATGCTAGGTAGGAGAATTAAAAACAAGTATAATTAGTGATCAATCAGCACGAGAAATGCTTTATTCTTTTGCCGCTAGGATCGCTGCACGTCACTAGATTTCCAATGTTTACATAATTGAAACTTATTTGGGGTACCAAAAATCTAGCATAGCAGCTTTTGAGAGTGTCCACTCCTATAATATATCTCCGTGGTAGCGGGCTACAAGGGGTCGAGGCGATAGTGTTGCCAACCTTTTCTGTTAAATACTTAAAAAAATAATCGAGTTGTAAACGAAGTTTATTAAATCCATGCTTAATTTGTTCGCTCTCGCGGGGCCTTCGCAATTAGTAACGGGCCTGCGCGTGTATTTTGATGAGCCATCCAAAGAGGCCTACGGATGCTCGAGTCTTCCCGTATACATCAGGCATTTCTTAAGCTTCCCAGTGCTTTCAAACGTTATTTAATGTAGTTTTAAGTAGTAATTGTGTTACTAATTCAACTACGAACTCATGATTAATTTGTTTGCTATGATACATATTTACATAAAGAAAATAGATGCATATAATTTGAAGGAAAAACAAAGTAGCGCTTACGATTCACGATTGCTTATTTTAGTTTCACAAGTGGATATTTAATATACTTTAAAATAACTAAATACACAAATGAGAAAGACATTTTTATAATGAATATTTCATGAACGTAGTCGTATCTCCTACGTTATTTTAAACAATTCAAGATTAATCTTTAACAAATGATGTATTAAAGCTCATTTCAGTGTTTTCGGGATATCCTGTATGTTGGAGAAAATTGATAAAATACGCTCTATAGCACGATCCCTGAATTAATTATTCTTTAATAAAGACATTTCATGTACTATATATTATTCTTTTGTCGCTTTCTCAATCGAACTTTGGAATTGAGCAAGCATAATGAACGCTTGTACAAAATATTAACTACATTTGAAGTTTCTGTATAAACGGGCAAAAATCAATAATTTATAATTTACTGTATTTCTGCACTGTACCAGATGTAAGTCTTAATCACATAATCAAGGCATATATAACTAATAAATAACATTTTCAACTGGCAAAATTAAATTGTCTAAATAGTATCACAACGTCATGCTTATTTACAAGAATAAAAACTACTCAGTAATACGATTTCTGGTTAAAATAATTTATTTATAAATAACACATGAGTAATTATTCACTAAACATGATTTACATACATATTTTTAGAATTTCTAAATACATTATAAGCGTTCACTTACCTTTACATTCAGAGCAAAATGTTCGAATTTTAGGATAAATTTTCATGAAAGAAAATGGCGCAAGATTCACAAAACGATTACCTACATCTAAAGTTCTTTAGTACGACAAAAGTATAAAAAAATTGTTTTAAAATAATAAGATAATATAACATTTATAATACTTAGAATAATAAAATAGAATACTGTGACTGGGGAAAACAGGCCTCAATGATAAACTCATTTTTAGGGATGGCAACTCATAAGCAGGCCCGTTGATTAGCGATGGCCCCGGCTCTCGTCAATGAGAAGGTATGACGTAAAAGACTCCCCTTTTGAAACCAGCAATTCTTCAAAGCATGAACCTTTCAATATTCCGCCGGAACCCAGGAATTAACACAAACACAGCGCGTCATTTCTAAACATATGCTTTCAAAATTAAAATTGAATAAAGAAGAAAAAGGGGGAAGTTACCCATCTTTAATTAAATACTTCATGATACTTATCGCCTCCCTCCTTTGTAAAAACATTTTTTGGATCCTCCACTGTGTAGAGTTGTATTTATTTACCGTCTCTCTTGTTTTATTTATGCATTTATTCTGCATTTACAATTTAACATTGTTCATTAAAGATATATTCCCCAAAGTCATTCATTAGAGGAGGGTATAACATCCTGATTTGCCCTTCTCTGTCTAAGCTCCTGCATTTTAGAAACATGCAGATAGGAATAAAAGGTCAATATAACCCACAAATTTCAATTGAAATTTATCTTAAACAATGAATAGCATCAAAAGTTCGGCTTCTTATAATATAATACAGAATTTTTTTCATTCGAAAATGAGAATTTTTAGATTTAATTATCGATTTTCAAAATATAAGTTGTAAGGTATTGGTATTAAAAAATGATTAAAATCTTTTAACTGATGTTGGATTCTAAAAGTGACTGAAAAAGTGATTAAAACTTCTATTTTTAGTTTTGATATGCATTTAAAAAATTTTTTAAAGATTTTTGTGCCCTAAAGTAATTAATATTGATTACTAAATTTACCAAGCATTTATTTTAAAGTGAGTACTTCTTTTCAATTTATAATTTTTTATAAATATTTACGTTCTTACCGAAAATAAAATTTTGTTAAAGTAAATCTTCGTCAGATTATTAATTAAATAATAAAAATAATTAATTATAATATTAAATAAATAAATAAATGACTGAAAAATTTCGTCAGAAGATTTGGCCCAACTTGATTACAGTGTTCTTTCATGACATTTAATTAAAATCTAGTTCAAAAACTAATAGCCGTGGAATTTTGATGCGACCACATATATGTGCTACAATATTTTTCTATGTCAATATGGAGGTCCACTTTTGAAACCACTTTTGGACCAGTATTTGTAGCAGAGTTTCGTTTCATTGTGTGTAGAATAACTGCCCCCCCCCCAAAAAAATGGGAGAAAATAGTAGGGCTTTTTTTAAAGGTGGGGGGGGGCTGACATGAGAGATGCTGAGCTTCGTCTAATTCAGAGATTAATTGGGTCCAGAGTAAAAATCTTTTATTCCATGGTGTATCGAAAATTTCGACACCCCCGCCAACAGGGGTATCGGATGAATGAACTTTATATAATTGCTGTATACCAACTTGAAGTTTCAAGGAAAGTGCCCCAAGAAATCTGTTTTCTAGAGGGGGACTAAGAGTTTTAAATTTAAACTATACTTCAGATCAGAAAACACATCAACTTCAAAATTTCAGAAATTGTAATTTTTTAATGATATGTCCATAATCTCAAAGTGTGAAACTATTTTTCATGTTGAAAGTATTAAATAAATTACTTTCTTTTTTTTTATATAAATTATTTGCTATTATTTAACATAGAAAAGGAATTATTTTCAGTTACCCGTGAGTGACTACTACATTCCACAACAAACGATAAACTGCCGTTTTGTTATGTGCTGCCATCTAATATTTATATTCTGGACCAATTTCTTTTAAGAAGTGATTTGTACCGTATTTAAAAAATTTTCATAGATCAGATGTGTTTTTAAAAAAATCCTAAATGATGTTTTCTTTCTTTTTTTATTGTTATGGAATTTTTTTTAATCTGTTCTAAATATTAATTTTATGATGAAGGATAAAATAAATCACGCATTATTTAAAAATGTTCTTTAGAAGAACAATGCATTTCACAAGACCAGGGCCGTAACCAGGTTTATTATCCAGGTCGGCTGGTTGGCGATCGCCGAAGGCCCCCAGCCAAGGAGGCTCCGGAGAGGCCCTCCAAAATGGATATAGTACTACTTTAGGATTAGAGTACTTTAATATATATATATATATATCATCAGAGTAATTGGATTATTTTTTTCCCGGTAATCTTACGTCTTCACACAGAGACGCAGCGGAGGACCTCAAGAATCCCACGGCTCGAGGGGGCCCCCCGAAGAGTCAGGACCCCAAAAGCTCCAAAATTGTTAAATGTGGTTTTTAGGCATGCGACCAATTTCCAAATATTACATATTCTAATCATAGGCGTAGAGTTATATGGGCCCGTGGGGCTCGAGCCCCCCCAATAAATTGTGAATAGGGGCTGAGCCCACCCAATAATTTACCACTAAACACAGAAAACTAATTTATACTAACATAAAAAAAAAGTATTTCACGCCATTTACAAACGTTTAAAAGAAACCTTTACTTGTACTTTTAAAAATTTTCTTCTTTTGATTTCAATCATGATTTAGTATTCATTGTGACGCCACGTAACACACAATGATACTATAAGCCAGGGGCGTAGCCAGCGGGGGGATATCGGGATATATCCCCCCCCCCCGAAATTTTTGGATTAGTGATGAAATTCCGTCTATTTATACACATATAAGTTCATATCCCCCCCCGAAAAAAATTTCTGGCTACGCGCCTGCTATAAGCTGCCCTCCCCAGGTTCTGGTTAATTAAAATCAAATTATGCAATGTAAAGTATGAAATGAAGAAAAGTTCAGATGTGTCTAAAATGCACTATCTCATAGAAAATGTTTTTTTTTCCCTCCTTTGAATTTTTTTACTTTGCTTCTTTTTTTTTTTTTTTTTTTTTTTTTTTTTTAACTTATAGCATGGTAGGAAGATACTAACATGGATACTTACCTTACATAGGTGTAGAATTCTATGGACCCATAGAGCTCGAGCGCCTCCAATAATTTTCACTTATACATAGTAAGTCATAGCTGCCAACTACTACGGAATATAATTGACCACTTTTTGTAAACAGTACATTTTTTAATAATTTTTTTTTTCAAAACAGTAACCAGCTCGCGCGCGCAGCACAAAAAGTTTGCTATATTTTAAGCCGAAAAATCATGTAGAAAAAGTGGTTAATTATATTCTGCAGTAGTTAGCAGCTATGAGTAAGTTATATGTACCCCCTCCAAAAAAAGTATTCGAGCAAGAGAGAAATTTCCTATTTTAGATTTGCGAATAATAATATGGTCCGGCTATCTTGAGTTTTTGAAAAACGCACAACTTGATAGAAATATGGTAAGTCCTATTTATACATAGCCTAATTCATATTCTATGATAAATAATTTTTAATATACGAAACCAACGTTGGAAATTTCTCTCTTGCTCGAATACTTTTTTTGGAGGGTGCACTTGAATCCGTGGCGTAGCCAGAAATTTTTCATGGGGGGGGGGGGGGGTTACGACTTCTGCAACTCACATATGTGTTTGTGGGGCGCGGCCCCCCCATAATTTTGAAAACTTTACGCTTATGATTCTAATCTTCTATATTCCCTCTTAATTCCTCAGTAAGGGGTCCCTTTTCAATATCGAGCCGAGGGCTCGCAAAGGAGCCAGTCGGGAACTAAAGGGATGCAAACAGGGCATGTGCCCGCCGGCACTGTGCAAAGGAGGCATCAAAATCTGTTATGGGTCAATGGGGTGGGACACCCAGCACGCTAATTAAAGTTTGCCCCGACTGATGTAAACTCTTGTTGCGAGAAGACTGTTGTTATAGCTTAGTTGTTTGATTTATTATTCTTAAAAATCTAGATACCACGTATAAGCCCTTGCCAAGATCACCTCCCATTTCTTTAAACCTCATTAGAAATTAAATAAATTGTGCAATATAGAAATCCCTTGGAAATTGCCTAGTCATATTATCACTTCATCAACCATTTCACCATTTTAACATGTTTATGTTAAAATGGGTCATGGGTAAAAGATATATTGATATTCACCCCAGCAATTGAAAAAAGAAAATTAATCACAAAAAGTTAAATCTATATAAATAAAACAGAGTGTAAATTGTCAGTTAGTTGGTTGGTTAGTTAATTAGTTAGTTTGTTTGTCTGTGCCTCGCGTAGCTATGAAACGGGTAATCGTAGACCTACCCAATTTTGTGCGGAAATTTTCCAGGACGGGTCGCGACATATCTCGAAGCGATTTTTTCGAAATCCGAATTATTGTAGTAAATATCGGTAAAAATCGTGTCGCAAAAGGCTCATTTTTTCGCTTCGCTATTTCGCAATTGTAACCCCGCAGTGGAATGAGTGAGAATTTAAGCATATCTAGGTTGCCATATTTGCATGTTTATTAAATGATTCAGACTCTTGAAGTAAAAATAAAAGAATAACGATTTTTTTTGTTTAGATTATTTGTAAGGTTGTTTTTTTTAATTAAAATATCGTGTGCATGTGAAATCAGAGCAGAGATGAAATGCTTTATACTCAAAAGAAAAATAGGATTTGGAAATTTTCCGCGACTAAAATGTGCAACTTTTTAATTTGGAGAAAAATAAAATGGTTGATGTGCGATTTTGAAGAGATGATTCTAACCCTTGGCACAATTTATCGTAATTTTATCGTCAGCTGAATACACCTGAGAATAAGTTTTTGAAATTTTCATTCAGTTGGAATTGTGCAGCTCTTCTCCATCTATTTCTAATGTATTACATCCAGAAAAAGGATGTTAGAAATATCAATTTTAATTTTGTTTAATCGCACTCATGAATAATGATATACTTTCCAACTTAATGAAATAAGGAACGAAAATAGGAAAAACCCATGGATTATAATACGCTTATCATATATAGCACTTTAGTGCGTATTTAAAATCTGAAAGTGCTTCAGATTTTTGTTACTTTTTTTTCCTTTCCGTTTTTTGATAAAGGCCAATATATCCAGAACCTCTTCAGAATTAATATAGGACGAAAATAATTTGTTCCTTTTTGTAGGGCCCGAAACAGTAAATATCGCATCTGGGAGCCGGCTTCGAAAGGGCATCATTTCGAACACAAAATCTAAGCATAAAAGGGGGAGTCTTTTTTATATTAGCAGTGGGCGACACTTACCGTAGGGCCGCTCCTGTTTGTAACCATCTTAATTTTAAAATTCCATTCAGAATTTGAGAGATTTCAGTGCCAAGGAAGCCGGTGAGGAACAGAATTCTCCCCGAACAAGATTTATTAAGATGGCGAACCAACTGGTCACCGAAGGCGGCTAGTAAATAAATAAATAAAAAAAACAGCATCCGTGGATGTTATTGAACTTCATATGGAATAGCCAATGATCTGGTTGAGTGATAAACACCATTTTCGAATTCGAATAACGGCATGAGAGGTCATGCGGTTACATCCTTTGGGGTCCACAATTAAAGTTTTGCCTTAAAAATAAATTTCCGTACATACAGTTTCTTGGTAAAAATTCTCGTTGTAGCAGTGGCGGCTCATCTATTTTAGCACATGAGCACGTGAACCCCCGAAGGAAAAACTAAAATCTAAACCCCCTAAGACAAATAATAAGCACACTTCTAGCTTTTTGCGAATTTAAAACATGACTCCCCCCCCACACACACACACACTGTCATTAAATATTCTTAGTTGTCCCTTGCACTGTCGTTAAATATTCTTAGTTAGTCCCTTGCACACTGAAAAAAAAAAAAAAAAACCCTCAGTCCCAGTTACGTTGCTGACGCTATTGTGCAATAAGTTAGGAATCTTCCCAATCACACTTAAAAAAACTCCCTAGCAGCAGTTATGTTTCTGACGCTTGTGTGCAATAAGATAGGAATGCTCACTAGCAGACTCAAAAACTCCTCAGTACCAGTTATGTTTCTGACGCTGGTATGCAATAAGATAGGAATATTCACTAACAGAGTCAAAAACTCTTTAGCACCAGTTATGTTTCTGACGCTGGTGTGCAACAAGATAGGCATCTTCCTCAGCACATTTAAAAACTCCTAACCAATAGTTATGCTTCTGATGCTGGTGTGCAATAAGATAGGAATGTTCACATGCAGACTCTAAAACTCTTCAAAACCAATTATGTTTCTGACTCTGGTGTGCAACAAAATAGGAATCTTATCTTGCTCACTTAAAAACACCTCAGCCCCAGTTATGTTTCTGACGCTAGTGTGCAACAGGATATGAATCGTCTCTAGCACACTTAAAAACTCCTAACCCATACATCTCTCTCTCCACTTAGTTTTTCTGTTTGATAAAATGCGCGTTTATTTTGTTCGCGTCTGCGGTTTCTCTTCTATATTAATTTCGCTTTAGCTTTGGCAATATCCTTGGTCCCCCCCCCCCCCCCCCGTGGACCGTCGTCTCTTGCTCACTGGGTTTTTCGCTTTTGGTTTGGCGTTCGCTAAGTTCTGGCACTTCTGTCTTGGCGATATGCTTTTGTACCATTAATTTCAAAATTTTTCTATTTACTACGCCTACCGGTCCCTTGAGGTCACGCTGGCAGTGGCTTATGAGTGCTCATCTTTTGCTCACCAAGGTGTCAAAACTGGCCAATTTTGTAAAACGCTTTTTAACTATTTCTCCACATTTCTCCATTTAAGGAGGACGTGTTGTTATTATAGGACTCCGGCATGTCGTGTGTTCATGTGGATCAATTAGATTTATGAACCTGTCTTTAACAACTTCTTGTAAAGCAATGTACTGAAAGTAACTTGTGTTTTTAAACTGTTTTGCTTCTCCCTACAATAAAATGTAGCCTTTGGTGCACTGGAGTCTCTTCTCTCCTTTTGGACTTCAAGTATTTCGTTTGACTTTTATTCAACCACTATACGGCATGTAAACCGACCAATAGATTGTTTTTAGATCGACCACCGTAGTGATAGCGCCAGACTTTCCCCGACGGGAGGGCCATCTTCCCCGACAGGGGGGCCAAACGATAAAACCCCAAAATTTTACGTTTCAGTACTTGAACAGCCTCTCAAAAAAGTATTCGAGTAAGAGATAAATTTCCTACTTTGGTTTCGTATATTAAAAATTATTATGATGAAATGGTCATTAATTATCTGTTCTTGGTTAACAGGAAAGCCTACCAAAGTCGTAGTTAAAAAGGCCGTTTCGAAGGCAATTGTCAGCAGATCGGGCAACCCTGCTTACCCTAGAAATGTGGATCTTGTTCGCTGGTTCCTTCGAATCCCGAGAAAACATACTCCGAGCTGCAGATAATCAATATTTAGTATATGAATATCGTAAAATTCCAAGCAGAATGAGAATGGAAGTGAACGGAACCTCTACGGTCGGGTCAGACACTTTGAAAGGAATTCTTTATCTGGTTGCAAAACTTCCTTCGATTTCCTAAACCAACAAATTCTCTAAAAAAATCCCTGACGACACTCCCCGACAGGGGGGCCAGTCAGAGCCGGCCCAAGGGGGGCGCGAATGTAGGCGATCGCCTAAGGCCCAGCGCTAAGAGGCCCCGCTTCTGGGCCATTTTTTTGCTATCACATTAGCCCTAACTTGGTAGATGGTTGCGATATATCCCGGAGAAATAAAGCTAATATGTATTAGCAGTGCTAGTAGTAACTTACATAAGACAAGATAGAAAAGAGGCCCTGCTCTTGCGCTTCGCCTGGGGTGGCCCCGCATGCCAGTGATCCCCGATGGGGGGTGCATGGCCCCTCCGATCCCCCCGCTAGCGCCACCCCTGGACCACCGACAACTTCGCGATAGCACACTTAAAAACTCCTCAGCACCAGTTATGTTTCTGACGCTCTTGTGCAATAGGATAGGAATGTTCACGAGCAGACTCAAAAATTTCTCAGCTCCAATTATGTTTCTGACGCTGATGTTCAACAAGATAGGAATCTCCCCTAGCACACTTAAAAACTTCTAACCAATAGTTATGTTTTTGACGCTGGTGTGAAACAAGATAGGAATCCCCGCTAGCACACTTAAAAACTCCTAACCAACAGTGCCGGATTAACAATATAGCAGATGTAGCAAATGCTACGGGCCCCGCGCCTTTACCTTGAAAGTTTTCGTCTTTCCCCGTCAAGATCTAGCTTTTTTGACATTTTCCAACAAGGTAGAAAAGTGTTTAAGATTTCGGTTTGTCCGTCTGTCCGTCCTTGATATAACTCGCGTCAATAGGCATTGATTTCTACGAAATTTATATATGTTATTCTTATCTGCAGTACCATGTACCCTATTGTAAAGGATCTATGTAGCATTTATAGATTTTTTTCTACAGGAGCATTCAAAATAGTCCCAATACATTGCGCTCTATAGGAAGTTATTCTTTAAAGCGTATCATCCTACTAACTACAAATGGTGATCAAATGAAAAGGTACGAAACGACACGGTGGGTACAAATGTAGACTTTATTCAAAATATACATCATAGGCCTGAGCACAACAATCCCACTGACGAACAAGCCGCAGGATTCCTTGTTCCCAGAATTCCTGTGGCCGTGACGAGACCCAGTCCGTCACAGCGTCCTTGAGTACGTCGTCCGAGTTGAAGCGCTTCCCTTTCAGGTGGTTTCTTCAGTGGAACCAACACATGGAAATCGCAGGGCGACATGTCCGGACTGTAGGGCGGATGGTCCAACGTCTCGCACTTGAACTTGGCCAGTTCCTTGGCGAAAACGGACATTCCATTTTCTCATCGACTTGTGGGACACACAGCCTTCCCAGTATACGATCATCATCGTGCGATGAATAGTGGCCGGTTTAACACCTTCCGCTGTCAGAAATCGGATAACGCCTCACTGCCCCTAAATCGTCGAATTTTGCAATGTGAACGCCATCCTGTCCTCACACGCACTGCCGCGTCAATTGGACGTAGGAGGGTGCTTTTTACAAGAGCTTCTGCTCTCTCCTGCGGGCCCCCGCATGTTCCTATCCACACAAAAGGCTCCAATCGCATTCCTAGATGTCTCGCTACGTGCTCTCATAGCTGCATGGACAAATATGATAACGGTTAGGTTGTTGCGACGTTTCGTACCTTTTCATTTGATCACCCCTTGTAGTTGGCTGAACCCTGACTTCAAGATAAAACTTTTTCCTCTATGACTGCAAAAAGATTACAAAGTCAAGGACAAAAAGCCTAACAGCTTCTACATCGTTTGTACGATCCGCTTGAAATTTTTCACAACCTTGTAAAAAAATATAGAAAACAATCTGTCAATTTTAAAAATCTGAAAATCCCCCCGTTCCCTCATTTTTTAGCGATTTTTCGCTATTTTCAGCACCTTTTCGTTTCCGAGAGTCAAAAAAAGTGAATCATTTGCGTGACAAAATGACCTATTTTAAATGAAAATGACGTCATACAATTGGGGGGGATTCCAATACGTTTAAAATAATTTCTCCCGATTACACAGTTTATTATTATTTTTTTCCCCACAAATAAATCGTCTGCTGGATATTCGAATGTTTATGTATAACAAAACGAAAGCTTTCAACTGCGAAAAGATTCCGCGCGTTTCCAGATCAGCATGAAATTCAATTTGGGTCTGTAATAAAAATTGAATATGAACTTATTTATTTTAGGTGGATGAAAATTAAATATATTGAATGAAAGACAAATTTCCTTAAAATGTTTTTTCTCGCGCCCGTTGTAATTGCCTTCACAAAAGGCTTTGACTTCTAGTTTTAGAGATATTCTGCTCTTTGAAATGAAACAAAATTGGATGTTATTAAGGATTACAAAATGAAGCTTTGCATCAAAAATAGTGTCTGTATAGTTAAAAGTTTTTCTATACGGGAGCACTCAAAATAATTTTAAATACTGTCAATGGCAGTTTAGAGACAGGCATCTATTTTAAGCATATAATACTATCCTACAATATGATTAGCTAATAATCCGACGACGATCGTGTGCCTCCTTCAAAATTTGAGCCAAAAGCCGGCAATGTTGGCGACTTTTGCGATAAATTGCCAAATAGGGTGCGAAAAAAATGCTTTGAAAAATGAACCGAACTTGGCAATATTTTTATTATTTTACGATAAATCGAAAAAGGTATTTACGTATTATCCCGGCGGTCATTAACGCCAAACTATTTTTTCCTCAGATTTCCTGGCAAACTGTTGGCAATCGTATTCCGAACCAGCAATAATTTCATGTGTCCGGCATTTATCTTGGCGAAAAAGTTGCTCGTCTTGGCGGATCGCCTGGATAATATGTAGTACCTCGAAAAATGTCTAATGTGATTATATTAATCTATGTCGATTTCTTTGGGAATTTTGAAAATTCGTTACTCGCACTTTAATTAACTGATTTATTGTATTGTGTTTTGTTAAGGGCTATCTGCCTAGGAGTAGGAGGGGTCTCCGACCGACGAAAATTTGTTAATGCATTAGTACCCAAAACGGGTTAACGTCCTTATGATTTCGGTTATTTGTCTGTTCTGATGTCCACCCATCCAGTGTTCTAACTGCTGTGGATATACATCGATTTGTGCGAAATTTATGTTTTTTCTATGTACAGTACCATGTACCATATTGAAAATGGTGTATGTATCATTTATAGTTCTTTTACAGGAGAAAAAAATCCAATGTATAGCACAATCTAAAAAACAGAACTAAAAGGGGGGTTCGGGGGGGGTCTCCCCCTGTATCTGTTGATACAGGAATGATTGAATCAACAGTCATTCTTGAAAACATATTTTAGAGATATTCGATTTTTGAAAGAAAACAAAGTTGGCATATATATTACTAAGGCTCTCAAAATGATGCTCTCCATTGAGAATAACGTACGTATTATTAATAGTTCTACAGGAGCACTCAAAAGAATTCCCATACATTGCAGTCTGTGGCATTTGAGAGACACTAATACATTTCTAGCACAAGACAATGAGTATAAAATTTTTATATTCTTCAGTTAAACGCTAAAAAAAATTAAAGGTCTTTTACATGGTCTCATAAAATTGCATTTATAGTGATAATACAACATTTTTTTATCTACGAAATTCCGCCAGTTTTAACTAAAATACATAGCAGGTTTGGCGCAAAAATATTTTGTATTGTAAAGTGTTTTATAACCTATGAGCTAGGCATGATTTATCTTTCTTGATTTTTTTAAGGCAACAGATGAATCTTGTAATTCTATTTTTCTTTCTTTCTTTCTTTCTTTCTTTCTTTTTTTTTTTTTTTTTTTTTTGATAAGACAATTTCTGAAGCTCTATATAGTGGAACTGTAAATCAGTTGTAGCCAACTCATTGAAAGAATATATGCATAACTCGGCTGTTCGATCCTCGTCAATGGGAGACCCCCCCCTGAACCCCCCTAATTTTTTTAGTTTCATGATTGCCATATTAAAACGATATTAATGGACTATGTCATTTTATCTCTCATCTATCGTGTATTTTACCTGGTAACCCCATGTTGAAATTTTTAGGATTGTAACCTATTTATAGAAAAATGCATGTGATGCACATTCTACAGCTTAGTAAATATTGTAACAATAGAATAAAGCTGATGTGAACTAAAATATATGTAAAATATACAAGTGATGTATATTCTACAGCTTACGAAATATTGTAACAATAGATTAAAGCTGTTGTGAACTAATAGTATTTAAATAAACGGATGAAATTTTTAAACAATCATTTTATCAAATAAATGCAACCTTACGGAGCTTATAGAAATCGGTGGTTTACGTAACACATACTAACATTTTCAGCGGACATTAATTCTTACTTTTATGTCGCGTTTTCGTAACGCATTTTCGTGTCTCATTTTTATGTCACATTTTTAAAAGGTGGTGAGAGATAAAATGACATAGTCATTAATATATTTAATGTGGCTGTTGCATGCCTGCATTATTTAGTCAACTCATTACCTATGCGAAACTGAATGAGTATTCTAAAGTCAGCAATAAGGACACACACAAGAGTATATTCAACAATACTGTGGATCAAAAACACGGTTCTCAGAAAAAAAATTCAGGGAGCATCCAAAAGGGGGGGAATAAAAGAAAGACAGAAAGAAAGGCTGTATCATTATCTTTTCGTTGACTAAAAGCGAAACTCGGACAAACGGAGGAGGGGGTATCCAGATCCTTGCACCACCCACCTATGGCCTTTAGAAAATGGATTCCTTACCAATAATATTACATTTTTGTCTTTATTTGAAGAATGAATCCAGAAATAAACAAAATATAGAAAGAAAACTAAGTGCCAAAACAAAAAAACAGGCTCAGGGTCTGATCAAGGGCGGATTAAAGGGAGGGGGCGGGGGAGGCGACCGCCCCTCTCGAGAAAAATGAAATTAATGTAAACAATCCCAACTTACTTCCATAAAATTTATATATATATATGTATGTGAATCTTCCATCCAAGCCTCCACCCACAAAATTTTATTAATCCGTCAGTGGGCCGGATTATTCATTAGGCTGTAGTCTATCTGTCCCGATCATTTCAGGGACTTTTCAGTAACAAGTCGAATGAATTTTTCAATGAAGTTGTAATCAAACTTTTCAAAATGACTCAATAGAACGGAAATATTTGTGGCTATTTCTGAAGATGTTCTCTGGAACGCGAGTTGACCTTCTGCATTTCCCCGAGAGCTGAGATCCATAGGATTAAGATTGTAGGAAAAACGCGCCCCATAATCAATAATAATCCCCCACGAAACAATAATTTTTATTTAAATATTGGACATAAAGTTATTTTGTTTTGCAGTAAATATGAGGATGGTATTTTAAACGGATGTTAGGCAGCCCCAAAGTTCTTTTGTTTTACAGTAAAGGTGGGTGGCTTTGGCGAAATTCGAAGGTGTACTAGTGTGTAAACCATCTTAGAAGGCTTTTGGTAGTTGGCTTGCTTTGTTTTTACTTAATTATTTATTTTACATTTTACAATATTTAAACAAAGGCGAATTATTTTTTGAAACAATAATAATATATAGAATGTAAGTCATTTTTTTTAATAGTTGGGGAATCCACTATTACGATAAATTATCTTATTAATCTCGGAAATTAACCACGTTAAATATAAAGAATTGATTTTTGGCCGGTCGAAACCACAGGTCAAGAGCGCGAATGCCAGTACGTTCGCTCAAATAAAATAATTAGAACCGAGAGGATCTTCGCACGGTCGGGGTATCCGAGAAGCCATAACCCCAGGCAAACTGAAAACAAAAAGAATTTTCGGATACTCTTGATCCACAAAGAAACTCACAAATTGTCACATTTAAGATTATTATGTCTTGCAAAAACATTTGAACGTAATACGATAATGAATGTCTTATCCGAATTTTTTATTATTTATTATATAGATTATTCTATTTAGAAAAGATACAATCCTCTTATAAAGATTTTTTTGAGCAAAATATTTTATATCATTTTAACGAGGATAAGTTGAAAAGTAATATATATATGCTTGTAGAACACTAACGAAATGACCTTTAGAAGTGTTCCAAGCTGTATGTGGAAGTAACAGTCCCCAGTACAAGCATGTACAGTTTAAATGCCTTCCGTGTATGCAGTATATTTTGAATGGTGGAGGTATTATTGTGCTAGATCTATCTATCCCAGTACGATTTCTTATGAATTAACCCATTAAATAAATTAATAGAAGTTAAAAATATGTAACCTATTATTAGTAAAGACCGTCCAGATAATGAAATAATTTTACAAGCATGTATTTTTATAGGGGAAAAAATAGTGTTTAAAGGCACAGTTTAAAATATATATTGATTTCGAAGGTTCTAAAAATTTTACAGAAACAATTATTATTTTATGTGTGTAAACTTGTCTAGTTATATGTTTGCATATGGGAAAGGTGGGAAGTGTTAGAAATTCCAAATATATATCCATGAACATTAACATTCATTAAAAAAAAACCTGAGTTGTACGAATAAATAACTTTAAACATCGCCAGTATCACTATCTATTAGCCCCCCCCCCCTCCACACACACACTTTATTTTGACGGGCATTTTTTCCGCACACTAATTTACTTGGAGAAATTGATTTGTCCAGTGTTAACTCAAATTTGTTCATTTTGAATCAAGAAAATTCGTAAAAGTTGTGTTTTATTTTATTATCGCACAAAACCTACAGATTAGCTCACCCAAGGTGGAGGAAGGGCTGGGATAAACCTCTCGCGAATATAACACGTGGGACCTTTTAGTTTTGTTTACATCTAATTAGCATTAGTAATACCATTAACCCATTTGTGCCTGGATATTTTTGCGACTTTCTTCGATTTTCACTGATAACAGAAATAATAGATAAATTTCTGATGTCAACTTCTTGAACAAGGGATGATTTCTTTTAAAATCATTATGCATAAAAATCGAAATATCAACATCCTACTTGGTCATGCTAAAATATTTTGTAAAGTTGAGGCTCAATACTCATGAATAAAGGCTAGGAAAAATAAATAACGTTTTCGACTAATAGCGAAAATGCCGTCCCAAAAAAGGGACACTAGGCATAAATGGGTTAATTAGCACTAAACATAAATTGTAATATAATTAGCACTATTTATTTTCTCATTTAATTTAGCTCTACTACTTTAATGTGAGGTGAACTCCTCCCCCTAAATATATATATATATAGGTGCGTCACTGAGCAGGGGGCCCCTTGGTAACATTTGCTACGGGCCCCGCGCTGTCTTAATCCGGCACTGCTAACCAATAATTATATTTTTTGATGCTGTTGTGTAAAATTTCCATTTACAATCAGAAGCTCATATCAAAGTGGTTTTGTTTTTTTTTAAGCAAAATAAATATACTACCAGAGTGTGTTTTTCAGCATGAATAAATATAGTATCAGAGTCTGTTTTTAACATGAATTAATATAGTGTCAGAGTGTATTTTTTAAAATTAGAACTTGGGTGCAAGAAAAACTGCAGACACTGGGTTGGATATAAGATATTTTGTCACTAATAGGTCAAGTGAAATTGCTTACTGGCAAAAATATTTTGCATTTTCGAATTTAGGATACAGAATATATTAATTTTCAGCAATAAAAGAAAGATTTTTGGGAGTCAGGAATTCAAAATGAAATCTGAGCAACAGTTCCCGAATTGCTGAACGTGGCTACATTATTTGCTAATTCTTTTATTCATCCAAAGGAACTCGAAGAAAAAGTATCTTTATCAGCAAGCTATATCGTGTATTTGCTTCCTTTATCACCCGCCAAACTAGTTACAGCAATCCAATGCCTCGGCAAAACGAGCGCAAAACGTTGAGTTTTGGAAACTAAGGCAGTGCACTATGATATATCAGGGAAACAAGCAAAGAAGTGCAATTTGAAATCTAGCCACTTGATTCCAAATTCCTACTCCATCCTCCAATGTTAAATCTATGGAAAAATTGATTAATTCTCAGCGGCATGACCGTTGACTACTATATTTCGCTTCACTACTATTTGCGACATGGACACGATCGTTGTGCCAAATTTGGTCAAAATCCATCTCGCTTCAGTACCATACACGCCATGGCCATCATCGCAGTGACAAATTTGATCAAGATCGCGTTAGCGGTCATGGAGGACAAAAGTATCAAGATTCGATCCCAAAACTTTGTTTCGCCTTCAGTTACACTCGGCAATTATTTTTGTATCCATGCTGCTTCGCTTCTCCCACACTTGCGAACAATTTTAGCAGCCTAATGCTCTTGAAATTCATCAAAGAAAGAAACCATTAAGTAAAGTTGGCAAACCGTTAAGTTTTTTTTAATTTATAAAACAACTTAAAGGTCGAACATTACTAAACAAGCTGTTATCTGACTTGTGAACAACAGCAATAAACAAAATGTTTTCTCCTCTAAAACTGAATGTAAAAGAAAAAGCTTTTTTCTCTTCAAAAATATTTCCACTAAAGAAGGAGAGGTGACCCGAGAATGTTTTTGAAACTTTCCTTTCTGTTTGCCGTTTCTGTTTTCGGAATATTTTTTGATGAATGCAGCTCGTGAAGTGCGCAAGACTTCACTACGAACCTCAGTTACTACTTCAAACTGTCTTGTTCCATTATCCATCATCTTAAGTAAACTGGAAACGTATGAGAATGGCCCACCCAGCAACTTTCCGCTTTGTTGAGTTACTGAAGTACATATTCTCTCTTTCCGTAGTATGCATAAAGATATTCGTCAACACTTTTCAATCTTGTTATAAAGTGTTGGTGATTTCGACTTATTTTTGTCCGGATTGGCTGTGTGTTCTAATTAGTCGTCAGCAGGCATCGATTGCAAGGAAATGTAGCAATCGATGCCTGCTGACGACTAATTATTGCTGCGACCATGCATTATTGCTGTTATTAACCCTTTAAACCGTTTCCACATCTCCACATAAGAGCGATTGCATAGATCGCTCAACGCTGAAAAAGTGCAGCCGTTGCTATCGCTCCATTTAACTACCAGAAACATGGCGGTCGATCGCATCGCCAATCGCATGCCTAAAGAACGTTTTTGACACAACTGGCTGTGCGGACTCCGCAGATTTGTCATCCATCTGAGGACATCTCCAATCTTTTCGCCGACCCTCAAATTTCCGTCTCCCGTTTTTCCTCATTCAAGATTCCCTTTTTTTTGACGTTTAGAGATTTGTCCTGTTAGAAAGTGCGACAAGTTCACAGGCACAGATAAACTAAAACTTGGTACACTTCTAACCACTGTTTACTTCGAATCATAGGCTTCAATACATTAAAATAAGTGGGCAGTTATATCACATAAAGGGCATTTCGGAGACGCTCATATGTTTATACAAAAGAGAATAAATATATACATTAATGAAGTTTGTACAAGAATGATATCCGACGAATGTAATGTTTAAGCCTAGTTTTCAAAGACAATAATTATTTAAAAAAAAAAAAAAACTCTCATAGATTTAAGTTCTAAAGGTAGACAAACAGAAACTTAAAAATCTTGGCAGATAATGGGGAGTATTCAAAGACCCGAGGCTAGACGCATGGGAACCGAAGAGGAATAGCTATCGTAGCGTGTATGAAACGATGGGAGCGAACAGATTATCTATTCGTTAAGCAAGCAGTACATGCCCACACACTAAGATTATATCGAAAAGTGTTATACAATCGAAGCGTTTAGAATGATTTATATTTGTTGTTTGTATGCAGTTTAGAGCACCGTATAATCATCGTGTCTTGATGTCACGCTGATTATAACAACATATATATATATATATATATATATATATAGTGTGTTTACCTGCGAGAGATACCGTGGCAAGGGCCTCTCTGAAAAAATCGTGGAGATCGTCCGGTTTCTAGAACAAAATTTTTACAAGGTTAAAAGCTTTTTATTGAAATTAGATATTTGTCATTGCGCCTTGGTGTCGTGGTAAAACACAAGGCGCCTCCACTTTATCGAAGTGTACACAGAGGTCGATGAAGTCGAAAATTGGGTCCGGTTTGCGTCCCTTCACAAAATTACAATCGATTAAAACGGCCTCTTCACAAAAATGCAATCGATTAAAATTGCCCATAATTGGTATTGTACTATACATTTTAATCTGTTTTATCAATTATTTTAACAAAAAAGTGACTTATTAAAAAATTAGTGTGAAAATTCACAATTAAATACTGAAATTCACAAAAATAAGCAAATTTCACAAAAATGGGACCCTGGGAAAAATTCCTGGTATATGCATATGAGTGTGTTTGTGTGTGTGACATACTTTGATTTTTATAGAAAATATGACATTTCTAGAATGTTCTGCTACAGTGCTTTTTGTTTAAAATTAAAATGTATTTCATTTGTAACTAAAACTCACAAAATAAAAATTTAAACATTAGAAACTTTTTAAAGGGAAGCCCTAAAAAGCCCCAAATATAAATTTATTCTTTCAAAGATCTACTGTAAAGAAGTGGGGGAAGTTACAACTGTAGGAAAATTTTAGAGAGTAACATATACTTCACTTTTGCAAGACATGGTAATTTTAAAATATTTTAAAAGGCATTCGATAACAATACTTTTAATCATTAGTTTTACTATAAGTACCCTTTAAACGATAAATTTCGAGGGTCTCGACTGCTTTTAAAACTATTTTGAATATTTAAAAATTTTCACATCTTTCAAAAATGGAATATCTACACCTTCCTCTAAACTTTTCACTTTCACTTCTTTATAGCTTATCTTTGCAAGAATAAATTTTTATTTTATGCTTTTTAAAATTCCACAATAAAAAGCTTCTACTGCAATTTATTTTTACCGATTTTATTTTATTTATTTATTTACATATTTATTTATTTTTTAGCTTGGTCAGGAAACAATATCGGGTACGGAATGAAAATTTTGACCATTTCGTCAAAAGACGGAAACAGGTACGCATCTGAGTTCTGGACATTTCAAAACAAAAGATAAACTTGTATAAAAGCAATTGTAGTTATAAAAAGAAAATGAGCTCTAAATATAACTTTCAAGTTTTAAAGTTGAAAAACTTCCATGTGAATATTTTAGTCGACAAAATATATGTAGGTGCAAAAACCATAGGTTTCAACCGTTACAAGATGGAATGGACACTGTGCAGAAACATACTAAGGCAGCGTTTCTCAACCTGTGGGGCGCGCCCCCCAAGGGGGGCATAGAGTGTTTGTAGGGGGGGGGCGCAAGAAAAACCAGAGAGCAAGTACTGATGCATGTTTTTAAAAATCATTTTATTTATTCTCATTTTTACTCAAACCATTTTCGCTTAAAATGTTCATTTAAACTTTATTAATAACATTATTTTGTAGAAAATCAGATTAAATGTTCATTGTTAAAGATTCTGAAAAACTGAATGTATGCTGAAAAATGTGAGAGGGGTGGGCGCCACCGTAAGTTAAACTTTGTTGGGGGGGGCGACGTTAAAAGGTTGATAACCTCTGTACTAAGGGTTATTTATTTTTCTAATTTTACTTAAGTATACGAATTTGTTACGTGTGAAAGGCCATTTTTTCTCTGTCCAATGAAGTTTCGGATATATAACCTCCGAAACTTCTTGAAAAAGAAGTTCATATCATCAGAGCCTGACTAAGGAATGAGCAGATGCCCCGGGCCCCAGTGAAAAGTGAGGGGGGCACACATCAAGAAATGTTCTCACTTTGATTTGTAAAAATGTTTTGTTTATGCAAAAATAGTCCTCTTTCTCTCTGCTTAAAGAATTCTCCCCCCCCCCAAAAAAAATTATTAAACTATACTAAAAAATAGGTTTTAATAAAATATTTTGTGTGTAAAATAATGAATGTCTAGTGAATATAATCAGCATGTTGGGCGGTACCAAATTTTGCCTTTTTTCAGTTGCAAAAAAGTTACAAGCATCAGCAAGAGAAGAAAGCATGGAATTTAAGTAATCCTGTAGTTCCAGATTTTCTAATTTTTGCAAACTGAATGGGTCTATGAAAGGGTGCCCATGACCAGTGGCGTAGCTACAGTGGGTGACATCCGGGGCGGATATAAGTGGTGTCGCCCCCCATACGAGCATTTTTGCCCCCATACATGCGATATTTTTGGAATTTTTGCTGTACAAGCCATCAGGTGTCACCCCTTTGAGGGTGACACCCGGGGCGGACCGCCCCCCACCTTGCTACGCCACTGCCCATGACAAATATCTACCCCGGGTTTCATGTTGGCCTAGTCGGGCTCTTCATATAGAGAGGCTTCTTGCAGGGAAAAAAAAATAACCTCCTCATCAGTATGATGCAGAGCAATGGTTCCCAACTGGTGGGCTGGAAACTTCCAGGAGTTCGCGAATAAGGATGGACTTGTTGCATTAAATAGGCCTGTCTCGTGTCGCAAAACTGTTGCAAACCTTTGTCTCGTCTCGCAAAATAAGCCTGTCTCGTGTCGCAAAACAGCTATGAAGCTTTGTATGGTCCCGTAAAATAGGTCTGTCTCGTGTCACAAAGCAGCTGCAAAGCTTTGTCTCGTCTCGTAAAATCTCTGCATTGCAATGACGCTAGTCTCGTATCGCATAAAAACTATAAATCTCTGCCTCGTCTCGTTCTCGTATCCATCTCTACGCTAAAATAATATACTAGTACGCAAGGGGCTCTACGTTTTCCCCCCGTATTTTAGGGAGGAGTCTCAAAAAGAAAATAATGGTAACCACTGATGTAGAGGGTCGCAAAGATTATCCTCATCTTATATTATAACGTTAACATCGTATATCTTGTTTACGGATGTTATTTCATTTCTTGCATACGTTCAGGAAGGACTGGTGGGCCGAAAATAATTTACGACCGAGTCAGGTTACGGTGAGATGTTGTGACGGGGACTAAAATGCTTTTTACTGGTGCATAAATTTGCTCGAAAGCCGCGATATATTATGGAGGGAAGTCGTCTGCGGCATAACTTACTGTCGCTCTAAATTTGCCGACAACCGCCCGACTATCTGTAGCCGCTCAAAAGACACCTAAAAAATGTTTCAATTTAGTGAAAGCCGGGGGAACGTTAACCTCGCACCGCTATATCGTCAACCAACTTGGAAAGTTCACTCAGCTCTCTCACTCAGATAAAATGAAATCCACCTTTTCAAGACGAGCATTCCTCGCGAGCAGTTAAAACAAAATATTTACCCCCATTGCACCGCACACGACAGTTCCCGAGTTTTTTTCATTTTGTTCTTGCCTTCTTTTTTTTTTTTCGGCATCTTTTTTAGAGTAATGGCAAATTTTTCACCGCTGCCACGTTCGCTTCTCTCTCGGTATGGCGCCAGTGTTGTGTTCACCCACGAATGATCTTTTTTAATCGCTTTTTTGGTTGTTTTCCGATGCTCTATCGCCTGCCGTTCCCCCCTTTTTTCTTCTTCTTTTGCGTGGGTGGAGTTGCGAACATTTCGCCGGCCTACATAAAGTGGAGAGCTCGGCCTTAGAAGGCTCTGTCCGTAACGAGTGCCGCAACAAATTATTAATTTATGTAAATAAGGCAGAACGCTCCTAAGTCGCGACCCGGGATTTTTGATTCGTTGCGTAAAAGCAGAAGTGGCCGGACTAATCACATTTTCCGTCTGCAGTTGGGTAAGTATCTGATTGACATCATTAACCCGTTCAGCAGTGATCTCGTATTATGAATTTATGAATATAAAATAGCATTGGGTATGTCTGATCGGTGAATTGTGTTGATTTAACGACTTTTCACGCTCGTGTTTAATTCAAGATCGTTTCTTCTTTCTTATCTGGTTTAACTGCAGAGTAAGTAGCGTCAGAGTGCGGGCACGTGCCCATACTTCAATTTACAATTTAGGAAAATAAATTCGATTTTAAAAACTTTTTCCCAAAACCTCCTGAAGGAGCTTCACTATTTTTATTCTAAAATATGTCATGTGCTCCCAATCAAAATTTTTCAACTGCGCTACGATTATGTTCAGCTACACATGAAAATTTTCGCCTTTCCTATGAAACCGGTCGTTACCATGTCAGTCTGATAGTTTTCTGATAGATTATATATGCCTGAGCCTGTAATCACATGCTCGCAAAAATGCGATGCGGTTGTCTAATCCCGTTACTAGAAGTCTAAGCCCGTTGTGGAGGCAATTACAACGGGCGCTAGAAAAAACATTTGACTAAAATATGTCTACATTTGATATATTTAATTTTCGTCCACCTAAAATAAATAAGTTCATATTCAATTTTTATTATATACCCGAATCGAATTTCATGCTCTTCTGGAAACGCGCGGAAACTTTTGGCATTCGAAAGATTTCGTTTGGTGTACATAGCCATTCTAGTATCCATGCAAACAATTTATTTGGGAAAACAAAAATTAAAGTATGTAACCAGGAAAAACTATTTTAAAGGAATTGGAATCACACTTTCCTTTCAAAGCCCGATGACCGTGATGAATAATCGATTGCAACAGCTCATTTTGTCAAGCAAATGATTCCCTTTTTTTTACTATCGGAAATAAAAGGGAGCTGAAAATAGCAAAATGATAATAATAATAATAATCGCTTAAAAATGAGGGAATCGGTGGATTTTCATATTTTTAAAGTAGTACAGATTGTTTTTTATATTTTCATACATAATTATGAAAAATTTCAAGCGGATCGTGTAAACGGTGTAGATGTTATTACGCCTTTTTGCTTTTTAATCTTTTTGCACTTTTTAATCAGTCAGGGATAAGCGTAATAGTAGGATCATGCACCTCGAAACATATGAGCCTGTCCAACTCGAAACTCGGAGAAACTTTTTGATCCTCTCCAATTATTTATTTATACATACTTCATTAAACATACTTCATGTATTTCTATGAATATTTGAGTTATGACCGAGCGCCCTGTCTCTCCAATTAATTTGAAAGCCTTGCGGCTATGGATAGTAGCGGGTCCAGAGGAGGAACTAGGGGGCTTCAGTCCCCCCCCCAAAAAAAATGCAGATTCCTAAAGGGTAACATTTTGCTTTATTATACACTCCGAATAGGTAAAATGATCATTTTTTTATAACCTAGCCTTTCTCAAAATTTTTTACATTGGTTTAGATAAAATTTTGCTTTAATGTAAATTTTGTTTGGGCAAAATTTCAAAATGAGCCTCTCCTCAAAATAAAATAATAATAAAAAATAAATTCTGGATCCGCCACTGCCTATAGTGCTTGTTTACTGTACATAATTAAATAATAAGGAAAATTTAAATTAATGAATCAGGCGGAAAATTTAGGAGCCAAACCTGTAATCATTTCGAAAACTGGCTAAAAATATTTTAATACTAAATACAAACGTACAATATGGGCTTCCATGTTGTAAGTCGAGTACTGGGGAAGTACTGTTTGCATCCTTTCAAATATGAAATTGCTGTGCGTTTTTCTACTAGCGTATTGATATTCTTGTTTTAAAGAGGGTCTAACTAATTCATGCCAGAAAAAAGTGGAAGAAATGGCTTGTCGAACTCTTCAAAGAACTAACATTTTCTGCTACCTATAAAAATGAAAAAATCATTTGCTGTACTACCCTTTTGAGATATAAAAACTGCAGTTTCTGTACTTTTTTATCCATAAGCAATTCCAGAATTTTGCATAAATAGCAAAAAATATCTTCTCTTTTAGTATGGTTATAAAAAAGCAGTATTCTCCTACGTCTCTTCAATGAAAACTTTGTTCCATTTTAAAAGGTTGTAGATTGTTGTTATAAAAATCTACTGTAACTTTAACTAACATTTCAGGAGTTGGTCCACGCTTATCGTTTATCCCTTTGACATGCGGTGGTTGCGCCCGAAACCACCTTATTTCAGCGATTTCAGTGCTAGTCGCAAAGAAATATAGTTAAATGGTTCCAACTCTGAAAAGTCGTTCCCATCGATCCATTCAACTACCAAACACCATGGCGGTCGATTAAATCGCATTTCTGATGCCACAGAGCTAAAGACGTTTTCTTACACAGCTGACTGCGCATCAGAATGTTGTTGGTAGTTAAATGGATCCATGGCAACGGCTGCATTTTTTCAGCGTTGGGCAGTCTATCCAGTTAGTCTTCTATAGTGATGCGAAAACGCTTGCACTTCAAGGGGTTAAGCATTCATGAGCTATATAACCAGAAATCTCATTTTTTGCTTAGCCCATTCTTCTCGGCTATTTCGTGTTCTTGCGGGCACCCTGTAGCTCCAAACTTTTTTTCACTTTCAGAAACGGCAATTCTGTAACTTCAAACACCCTGTGCTAGGTACTAATGCGCAGCTGTCGATCTAACGGTCTGGAGTTTTGGTCGTTTTTTTTCCAGATTTAACGTGAATACGCGTTAGAACCCCGTATAAAAATCCTCCGCCCGGGCCCGAGGCCTCTTCCCAGTAGGCAGATGCCTCTCGTGCAAGGGCGGCTCCAGCGAGGGGGCCATAGCCCCCTCCGAACTTTTTGTTTTTGAACTTTAGATTCGTATATTTTACGATTCCTCACGTTAAATTGGCATTTTAAACAATTTATAGACTATCTAAAAAGTTCAATGGCCCCCTCCGAAAATTCAGCCTGGAGCCGCCCTTGCTCTCGTGTAGGTTTGAAATAACACAAAGCAGAACAGTAACTTCGGACAGTGAAGAACAGAATGGAATCCAAAATTTCCTACGATTATCAGTCATCAATGGAAATTGGAAATAGACAGCAATTAAAGAAGCAAAAAAATATTTTGGATAGTGTTACATCCTAAAAAGCTGGAAATGATCTGTAATTTTGACAATTTATTTTACTAGGGAGCAATATTTGGTAGCTATTCACGCAATATAAACATTTGTTTAAAAAAGTTTATACTGTTTTCTTTAAAAATTTGTTAAAATAAAATAATGAAGGCTAATGTCTCTATGTGTATCTTTTCATTGATGTTCTTCGAGAACAGCCATGGAGAGTACGGGAAAATGGAAAGCTCAGCCGGCAGGGTTTCGAACCCGCCCTCAAACCCAAAAAAAAACCACTTAAAAAAAACCAATAAAACCCACACAGAAATGGGTTTTTGGGGTTTTATTAAAAATTATCAAAATTTTTCCTTTCTTTCGTTTAAATCATTTGTTATTTGATATTAAATACATATAATATTACCTACATAACTTTATGCATTATATTAGATAAATAAATATATATATATATACCAGTTTAATTTGAATATAATTATTTTACCAACTTCAACATAAAGCATAACTTTTTAAAAAATAATAATACCTTGAGCTAATTTTATCTGCAATATTTGTTTTGAAATGAACAGGTGTAGAATGCAGGCAGGAATAACTTAGTAATTTATCTCTTTAATAAATAAGTTTTCAAATACAAATAAACTATGTACAGTGAAACCTGTTTTTAAAGACTATCACTGGGACCAAGAAAATGTGGTCTTTAAGGAGGGTCGGTCTTTAAATTCAGGAAATACGATACATTTTGACAAAATTTTAAGCGTACTCAATAGAATTGGAATTTATTTGATAATTACCTTATTATCACTGAAAAGGCTTTTATGTAAAATATAATATAATAAAAAGCCTATGTGCACTTACTTTCTTATAATATGTAGAGAAAGACAGTGAGGTGTATATATATTTTAATAAATGAAATTAGAATATATTTAAATTGAAAAAAGAATTTTGCATTGTATTCAATGAAATAATATAACGCGTAATTGTATTCAATGAAATAAAACGAATATCAATGGAAACAATTATAGAATTTATTAAAACTTTAAATATATTGGCACCTTTCAGAAACTGTTAATGACCGTTGATGTCTACAATAAGTTAGAATTTTCATTTAGTTTTCTTTCCCGTTCGTTCGTATATTTATAATGTGAACCCGAAAGAAAGCTTCGTTCAAAATATGTATCTTAAATGTTTTTGTGTGCGTGGATTTTTGGGAAAACGTTTTACAACTTATTGAAAATTGTTAACTTTTATTATTTGCACATAATAATGATACTTTCGTAATCAGTAGAAATCTTTTGATTTAACTACAACTAGTTACACTGTACAGTAGAATCGGAGAAAATCTCCATCTGTTTAAAAAAAAAGAAAGGAAGAAATATGAATATCTTGACTCATAAAAATATGAAAGAAAATTCCTAGAGAAAAAATTATTCCCACAAAATTAGAATAATTTGCAAATTTAATGTTATTCAAAATATCGAACATTTTAATTGGTTAAATGCGTCTAATATAAAAAAAACATAATTAACAGTGATGTCTTAGTTGAGGAAATGAGAAGCTTCATTAACACTCTATCAAGTTTTGAGAAACTTTGCAGAAGATAGACATAAACATTTATAATTGCTCCTTGATGACGCCAAAAATAAATTAACTGCATAGTATTTCCTACATCCAGTTCAAATTGTGTGATACGAACCACGCTTTTACAAATATTATCTACAAAACCACGAAATAAAAAAAGAAAATAATTGACTGAATATAATTTTTTTAAACAAAATCAATGCAGCTCAGAAAAATAAACTAAATTTTTATTGGTATTATTGCATTTTTCTAATGTTATTTGAAAAAAAAAAAATTATTTTTCTCTTTTAATACGTTTTGATTACTTTGAACGTTCTTATTTGTTTAACGCTTCCTTCCCCCAAAAATTGTATGTTCACAATTCATTGCATTCAATCTGAAAAAAAAATGAAATCAGACCAGCTTCAAAAGAGAAACAAAAGAGTAATTTTTTTTTTCAGCATAGCATGTAACAAAAACTTCAATTTTGCTGTAAGTAAATAAACTGCATCAAATTACAATAGTTTTACAAACGCTTATTTAAAATGTTTCAAAGCTGCAATGTAAATATATTATTCTCGTGATAATGATAAAACAATAAAAAGCTACTACGGCAATCTTCGGTAATCATAAACTGTCTGCAGATTATGATAAAAGATAAACTTGAAATTGTATGATTTCATTCATTTTTCTTGTCATGTGCGAGTTCTTATCTATAGTCCGAACTAAAAAAATTTCTATGTGTACCGCTTTCAGTGAAACTTTTGATGATAAATATAATTCTTTTGTATCATGAGTTTTCAGTTTGATTGAAACCCCTGCGGTTTAGTGGGTCAATCATTTTTTTTTTTTTCCACTAATACATGACATGCATACAAAAAGTTACCACCATTTCAATCGATGGCGAAAGAGTTCTAGACACAAAACTGTGTAATAAATGAAACTACGGAAAATATTTGTATCGCAATGCTCCCCAGCAAATTTTTAGAACCCACCATTACAGAATGACCTCGAATTCATGGTACAAGCTTATCTATGTAAGTGTGTGTGTATGAGGGGGTGGGAAGGGGGGAGTGTCGTGTCTCTATGTTCCTGTTAATAACCATTTTAGAAAGAACTTAAAGAAGACTGTCTTAAAACTCTCTTAAAATTTCTTAATAGAGTTTCATATGAACAATTGGTTTGTGTCCAAGAATTTGAACAATAAAAAAATAATGAAGTAAAATTTCTGAGCTATCAAATTTAGTCAAGTGATTTCTGTGAAAGATCAATTATTTTTGACAAACCCTGGTATGAAAGTTCACTATTACTTCCAGGGCCTTATTATCGCATGGGCAAATCGGGACTTTGCGCAGGGCCCCCGACTTGAAAGGGCCTCCAATTTCTACTATTGTTCTGAAATATTCTTTTTCATATCAAAATTTTATGAGAAAAAAAAATTCATAGATGGGGGCTCCCAAATTCATCTATGTCCGGGGCCCCAGTTAGTCATAATCGGGCCCTGATTACTTCAATCCTTCTTCAAAGTGATTACTAAAACGTACATGAAGACGAAATTTGCAACCCCACAGTGATATGAGATTCTCATTTGTTTTTGAGCAATTCACTTTCCCAAGAAGTTTGTGCCATGAATTTGGGATCACCCTGTAAAATCCAGTGACTTCAAACTCAAGAAAATCTTTTAATTATATTCATAAGTTGGGGTTAGTATGTAAATATCAAAAACTATTTAAATGGTTGGGGACAGTAGACCCTCAAAATCAGTCTTCCATTTAACAATAATGTATAGATTATGAGATGATCTATTAATTCTTTTGCATATCATCGCAATGATTAGGAAAGAGAAATAAAGCTGCATATTTAAATATTGAATACCTCTCTGCTTTATAAAGCGAAAAAACAGTAAAATGTTTTAAGAAAAGAAAAGAACATTTTATGAAGGGAAAATGAAGATAATGAAAGTCGGGGAGGGGAGGATGTAAATGGCAACTATAATGAATGTAAATATTAAGTTCTTTTTCATCAAATAAGAATTTTCGAACATTTTGTGTTTGAAAAAAGTTTAATTCTTCTGAAAACTAGTATTAATATTTTTTAAATTAATAAAAAAATGGGATTTTGAAGCCTGAAAATTTTTCGAAAATTAAAAAACGAGATCTTTTAAAACCCTTTAAAAATAAAAGAAAGGGGATGGGATCGAAAAATGCAATATGTGATAAACTCCCACTCCCAGATCCCCGTTTAGCTCATTATTAATTCTTTTAAAAGTAGAATTTAAAAACTACAGTCATTGATCTTATCGAAAACGACCGTCTATATCTTATCATAGGCTTTATATCATTTTGTCCTCCAATTTAAACATATTACAAAGCATTTTATCAAAATAAGGAACTTTGATAAGGCATGTTTATTTATTATTATGTAATTTTAAGTTTGTCTCGGGTTATTTTTTTTTTCAAATTAAAAATAAATTAGAAAACTAGTTTTTTTAAATACCTAATGCTGTGTTTTCTTAGTTTTTACAACCTACGTATAATCTGTCTGATTCCAAGTGTTTTCTAAACTTAGCATCATGAATAAAAAAAATTATCAGAAATTTAGTCTATTCACTTCTTTTCAATTCTTTTATAAAAAATACGGATCTTTTGTGAGTAAAACGTGGTAATCAAAACACTTTTTAAAAATTTCATCCACATTTCATAAACAGATGACGTCCTTAAAATTTTGACGTCAAAATTTTAAGAACAGAAATAACAGTCATTTTTGTCATTTTTTATTCTCTGCTTCCAATTTTAAATTTTATTAGGAGGACTGGAGAGTAATGTCGGTTTTTCGTATGTCAATATTTTGCTAAATCAAAAAACAACTGAAGCTAATGATACGTAATTTGGCATGTACGTGAGTTAACATATGTGCTAGATTAGACAGCGTTTTCTAAAGTTCGTGACCTATGGAGGGGTACTGCTCTAAAATATTGTTGCATATTATATGTATCTAATTTATCTTTTTTGTTTATCTTTTAAAAATAATAAAGTATAAGATATTGATAAAGCGACAATCAAATGTACAGTAAAATTGTTTATTAAAGTTTTAAAAATGAACATAAAATCAATAAGCAATAAGAAAGTAATGAGATGAACACAAAAATAATAATTTTTTTTTTTAATGAGATGATTGGGGCTAGTGTAGTTTTAACAATTTGTTAATGTCGGGTTCCAATTTCATTAACACCAATCTCAGATCGCCACGTTCGGTGACGTGTATTCTGTCTGTTTCACTTCTTTGGCAGTAAATTAGCTTCTGCACTGAATCCCCACCAGCCTTAATCTTCAGTCAGTACCTGCATTTGCGAAAGGACCCAAAACCCAACTCGGTATATATCCCTGTTTAAAACATCTTGAAATATCAACGTGAAGAATGTCTAAGACGTTTTAAAATATTAATCTATGAAAAGAGGTACTTTCATTATTACATTATTTTCCTAAAATGTTACATTATTTTCCTAAATAGATAAGTACTCCACGGTTGTCCATCTTTACTGTCTCAATACCCCCTTATTTGTCCCGGGATTTGCTACGGAAAGCTTCAACGCCCACTGGGAGGTGATGTGACCCTATTTGTATTACTATATGACACAATTCGTTTGAAAAAAATTCTGCATGATAGGGGCCGAGTTGATAAGACACTGAACATGGTAAATGGCTGAAGTGTGAAGGTTCCGGGTTCGGGCCTACGCCGACCGCGCGTAGGCCCGAACCCGGGACCGTTCGCAAACTGAACCCGAAACCGTCGAAAACTGCAGACCTGCCGATCTGCAGTTTTCGACGGTTTTCTCCAGATGTAACGTGAATACACGTGAGAACCTCTTAAAAAGTCCTCCGCCCAAGTTATCTCCCCTTAGGCAGATAGCCCTCGTGTAGCTTAATCTCAAAATCAAATCGTTCTGATAGGAAATTCTAAGATACACACGGAGTTTTATAGATAAAGTAAAATTTCCCTTAAATTTTGTGTAAAAAACACACCTAAAATTATACTTATATAACAAGATACGATTGTATCTTGTTATAATTTTATGTTTATTTACAACAAGATTTTATGAGTATGTTTTACTCATTGCCAGTTTTTATTTATTTTATCTTTTAACACCAGTATTTTGAGTGTTTTTTCAGTAAAAATTTCCCTTGTTCACGAAATTAATAAGAAATATCAACAATTCTGTATCACAAATTAAAAAGTCCATTACTCGATCAAACAATTTCAATTAATCAGTTTCTTTTTTTTTAATCGGTTTCAACCAACTTGTATCAATCGATTTGAATTCCTAGCTACCATATAAAAACATATAGAAACCTACCATAAAAACATTACATAAGACGATGGCTTTTCATCATCGTATCTCAGAAACTTGTCTTCTTTGAAACGATTAACTGCTTTTACAGAAGAATATTTCGTGAGTAATATTTCACGGCACACTGTAAAATTAAGAATTATATCTTTTCTTCATTTCTCTTTCCTTGTTCTTACACTTTCTTTCTTTTAAAAAGGATTTCGGAGCAAGTGATGTTCGGATTATTGCAGTGTTTAAAATGAAAGCGATTTCAATCGCATTAAGCATTACGTAAATCCAAATGATGAATCCAAATGTTATACATTTCGAAATCCATGTAAACAATCTTCAACGGAGTAGCAAAAAAAAAAAAAAAAAGTGTGAAAAACAGCCGTTGGCTTTGCACAGAAATGAAGAAATTAATGTGACTTTCGGGATCATATAAGGTCATTATCATTCTGAAAACGTCATGACACAAAAACGTTTTCGACCTACATACCTTAGTGTTCCGCCCACTGTGAAGCGATGTATGTGGTTTAGGTGTTGCTGCAAACTCGTAAAGAGGAGAACGGCAGTGCGAACTTGGCTATATAAGGGTTGACCATCCAGACAGGTTTGGTTGCGTAGGAACTTAAAAGAGTCACTAAAAGTAAATCACGCAACATGTGTTTTAACCCTTTGAGGCGCAGCCCTTTCCCAATGCTGAAAAAAGGGTGTCAAAAAATGGGTCTCTAGATCTGTGGCACGCGATGAACGTTTCGATCGTCCGCCATCTTGCTGGTAGTTAAGTCGAGCGATGGCAACGGCTGCCCTTTTTTCAAGCATTGGGCAATCTATTCAGCTGTTCTCGCATTCTTCCCTTTTTCAGCAGATGTCAGTGCTGTTAAAAATAATCGTGACCATTTTATTACGGGAAATGACGTGCTAAAAATTAAAGGGTTCCCGTGGAGCTATGTCACCCGCAACTATTTTTATAGAAATCAAATCTATTCTTCGTGACTGGCAACAGTGAAAACGTCAGAGTTGCGTGTTCCCAGAGCGGGAATACTGCGCGTTAAAGGGTTAAAAGGGGTGGAGTGGGGGGGGGGACTAAACTCGGTTGGTTTGTGACTACGTGAATTCCTATTTCCAGCCAGAAAAGTTTCAAAGGACGGGGAATAACTATGGCAAAATATTTTAATCAGAGATGGATCACTCTCCCTTTTTTTTTTCCCTGACCTATTTATTTGTAATACTGGACCCGTGTTTAACCTGTTCGATCTCATCATTGTAAAGACGCAATAGGGAAGGCTCTCCTTCTTTGCTCGATGTTGTTTCCCAGAATGAACGCTCCAACGGAACTCAACGAACGAGCATGCGCGATGCTGGGTCCCCATCGGAGCATTCAAAGAACCATTCTAGGAAGCAATATTGGTCAAAATGAAGGCTTGACTTCACTATTGCGTCATTTTAATCATGAGAATGAACAGGTTAAACATGGATTCAATTATGATTTTAAATGCGCACGGCAAATTTCTTTTGGCTAGGCAGTGACGGATCCAGAAAATATTTAATGGGAAGGGTTAGATGTATGACGAAGCCTATTATCAGAGATGGATCACTCTTTTTTTTAAATCTTTTTATCTTTGCTATTAAACTGGTGTTTAACCTGTTCCCTCTCATTATTAAAAAGACGCGCCTTCTTTGAGCGACGTTTCTTCCCAGAAGGGTTCTTTGAAGGCTCCGCTGAGGCCCAGCGTTGCACTTACTCAATCGCTGAGTTCCGGAGAACCATTCTGGAAAGGAACATAGATGAAAGAAGGTCTATCACGTAAAATCATCTAAAAGGATTCAAATCAAACATTCTTGATGATGATGATAGCGAACCAATTAAACATGGGTTTAAATGCGATCAAGGGGAGTGGTCGCTCCACTTTCGCCCCCTTTTCATCCGCCACTGTTTCACATTTAATTAAATATAGCAAATTGGGAATCATTAATGAGAATGGCCCCTCGGAGGTTGCTAGCAGTTTCCGAGAGGAGCCAATATTCAGAAGTCCCTCCCTTATGATGAAGTCCGAATTGTGGCTGAGAACTCCAAAAAGTAGTAGTGTAATTCTAAACGACACATTTAGAAACGTGACCCGTCCTTTCCCTGGAAGCAAACTAATAATCACCATCAAAAGCAGAGTATGCAGAATTTATCGTTCTGTTGAAGGAGCAATAAAAAAAAAACTCCAATAAATTACGATCTAGACAGTTTAAAGGCATTAAATCAATTTGAAGCTCAATACGATAAGTATATAGACATTTACAGCTTAGTTTTAGCCAAAACAATTTTCTTACTAGTCATAAAAATTTTGGAAGGGGCAAGATCCCCCAATGGCACTGTGATTAAAACACCATTATATGATGATCAAACAACGACAATAATTGTTACTTGACTGAGAAAAAGACGACAAGAAATGCATGTGAAACTATTACTAATGATGCAAAGGATGATTTGAAAATCATCATGACGAAAATAAATCTGAATATTAATGAGTTCCTGCATTACAAGGTTCATCGCCCTCATTAATACCATTATCGTTTTTCCCCCTTAAGCTTAGCGTTGTTTCTTACTGTAAGGTATTTTTTATCTGCATCTCAAATAAGGTATTTCGTTGTAACACAACATGGATTAATTTCGAAGAGTGGTTGTTTGTAACATAATTATTTTGTGCCGTAAGTTGTGCGCTATTGGTTTTAAAAATAATGCAGTTTTTAGTAAATACCGTTGAGAAGCTGAATTTTTAGGGGTAGATGAGCATTTTCTTTTAAATCTGAAAGAGGGTGGTTGACAAAAATTCTTAGTAGCCTTTTCATTAATATCGATTCAATTGACATCTTACCATAGCTGTATTGATTCTAATTTTCTATTTCAACTTGACCACTGAGCTTAGCGTTTGAGGAGTAAAATTTTTGTTTTCTTTGCAGCGAGCTTATATTTTTGCTAATCAAAATATTCGCACAACACAAAGAATTTAAAATTTTTTTAATTAGTATTTAAGACTTATTTGCTGTAATTAAGTTTCTTTTTGTCAAAATTTGTTACATTTAACACTGTTAAAACTGTCTCGTCTCACTAATGGACGCAGAATTTTTCAAAAAAGAAAATTCATATTTCTTCCTTTCTTTTTTATTCTTTTTCTTTCCCCCCTCCTTTCATCTTAATTTCGTCATTTTTTATTGTGGAAAAGTAAAAGCAACCTTCAAAGACTAGTACGGGGAAGTAGAACCGGACACCGAATGGAAATCTAAGCCCATTCTATTTTTAAGAGAGGTACGCTACCATTTGACTGAGGGATGAAAACATTAAACATATCACATTTTTGCGTATTTTCAAGACGTCCATAGGGTTAATGAGTATGAAATGGCGACAAATTTCTTTTGCCTATAGACAGTGACGGATCTAAAAAAAAAAAAAAAAGTAAAGGAGGGATGGTAAGTATGTCGAAGCCCATTATCAGAGATGAGTCACTCTTCCTTTTTTACCTTTTCATTTTTAATCTTGAACCCATGTTTAACATGTTCGCTCTCGCCCTTTTAAAAGACGAAACGAAGAAAACTCTGCCTTTTTGCCGATGCTACTTCTCAAGAACATTTCTTTGAAAGCTCCGACGAAGCCCAGCGTTGCTTTGCTCATTGATGGGGTTCCGGTAGAGAGTTCGGAGAACCATTCTGGAAAGGAACATCGGTCAAAGAAGGTCCATCACGTAAAATTATTTTTAAATAATCTAATCAAACGTTGCGATGTTAAAAATGGTCTGCTTGCATTTCTCAGATGTTCTCTTTACAATTTAATATTCATTATTAACACCTTCGTCAGTAACTTTAAATGACCTCTAGATGTTAAAAATACATTACACCAAAAGAGACAATTTTGAAAATAAAATGTTTTCTTTTTTGACAGTTAAACTCAGCAATTTGTTTTTATTACTCTTACGCGATAATCATTTTAACTATACCGGTAATTTATTAGTTTGCTTCATATATCTTTAACAATATGCTAATTACATTCCTTATACTCCTACAATATGCAAACGAAAATTCACGCTTTTTGAAAGCCTTAAAGCAATAATTTACCGTCAGTAAAGCATATAAAAGAAGGAGAATCTCCTCTTTTGTTCCGTTTTTCATGGATGTCATAATCATCGTTATCATGGTTTATTATCTTTAAATAAGTTTATATCCTGCGCATTTTTGGGGCTATGTTTAGTAAACACGCACACTGCTATCATTCATTTCATCGACAAATGCCCAAATACATACATCATGCGTATTTTTTTCTGGATATCACATTACGCTAAGGTGACCACACGTCCCCAATTTTAGGAGACAGTCCCCAATTTCAACGTTTTTTCGATTTGTCCCCAAAATTTAAAAAAGCAGTTGAAGACAATTTTTAATTATTACATCGTTTTTAATTAGATTACTATTAATTATTTCATTTATTATAAATGTCTCCAATTTTGTTTCAGAATTGGGGACATATCCCCAATTCTATGTTCAAAAATCTGGTCACCTTACATTACGCAGTATATTACAGTTTACAAAATTAAACAAACAGTGACGGATCCAGTGGCTAGGTGCTTCCCTCAACCGTCCAAGATATGGATTACGGGTTAACAATTTGCTTCATATCCCATCCCCCCAAAATTACATTGTTTTGGAGTAATATTTTGAGTTATTCTACATTTTGTTTCGAAAAAATGTTTTTTTTTAGCCCATCCGGAAAAAAAAAAAAAAATCTGATGTGTCCAACACATGACTTCCTTGCACGTCCATTAGATCAAAAATATTTTCGACGCACTTCCTCTAAATTTATTTGTTTGAAAGAGATAAAATATCAATAATAGTAAGGTTTAGCGATTTCTAGCCAAATATTTCGATATCGCCAAGCTGAGTTCAATTTGAAAGATTTCCTTCTAACACTTTATTTGGCGATATTTCACCAAAAGCCGACAAACTTGAGATAGTCAGCGAGATTTTGGGGATAGCCAAAGTAGTCATTGACCCCAGACTTTCAATGAATTGAATGCATCTATACACCTCAATGTATTTAAAGTCATTTGGCTCACCATGTAAATAAATTCTCAGTCGATTGCTGTCAAAAAAGATATTGAAAACAGTTAGATATTACAATAGTTCTAAATACAAAGTTAAAAAATCTATTGGTTAAAGTTTTAGAGTTATACAAAATAGGAAATAATTTTTGGCGCCAAATTTGGCGATATTTCGGCGAAACTCGTCAATGTCGACGACATTTGGCGAGATTTTAAGCATAAACCATACAATGACAGATTATCGCCAAATTTGGCGATATTTCGCCAAAACTCGCCAAGAACGATGACAAATGGCGATACTTTGGGCATGGACCAAATGACTGACTATCGCCAAATTTGGCGATATTTCGCCAAAACTCGCCATGGTCGAGGACAGACGGCGAGATTTTGGGTATGTACCAAACAATGACTGTCTACAGTTGTATTATAATGAAGATGTCCATAGACATTAAGGTACTGAAATTCTTTTCGGTGGTCCTGTAAATAAACTCTCCAGTAGATTGGAACCAAAAATCGAGATACACAACTAGATGTTACAACATTCTTATATATGAAATTTCATAATAGTTTTTGAGATTTGAGAGTTAAATATGCACACACGTACACCAAAAGTCGCCAAGCTTGGCGACTTTTGGCATAGTTCTTGAGGGAGGCACGTGACCGTGGTCGGACCATTACCTAACTTATGTGGTAGGACGGTATTATGCTTGAAATGGATGAATGCCCCTAAAATTGCTATTGACCGTAATGTATTGGAAATCTTTTGAGTGTTCCTGTAGCAGAACTATAAATGATAAAGACAGTTTTTTTAATGGAGAAATTCATTTTCTAACTCTTTACAGCATATATAACTTCTGAGTCGTTTGAAATAGCCCAATACCTCTAAAAAACGCTTTGATGAATTTCGGCCCATAGAGCGTAATGTATTTCGAATCTTTTGGGCGGTCCTGTAGATAAACTATTCAGTCGAATGGAACCAAAAGGGGAGGTGCACAACTAGATGTTACAACAATCCTAAATATAAAGTTTCAACATTCAACGCCTAACAGTTTTTGAGATATGCGAGTTTAATGAATTTCGGCCCATTGAGTGTAATGTATTTCGAATGTTTTGGGCAGTCCTGTAGATAAACTATCCAGTGGAATGGAACCAAAAGGGGGGGTGCACAACTAGATGTTACAACTATCCAAAATATGAAGTTTCGACATTCTACGCCTAATAGCTTTTGAGTTAGGTGAGTTTAATGAATTTCGGCCCATAGAGCGTAATGTATTTCGAATCTTTTGGGCGGTCCTGTACATAAACTATCCATTCGATTGCCACCAAAAGGGGAGGTGCACAACTAGATCATAGAACAATCCTAAATATCAAATCTCAACATTCTACGACCAATAGTTTTTGAGATATGCGAGTTACATACATACGTACGTACGTACGTACAGACGGCATGGAAAAACTGGCCACAGTAGACTCGCCACTGGTCAAAATGAGTTGCAGACGCGTTAATATGATCGTGCATGCTAGCCTACGATGAGATGAATCGAAAAAAGTTTTTAAATTAAATTTAGAGGTAGTCAAAATCGGTTTTTATGTCGAAATTTGGCCCCCAAAATTTTTCGGGATCACATTACTTCCTTATACTACGTACAAGGAAGTAAAAATCTGTATCCGCAATTGCACTGGAACACAAGAATCTATCTCAAGCAAAGTATGAAAGCCTCATTTAATCTTTAGAAATTCCAGTTTACAACATTTTAGCAAAGGTAAAATTAAATTTAAAAAACGCCATTAACTAATTACTTTATTTAGTGCATCGAATAGGTAGGCGTATATTCTTCTCTCAGCAAACATTTCTATGACATCTTCGATGTTTAGGATACGAATTCGCATCCATTCAATAGGGAAAACAGCTAAACCTCTTAATATCAATGTGCTCCAGAGGTAGGTTTTAATAAATCCTAAAGACACACAAATTTTACTAAATAAATTTAATTGGGGGTTCCTTACTCTTAGTGTCCCCGGGTCGTGGGGTGCGTTGGGCCCATCGCTACGCCACTGTATGTATAATATATGGTGTATTTCAAAATGGATTGATTCAGTAGAATCAGTCTTCCTAGCCATTGTTGATAAGAACTGGAGACAAAAATTTAAAAAGTGGTCATTGTGGTGAAATCTTCAAAGGAAGGCATTGGCCCACATGGGCTGTCTAGCCATTTATGATGATGATGGTGATGATTCAGAATATTTAATAGTGTATCATATTTATGTTTAGTAAAATTATTTAAACCTGAAAAATTACATTTCTTCTTTTGTTTCACTTATTGTAGTTCATCTGTAGTGTCGTAGCGTGAAGTTTTCTCCCAGGTTATCTAACCTTGATGTTTGAATCGTCCTTGGCGAGCTCATCGCAGTTGAAAACTGGGGTGGAATCGTTTAAATCTAAGATTTTTGTAAATTTGCCAAATTCTTCTTATTTCTTGAAGTTTTTAATATTCCTGGGCTAGAATTAATTAAAATAGCGAAAATCTTTTTGCAGATACGTCATGCATTGCACGTAAAAGTAAATTATTTCCTTTCTTTCTTTTTATAATTAAAATAGCCATAATTTAGCTATTCTTATGTATACCTGTAACAAGTGTTGACATTCTGCTAAGTCATTGTCATGGACTCTTGTTTCATTTCCAGGTGTTACGAAGCGACTTGGCGCTAAGGTCGAATTGAGGAGAAAGGAGTAGACAAGACAGCAGGACTCAGAAAACATGGCAACTGGCCAAAGCTATCTAGGTACGACAATCATTGAGAATACTTCCTTCGCTGTGGCTGAATATTGTCTGGCACCTTTTAGCTTCCTCCCTTCGTGTTCCGATTTTCACTGCATGCAATGTTGACAGCTGATGCAGTATTTCTGGAAATTTCATCAATGGGATATGTTGCGAAATTGAGACATGTTGGGTCTTTTAAAGCGTGGTTTCTCTTTAAAAGTTTTCTATTTTCGTAATTGTTTACATCACACGCCATAATATCTTTCGCATGAAATACTGACTAAGTTGTTGCTTTACGTTAACACTCAAATTAGTATGCAGATCAAAGTGGTGGATATACTAAATTTCGAAGCTTTACGTGTAATCATTTGTCTTGATTAAAAGCTAATTTAAGCCCTGTAGAATCTGTACGGTGGGAGAGGTGCTCCGATTCTGTGGAAGCTCAATATAGTATTTTACAAAAAATTTCGTAGAAATTTACTGTGAAGCGTACTTAGTTTAGATTGGACGTTATAGTTTAAAGTTACACCGCTATCTGGGATAGCACAATATTATGGCATATTTAATCACATTTTTCAAATTACTAAGAATGAAAAAAAATTAATTGGCTTAGTTGATAACTGCTATTTAATTCTTATTCTACCTTACGTGAAATTTTAAAGATGGAAAATGTGTTCTAAATTTCGCCATATGTGTTAGAACGTACTTTACCTTTTAAGTACCTTTTTTTTAGGAGAGGGAGTAAATAAGTGCATATTTTTTCAGTCATTAAGTGCATATTTAAAAAATTTTAACTCTTTTCAGAAATTTTGATGCATATCTGCATGCATATTTTGTCATCTTTTAAGTGCATATAATCAGCGATCTAATAGTAACAGAAGAAAAACTCACAAACCCCTTTATTCATGATCACAGTGTGGCTACTCTATTTCAAAATCCACCACCTAATTTGGTTTATGCTTGCTTTGGTAAGTGTCTGATATGTCTCGGTTCGTAAACAGTTGTCTAATGGATTTCAAAAAGATGTTCTGTGGAATTAAATTCTAGGTTGAACCAGTCCTTTAAATTTGCATCTATGTCATAAATCTAAACCAGCATGTGCTGTATCGATGAATATTCAGAAGGTGGCTAAACGAGTACGAAGGAAAATTAAAAAGAAGACTTCACATCAAAGTGGTGTCACACTGTGATTAGCTGTGAAATATTACGACAGGCCACGGTAATTTTCTTCACAGGAGCAGAAGTATCAAGTCCAATTGCCCCAAAAATCACTGTACTACTAAAGTTTCTATCTAGACTATATTTCACTTCAGGCTCATTATACTCACCTAAACATATATTTCACAATGCATTCTTATCATTTCAACTCAGTGATAATAATTTTAGTTATATCTTTATTAACAGTATTAGCATTGTTTCCCTATATTCTTTTTTTTGGTTTTTGTTCCAGGTTCTAGTTACACTTTGCTTTTAATCATTAATAGATAAATTTAATTACAATGCTCAGACTGGTTACAAAAGTACAATGTTACGAATTATTCTAAACTAACTGTTTTTATACCGTATTGATTTTATGTATATTATCATTTGTAATTTAAGGAATTGTGATGTAAAATTTTGTAAAAATTAATAGAAGTTGCTGTTCTGTGATCCCAGGCTATGGGCCCCATGATATGGGGCATAATTAGCTCAAAGAGGAATGGTCGATTATGTTTCTGTGAAAGCACTATGCTTCAAGACCAGTGTCTGCCAGTTTTGGAAACTCAACTGCTTCTGCAGATGAAGGCACAGTTTTCAGATGGCAATTGTGTCTTATGTAGGATTCAGCACCATGCCATGAAGCCAAAAAAAATTATTAAATCCATGAAAGATTTTAAAAAAATAACACTTTTGGACTGGACTGGCAACTCGTCAGACCTCAACTTGATCAAAAATGCATGGGCTGTCCTAAGAAGTGAAATTTTCTAAGATAAAATAATAGCTAACAAATGAGAGATAATGGAAAATATTAACCCATTGCACATTACACCTACACTTCAAGAAATAGTCCAAAAATGCATTGCCAACAAGCCGCTGCGCAAACCAAATGTGATTGGTCAAAAGAAAAGATTCACTAAATACTGAAATTGTATTTTGAATTGTATATCTATTATTAAATTTGTACTGTCCTAAGTTAATAAACCTATAAAGATAACAACTAAAACGATGTTATGAGTTTAATAGTAATCTAAATCCTTAAAGAGTGAAAGAAAAATTTTTTCGAGTATAATAATTTGGTATTTGGTAAAAAAATAAAAAATTAAATTAAATAAAAAGTTGTGGGTGCCGAAATAGAGACTCAGATATTACAGAGGCTAATTGGGTTCTGGTTGTGCTCATGTCAGTGCAAAACTCGTGTTAGATTCGACACACTAACTTCGACGTTTTTAAATAAAACAAAACGTATTTACAAAAACGTACAACGTAACTTACAATTACCGCACAATTACCATACTTCGTACATATATATTCTTTTTAAATACTTCTTTCAACGCACTTTCTTTTTAATCATTTTTAAATTCCATCGCTTCTTCGTTGCCTTTTCTGAATTGCTATTGTAATCACCAAAAACCATGCTCGTGTTGTAAATGTTTGATGATAGAAATAGCGTTTACATTCGACCATCCTGACATTTTAATTGTCCTCAGTTGAATTATATCAGTACATTACTAATTGTACTACAGTCATTTTATCAGTCCTGTGCGACATTGCCGTAACGTACCGGTTTCCGGACAATTCGTTTAGGTCTTTGACTTTCGAGTTCTTCATCAGAATCGGCACTCGAGCTACTGTCATCTTTATTCCAGCTCCTCTAGGCTTTCAACTGAGTGACATGAACTGTAGTTGCATAAAGGTGACCGTCGCTTTCCTCTAACTGCGATATTCTGTATCTGTCACCAGGAAGTATTTCTGTTGACACGTACAGAAATACTTACACAGTACCCTGGTTGACTTTTTGTTGACTCACCGGTTGCTTTTGGATTTCTTCTTACTACAGCAGTGTCTCCTTTATCAAACGGTAATGTACCAGACTTCTTCTTATCGAAATATGCTTTCATTTTCTGTTGTTCCTTTTCAATTCTTTTTTTAGATTTGGATTGCAGTTTTTCTGGGTCATTCAAAACTCGCGCTTTTTCATCACCCAATCTTCTCAATATTCCATCTTTAAATCTAGGTACATATCTATGAAGTATTTCAAAAGGGGTTTTTCCAAAAGTTTTATTCAGCGTACTGTTCAAGTTTCTTTCTACTTTCTTAATTTTGATGTCCCAATCCTTTTGGTTGATATTTTCGATCGAAGGTATAATGGTGGACAAAATCGTTCTATTAGCTCTCTCAACCATTCCATTTCCTTGTGGATGGGACGTAGAATTTAATGTGTGCAGAATACCATTTTCATCGCAGAACTTCCGAAATTCGTGTGAGATGAAACATGATCCTCGATCTGTTATTAAACGATCCGGTGATCCAAAATCTTGAAAGAAATCCATTAATGATTTTAGAACATTGTTGCTCGAAGTGTCTCTTACAGAGTAAAGACGTAGAAATCTGGTCATCCTAATACTCAAGCTTCCCAAGCCTTTTCGGTAATCAGGCCTGAGCACAACTTGGCAAAAGGGCACAGAAGAAAAAAAATTCGTCCATTCGAAGAAATTCCATTGAATAGACCAAAACACAAGCATATACCGTTACATACATAAATACAAACATATACCGTATAAAAAAGAGCTTTATGCTATGTTATTGAGGATGAAATGGATCATCACGAATGACGAGATTCAGTTTCTGCCTTGTTCAGAGTGCAATTAGATATGAATTTTAAAAATTAATCGTGTATTCTTGAAGCTAAGTACAACATAAGTTGTGCATACTTCCCAAAATAAGTAAAACCATGTATTACTTCTTCTCTCATAATAATTGTGAAAATTACTGTAACCTGATTGATATATACATTCTATTTATTTTTAGAAACTATCCATCACCTATTATTATTAAAAACTGCATTGTCGTTATAACATTTATGCAGTTTTAAAATAAGAATTTTGTGTAGTAAACGTTCTTTCAGATTCCCTTCTCTGGATAGAATCAATTTGGCAAAGGAATTGCTTTGTTGGAAAACTTTATCACGCGGAACCGCAACAGAAAACGGTACCATGAAGTTTGGAGATTTTCCCGAAATCCCTTCAAACGTCTTTTATGATCACTAAAAACAATAATGCCTTGGTAATAGCCACCTTTAATTTTTATCTCCGAACGCTCTTACTCAGAGGCGCAGAGAACCAAGTCGAGGCCCCAGGGATAAAATATTTGGAGTCCCTTTGTTATCCAGAAATCCTTTTGATGTCGTATTAGATCAATCATATATTCCTTATTAAAATTATTAATCGTTTAAAGAAACTTTACATTAATAGTAATTAGAAAATAATTAATCGAATTAAAATTATTAATTTAAAAGAGTATTATACTTTAATAAACATCCATGCTCTAAAAATACCAACATTTTCTTTTGAAGGTTTCGTTACCTCCATAGAGAAACTGTATTTGAAACGTTAACATTTTTGCTTGGCATGTTTCCTATTTTTATTCAGACTTTCATGCAAGCAGGCAGCCAAAAAAATTTCAGAAGGCCAAAAAAGTGGAAATTTCAAAATTTCTCATAGAAAATCTTGATCTTTAAAATTTTGTTAAGGAAAATTCAAATTTTGGAGGTTGGGTGGGCCCATAGTCTCTCCTCTGGCTATACCCCTTCTTCCACTATTTAACAATGTGTCTCGGAAAGAAGTGATTTATTGTTAAATAAATCTTTTCTTTTTAGTCATGGCAAACCGTTGAATAACACCGTCAATGTCTACTTTTCTTGCAAAAGAAGACTCAATCAGAAACACTCTTCATTTTTGTCAAGTTGGTGGTTTTTGCTCTAGCTGACTTTTTGTAATTTCATTCAAAAATTAATTTGAAACATCCGGGGACATAATCTGAATTTGGACTTTTTTTTTTTTTTTTTTTTAAACAAAATTGACAACACACAATTAAGTATCGTATAAACAGCAAAAGCGGGGCCTCTTCACAAGCTAAGGCCCTGGGGATTTTTCCCCTGCTCCCCCTCCCTCTCTGCGCCACTGCTCTTACTACTGCTATTAAACATTTGTGTTCACAGCTTCAGGGAAGCAATTCTAGGAAGCTAAACAGGTACATTGTAGTATTGTGCTTTTGTTTATTTAAATTATCATTACGTCGCTGCGCGCAAAATAAGAAATAATTCTCAAAACAGGTATTGTAGAAAGTTTGTTATGATTGGCACTGATTCTCGACCTCTATTTTGCTCCCACCCATGTGTTAAGGCACCGGCTGATTGTGACAACCTGGTTAAACCGGAATCGCGTGTAACAGGAGCCGTCTCTTTTGGTTTTGAAGCGCATTCTCGTACATCAATTAAAGAAGACGAATTCAAATGAAATCGAATAATATGGCTCGTGAAGATTTAGTTTCGAAGTATCTCTGCTTCGAGTTTTTTAACTCTCCGATTATTATGCACTTCTGTGCAAGTTCAAGGGTATTTTCGAAACATTTGTTGAGACATCGCCTGACCCGAAATCACCGGGATGCCCACACCAAAAGCGGGATTGCCTACACTTAGAATTTAGGGTGGGAGTCCCAAGGTCTGAATCACGGCCGTCACCGGCCTACAATCCGCAGAACAGAAATGGCTTTTTAAAGTTAAACATCGCTGAAAACGATCCTCTATCAAATTTGTAAGTAAGATCAATATTTAGTATTAATCTGTTGTAGGATATGATAAGATGCATTCATTTCGGAACATCGTTATTAATTACTTTCTATGTAGATAAAATTTAATTCTATCTATTATGTCATGAATTGTTAATCAACAATTTTAGTAAAGTGCGTGTTTTTTATTCAATTTTTTATAATTTAGAACTAAAAATTTTAATAATATCTTTAAAGTTTCAATAGTTTAAAATTTAGATTTAAAATTTTAATTAAAAGTTCAGAGTTAGGTTCTTTCTCTATCTTTTTTGCCTTCTGTAAAAATAAGCATTGTTAAAAAATTAAACTAATATATCGTATAATCATTTATTAATATTTTCAATATATTATTGGTTATTTGTGCATTTTCCAAATGTATGTTCATTTTTTATTTATATTTTGTCAAATTTTCTACTCATTAGTCAAAAGTTTTACAACCCTGCTTGTAGTTATAAATATTTAGAACTAAGTAAAAGGTCATTTAACTCTCTCCTAAAAGTTCCAGATTCTAGCCCACACATACTTACAAACACATTCACAGATATAAAAGTAAAAGAAATGTCAAAAAAGTCTCATTTATTCTAAGTTCAAACAGCCCGTCGGGTTTACAAAAATCAGATAAATCTATTAAAGTTATTTTATTGCCAAGAAATGTAATTGAGGAAATTAAAATGTTTATTTCTGTTCAATTTTTCTCTATTGCATTGACTTACCCTGCTTTATTTTATAGCAATATATTTTCAGGAGGCTTTTTAAAAACGACTTCTAGCTATGTTATATTATACACTAAGATAATAATAACAGATGTTTTTATCATAATGATTGCTAAATGAATCTTAAATTGCATTCTTTATACGGAAACATTCTATCTCGTTTCGTTTCAAAAATAATAGTACTCAGATAATTTCTTTAAAAATATTTGTTATAACATACAGGGTGTACCAAAAAGATGGTAACACGCTTTAGTTCTTTATCTATTAGAGATAAGTGTGAAATGTAAATTTAAAAGATGTTCAGAATAACATAGGAAAACAGACTACGTTAAAAATGTGTTCCTCTCGTTAATTTACAAAAAAAAAAAATTAATTTGTATACGACCCCCGTAAAAAAATTCCCATATGGTAAAATGCGCTGCATACACTAATATGGTGATGCACAAAATTTAAGTTTTTCATCATAAAACTTCTGAAATATATCTTTAAACAAATATGATCAGGGGATAGACATGTGAAAGTTTAATGCTCCAAAATATTATTTTCTTTCGTAATTTCTGCACGACTGCACGACCCTTGAAATACGATCATCTAATATGATTCTTTTCCCTTCGACAGCTGTTGAAAAGGTTTTTCAGTCAGCATATATTTATCTTCATATTTCTGATACTTTTTAGGATATAATTCTACAATTTTGAATATCACTTCACTAATGTACGAGACGCTTTTTACTAATTGGGAATTTTTTGTACGGGGGTCGTATACAAATTAAAAAGTGTAACTTTTTTTTAAATATTGCGAGAGGATTTTTTTTCTAATTAGTCCTTTTTCCAACCATTTTTTGAGCATTTTTCACTTATCTTAAACAGATTATTATCTTTAACAGAAATTAAAGCGTGTCACCACCTTTTGGGGACACCTTGTATATTAAAAATATATATATTTTTTTTTTTTTTCGAATTTTTCAATCTGCAAAAATGATTTCTGGAAACAGAGATAGATTCGTGTTTCGTGTATTAATTTCAATGGATTAGTATTCGTGGGAAAATGGTCTTTAGCATAACACTCGGTTATAAAATTTTCATTTAATGGTTTGGCATTGTTAACTGGTGCGAATGAATCAGTTCATTTTAAAAACAGATTCTATTCTTGAAAGTTTTCATCACCTATACGTTTGTTTTTTTTTTTTTTTTAATCATTATTATTTCAGTTTTCTTTATGCTTCTACACTCGCGGAATACTCGAAATGTCAATTAATATGCTAGCTAGCTAAAACCTGTTTCCGTGTGTTTTTCTCCCTTTATGGTCTTTCTTTTAGAAAGACCTTTTTATGAACTTCATCTGTAGTAAAAGCTTTCATTAAAATATATTAGTTTTGCTGAACATTTTATTTTTATAAAGATTTTTCTGTACTCGGAATAACATTAATATGTAAATATCAGTTTAAAAGGAAAATAAATCCTAATAAGACAAAATTTTGTTTTTTATGTAGCCAAATTAGAGTTTTTCATTAGACGTACATTTAATCTTTTCAGCCGTACCAATAAATAATGATCCTTTACCGATAAATGAGATTTTCGTTTTTTTTTAGTATATTTCTTTTTTTCAGCCTTACCAATAAATAACGATCCTTTACCGATAAATGAGATTTTCGTTTTTTTAGTATTTCTTTTTTTCCTTCATAGTTAAACCGCTATCAAATACAAAATATGATATACAAACATGTTAATATTTAAAATATTAACTGCAGAAATGGAAGAGGATGCTAACGTACAAAAAGTTTTAAAGTGAATGATAATATCATTTATTAATAATTTATTTGGAAAATTTAACTAAACAAAAATAAATGTGTTTCAGAAGTACTGCTTTAGTAATTTTGAGATTTTTTAAGTTTGATTGTACAACTTTTATAAACCAAAATAAATTAGATTAATTAATAGATTAAATTCATGTCTAAATAAAGCACAAATTAAAAGCAAGAAAATTTTTCTGTTGACAATCAAACGATAAATAAAGTATAAATCGCATTTACATTTTAAAAAGTTGATTTAAACGAAAAATAGTCTTCTTTTCCTTTTAAATTTATTTAATAAAGATTTACATTAGTTTATAAAGAATATAAATAAATGATAATTATAATTATTCATAAAATAGTTTTATCAATATGCCTTTACTCGACACGTTCTCTTTGCTTGCCGTAGGAACTATAAACTAAGATATGAATCATATTGCATACGATTCATGTCTTAGTTTACAGTTTCTTAAATCAAGGTAGTAGTAAAATTTGAAAGTTAGTTTCATGCTCAAACGACTCAACTACATAAAATCTGTTTTTAAATAGTTTGAACCACCAAGCATTTTACTGCGATCGCAACTTCCTGCGGCGACAAAATGAGCTAATTTTACAACTGTGGCTTTAAGCCAAAGCAAAATAAAACTGAAGGTGTCAACACTATAATAATGACTGTGCCACTGTGTCAACACGATTTTGTTCGAATAAGAATTTAAATGACTCAATTCTCGCAAAATTAGTTGAGCCCCTAGTATCCGAGGTGGTCGGGACCGAGCATATTTTGGATAACTGAAATCTGAGATAACACGGACGATTGTTTTTTACAGTTTTTTGCTATACTATTATTATGTGCTTTTTAACAAATTAAAATTCATTCTATGTTTAATAATAATACATAGTTTATCAAATGAAATATATAATATTTGTTGTTAAATACATTTAAAAATTTGTAATTAAAAATCAAACTAGTTTTATTATTTGTTGTAATCTAAGAGGTTTTGACTAGTTCGAGTTTTTGTCTACTATTACTTCGGCATACCCTCAATTGAGTTTAGTTTCACAGTATTTTAGTAAATTGTATAATTGCTATTTGCTTTACTCCTAGCTTCCTGACTCGGAATTTGTGTGTTTTAATGTTATGGGGAGCCTACAGGAGGAGGCATATGCCTACGGGGGGTTGCCTTGAGCGGAGGACTTTTTCAGGGGCTCTAACGCGTATTCACGGGACATCTGGTGAAAACTGTCAGAAATTCTAGACCGTTAGAGTGACAACCGCGCAATAGCCCCGAACGCGGAACCTACACAATTTGGCCATCTACCATGTGCATTGTCTCATCCACACGGTCATGATGGAGCCCGATTTAAGTATTTGAAAGAATGTGTGTTAGTCTAGTTTATGATTCAATGATAACAGTACAAATCTTTTCATAGAAGTCTTGTGGTGTAGCCGTAGTGCATTGCAACTGCCATGCCGCAAATTCCGGGCTTCAATCTGGACTGGGCAAAATTGACGGATCCTTTCATTCCTTATGTGATTCGATAGAGTGAGGACAAGCTTGTTTGAAAAACTAAACACTGGGAGCTCCGCGTCAACCTGACCATCTGGTTGAGGCATATGCGTATGCGTGTACTTCTGCACCCGCGGCCTGGAAAGTGTAACTGGGCATCGCGAGCCTTGGGTTGTGCCATTGAGATTTTGTACACCTATCAAAAATATACTGCATTTCTTCGTTGTATACGGATAATTAAAAATAAAGAAATTATATTTTTAATGTGTTGTACTTTTAAGGAATCTAAATACCCTCTATGGCTAGTAAAAAGCTGTCGCACTGCACTGACAAAACTGGAATCGGATTACAAATCAAAAATTAAAATAATGGGTATTAAATATTATTTTTGCAGCAATATTTTAAAAAGTATGCCAGTTTTAACTCACTGTTGGTTATTCGAGTTCTTTGTACTCTTCCTAACAACTAGCTCGTTTCCTTAGCTTGTTTGGCTGATATTTCACTTCAGTTAAACAATTAATTGCTAAACTTAGGAATTTTTTTAACATATCAGAACACTTTCCGATGGATTATAAAAAACTAATATAAAATATTTTTTATTCAGTTCTGTAAAATTTATGTCTTTCATTTAGATATAAATCAACATGTGAGGAGGGAAAAGAAATTTACTTTTGATAGGGCGCCTCATTCACTGGATATGGATTCCTCTGATTTTGATGCACTCAACATTTCGGTCGACAATAAAATACTGATAACTCTTAGTTAGAGAACTCTCGAACTCAGCCGGCTGTGTCATAAATGTTCTTTAGCTCTGTGGCGCTCACTGGGCGATTCGATCGACCGCCATCTTGCTGGTAGTTAAATCGTGCAATGGCAACGGTTGCACTTTTCGACATTGGTCAGTCTATATCATCCTTAAGTATTTAATTGAAATCAAATTTATTCTTCGTGAATCAAAATGCCAGAGTTGTGTTCTCACAGTTAGGACATCGTGCGTTTGACGATTAATTATTTACGAGACAATTAATAAAATGTGTGAAATCTTTTAAATCTTATGGTAGATATATGACCATTAAAATAATAACTTAAGATTCAGATATTTTCCTTGATTATCTAGCTCCATAGCTAAAGTATTATCTTTTCTAAACATTGGCATCGTTTATTAAAAAAAGTCGCACCCACGAATTGGCAACTCTTTTATTCAGGTGAAAGTTGAGACTTTTAAAACAGGTTGAAAAAACATTTTTCCACTCCTGGGTGAGTCGCATAATTCACATCTGGCAGGCATTCTAAAAACTTAAATAAACCCAACAGTTTGCCGATCACCAAGAAACCGTAAACTTGGTAAACGAAGCATATATATAGAAACCGCAAGGGCGAAAAATTTCAGGCTTTGACTAATCTTGAAACGAAATCTTACAAAATGTTTATGAAAACTGTGGCGCAAGTCAATTTTCTCCATTAAAGAATACTTGCCCAAGAGGACTGCTTCCACTTTTAAACTTCAGGTGAGACTCATTTTATAAAAAAATAATTACTGTTTTTTGTAAACAAATTTAGTTTCGGACTCATCCTGCTGTGAAATGTGTAATGGAAGTGGGATGTTTTCCAAAAATTACGGCTTGTATGAAGTGTAATGCGTCAGTTTATGTGCATTTTGAAGCAAAAGAATGTTTTTAATTCATTTTCATTATTTAACTATAAATCGAGCTCTGAACACAAAATTTGTATGGAACAAGACACTTTGAACTTTAAATATATATATATATATATATATATATACTTATGTAAGTTCATAACAATTTTTCCTTATAAATGTAATTTTGTGGTGTTGCATTAATGCTTTCGACAAAGGACTAGCTTTTAGAAAACGTTAATTGTATATAAATGTTTTTTTTTAACTCCTAATTATAATAAAAATTTAGTAACCGATATTTCCAGCAAAAGCACAAAATCATGATTGCAGTTTTTATTTATTGGGGTTTTAATTAAAAGCAAAAAGTGTGTTTTATCCGTTTTGCCAAAAATTTGAATAGTTATTTATTTTCGCATTCTATGCAAAGTTGTTTATACTTCAATTTCTCACTAACACCTCTTTTATAAGTGTTTTTATTGATTAGATTGGTAAAATTGGAACTTTTACCTGGGGGGAAAAAAGTGCCACGTCAATTTACTCTCATCAAATAAAACAACTTCTCAAAAAAGCCTTACAATAAATTGACAGTTTATTTATTCTCTTTTATATCTTTTACAAACTGGAATTCTGTATCGCTGACCTGACCACAAGCAGCTTCAAGTACTCATTTTAAAAAAGACACAGTTTTATTGCATTTTAAAAGATTGAGAGGTAGCTATGCAAGCCTAACAGTGGGAAGAGGGCACTAAATCTTACGAGCAGTGCTCTTCAGGTCAAAAGGCATACGTTTAGTAAGTATTTTTGAGAATTTCAACGAAAGAGTGATTAGGATATAAAAAGATTTTATTTAAAAAAACAGACAGTACTAAGGATTTTATTAAATATTTAGTAATATACTTACACGGTTTCAATTCATCGTACGCCTGGTTTGAGCTTTAGTTCGCCTTATATACTGAATGTTTTCTCTTTTTACAATTCTCGTAGGTATCAGACGGAAATTTTTAGTTAGAGTTTATGTTCATCTTAAATGTCTCTCACACTATCGTTAAAATCTTAATCCTCCAACTTCTTACAGTTTAAGCTTTGTCTGATTTATTAATTTATTTATACATTTATTTTTAAACTATGTTACAGGTACTTGTGCAAAGTGCTTAGGAGTCATCTCAGAGAAAGGTTGCTCAGCTGAAAAGCTCAATTATCACCAAAAGTGCTTTGTCTGCACCCTTTGTTGTAGGTATTATCAAACTAATTCCTATTTTGTAGTCAATCAATTATTTTTTAAATTAAGATACTCATACGGAATTGAAGTGGGGTCATGGTCATAAATGCCGATAAAGGAAAAATTTGTAAATTTCCTTAAAAAGGGTTTTATTATGTTACATGCGCTATTTTTTTTTATATGAAATTGGACAAGTATTAAGCAGAATATGCAAATATTTTACAAATATAACACAAAATATATTTCTTAATAAAACAAAAATATGTCGTGGCTCCAATGTCCTTCATGTTCAAATGATACCTCTGAGGGTACCAATCCAGGTGCTAGGTATCTCATCTGGAATTGGCTCAAAATTAGGAGACAACTCATAGGGGGCAACATTGGGCTGCCTACTAGGTGCCCTCGTAATAAAATGACCAACATCTCCGTCCTTCGTAGGGGTAAGCCTACAAGTAAGCCGCAGACACGGTCATTAGAATGAAAAAAAAAGTCTGGAAAACTACTCACGGATAAATAACTTGTCAGGGTGACTTTTTTTTTTTTTTTTTTTTTAAACTGAACATATGAAATCGTTTTTGAACGTAACAAGCATTTAGAATACCAAATAACTTAATCACATTGACCAACTGCAAGACAGTGCCAGCCTATTGTAGTTATCAAAGGCACCGACGGGAGTAACTTTGTTTCTATTGTTAAGTGCATTCCAACTGGGATATGGTACTCCATTTACATAAAATAATAATTTAGTAAAATCTTTCCTTCAGTGGAAAGGGGGGAGGTGGTGAGGGGAACTTTTTTCCTCATTAGTTGAATAGTGGAATTGCTATTCTTTATTCGTAACCAGTAGTATTGATATCGGTTTAATTTTTGGATAATAATATTTAATCACAATTCCGATTTTAAAAATAATAAAACATCCTCAAATTTAGTGTATAAATAAGCTTATATCTAAGAAAATTATAAAAGTTATTGCCTGTTGATTCTTAGTTTTAATAAAATGATACTTCTTTATTATTATATAAATGCAGTGAAAGAAATAATATCAGAAGGATTTTGTACCTTTATATGAGATCAGTACAGATAATGTATTAATCTCATCATAATTATACTATTAAAGCAATAACTATCTGAACTGATCTTTTCATGAATTGCTTGAACTGCCTCTTCAAGGCGCATATTACAGTTCTACTCCATTTTTCTTTTCGCGTGTAGCATTTAATTTTACCGGTGATATTGTCTATAACGTACTACGGTACATCGTGTACTACTCTTTTAGAACTATAGAGAGTAGTTTATAATCGATGCCTACTGTGTTTAATTTTCAGGTAAAGAATTGTACGGAAAACCATACTACACAATGAGCGGAAAACCCTATTGTGAAGAAGACTATGTTGTGAGTATGATTTTTTATTAATTTTTTTAATTAATATTCTTTATCTTCCGTTTATAATGTAACAGATGATATAACTAATTTAGAGGATTGCTTTCACACATCGGACAAAAAATTTTCCCTTCTTTTTAATTAATTAGGTATCCTGTTTGTCTAGTAATATCTCTCGCCCTGCGTTTATTTACCTCTACACCGATAATATTTGTTTGTTTGAATTTATGCTAATTTAAAAAAAAAAAAAAAAAAAGACATTACTTTCTAGTAAATTTAATATTTTACATTAAAAACCCCTAAATATTTTTTAACATATAAAAATGTTAATACTTTGCAATAAAATTCCTTTTTTAATCTTTAAAAATAAATCAGGTTGTTACGAAAGTTTTCCGCCATATCTGCCTGAAATACTAACTTCTAACTCCTTAGATAACTGTTTTTGAACTTTCGGTACCAAACCTCCACAGTGCCACATGATACAACAGTAGTACTTAAAGCTGTACTAATAATTCGTTGATATTATGTAGCTGACTTTTTGCAACACAACTAGAAGTAAATGATGGTTCTAATCCTCTAGAGTGATAGTTCTATTTGAGACACCTTATACTTAATGATAACTATATTTTTTACAGATTTCACAACACAGTGTTATAAAGTAAACCTCTTTCTTTCAAATGCCAAAAATCGTTTGACAAAATATGAGCAAATACGCCAACGAGAACTGTGTGCTGACGAAGTTTGCGGTGGCGGGAAACTTTCGTTACAACCTAATATTTGATGCATATTATACAATGCAGTATTGTGCCTCTCCTTCGCCGCTTTTTAGATATAATTGAAAATATTCATAAAAATTGTTTAGAAATACTTCTTTTTAAGTTTCTCCTCTCTCTCTCTTTTTTTTTCAAACCCTCAAAGTTCATTGACTGCATACACATGCTGGCTTATTATAAAACCACTTGTCATTTCTTTGCTTAGACAGTTTTGTTTTACCGGAAGATCTTTTTATTGTTTGCTCATTATTTCTTTAAAGCATTGTTTCTAAAGTACTATTTTTAGTTTACATAAGAAAATAAAGAAAGTCAAAAAGTGTGACGACTAAGCTGATACGAAAGAAATATCGTTCGAAATGGTGCAAAAAAAATTCCAGAAGTAACAAGAATAGTTTTTTAAAAAATCTCATTAAAACTTTTGTGAAACGTCGAGACACTTTTACTGAATTGAAAACTTAGTTACTTTGAAATATTCAAATATACTTTTTATATATATATGTTTTGATTTTCAAATTAAAATACGACAGTATCAAGATACATTAAAGTGGATATTCGTTGAATTAGTCAGTGTTAATTGTATAGTTAAATAGTTTTGAAGTGTCAAAAAGGATGATTCTTTTTTTTTTTTTTTTCGCTTTCTTTTCATTTTTTTACACGACATAAGACATATATGATCTTCTGGCCAGTTACTTAAAAGAAAATTTTCGCTGCGCTTCCACAAAAAATTCTTAAATCCTGTTTAATTTTTTCCCATTAACTACTTGCGAACATATGTAATTTTGAAGAAAACCGCCATAAAATATACTTTTTTTATAATTAACTCAAAATAACATAGAAAAAATGTAACATCCTTTATGTATCTAAATTTCATGCAGTACAAATTAACAGAATAGTACTAATAATGCTTAATAAATACATAAATAAAAAATCTATGACGGAACATTTCACCTATGTGTGTAAGGGAAAATATCTTTTTTTTTTTTTTTTTTTTTCCTAAATATTTTGCCGGGTTAAAAAGTTCAGGACTGGAAATTCATTATTATTTTCAGCATATTTTATTTTTTAAAAACTGTTTACAGTAACTTCAGACTTAAAAAAAATAATTTCATTAATTAATTATTTATTTTTCCTACGAAAACCCTACAGTTAGCAAAATGTTAGGATTTTGGATCGTTCCAGACGTTCACACCCGAGACTTTGAGCTGCATTTTTATTATTTCAATTTTTTTTCTCTAAAATTATATGTTGTTTTTCAAGTGTGAAACAGCATATATGCACATTTACCAATTTCCCTGTAAATACATTGAAAATATCGCCTGCTTATTTATTCCTTAAAAAATATTTTCAGATAATATGCACAATAATTCCATTTTAACGAATATTTATGTATTTATTTATTTTCGAGCGTAGTTAACGTCAAAACCCAGAATGCAGAGAACAACAGAACAATCAGAATAAAAATATCATTGATATCACATTCTATTCTGCAAATTTTTCAATCTAGGGATCAATTATAGCATCTATGGAGTTGGGCCCTAAATAACGTTTACGTTATTTTTTTTGGGGGGTGGGGGGGGGGAGGAATCGTTAATACGCAAGTCCATGTGCAATATCAGAATCCAAAATAAACAGCGAAACAGCTCGTATGAGAGGACCAGGCTATGTTTTTGCGTTAATGCATTGCGTTATTGCGTTTTTGCTATGTTTATGCGTTAAACAAGTCCCCCTCCTCTGTCCTCCACGAGGACATTGCACATACATTACTTGAAATGTATAATGTATAGTGCTGTAAAAGTAACGACAAAATGAGTATCCGTATGTATTTGTTACTTAGATAATCGCTATTCGTTACTAAGTATTCGTTACTCGTTACTACTAATATCAGGTTGTAACGAAAGTTTTCCGCCAACAAAAAGTTAATGCGGTAGTAATCACCACCCACATTTATGATTTTCTGCCAACGTTTTGGTAGTTTTTTAAAGCCTTCGGCCCAGAAACATGGGGGCACGAGACCAAAAACATAACTTTCAAATGCCAAAAATCGTTTGACAAAATATGAGGAAACAGCCCATCGCGAACTGTTTGCTTGCGGTGGCGGAAAACTTTCGTTACGACCTAATAGAATCGGTAATAGGGTGTTATATGTGCCCCATAACTAGAGCTGAAGCAAACCGCATGTATTCGGTACTAAGATACGGATAATCACTCAGACTCGAAGTAACGAATTGTTACTTTTCGGTTGATATCGTTACTACTCGATCCGAAGATGTTTCGGATCGAGCAGCTTCGAACTTCGAATACAGACTGCCAGGCGAGGCGAACTAGAGGGGAAACGGGTTCCAGTAATCGAGTACTAATATCTTCTGTTATTTGTTACTGGGGTTACTGGATATCGGATCGCGGTTTCAAGGGGGAAAATGACTTTCGAGTTTGCATTTCGGATCGACCAGGTTCGAACTTCGAATACAAGACTGCGGGAGGGAGAAAATGAATTTCGGTATTTGAGTAATAGTATGTTCCGTTCCGTTACTAGATACCGGAAGTATTATGGATTCTCGCTGTTGGGAGGGAAAAATCAGTTTCGGTATTTGAGTAGTATGTTCTGGTTGCAATTCGTTTGTGCCGCGCCGAATGGTATCGTTTTGATGAGGTTTGGAAGAATCCGTATGTTTCGTTACAGTTATGGAGATGGAATAGTATCTGCTGCTCTATTGATATGGGTCGTACAATGGGGGATACGATCCGGTGTATAGTATGTTATTATGCGCAGTTGAACTCTTTTTTTGCGGGGGGGGGGGGGAAGGGGGTGTTCTTATAATTGTAGAGGAGCAATACATATAAGAGAAGCATGTTAGTAAGGGGTGCTAATTTCGGGCTTTCTAACATTTTAGTACTAAATAGTGGTGCAATCAGAATTCTTTCTTTCAGGGTGGTTCCGAAGCAGGATTGCGAACTTAACTTTTTCTTTTTTTTTAGCTAGAATCGAAATGAGTAATAAATAACAAATTATTTAAATACACCTTTTAAAAAAATATTTTTATAAAGTAAACGAATTCACACATTTTTATTATTTAAAATATTATTTGGAACTAAAAAAAATATTTAGCATGGAAACCTAAACACATTTTTTAAGTAATTGTTTAAAAAATATATAAAAAATTGGGAGCGACCCGGGATTTCTATGCCCACTCCTGCGTAAGCCACTGGTATTAAAATATTTCAATAAAGTTCAGTATGTTTCTAAAATGTCGGTGTTTAGGGGGCCATCTGCCCTATTTTATGGTACATTTTATTCCATGAACTCATGGAATACGCATAATCCGGTGCAACCATTCTTTCTGTATGAAAGGAGTGATAATTTTTGTTTAAAGAATGCTCTCATATATGCACCCACAGAAGGGGCTAACCCCTTTCATCCCAAAAGTGCAGAAATAGAACTGGAAATATCTTAAAAATAGATAATTCTCACTGAATTAAACAATTTTAAATTAAAATATGGTAATTTTTAATTTACTTCGAAAAATGATCCAGCAAAAGAAGTTTTTGATATGAAATAAGAACTCACAAATAATAAAGATATTATGCTTGTAGAAACGCAAAGTAGTTGATATCATACTGAGATCCCCTGCCCTGTGAATTTTATATATGTGGCCCAATCCCTGGATCTCAGTATTCGAGAACCCGCAACCCAGAAAAAACACGAGTCACAAGCTTTCCTTTACACTTTTTATGATAAGAATGAACAGGTTAAACCAGCGTTCAGAATTAAAAAAAGGGGGGGGGGTTGAGAAAAGAAAAGAATGGCATATGTCTTTGGAAGATTTCTATGTGCACTCAGTAATTCGGATAATTTAGCATTGTATAAAACCATAAATGTGTATAAAAACAATCTGTAAATCAGAGAAAATAAGCTCTAAATACAACTTTGTACAACTTCGCTAAAAAAAATTCTTTTTGGTTAGGTTTTGCTATGGGTTTATGTATGGGCGGCATATACCCATAACAACACTGTCCCGGATGTGTTGTTATGGGGCACTATATAACACCCTATTACCGATTCTATTAGTAGTAACGAAAGTAACGAGTAACGAATACTTAGTAACGAATAGCGAACATCTAAGTAACAAATACATACGGATACTCATTTTGTCGTTACTTTTACAGCACTACCCATAACAACACATCCGGGACAGTGTTGTTATGGGTATATGCCGCCCATACATAAACCCATAACGAAACCTAACCAAAAAGAATTTTTTTTAGCGAAGTTGTACAAAGTTTTATTTAGAGCTTATTTTCTCTGATTTACAGATTGTTTTTATACACATTTATGGCTTTATACAATGCTAAATTATCCGAATTACTAAGAGTTCACATAGAAATCTTCCAAAGACATACGCCATTCTTTTTTTTTTTCTCAACCCCCCCCCCTTTTTTTAAATCTGAACGCTGGTTTAACCTGTTCGTTCTTATTATAAAAAGTGTAAAGGAAAGCTCGTGACTCGTGTTTTTTCTGAGAGCGGGTTCTCGAATACTGAGATCCAGGGATTGGGCCACATATATAAAATTCACAGGGCAGGGGATCTCAGTATGATATCAACTACTTTGCGTCTCTACAAGCATAATATCTTTATTATTTGTGAGTTCTTATTTCATATCAAAAACTTCATTTGCTGGACCATTTTTCGAATTAAATTAAAAATTACTATATTTTAAATTAAAATTGTTTAATTCAGTGAGAATTATCTATTTTTAAGATATTTCCAGTTCTATTTCTGCACTTTTGGGATGAAAGGGGTTAGCCCCTTCTGTGGATGCATATATGAGAGCATTCTTTAAACAAAAATTATCACTCCTTTCATACAGAAAGAATGGTTGCACCGGACTATGCGTATTCCATGAGTTCATGGAATAAAATGTACTATAAAATAGGGCAGATGGCCCCCTAAACGACGACATTTTAGAAACATACTGAACTTTATTGAATTATTTTAATACCAGTGGCTTACGCAGGAGTGGGCATAGAAATCCCGGGTCCCTCCCAATTTTTTATATATTTTTTAAACAATTACTTAAAAAATGTGTTTAGGTTTCCATGCTAAATATTTTTTTAGTTCCAAATAATATTTTAAATAATAAAAATGTGTGAATTCGTTTACTTTATGAAAATATATTTTTTTAAAAGGTGCATTTAAATAATTTGTTATTTATTACTCATAATTCGATTCTAGCTTAAAAAAAAGAAAAAGTTAAGTTCGCAATCCTGCTTCGGAACCACCCTGAAAGAAAGAATTCTGATTGCACCACTATTTAGTACTAAAATGTTAGAAAGCCCGAAGTTAGCACCCCTTACTAACATGCTTCTATTATAGGTATTGCTCCTCTACAGTTATAAGAACACCCCCTCCCGCAAAAAAAAAAAAGCTCAACTGCGCATAAGAACATACTATACACCGGATCCTATCCCCCCATTGTACGACCCATATCAATAGAACAGCAGATAGTATATCCATCTCCATAACTGTAACGAAACGTACGGATTCTTCCAAACCTCATCAAAACGATACCATTCGGCTCGGCACAAACGAAATGCAACCCGAACATACTACTACTCAAATACCGAAACTCATTTTTCCCTTCAAACAGCGAGAATCTATATATCCGTTATAGTTCCGTTCCGGTATCTAGTAACGGAACGGAACATACCATTACTCAAATACCGAAACTCATATTCTCCCTCCGGCAGTCTTGTATTCGGTCGATCCGAAATGCACACTCGAAAGTCATTTTCCCCCTTGAAACCGCGATCCGATATGCAGTAACAAATAACAGAAGATAGTACTGGATTACTGGAACCCGTTTCCCCCCTAGTTCGCCTCGCCTGGCAGTCTGTATTCCAAGTTCGAAGCTGCTCGATCCGAAACAGCTTCGGATCGAGTAACGATATCAACCGAAAAGTAGCAATTCGTTACTTCGAGTCTGAGTGATTATCCGCATCTCAGTACCGAATACATACGGTTTGCTTCAGCTCTAATAATGTATGCGTAGCCATTGCGCATATATTACTTCAAATGTATGCGCAATGGTAATGCAAGTTAATCAAAAATACTATAGCTCATTCTTCCTATTTATTCGATTTTTCAGAACAAACTTGACAAATGCTTCACGTGCAATCGGCCTATTCTGGAGAAGGTAAGTTTCAAGATTCTCATATTATAAAACACTGCTTTTGCTTAAAATCAATCTTTTTTCTCAGCTCAGGCGATCCAATAAATAGATTCTTTTGTAAAATCCTTTTTTTTTTCAATGGCGGGAACCCGCCGTGTATTGCCACTAACCGAAAGTGTTAGGACAGCCAAGAGATGGGCTAACTTCGCCCACTAGTAAAATGAGTCTCCTAATTTTGGAACTATTCCAAATGAGAGACCTGTGTCTAGACTATCACTGTTAACCCTTTAACGCGCAGTGTGTCCGCTCCGTCAACGCCAAACTCTGGCGTTTTGACTGTTGCCAGTCACGAAGAATAGATTTGATTTCTATAAAAATAGTTGCAGGTGACATTGCTCCACGAGAATCCTTTACTTTTGAGCCCGTCCTTTCCCGTCAAAAAATGGTCACGATTATTTTTAACAGCACTGACATCTGCCGAAAGATGGAAGAAAGCGAGAACAGCTGGATAGATTGCCCAATGCTGGAAAAAGGGCAGCCGTTGCCATCGCTCGACTTAACTACCAGCAAGATGGCGGACGATCGAAACGTTCATAGCTGGCTGTGCGCGAGCACAGCCAGCTGTCGTCAAAAAAGGGTCTCTAGATCTGTGGCACGCGATGAACGTTTCGATCGTCCGCCATCTTGCTGGTAGTTAAGTCGAGCGATGGCAACGGCTGCCCTTTTTTCAGCATTGGGAAAGGGTTGCGCCTCAAAGGGTTAAAAGTACGGCATACAGACAGCTGTGTCAAAAAAGTTCTTTAGCTACTTAGCCCGCATTTGTCGATCTGATCGACCGCTATGTTGCTTTTAGTTAAATTGGACTAGGGCAACAGCTGCACATTTTCAGACTTCGGCAGTCTATCCAGAAGAGTTAATCTGGGTATTCGCGTGCAGTGGTTTGCGCACCAATTTCTACGACCAGAAAGAAGTTCGGTTCTGACTCCAGGACCTTCAGTTGTTGGAAGCTAGTCGGTGATTCGCTTTCAGCTATCCTTATCGGCTGTTTGTTATTGGCTGTTCTAACAACTTTCTACTTGTTTCTAACCTTGTTTAGCCAATCATAAGAACCCAGTTCACGCGGGATTAGTATAGTAGAATGGTACGCGAAAACGTCTAACCGAAGAAAAAAAAACTCTCTATTTTGTGCGGAGGGCGGGGTTTGCTGTATAGCACATTAATCTTATATCGGTGGATCTCTGTGGTCCTTAAAGAGACGTAAAGCTAGCGCGAACAATGTCTCCTTCCGGCCTCCTATTATGGTCTTCTTAATAAAATGACACTCCCGCCATAGTAGTGGCCAGTGCCTGGATGGCATGTACTAACCATTGGGGAAAAAAAATTATTGAATTGAATTTTAGAGAAGTTAAAAATGTGTTTAACGAAATAAAATTAGCGCATGCTATTAAGGTTGACGCTGTGCCTTTGCTTCAATATGCAACGAGATAAAGTGATATGTCGACGATGCATTGAAAAAATTTTAAACGCTATTTATCTTTTTTACATTTTCCAAAAAAGTTAACTTTCTTCTTTTTTTCCAAACGATACTTGTTTGTTTTACCAACATCATTTGCATTGAAGTTTGAAAAAAGTCTCACAAGACAACAACTATTCTATGGAGAGAAATTTAACAGCAGCATTCAATCAAAAGTGGGTTCAAGCTGTAAAGATTTCAAAATTTGGCCTCATTTTATCTCATTTACATATCGAACTGACATTCTGATTCTATCCGGAGGAGAAAAAAAATTTTTTTTGCAATGAAGCCTTCCAAGTTGGACACTATTTTCGGGAACGAAACAGGGCCATAATATAACCATACACATCTGTAAGTTGGACACCTTTTGAGAGAATAATTACAAGTGTCCAACATTCTTGTATAGTTTCATAAATACTTTTTCTTGAAATTCAACATAACTCTTAAAATTAACATTTTTAACAGAACGCACTGGATGAAATAGAAAACTAAAATTCTGTTTAATCAGCATATTCGTTTGCATTACCTCTTCACGTATTTGTTTCCAGGTGCTGAAAGCAGAAGGCCACAAATTTCATCCAGAATGTTTCAGATGTGCCGTGTGCAAGAAGTGCCTGGATGGAAAACCGTTCAGCGTTGACCCACAGAAGAACATCTTGTGTTCAGACGATTACAAATGGTAAGCATGTGGACTTGATTGATTTTTTTTTTTTTAATATAGTCAATAAAATATTATTCAACTATCTCATAGAAAGAAAGTCCGTAAACTTTTGAAATGTGACCTGCATCAATGCAAAAGTCATACGGCCGTGTTCACCAAGTACTTGACACCCGTGTAAATCCACCAAATCGAGGGTCAGATGTCGAATGGATGTATATCTGATGTCTATTTAACGTCTGAAGGGGTTAACACGGGTGTCAAATACTTGGTGAATACGGCCGACAGATACATTAATTTGATGCACAAGCAGGAAGCAGAGGTAATAGCTGGGTCGTTTTATATAAAATCAACAAATTTTAAGAAAAATTGTGCCGCGCCATTTCTGATTTTCACGAGGTTCTGTAGGTAATATATACCTATGTGTATCACAAAGCAGTTTCTTTTTATTATTATTATCTATTAAAGAAAAATTGTTCTTGAAATATAGCCATTTCTTTAGTCCTCCGATGCGTAAAAATGACCACTTTAGACTCATTTTCTCTCTAAAAGTTGCAGAATTTTTATTTGAATTATCAGGAAGATCAGATGGGCTTATTGTAAAGCTTACACAATGAACTTTTAACTGTGCATAATAAAATAGATTTATGTTAAGCTTAAATACAGTTTTTCAGACATCAAATAGTTGTTCACAAACTAATGTTTTTTGTCATTTGAAGGATAAAAAAAAACAATGATGGGCTTTCAGTAACAAACCAATTTTTTTTTCCTGTTGCACTTACATATCAATACTATTTGCATAAAAAGAAATTAGCTATTACTGATTTGTTCTTCATCCTGAAAAAATTGCTTGAACTTGAAAAAAATTGAAAAATGTGCTTTTTCAGTCCTAAAGAAAAGTTATGTGGGACAGGTGATAAAAATTTCAAAATGACATGGTAAGAAACTCTTCTACTGTACTTTAAAACAAAATAAAAATCATCTTGTTATTCCAAAAGACAAAGGAGACACACACTTTTGAAGTAATGCAAAAAGCATTCATGACCGTTATTGAAAATAGCTTAACCCTTTAACGCCCAGTGTTCCCGCTCTGGGAACACCCAACTCTGACGTTTTGACTGTTGCCAGTCACGAAGAATAGATTTGATTTCTATAAAAATAGTTGCGGGTAACATAGCTCCAAGAGAATCCTTTACTTTTTGGCACGTCATATCCCATAAAAAATGATCACGATTATTTTTAACAGCACTGACATCTGCTGAAAAAGGGAAGAATGCGAGAACAGCCGGATCGATTGCCCAATGCTGAAAAAAGAGCAGCCGTTGCCATCACTCGACTTAACTACCAGCAAGATGGCGGACGATCGAAACGTTCATCGCGTGCCACAGATCTAGAGATCCTTTTTTGACGACAGCTGCTTGACGACAGGCTGTGACGATCAACAGGCTGTGACGTCGACAGGCTGTGACGACAGGCAGTGCCGCACGGCCAGCTGTCGTCAAAAAAAGGGTCTCTAGATGTGTGGCACGCGATGAACGTTTCAATCGTCCGCCATCTTGCTGGTAGTTAACTCGAGCGATGGCAACGGCTGCCCTTTTTTCAGCATTGAGAAAGGGTTGCGCCTCAAAGGGTTAAGTAAACCATGATAATTACCAAATACCTCCTCCAGATGATGTCCCCCTCCTATGTTTCAGACTGATATCGAAATGAAAAAGGGTAACTTTAGAGTTACAAAGCATGTAATTTCATGATCCTCTTATTATTATATTTTATTTTCAAATTATTATTTATGATCATAATTTGTTACTAAATTATTCTGAATTACAGGAAAGTTGCTCCTAAATGTGCAAGGTGCAAAAAACCAATTGCTCCACCTTCTTACACAAATGAAGTCACACGTGTCATGGCAATGGGCAACAGCTATCATACGACTTGCTATCGTTGTGAGGTATGTCTTTAATTAATTGAACTGTTGATCTGTAATGAATATTAATTATAAGTTATAAGCACCGTTTACGCGTCTTTCAAGGGACCGATCTAAAACGACGTATAAATGAAAAGACGTATAATTGAGACATTAATAAACAACTTACGTTACATTACAGTTTTAACGCTACTAATGTAAATTTATGTAAATATAATAATCTTGTTTTCTTCGGGTACTAGTACTATGGAAACATGAATTAAATTTTCAGTAATAAAACACTTATAAAAGTGAAACAAATCTTTATTGCACTATATCTTAAAAACTACATAGCTTTAATGTTAATACAATACACATTGCATACCAATTATGATGTGATTTATGTTCCATGCAGACATTGAGCCAAATGGTGTAGTAGCTTAAGAACCATTCGATCGCGCCTTGGGTCCGGGTTCGAATCCCGGCTTGGGCACGGATGTTAACTTGTCCGTCCCTTCATAGGGGGTAACGCTGGCCGTCCACTGGGTGCCTCCATAATAAAATGGATACAATACGTTCGGGCAGTTGTAGTGGACAGTGTCTAATCGGCAAGTGCCCGGCCGTTTAAAAAAAAGTGTACACACATTGAATAAATGTAAAAAAAATTCTGTCATGATCATCTAACTGTGTTTTATTATTAATTATTACAGTATTATGGATTAAATTAAGGTCATGAAATGTCTTACCACTCGCGTTCTGACAAGAAAAAGTTGCTCCATAAATAGGAAAATAATGACTGAAAAAGAAATTCTTGAAAGTTTAGGGAAGTGAAAAGACGCGTATATTATGATAGACAGCTGAAGGGTGACGGTTTAGGAATCTGGCCTACCGCGCGACAGTCGATCTAACGGTCTGGAGTTTGGGGCGGTTTTCTCCAGCTGCAACGGTAATATGCATTAGAACTTTTTAAAGTGCTCCGTCCAAGGCAACCTTTAGCCCCGTCCTTAGGCGCAGATACTCCTCAGGTTTGTTTTAAACATAATACAATAGAATGCAGTACAATACTTTAATAAAAGCTGATACAAAAAGCGACAAAGCGATACATCCGGTTGCATCATCGACTGACTTGCTATTCTGCCCTTTGTATTTTATTTAGTCCAGATTTTACGGAAAAGGAGCAAAATCAACGGTCATATAACCGGATAAGTACGAGTAAAAGCAGAAAAAAAGTACGATACGAGATTTATAGCTTTTATGCTGGGTTTAATTTTCAGGGGAGCTCAGCACCCCCCCCCCCTTTCTCTCTCTCTCTCTCTCTCTCCCTGTGAATTCTTATTTTAAGTTTAGAGGAGGCGCCCTATTTTTGGTCTCGCAGCCAGTTCAACCCTACTTTTCGGTGCAGAGAAAATTCTTTTCCTTTTAAGAAAAACCTGATATTTTAAGTATTACTGATTAATATGAAATTATGAAATGAAAGCTTTTAAATTACAAAAGAGGTTAATCAACTTAAAAGCACACAAAGTATTCAGTGAAGATTGGGATCTGTCTTGTGGTACTCCTAAAGAAGGGATGTTTACATCAAGCTCTGTTGTCGAGAATCTCGGGAGACGGAATATAGAAGAATTCGAGTTTACGGATTTGAAAAGCAAGGGAAGGTGTGTAATAGAACACAAGTGGACACGCTAAATTACATGAAAACCAAGAAAAATCAAATTTATTCGCGTACGATCAGCATTTAGAACTGACATCCGGGGGGATTTTTACACAGACTTCATTTTCCTTAAATAAGAGCATCTAATTTGATGTTGCCAATTCTTTTTCCAGAAAATTTCGCAGCCCCCCCCCCCAAAAAAAAAGGACATCAAGGGCCGCTAGTTGGAAAGCCATGTTTTAGAATAAATGTAATTGTCCGCATTATTAAAAGAGGACGGAAAATATTACTTAAAATTTCGTGAAGCTCGGGTCAAACTAGGTTTTTTTTGTTTTTGTTTTTTACCCCTAAATACAAAGTGAGAGTCAAAAAGTTGTTAATTATCCACCTATTCGAATTAATCAGTTTAACTTTACTTGCAATAAAAGCCTTTTAATAAGAATTTTATTTATTTGCTCTGTTTCAGGATTGTGGATTGCTCTTATCTGCAAACAGCAATGGCAGAGGCTGCTATCCTTTGGATGAAAAATTGTTTTGTTTTGACTGCCACAAAAGGAGAGTTCCAAACTTACGGTTGCAAGCAAAGGCCAAATAATCTGGCTTTCATCCCCGACTGTTGAAAAATCTCTTCCCTACAGCTAATATCTGCAGTTTTTGTGTGTAAACGTTCTTAAAAAAAAAAGATTCATAACTGTTGAAATAACATCTACTTTACAAGCTACCGATCGGTTATAAACTATTAAAAAATTATTAAACTTTACTTAATGTTTGTGTTTTTTCATAGCTTCTTGGTTGTCTAAAACAAAGCCAACAGTTCATACACTTTTTAGTTTCGAGATCCAATCCCACGCTTAAAATTTGAACAACTTTCTATCCGAACCATAAGAATGCATGAAGAGGGGAAAAGGGGGGGGGGGATTATGTGTAAATTCTAATTTAATAAATAAAGATACATTTAAACACTCATTTATTTTATTTGGATAAACCTTTTTGTGTTTTGTTAAAGTTAATGGTTAGATTGAGTCATGTTTCTTTAAATTCAATAGGGCGGCTTGAGAAATTAGTGAAAAAATTCTCAAGATTTCCTAGACTATCTTTGTCAAATTTTCTTGACTATATGCATATAATATTATTCCATGTTTGAATCACCCTAATGTAATATGATTACCCAACTGGTGAAACAGATACATACAAAATTTCACATTATTCATTAAATATTAGTTCACAGTTCCATAAGCTAATACATAATTTACTTGAACACTAATGTGCGAGATGGTGAAAAGAAAAATACTGGTAGGTGCTGCGTGCCAGTAAAGTTGGTTGTAAAGTGAAATTATACAAACGTGGTCACCACAGATAAGTGGTCTCTTTAATGGGTTCAGCTGTACATTATTTCTGTAACACGCATGAAAGAGAACTGAGGTATAACATCTGAAATGGAATTAAAAGAAAAAAAAATGAACATGCTAAGTTTATTTTCTTGTTTCCTTTCTTAGATATTAGTTTTGTAGTGAAAACATTTTGTTTCAACTTTTACTTTAGTTACTTCGTACGGTTTTCGTTTATATCTGTATCTACCCTATTTCATGCTTTTTTTTTTTTTTTTTTTTAATAGGTTTCCTTGAAAAATATATACAGTCAAATTGTTAGTCACTAGTCGGTAATTGTTAAGACGTCAGCACTTTGCAAGAAATTTCATTTAAAATGAAGGAAAAGAGTTTTCCAATAATATTAACTTGGAAAGACATAATAATTCCATCTTTTAATACAAACATGAAGACAAACGGAGACCAAATTTTAGCTTCTATTTCAGGCCATTTCGAGTTTAAACTTTATATTTCAGACCAGGGGCGTAGCCAGGGGGGGGGGATATCGGGATATATCCCCCCCCCCGAAATTTTTGGATTAGTGATGAAATTCAGTCTATTTACATATAAGTTCATATCCCCCCCTGAAAAATTTTCCTGGCTACGCGCCTGTTTCAGACATCTCTGCATGTTGCTCATTCCATATATTTTTCGCTTTATTATTTACGTATTCTTCTACTCTACCATTCCAATAAAGATTTATCTTTCATATTCAGTAATCATCACATACGAATGAAGTATTCACATGCTACAGGTAAACAACCGAGTATGAATATCACCACCTATCATGCTTAATGAGGTCGTTCATCTAAATTACACAAATTGTTATCCGATGTTTCAGATTCTTTAGATTTCCCTGCTTAGAAATCTAACTGGATGAACTAATAAGGTAACTAACTGGGATTTCTTTTACTGGATGATTGGGTTATGTTATTAAAATTTCTATGTCATAAGTTAAAAATTGTATTAGATTGATGACATCAATTTTGTCACATTAATTTATCAAAGTAAATTTCCAATTTGTTCAATTCTAAATAGCTCCTTGAGATTACAGTTTAAAATTTTTCATGAGATTAAAATAAATATTTTCTTCTACTGAACCACGGAAGATTTAAATATTTAAATTGAACATTTCAGGTTTTGCATGAATTTCACTTTTAGACACAAGCATAATCTTTTAATTGTTTTAGTTATAAAATTGCAACACTAGATTATGAATTCAAAAAAAAAAAGAAAGTTTATTTGAAGCTTTATGACAATATGTATTAAAGCACAATAAACCATGTTAATAAATATTTCAGGTACATTAGATAGAAAGGTTTGCTATATTTGTCCATTTCCCTACAGGCACTGACAACTGTAAACCTACATTAATATATCCCAAGGTAGTTTCAACAGAAGAGACTACTCAAATATTTTTTCATCACTTTTTCAAATACTAGAAGACAAAGCCAGTTAAGGAGACAATTACAATGGGAGGTAGAAAAAACATTTGACGAAAGCAGTGGTGGCTTGTCATTAAGGGCCAGAGAGGCCTGGCCCCACTGACTAACCACCATCTGAATCAAAGTATCTTCCTATTTTGTAACACAGTTCTTTTAATAATTTACCTTTTTTGAAAAACTGCACTCATTTTACGCTATTTAAATATTATCCATTAAAAAAACGATAGTTACGATTTTTCCCTATCTAAACCATGCATGGGGATTGGCTGATTTGCCCTGAATTTGGCGTCTTCTACACTTACCAGATTTACATATTTGACATTGAGTACAAAAGCCATATTGACGTGGTATTAACTTGGCTTCTAAAAGGCTTATTTGGCACTGTCTTAGGGCCCTCGTATGGTGATCTACACAACTGTATGGGGAAATTTCGCCAATCGATAGCTATTGGCGAAATTTTCCAGTTAGGAGCAAATCATTTTTTATTTGCATGATCGCATTTTTGCAATGCAGTCAGATATTTTTTCTGTTTTGTTTTCTTGATTTACGAAAAGCGATGTATAAATGTCTTCTTTTTATATATGTTGATATTGATTTTAAAATAAATAAATCATCTAAAAATTATGAACAGGCAGGTATAAAGAACATAAATATTAAATAATTAAATGTGGCTAATTTAACTTTTCAGTCCTTTAGTAGTAATGGAGATGAAAGTGCCATATCTTGGACGAGTTACCCAGAATGGTTACAGAGCGAGTTAAGGATCAGCATAACTATATAGTAGGATTTCTTTCTCTAGGACACTTTTTTTTTTCTCTTCATCCTCTCTTCATTGAATTCTTTTTTAGCTCTTTCAGCCCCTATAAGATAGCCTTGAATTCTTTATTTAACTCTTTCAGCCTCTATAAAAGATAGCCCCCTTTTCTTTTCTTTTTTATTTTTTTAAATATAGACACTTACAAAGGGAATTTTAATCCATTTCTCTTACTCTGACCTTAACCCTTTTTTTGCCAATATTGAGTGAGCCAATACAAATGTTTTCCAAATTTCTTCTGGTAATCCTGCTACATCTTTATGTTTCCTTTTAATGATGGTTAGTGCTTTCTTCATAAAAGCAAGAAAAACTATTTTTGATGGAAGGTTTGAATAGGTTTTTATGAGTCTCTGCTTATTGTCCAAAATTTAAAAAGTTCAGAATTGTTTTTGCAACCAGTATTGTGCACATTTACTAATACAGTAGAACCTCGATTCATCGTTTTTTATGGGGTGCGTAGGAAAAAACGATGAATGCGGGAAAACTATAAATGCAGGTTCAAATGAAAATAGTAGAAAACAATCTTTATGCATACACGCAATGACTGTATAGCAACAAATACTAATTTGTTACAAAAATGTAAAACAAATAAATCGAAAATGAAAATTAAGTGATACTAATTTTAAAAATTCAGTAATTTTATGTGGGGTTATTCATCATTTTTTAAAATTAAACAGTAAATTTTCAAGATTTACAATACTGGACCTTTTATGTGATTTTATGTTTGTATAAAAAAGTTCATACAGTTTCAAAGAGCATTATTGCTTCAGAAAAACTTCGTACTAGTGTACTCTCAGCCTCATCGGCATGAATCTTATCCTCTGCTTCGCCATTATATTCATTTTTTGCATCATCACACATTTTTTCCTGTTTAGGATACCGCATGCCTCACCGTCTTGATTAATGGAATTATAATCATTATAATTCGCGCTATGTACATCCTCTTCAACCAACACGCAACCACTGTTCATCAATGAACCAAGAAATCATACCAAGAAGCAATTACAGTCCGTATGCCATATGAATTCACTTACTGTTCAATTTCATTTTAGTCGGAAGAAATATTTTACAACGATGAATGCGGGAAAGTCACTTTTTGGCGAACGATACATGCGGGTTTCTTTAATGTTATTCGAATACAATTTGTGCAGGGACCATAGAAATAAAACGATCAATACGGGAAAACGATGAATGCGGGAACGATAGATCGGGGTTCTACTGTAGTAAACTTTTAAAAGCTATGAAACATTTAACAAAATACCTTGGCTTGAGGTATTTGGCAATTTTTTCAAAAATGAGTGAGGCTTCAGCCAATTTTGCTATGTGATTGCTGAATTGAAGATTTTTCTTACACCATTTAAAAGTTGTGCAAGACATGATTGTTGATTTTGATAATCCATGCACAGATTATGGATATGACATTCAACTCCGATAAGGTTGGATGCCAAAATATACTTTTTTTTGCATAGCATAGTATTGTCAATTTAATTCGCTTCTGCAATTTTATGATATAATACACATAAAATAAATTTATCTACTTTGATTTATGAACTTAACTGCCATTTTTTTTAATATCCCATTTACTTATAAAGTATACAAATATTTCAATCTCTAATATAATTTTGCTATCTTACAATTAATTTTGACCAAAAAAAAAAACTAAATGTTTAATCAAAATATTTTGTTTGTATAAAATGAGCAAACAAAAAAGAAAAAACCTGTTAAGATAAACAATGTTTATTTACGAATTCAAAACATACATATGAAATGCATTTTTTAACTTGTACAACTCAAACATCTATAAGTCACATACCAAACAATATAATGAAGAAAATTTAAATATAGCCACAAAGCAAAATGTATGTAAACATGTATTTCAGCATGTATGCATGAAAAATACATAATGGAAAGGAAAAAATACTGCCAAATTAAACACAGCCTTCATATTAATAGATTTACATGCAGTTTAATGGATTAAAGATAACATTTATTAAATACCACATATTCTGAAACTGATTTAGTTTAAGTAATATAAAATCTTTCTAGTATATTTCATATTGAATACCATACAAAACTAAACATAGACATTTGTGAAGGTTCAAGACTTTATTTCACTTAAATTTTGGGGAAGAAAATAAGAGCCAATCAATTTTGAACTGAAACAAGAGCGTCTAACTTCTTTAACATGACAAATTTACACAGACATGAAACACAACAAAAATTTTAGTAGGTTCCATAGACACTTTCATCACTGTAAGCTATGTACAAAAATGAATCTTCTTCATGGTGCTCCTGAAAAGAAAATATTTTAAGTGAGTTATTAAAAACATCAATAATAATACTGCACTCGAGGAAAGTAATGTCAAACAGTTGTTAAAAAAAAAGGAAGAAAATTGATGAATATAAAAATTAAGAAATGCTAAAATCTGCCTTAAAAGTCTTAATTGGAAATATTTTCCAATTAAGACTTAAGGCACACCTCAATTCTAGATCCAATGAATCAAACCTTTATCTAAAAAGGAATCTAAAGGAGTTAAGGGATGTTTCAATTCTTTAAGAGAGGTTTTGTAGAATAAATACCTATTAAAAACTCAACAACAGATGGCAAACCTTTCACTCTATAGTTAATGAAATACTGGGCCATTCTATGTCTTGTGTGCAGCACAGAAATTTAAACTATTTAAATATATACAGGGATGTGCCAGCTGAAATTAAATTTTGGAGCAATTTGTGGAGCGAGAAAAAAGACATTTTTGGAGCAAGAAAAACAGATTAGTGGAGCAATTTGGAGCAAGAAAAAGTCACTTCTGGAGCATAAGAATGTCAATTTTGAAATACAAAATTTATTTTTGGAGGGAAAGAGAAAAGTTATTAAAGAATGCCAATTAAAAAAAATGAAAATTAAGGAGGTTCTTAAAAACTCTTAGCTTATAACAAAAAGTTTGTTTTTTTTTGGGGGGGGTACCCCTGAAGCTTATGAACTAAATAACATTTCAGTTATTTTATACATTGCTATACAAAATATCTATTTTAAATCAAAAATACAATATTTACTTAACTATATTAACTACCATCAGCAGCTAATAAAAAATTTGGTAACAAAAATTTCAAATTTATATAAAATTAAATTTTAAACAGAGGTCAATTTTTACTCTTAAGGCATTGGAAGTTTTAAACAAACGGATGCCAAAGAAAAAATATTCATTTTTAAGATTAATAGAGAAAGATTGAAATTAGAATGCTTAGACTGTGTGATGACTTTTGTAAAAATTCGGGATATTTACAAACGTTTAAACATATATGGAAAAATTAAAAATGTAGCAGTTTTGCTGAATTTGGAGCAAAAATGTCCAAAAACGATCTTTTTGTAGCAGATTGGCACATCAGGATTGATTTGGCACAATTTGGAGCAATTGGAGCAGCTGGCACATCCCTGATATATTTATAATTCAGCTGTTTGAGCCTCGTCGGGGGAGACCCCCTGAAACCCCCCCCCCTTATTTTTTAGTTTCATAATTCCCATATTAAAACGATATTAATTGATGTCATTTTACCTCTCATCTTTTGTGTATTTCGCCTGGTAACCATACGTTGAAATTTTTAGGATTGTAACCTATTTATAGAAAAATACATGTGATGCATAATCTACAGCTTACGAAATAGTGTAACAATAGATTAAAGCTGTTGTGAACTAATAGTATTTAAATATATGTAAAAAAACCATGATGCGTATTCTACAGCTTACAAAATATTGTAACAATAGATTAAAGCTGTCGTGAACTAATAGTATTTAAATATATGTAAAATATATGTAAATATATTTAAATTATGTCGCTTTTTTGGTACACATTTTTTGGACAATTTTCAAATAAAGAGATAATGATGAGAGATAAGATGAGAGATAAAATGACATAGTCATTAATATTTCTTATCGATGCAAGTTTTTGTGTTAAATACATAAGTGTTTAATGTCATTTAAAATAATCTATAAAATGTAGCAAGAGAAACCGAATAGTTCATCTTATGAATGAATCTATGAGACCTATAAATTACTACCAAAGAAATTTAAGAATACAACTAATTAAGCTGTAACTTAGACAAAACTGTTATATTTTTAGTTCAGCATATTGTTTTTTCCTGAGAAAAATTACCTATGAATTGCTGAATGATAATGCTTCATATAAGTTTCTGGTTCACACTAAACGGATTGACCCTACATTAGTCTGAAAAACAATTACAGCTATTCCTTCTAGGACATATTTAACTCTTTATGAATTAATTTTAGCACATTAAAAAGGAACCAGTTATAATGAGATTTTATAAAGGTTCCCCTGCAATGATATGTGCAGGAATTGTACTAAGTGCTTCAAACTTAATAGAGAGGAGTATTCTTTCAATTATTGACACTATCATTAATTATTATTACACTTTCACTTACAAAAAGATATCTATTGATATACAAAAAACATTTTATAAAGTATTAAACTTAAGAAACAGAAAATAACATTTTATGGGACTTTGAACAGAAAATTTTAATTAGTAATATACAGTTCTATGAAAATTTACTTTCAAGGAGAATTTCATTCCCTAAAAAAATATTTAATGCCTCATGAAAGAATCAAAAATGAATATTTTTTGCATATGATGTTTCCATTAAAATTCTCTAATTGAAGAGTGATACACAAGTAGAATTAAGCGATTTCAATTTGAATATAAAAAACAGTTATAAAAGAAAACCAATACCACAGTTGATGAGTCAAGTGGACTCTCACCCCACACTAATACAAGACGACAAACGACAGTGGAAATACAGTGGTACGAGATATGAAAACTCAAACAAACAAGAATTAATAGGTCATTTTCTTACAATTTGCAATAGGGTCATTAATTAGGTCATTTTCTTAACCCCTTATGTCTCTCTTCCCCCGCTTAACCCCCTGATATTTCCGGGCTATAGAATCAGGCCCGGATCAGGCCGGGAAATTTCCCCGATGGGCCGGTCACTTTCACATATGTCGTATGTATAATGTGCATGTTTGCTCAGAATACAATGTAAACTGTTCACCGTTTACATATACTTCCCGGGCCGGTGTGATCAGTTGTATCCGGACCTGTATAGAATTCAAATGTTAAGTGCCAGAAAGGTTAGAGCATTTCAATACTCATGCATGGAAATTTTTTAATTTCAAAATTTTTAAAGTATTAAAATTTATGCATATATTGTACATTCATTTATTTTTATACAATATTTTTTGAATAAAAAAATAGGTACAACCTTTAAGGGGTTAATACAAATCAGAATTCAGGACAATCTTTTTATAAATGAAACTGCAAAGTTAAATGAAAGAAAAATTTAGGTCTATCAATTCATGTTTTGATTTTCTGTTTTGCTGAGTATTTTTTAAATGTTTGTATCTATCTGTGAAGTGTGTTTATATATCTTATTATACATTAAAAAAGCTTATTTTTGCCAAGAAAAGATTAATTTGTGATAGAATTATTTTAACTAATGATCAATGAAAGAACAAATTATACTTATTTCTCAAGGTCTGAACACTAAAATTTTGTTTTTCCACTTTACACAACTTATGTTTTCATACTTTAAGAATTAACCCTTCTTCATTAGTGGTAAATGCACAAAAATTTAAAGTCTTAACTAAATTAATATTACATTTTCATACAATGCAGTATATCAGGGTTGGCAAGTTTTTGACAATTGATGGTTTTATCCAGTTTCAACCATCAAGCCAAAAACCTAAAATTCTGTCCTAAAATAGTATAACAAGGTTTCTACAGATTTTAAATCTTCTGCTTCATTGACTTTTCCAACATTTTTCTCCGACTATCTCGCACGTTTTTGGACTTCATATTTACAGTGTTACTTTGTTTCTTTTAAAACTTATACATGTTACCCCCACCCCTTTTTTTTCTTTAAACACCCGATGATAAATATATATTTTTTTAAAATTTTTATTTGACAACACTACAAGAAGTATGCCTTTTAATAATTTAAAGATTAAGCATATTTCAATTAGACAAGATATGTTGATATATGACACATAACACATTTTAAAATTATTTCTAAGTTTAGAAAAGAAAAGAATTTCTCCAAGATCTCAAAGATCATATAGAGAAACACACTTTCACAGCAACATAAGAAATAACTTTATGAAACAAAGATTTCAAATTGTGTAGTAGAAATTCTCAAAAAAACTTGAGTTTTGAATTAAACTGAGTGATATAAAAATATATAAAGTTTAGATTTCAAGAAATAGTTTTAAAAATATATGCTAAATCAAACAGAAATTACATATTTCCTTAAAATACAACATTTTAAAATCCTCACTTAAATTTAGTACAAAAACTGATAAAATAGTAAACTTAATGAAATAATTTTAAAGCTTTTTCACCCCCTACTTACAACTCAAAATATCTAGGTATAGGCACATTTAAGATTTTTGCAGTTCTTGCATTTTAATATTAATTTCAATATCCAAGGATTCTGCTTAAAGTTTTAACTGCTTCCTCTTCTGCTTCAGCTCCTTCATTTGAATTCATTCTTGCTGGAAGAACACAGAGTGGAATATTGTTGTTCTGCTTTCTCTGCTACGGCGCCACTAATTTGTTTGCTGGTGTGTAAAATTTCTAGCAACATTTCAAACCTAGTTTGGCCTAAGTTAGGAGTATGGCAAATTACTACTGGATCAAGTGTGGATAATACCCAAACAATTTTATGTTTCAAGGGACATGTCTATCAGTTTCGGTATCATCCCCGCCAAAAACTCCTGGAATTCTTGAAGAAATTTGTTTCTTTCAAGCTCTTTACCTTTAATTTCAAGAGTCATTGAGCTGCAAAACAAATATTAACATTTTCTGCTACAGCAAGATTTTTTGAGTCTGATAAGTCTATAGCAACTAATTTTGATGCTGTTGTTGCACTCTTAAGAATTTCTTCAGATACAAAAGTGTCATCCAAGCCCGTATCAAATTATACAGATACATAGTAAGTTCACTTAGACAATAGGAGTTTAGAATTAGCGATTATTCGTTTTTCCAAAACAGAATAACTAATATCTTGAAAATGAAAAATAATTAAAATGCAGATTATTTTAAAGCCGGTTCTCGTCCAGCTGGATTATTTGCTACCAGTAGAAATATTTGGCGGCGTTAGCTATGCCTTTATAGCAGTTATAGTACACTTTGGATATTTGCTAGCGCGATGAGATGGTATAATTCGTGGTGTTAAGTACGCCAATCTGTAAATGATTATGTAAATGAAAATATGGATAACGGTTTTCCAGTAACCTTAAATGAACAGTAAATATAGGTTGTAAGCATGTGTAAATCGCCAAATAATGAAAAGTCGCCATTGGTGGCAGGCTATTTATCTGTTCCGTAGCTTTTATTAATTTACATGTGCAAGTCGCCAATAATGAAAATCGCCATGGTGGCAAATTCGCACGGTGTCCAATAGGTTTTACATTATTAAAAATACAGCTGAAACATATGTTCTGATTTTATTACGCTTTAGCTCCTAATTAATATAACTTTTGAATAGCAACAAACAAACATTTACAAACATGAGTTAGAATTACGCCCATTTTACGCCAAAATAAAAACTTTCTTCTATATTAATAAAACAATGTGTAAACTGTTAGTTTGTTTGAATGTGTCTCGCGCTCGCGTAGCTCGCAGACGGGTGATCGTAGACCTACCAAATTTTGTACGGACATTTTCCATGACAGTTCCCGACACACCTCGAAGCGATTTTTTCAAAATTCGAATTATTTTAGGAGATATCGATAAAAAACGTATCGCAAAAGGCTAATTTTTGCTTTCCGCCATTTCGTAATTGTAACCCCACAGTGGAAAAAGCGGCATTTAAGGTTATCTAGGTTGCCACATTCGGCAAGTTTATTAAATTATTCAGACTCTTGAAGTAAAAATAAAAGAATAACGATTTTTTTTTTTTTTTGTCTAGATTATTTGTAAGGCTGTTTTTAAATTAAAATATCGTGTGCATGGGAAATCAGAGCAGGAATGAAATGTTTTATACTCAAAAGAAAAATATTTAGAAATTTTCTGAGACTAAAATGTGCAACTTTTTAATTTGGCGAAAAATTAAACGGTTTTGTGCGATTTTGAGGAGATGATTCTAATGCTTGGCGCAATTTATCGTCTGCTGAATACACCCGAGAATAAGTTTTTGAAATTTTCATTCAGTTGAAATTGTGCATTTTTCTGTGCAGCTTTTCTCCATCTATTAATGACTATGTCATTTTATCACTCCCCCCCTTTATTGAAAATTGTGTGAAAAACGTGTCCCAAAAATGCGACATAAAAGTATGCCACATAATTTTACATATATTTAAATACTATTAGTTCACAACAGATTTAATCTATTGTTACAATATTTCGTAAGCTGTAGAATAGGCATGTGTCAATTGCCAAATAATGAAAAGTCGCCATGGGTGGCAGGCTATTCTATCTGTTCCGTAGCTTTTATTAACTTTACATGTACGCAAGTCGCCAAATAATGAAAAATCGCCATGGGTGGCAAATTCGCAAGGTGTCCAATAGGTTTTACATTATTAAAAATACAGCTGAAACAGATGTTCTGATTTTATTACGCTTTAGCTCCTAATTAATATAACTTTTGAATGGCAACATTAAATATCATTGTGTTTCTGAGGAGTGCAAATAATTTTTCCAGCGATTATAAGCAGAGTCCGCACTCCAGGTGGTATAGCTCAGGACCCGTACAACACAGATTCCCATAACAAAATATCTTCCGTGTTATGAGGGGGAGGGAGTCTACTGTAGTGTGAAGTTTAAATTTTTATGTACCAATGAAGATGCACGAACCATGCAATGTGTAGCTCAGTAACATTCTACCTGATCCAATCTTCGGGTTTTGTCTATTGAAATTATGTCTTTTTTACGAATAAGCCTGATTAGGGGCCGAATGCCTCATACGAAAAGCGAGCATAGCGAGTCTGGGGGCCTTGGCTCCTAGTAACAGAAAAAAGTAACTGCGCCCCATTGGGAAACATTTTGTAAGTAGAAGTATATAATGTTACTATTAATAGTTAAGATGCCGCTCTGATTAATCAGTTTTAAACATTTGGACTGGTACATATACAAGAGTATATTTTCCACAATCTATAATATGTACAATATGTATAGTACAGACAGATGTCCAAAAGTCGCTGTTTTTATTGGTATGACTTTTGTAATGCATTGCTCAAAACAAGCTATTGCTTTAAGTTTTTTAATTTTATAATATTACCATATCTATTCTCATTGGAAAATTTCAGATATTATTAAATTAAGGCATAACTAGATGTTTCATAGTGATAGGCTAAATTTGGTAATTGGACAATAATGCTCAACAAACTTACTCCTAGTAAACTGACATGAAGATTATTTGAAGTATTTTTTTTAGTAAAACTGTTTATCTTTGTACAATATTTATGAATATAAAAATTTCTTATTTACTGAACAGAAACAGCCAAACACAACAATAGCCCACAACCAGTCAAGCAATAATTGCACACAGGTTAACAAATATCTAGAACTGATCCTATTTCCCATAGATGTTAGCAAATGTCTATGGATCCTGCTTAAAAGGGCTTTGTGTTTAACTCATAAAATTTATCATTGAAGAGATGAACATACTTTTTAAGAAAAGGCAGAAAATGATGCAACTTTCAAGCTATCACAACAGTTTGTTGGCATGTTAGGTAATATTTGAAATCAAAATTTTAGAAAAATGCAATAGTAACAATTTTATGTTAGCAAATATAATTGTTTATTTATATTTTTTTTAAGTAACGTAAGCTAAAGAAAAACAAAAACAAAAAATTATTACCTGATATAATGATCCCATTGTTGCACTTGTAGGTGGAATGCAATTATTCACAAAGAAAAATAATGCATCTTCAGGTCGAAGGTGAATTCTTTTCCTGATCAAGAAATAAAACTGCCCCACTGTTAAGTCTGAAGGAACAAGATATTTCTTTTTGTCCAGATCTCCAATTCGTGCTTTAGGCGCTTTTTCAACAATCACCTATCAATGCACAAAATAAATAAATAAAATAAATAGATGATGAGGAATTTTAATGCTTGAAAGTACTGTCAACCAGGACCTAAGGCTACTTTTTCAAGTTTTCAGTAACATTTCTGTGATTACAAAGTATAATAATATATGGGTTTTCAATGTCCAAATTGAGTTTTAACCAAATAAAATGGAACAAAGAAGTAAACCATATTGTTAAAAAAAAAAAAAATCTATTAATTGATACAAATGAATAGATTTCATATGTTGGACCACTGTAAACCCTAGCTTAAGAATCTGCTAATGAGCTGGGACCTCAATTTTTTGTTACTAGCAACACTCCCTATTGCCAAAAAGAAAAAAATCAATTTATTTCCTAGCTATTGAATTAACCTCAAATAGGTAACACAGTACAGTTACACTCAAAAATTGTGCAAACTTATTTGATCTTGTACTGTTTGTTCTGTACAAAACCTAATAACTTCTTTTGAGTTTTGGACCAAAGTAGCATCAGTTGATAGTACCTATTCGGAAACATTTTAGTACTAATTCCAAGCAAAAATTGAATAATAAGTAAAATTTCAACAACTATATATTTTGACTTTGGGAGCAGACATGCAGAAAATGTTCAGGACTCAATATTTCTCCCAGAATGCTACTTTTCCATCCAAAATTTCCACCAAAACTGTAGATTATTTTCATTTTAATTTAAACAACTATTATTACTTATGGAATAACAGAAATGGGTTATAGCTTCTTTTAATGACAGCTGCATCTCTAAACAATTTTTTTTAGGGATGCACCGAATACTCGGTTGGTATTCGGTATACTGCCTATTCAGTAGACAAACCGAATATTCGGTTCGGCCGAATACTTAAAATATTCGGCAACCGAATAGTAAACAAATTTAAGTATTCATCAATCAGTAAACAAATACATATTTTGGACTATATTCCGTATACGGTGCATTGTTTACATATCGATGCTTTTGTTTACCAATCCTTGGCGAACACTCTGATGCTAGAGTGAGCGATGCACCGCCAAAGTGAAGTTACCTGCCGGTGGTATTTGTGACTGGCAACCATAAAGAATACGTGTTTCGTCAGGTTTGGGAATTTGAAATTGTTTCTGTTACTGATGGAAGGGAATGAAATATATTATGTTAATATATGAAACGAATTTGTGCGTGTTTGTTAGAAATATAGTGTGAATATAACAGCTAAATAAAAGAAAGCATGCTGGTGTTACGTTATAAGCCGGTGGGTGTTGGGGACATTTCTGAGCGGTTATTTAAAAAAATATAAAGGTAAGTGCTCTTTTTTAACGAATCTTTGCAATGTTTAAGGTTTTTAATGTGAATTTTAAATTGATATTTGATGTGTTTATGTTTTCATAAGTGCTATTTACGTGCTATTCTAATCATACTGACTTTATAAAGAGATGTACAACTAGGTTGTTTAATCCACCGATGTTTTTTTGAGTTAAAAACAGGCCAGTGTTTGCCCAGTTTACATTAGCTGTACAACTAGGTTGCTGAATTCACTGAGGTTTTTTTTAGTTAAAAACGGTCCACTGGTTGCGTAGTTTACATAGCTGTACAACTAGGTTGCTGAATCCACTGAGGTTTTTTTAGTTAAAAACGGCCCACTGGTTGCATAGTTTACATAACTGTACAACTAGGTTGCTTAATCCACTGAGGTTTTTTTAGTTAAAAACGGTCCACTGGTTGCATAGTTTACATAGCTGTACAACTAGGTTGCTGAATCCACTGAGGTTTTTTTAGTTAAAAACGATCCACTGGTTGCCTAGTTTACATAGCTGTACAACTAGGTTGCTGAATCCACTGAGGTTTTTTTAGTTAAAAACGATCCACTGGTTGCATAGTTTACATAACTGTACAACTAGGTTGCTTAATCCACTGTATTTTTTTTAGTTAAAAACGGTCCACTGTTTGCTCATTTTAAATTGCCTGTTACTGAATTTGCAGACGTTCTTTTGGTTAAATATGGACGTTGTATTTTGTTTTAATGTTTTTGTAAGTGGAATATATGTGCAATTTTAATGTGTTAAAATACTTTGCTGATTGTGCAAAATGGTTGGCGACAGCCGCTGGAGCTTGGCAACCGCCGAGCTCCAGCGGCTGTCGCCGTGTTTACATGGGGTGCGCACTGGCTTGTATGATTTTACCCATATTTTTTATATCATGAATGAAAGATATAGTATAGTACCATAGTACTAAATTGATTCAAGTTGTTACTTACTAATGTCACATGTGAATAAGCGTTAGAAATCCTTAGAAAGTCCTCCTACCAAGGCACCCCCATCCTTGGCAGTTAGCCCTAACATAGCATTCCATAATCACACAAAAAACTAATATCACAATGAAATTAGTTTTAATGTAAGAGAAAACACTCAGATGTTAAATCTGAATTTTGTTGCTTTTCTAGTTTTCTTAAATCTTATGACACATTACATTAACATTGCTATTACTAACTGATTTAAATTTGATACAGTAACCAGGAAAAAAAAATCATAACATTAAGTGTTTATAAATTAGTAAAGTCAATTAACTGCTAATTTTTTTAATGAAATATGCAGGTAAAAAAATTACCAGCATTTCACTAATATTTAAAAAGTTATTAATAATATATTAAATTTTGCGGCATTTTAATTTTTGAAGTTTTATACCATATGAAATATTGTTTAAGAAAAAACTAATTACATTAATCATTGCAATCAAAGTTTAATAATGGTTTAGTAAATTTTAACCAAGTACTCGATATTTGGCCGAATATTCAGTATTCGTTATTCGGCAAAATATGGTATTCGGTGCATCCCTAATTTTTTTTTTTTTTTCTTTAAATACACTCTGAGGAAAAAAATTCCCCAGTGCCTCAGAATTTCCCCTTGAACCCTGTTTGCGCATTCAGACATAGTCTACATCTCTGTTGGGGAGTTGTAAACATTATGATTGATTTCAGTGCACAGATGTCATCTAATGGTAAATAGCATAATGGCACTAGGTCTAAGAATAATGGTGAATTAATGTAATTTTGTTGGTGGAGGCAGTTAGGTTGGAAGATACACATGCACACATTCATTCTGTGGAAGTAAAACAAGATCTTTTACATTAATTTATTTTTTCTCTGTCGCCTCTCAGCTCCCCCCCCACCCCCCTTTAATCCATCCTTACTAAGAAGGGTTACAGTATCAGGCGAAAGACATCTGAACTGAATTCTGGATATTTGGCATAAAGTTCTGATAGTTTGCTTCCCTATTGATCTTAATTTATTTTTTTTTTCCTTTTTAAAAAAATATATTTTTCCTTTTAGTTTTTTATCATTTAAAGTTAAGAGTTGTTATTTTGTTCTTTTCAACTTAAAATCTCAACACTGGCAATATTAAAACTACATTCGTTGTATTTTATGTTTATCCCACAGCAAGATTATCCCATTGCATCTATTAAGGGGATATAAATAAATTGCTGGGGGGAAAAAATCATCCCATTTACTGCTCAGTTTTTCATTGTGTATTATGTTTAGATTAAAAATGAAAAAAAAAAAAATAGTCATAGTACTGATTTTAGACAAGGTAGATCTTGTATCGATGATTTTTTTTTATGGTGAAATACATAGTAGGGAAACACCGTGAATTAAACCTAGAAACACATACCATTTTCATAGATTATGAAAAAGTGTTTTGATTGTGTAGACGGAGAATTGCTATGGTTCGTAATGCAAAAAAGAGGCATCCCTTGACAGGGTGGCTACAGAAATTGAGAAAAAAAGTTCCCCGATTTCCCTGACTATCTTTATCAAATTTCCAGAACTAATGATATACATACCACAGGGTTGCCACTCAATTTCTGAAAAAAAATTCCCTGACTTTTCCAAGTTTTCCAGACCATCATGTGGTAAAAATCCAGACTATTTTTTATGCTTATGATGTCAAATTTGTATATTTTCTTTGATATTTTTAGCTTCCCAAAATAAGGTTAAACGTTGTTTGTTTACAAACACTGATTTTCCAGTCCAAATTACATGATTTTCCAGGTTTTGGGCTAAAATTTGCAATTTTCCCCGACTTCTCCCTGACTTTTTTTTGCCAAAGTGAAATTCCCTGACTTTTCCAGGTTTTCCCTGTTCTCCCTGACCAGTGGCAACCCTGTACCATAATCTTTCATGTAAATCACCATTATGTATCATGCACCAACAGGTGAATGCTTCATACAGGGAAATAAATAATAGAAAACCACAAAAATGCTTAATATTAATAAAATTGTAGTTCAGTTTCATAAATCCAAACATAAAATTTAGCTGAACACTAAAAGACAATATAGCAGAAGGTTTCCTCATTTTTTAAAGATAGTGTTCAATTTTAAGCATAAGGATGACTGATCAAAATAAACTGGCCACCTAATAACTTATTTTATTTAATCAATGTATCGTTTCAAATTAAAAAAAAAAAATATGTAAAAAGGCTTCAAAATGAGCCCTATCTATAAAAAAAAAAGGCATCTAGTCATCTGAATATAAAAACTAGTTTGTGCGAAATCCGAAAACTTTATCATGTGCACCTTGTTTTTTCAAAACAGTGATTCATATTTCTATGTTCTCGTATGATCTATATTCTGGTTTTTGGATTCCTAATTTGTTTGCCTCAGTTGAGTATCGTATGATCCGGAACGGAGCCGCAAGTCAGACACTGATTGACAACTAAAAACGATCTAGTTTACTAGGCAAAAACGAAAGTTCCCTGATTTTTAAATATTTTTACAAAATTCCCTGATATTTCCATGATTTTTCCAGATCGATAAAGTACCCTGATTTTTCCATGATTTCCCTGATCTGTCGACACCCTGCTTGATATTTGTTTCAAGCACGTGAATCCTTATATAAAACACAAAAATACAAACTTACATGGAGAAAGTTAAAACTAACCAAGGCGTTGGACAGGGATGTGGTCCATCACCAACTCTCTTCCAATATTTATGCTGATGACATCATACAAATGTGGAAATTATCAGTAAATACTGGTATCCACTTGGAAGGTCAATTTGTGTCAATGCATTACTCATGCAGATGATGAAATAATTCAGACAAACAAAGATGACCTTCAAAGATCTACCTGCATCCCTCATAAAATATGTCAAGAATTTAATAAGAAAATCTCAATTTCAAAAATGAAAACAGTAACATTTAAAGGCAAAGATTCAGTCTCTGAACAAAAATTATTATCGATAGTAAAATTATTGATCAAACACAACACTTCACCTATCTAGGTTATGGCATCACCTTCGATTATGATAATGATACCCAAAATAAGCTACACAAACTCCAATACATCTGTGGCATTCCAAGAAGAAACTTAACCCTTTGAGGCGCAACCCTTTCCCAATGCTGAAAAAAAGGCAGCCGTTGCCATCGCTCGACTTAACTACCAGCAAGATGGCGGACGATTCAAAATGCTCACAGATCTAGAGACCTGTGGCACGCGATGAACGTTTCGATCGTCCACCATCTTGCTGGTAGTTAAGTCGAGCGATGGCAATGGCTGCACTTTTTTCAGCATTGGGCAATCTATCCAGCTGTTCTAGCATTCTTCCATTTTTCAGCAGATGTCAGTGCTGTTAAAAATAATCATGACCATTTTTTTTTTACGGGAGATGACGTGCTAAAAAGTAAAGGATTCTCGTGGAGCTATGTCACCCGCAACTATTTTTATAGAAATCACATCTATTCTTCGTGACTGGCAACAGTCAAAACGTCAGAGTTTGGTGTCCTCATGGCGAGGACACCACACGTTGTTAAAGGGAAAAACAAGAAGAGAAACGCAATTGAAGCTTTATAGGGTTATGGCAGTTCCCACTTTATTATACGGTTCAGAGACAAACTTTAGGTGCCCAAGATATATAAGCAGAATCCAGGCAGCACAGATGAGGTACCTAAAATCCATAAAAGGCAGCACAATTTTGGATAAAATAAGAAATGAAAATATTAGGAGAGAATTAAAAATATTCAGCTAAAAAAATCCAAGAATATCATACAGGCTGGAAAAATCATGTCCAGCACACGAAACGCAGGAGACTACCCAGAGCTGACTGTACCACATACCTAGGGACAGGCAAGACCAAGAAAACATTGGTTGGTCCAGGAAGATGGAACAAGCTTTTTTCCGAATCTGTGATGATGATTATGAGTATAGGATCAGCTGAGAAAAAAAGGGAGTATATTACATGGAGAAAGGATTAAAAAATACCTTTTCCCACCTTAAAAATTTAGATATTATACTATTTTTTTCTATGGAGATATATTTTCAGAACATAGGTATTTTTAATGAAGTTTTAGGATCTTTCAACAACATCAATGCATACAAAACTTCTTGTTTTACTCTAAACATACAGCGTGTTAACAAAGGATGCTGTAAAACTTTCTTCTAGATTCCTTACAATTATATAAAGTAACTATATATATAGATATATTTAATAGAGAGGCTTCAAGAGAACTGGATTATATAAAAAAATATAAGAAAATTATAATTATAATTTTTTTTTTTCCTGGTGGGGGTAAAACTGTGGTATAGTTAGACTTCGCGAAGTTCTATGGTACTGCCATTTATATTTTTCCTTCAGTAAATATTACTGAAACAATAGTTTTAATCAATCAAGGTGACATTTTAATTTACTGTTTATTGTCAGAAATTAATTTGGCAGAACCAATAGCATTTGTCCCATATTGAGTAAACCTGAATTTGGATACTAATACTTGCCTAATTAAAAATGACATTGTAGAAAAGTACTTCGATAACATTAAAACATAATGTTATATTTTCAATCTTTATAAATTATGTATAATATAATATGCATCAATAGCTTAATTAACATAAATTTAACAGCATAATTTTAAGAACTTAAAAAAAAAAAAAAAAAAAAAAAAAAGACATGATTTGCCCCCATTTGTCCCTGCTAACCCTAATAAGGAGGGGAAAAAAATTATACAGCAACAATAATTTATAGAATTATGTGCTGTATATTTAACAAAAATTTGATTCAAAACCAAACAAATAAATTGAACTTAACCAGGTTTGTTAATTAATGAACCAAAACCCGGTAAGAGAGGGGAGCTGCTACGAGTAATCTGTTGTCCAGGACAGGTTTTTTAAATCCAGAACGAATGAGACAACCCTGCAATACGAATCGTATTACCATTTAATTTATAGGCGGAAAAATAAGAAGAAACATTTGTTTCGTGTTCAAGAATTTAACTTAGCGTGATGAGTGTATTCATTACAAGTATTTCGATCAAATGATTTAACAGACTACAAAAAAAAAGCATATTAACTCCCTAAAGATCACTGATCCAAACTGTGGAAATATTGCCATTAAATAAGTCTTTTCAAACTTTTATGACACCTTACATAAATATACGAATACGAAAGTCTTCTTAGGAACACAACAATAAGGAACGCAGAAAAAATGCATAACAAAAACAACTTTGATAACAGTACGCTGCAACACCTCAAAGATTAAAATGAATTAATTCGCGTTTAATTTTTATAAACAAATACATAGACCTCTTTCATGTGAAGAAAGTATACAAAACGAATAAATAAATTTAAAAATAAGCTACGAATGAAAGCGGTTGTATCTACTATATATAATCAAATAAAAAGCTTTTGTCTTCCATACTTACAGGTACTCTATCTGGATATTTTCTCCTGATTTTTTCGCCTTCAGCTCTCCTTTTCTCAAAGGGATGTTCCTCTTTGTACAAAAACTTCATGTTTAAACAACTAGAGAATTTTTTCACAGGAAAATAATTATAATAACTATTTGACCAAATCAGATGACAACAATCGAAACCTCAAAAATCCTATTCGCTTCGCAATAACACGAAAATCCAGGCACCAGATGGCTCAAACAAGAGAAAATAGTACCCCAGATTAATTTGAATATAAACACTGAATCGAAAATTACCGAAAATTAATATCTACTAAAACATTTCACTGCACAATTTTAAGAGTTTGAATTGCCTTTTAATAGTGAATTCCAAAAATATTTTATAGTAAAACCCTTTTAATTGGCGGAATCATACTACAAATGCGTCACGTTCATGTGATCGCAATAACAACTCGAGAGGAAAAGTGGAACTGAATTTTCTCACCAAGGTCATTAGACGCAAAAGTTTCAAGTAGAAGTGAAACAAGAATTATGAATCATTAAATTTTGAACTAAAATTTTGCAAAATAAGTTCATCAAACTTATAACGATAATTATAATACAATATGGTATGGGTAACTTGCTGGCAACTTTGGCCATATTGTTTCAAATTTCTTTTAATGTTCAAGCATCTTATTTTAATCTACTCGTAATTTTTGTAGGTATTCTTTTTTGCTAAAGTTTAGCTATTTTCTACTCACGGCGAAATGAAATGTTTCGCTATCTTACAATGCTAAATAAACCCTCCGAAAAAAATATTCGAGTAAAAGTCAAACTTCCTACAGTATAATTTCAATGTTTCATATTTCCCAGACAGCACATAAGCTTAAATCAAGCTTGACATTTGGCTTGGCAATGCAAGGTTGGCTTAAGCTGGATTTTAGCTTGCAAAGGGCGCAGTGATGGCGCCATCTGTGAAAGAGAATGGACATTAATTGTCTAGCGTCCTCAAATTTTCTGAAAGTTCGTAAAAGATGTGTTATATTTTATTACCAGTGCCATATATTACCGGCAGGGCAAACGGGGCAACTGCCCAGGGCCTACAGATTTTAGGGCCCAAAAATCTTACATCTTACACTTTTGTAATTTTAAAATAAAATTACAAAGGATAAAAAAAAGTCAGAAGTTAAATAATTTTTTTAATTATAAAATATGAACAATGAAAATAATTCAAATTTACATTTGTATAAATTAATTTAAACTTATTTTTAATTCTTCGAAATGCTCATCGATATAGCATACCAATATGTAGAGGAAAATAACCACATTTGTAAAGAGAATTTTTAGCGTTAAAAAATAGCAAAATTTTTCAATTATTTGTTATTTTAAGAAATATTTACAAAAATGACTAAAGTGTTTGTATTCCATACATGTTTCTTTCATTTCAGATTACTTAACACAAAATATGTGTTAAGTAAATCCATTCTATATTTCCAAGTATGGAAATTCTTCAAAATAAAATACAATTATACTGCGAAATTGATTTCAAAATCAGTCGTTTGTCTCGATTTTGGCCAGCAGTATTGCTCATGAGTGTTGCGGTACTGAAAGTTTTAAAACGTGTGCTGCTCTTAAGTTTATATTATGTTTATTTCCCTATTAGTAGGGTCTCTAAATCACACATAACATCAGTGGCGGATAGAGGAATTTTTTTGGGAGGGGCTAAATTTTTTAAAAAGCTAATTTCACCCAATTAAAATGTACTATAAATCAAAATTTTAGTCTAAACCAATGTATTAGGCTTAGGGAGGGGCTAAGTAATAAAATATGATCATTTTAGCTATTTAAAGTGTATAATAAAGCAGAATGTTAGCCTTGAGCAATCTCTTTTGGGGGGCTGAAGCCCCCTAGCCCCTCCCCTGGATCCGCTACTGCATAACATTATTTTAATTTTGATGCATCCCATGGAAAAATAAAAGAAACAAATAACACATCGCCCACTTATCAATCTGGCGAGAAAACAGCGCGACAAGTCACTTCAAACTTTAGGCCCGGTGGCTGAATGAATAGCGTGCTTGACTGCTAAGCCAAAGGGCCCGGGTTCTATTCCAGCCACGAACACTCGATGGAAACAGATTAAATTAAATTGAAATTTCAGCGTAGAGGGGGGAAATGCGCGGAAAAATAAATTATGTGGGGCGCGTTAGCCAGCAGGCCCCGTGTATTTATAAATTTTTTAAGCTTGAAATGTCAAGCTTAATGCAAGCTGGGCAAGTGTAAACTAGAACACTTGATTCAAGCTTGCATCAAGCTTACACGCTTGGAATTTTCAAGCTTAATTCAAGCTTATTGACTTGATAAATCAAGCTTTCTGCAAGTTTGCTGTGCTGTCTGGGTTCTGTCGAGTTGCGCTTTTATCAAAAGATAAATAATTATTCTCTAAGCTAAAATAGGAAATTCCGCTTTTACTCAAATACACTGCTGGCCATCGTAAATGCAACACCCTGAAGGAAGCATGCAAATAATATGAAATTTACAACATGCATTAGCTGAGGTGAGATATGCAAATGATTAGAATTTCAGCGCAGACGCACATCAAGCGCGCCTGTGGCGCCACCTCAAAGCGCTATTTAAGGCTTGGAGATTTCGACGGTTTCAAGTACAGCAATTGTGTTTTTCTTGCTTTTTTTTCAAAAAAACGATAAATTATGCCTCGTAGGAAACAACGATCATCTTTTGATCAAGTATCCGAGTTTGACAGAGGAAGGATAGTGGCATACCGAGATTGTGGGTTATCTTTCAGGGAAATCGGTCGTCGTATTGGACGAAACCAAACAACTGTGATGCGGATATGTGATCGTTGGGTGCAGGAGGGTACGACGGACAGACGTGATCGACCGCATCGACCTCAGTGCACCACGTCACGTGATGACAGGCAGATTGTACGCATGGCAGTGACGGACCGCTCAGTCACATCACGAACCATATCACAGCAGATTCAGTCTGTAACGCATCATCCAGTGTCTGCGCGTACCATTCGACGTCGTTTACAGCAGAATGGTCTGTCCGCAAGACGTCCGTTGCTTTGTCTACCTCTGACGCGGAACCACAGACGTCTCCGCCGCCAATGGTGCGATGAAAGAAGGATGTGGACGACAGAATGGAATGAAATTCTCTTTACTGACGAGTCACGCTTCTGTATGCAACACCACGACGGTCGGATTCGAGTCTGGAGACACCGTGGAGAGAGGATGCTGAACAGCTGCATTATGCACCGTCACACTGGTCCTGCACCGGGTATTATGGTATGGGGCGGTATCGGATATCTCTCTCGCACTCCTCTAGTACGCATTGCCGGTACTTTAACCAGCCAGCGCTACATCTCCGAGGTGTTGGAGCCAGTTGTCCTTTCTTACCTTCAGGGCTTGCCAACAGCCATATTTCAGCAGGATAATGCACGGCCACACGTGGCACGCATTGTCCAAGGGTTCTTCGTCAATCACCAGATTGAATTGCTTCCCTGGCCGGCGCGCTCTCCGGATCTTTCGCCGATAGAAAACATGTGGTCCATGGTTGCTCAACGACTGACCCAGAGTTCATCCCCAGCTGTCACACCAGATCAACTTTGGCAACGTGTGGAAGCTGCTTGGTCTGCTGTACCCCAAGAACACATTCAAAGTCTCTTTGAATCAATGCCGAGGCGTGTGGCAGCTGTGATCTCCAACAACGGCGGCTACTCTGGGTACTGATTTTGGCAGGAACCACGCTTCATAGAATGCTGTAAATTTAATCATTTGTTACTTGGTCAACATGTTATCTACACAATAAATTTTGTTGTGATATCTCTTGTTTTTCTTGGTGTTGCAATTTGGGTGGCCAGCAGTGTACATTAGGAGGGGGGTGTGGGATCTGGCCCCTTTCATGGGCCCCACCTCATTAGACTGTTATCTATATTAGCATTCAGTGGCGGATCTAGGATTGGGTAAAGGGGGGGGCTAACTTACTGGGTATTCAATAATTTGGGCACAGTTATCCACGGGCCCTACGAGAGGGGGGGCGCCGCCCCGGGGCCCGTGTTCAGCTAAAGTGCGTCCGTAAATTTTTCAGAATGTGTTAAGAATTTCATTTATAGGTCTTTAATAAAAATCTTTTTTTTTAATAGACTAAATTTCGAATACATCCCAGATAGCACAAACTTGTCCAGAACCCTCCCAGAAGACGTCATATAGACAAGTTGACATGTCCATTAAACATCCACGATTCGTCGGATTCTCGTCTCTTTTACATCAATATGGCACTATAGGTCGCCCATATGAAGTCTTATAGACATCTATATAGACATAATTATGGACGTGCTAACGTATACAAGACTTGTCTATATAGACATAATTATGGACGTGCTTACGTATACAAGACTTGCCCATACTAATTCCACGTATGGACTTTAACGCATGGACCACGTATGGAAATTAAATGTCTAATTTTGGTCTATTCATGGACAGTTTCTGGATTTTCCAGATTATGTCCATAAATATTGTCTTCTGGATGTCTATCTATAGACATGGACGTTATATGGGCGAGATGGATCAGAAATGGATATAAAATGGACAACTGTGCTATCTGGGATAATTCTAGAATGATTTAGATGGCAGAAATGTTAATTCTACCATTTAAATATTAGTATTTTTTTCAATCTTCGAACATGAATTAAAAGTATCATTACATATCAGACAAACTTTCCTCCCACTCTCTTTCCTTTTAGCATTTTGTATGAAAATCATTAAAAGAGCAGTTTTACAAAAAACAAAAAAAAAATCCCTTCCGTCCCTCCTGTTTTTTCGAAGCTTCTCTCAGAGGCCCTGGTTATCGAAGCTTGGCGACATTTGGCACGATTTTTTACATGTCGCCTGTATATTTCATTTTTCAACCTACATATAGTATTACGTAATCGAATTTCGAGAAAGATGTGCGAATTTCCGATAAAATAAAATATTCAACCTGCTAGGACTTGCACTTCATAGGAAAAACAATGTCTGAAAAAATTACTTTAAATCATACCTCTTTTTTCCATAGCGATATCATTGTATTCTTTCTAATAATGCACCTCTTTACAAACTGCCTGTTAGTGATGCATGTATACAGGGTGAATCTAAACTCTTGGGCAAAATTTTAAAGGGTGATAGGGCACATAATAAGGAATCAGAATCACATAGCAATGTGGGGTCGGCAACATCGTCTTCGTATAGCTGTTAATAATCACTTCGGAAAAAGTGCAACAGTCACTTGCCGACCATTGTTCGTCAGAAACTAATGTATTTTTCTCAAAACAGAAGACTAAAATGGATAGTTTAAAAAGTTTATTTTATTTCATGGATGAAATTTTCGAAGACGAGCCTATTGCTTATGAAACTTGGTTAAGATTTCGCCAATCGTCATCTTTGGGACCTCCTTGGCAGCTGACAGCTCCTCCTACAGCTCCCGCTGATTTGAGTCACAACGAAAGCATAGGGGGTCTGGTCTACGGGTATTTTGAGGTCTGTGGATGTACATAGTGAGGGGATGGGGAGTGTAACATAGACATCAAGTGACTAGGAATCCCAAGTGGCTATCTTCTGTATCATTGTGAAAGGTTCTTTTGTTACGCCATTTGGATTTTCAGGGATATTTTGAAAGAATAATATTATTATAGCTAATTTTCCTTACTTGGTTTTCGCACATTTACTGTTTATACAAAAGTACATCCGTTTTGAATGTTTAGGAATGGTGGAAGAATTTCTTGGAAGTACTGTAGTCCTACTAAGCAGGCTTCAAAGTCCCCCCCCCCCGGGAATCCTCTTCCTTAGGGGGGGGGGTGCTGCGCTTTCCCCTTTCTACAAAGCGAAAGAGTACCGATCTTTTGTTCATGAACTTGTAAACAGTCTTCGGGACCGTCTGGTAGCTCTCAGCCCCTCTCACTGCTTCTGATCACTTTAGTCACAGAAAAATCATAGCGGTGTCTAGTCTATGTGTATTTTGAGGTCTGTGTGTACATCTATCATAAGGTATTCCACATCAGGTACACATCAGTACAGAATCCGAGACGCGCACCGCACAAGGCGCGCGCAAAGACTGTTTATATTAACAGCGAATTATATGTATTTTTAGTTCCCCTTTTTATGACTTAGCAGGGGGTGCATGGACATCATCGCTCATACACTGTTCTTTGCACTTGCCATAACCCGTTCAAACAATTAGCTGTTCTGCGCTATCACGTATATATGGTAAAACTAGGTTACTGATCATCCTTAAAAGAAACCGAAATGTTTCAAGGAGAAGACGAAATTTCGGGCGATTCCTTAGCCCGAAATTTGATACTCGTTTTGAAAATACCTGTAGCCTGGGAACGAAAGGGTTAAAAACCATTGATTGAGGTCAAGTCTAAAAAGCTAAGTAATAAATCAAAAAAGTAAATTAAAATTTCAAAATAACCGATTTTAGACACGTAGTTTTTAACTAAGAATCAGAACTCTATTCTATCTAGTCTAAATTCAGTTTCAATGGGGGGGGGGCTATAGCCCCTATAGCCCTCCCCGTAGATCCGCCTCTGTTAGCATTGGGCCAAAAAGCGAAGAGAGAACTTTTTTATACGCATTTTAGAGAACACTTTTGATTTGTTCCTCTCGACGCAGGGAGGCAAGAGATATTGTCCGCATAACACCTCCACTGAAAAGTGCTCCAAAAACTTTGTTCTCGATGGAGCACTTTATTATGATGAACCAACAATGTATATATTTGATTAATTTTACTTATTTATCCTAGATGTCATTCATTCAATAAAATATTAAAAAGTAACTAGCTTTCAACCACTTATTTAATCAGCAAGGTGGCTAGCGAGGTTTCATCGACTGTGAACTCCCTCCGGCACCCCTAAGAAGAAAAAGGTAAGTCCGAACTTATTTTATAAATTTTGATATATTTCGATTGAAATATAAAAGGGGGGTTATAGACATTTAGACCGATTCCCCGGTTTTTATTTAAACGTGACGTCATCTGCGATATCAGTTTTGTAGTGAGCGTAACAAGAATAAAAGTATTTGGTCAGAATCAGAATTGTTGTTGTTGTGATTGAGAGTTTTTTCGGTACTTAAGGTGGATTCATACTTGCCGCGCCGCACCGCAACCATGCCGTACCGTTTCGTCGTTTTGGACCGTTGGCTGTCCGCGCGGCGAGCTTGCGGTGCCTCAAGTAAATACACCAATGCTCCTCTGTAATTGGCTGTAGCTGTAAAAGCTCTTCTGTAATTGGCTGTAGCTTTGCGGTCCCTGCGGAATATCTGTTCTCGCCAGATATTGCTCAAACCCTCGGCGCTCGCCGCGCGGGGGCCGTGTTGCTCCGCCACGTGACTTGATTGCGGCGTCTTAAGGTGGATTCATATCTGCCGCGCCGCACCGCAACCATGCCGTACTGTTTCGCCGTTTTGGACCGTTGGCTGTCCTCGCGGCGAGCTTGCCTTGCCGCAAGTAAATACACCAATGCTCTTCTGTAATTGGCTGTAGCTGTAAAAGCTCTTCTGTAATTGGCTGTAGCTTTGCGATCGCTGCGGAATATCTGTTCTCGCCAGATAATGCGCAAACCCTCGGCGCTCGCCGCGCGGGCGCCGTGTTGCCCCGCCACGTGACGTCATTGCGGCGTCTTAGCGGTGCGGTACGGCCAGTATGAATCCGGCTTTACGTATGATCCCGACGGTCATTCCCGCCAAACTATTTTTCCTTCAAATGAGCTGCCAAACTGTTGCCAATCGTATTCAAAACCATTAATAATTTCATTTCTCTTGTCAAAAAAATCGCTCGTCCTGGTGGACCGCCGGTATAATACGTAAGTACCGTTTTTTCTTGAGGTTTATACCCATGTATATCAGTGGCGGCTCGTGGGATACAGCAAGTACAGCCGGGCTGCACTTGAAATTATCAACACATACTTTAAAATAATTTATTCTACTAACTTTCTTAAATTCAGATTAGACTTATGGATTTTCTATGAAAAATTTAAAAAAAATCTGAAACAAAAACAAAAAACAATGTGTTGTAGTAACTGCCGGATCGCTCATTCAGAAAAAAGCCCTTTAATCTTCCTGCAATAGAGCATTTCGACGTGACGTATCTCTGACGTCAGCTGAGTGACAGCTTCGCGCATCGTTCTGCGCATGCTATTTCTTTACCTAAATGTATAATTTAGCAATCTCAGTAATCCGTATAAACTACGTGTAATCTGAGGAGGTTCATTGGGTTATTGGATTACGAACGCAGCCCCACTGTGAAGAATGTAAACAAACTGCAGAATTGCAAGCAACAGGCGTTTCAGTTTAGACAGCAATCCACGACTGTGCACGAAAGAATGTAAATTATTTATTTAGAAATATGGAAGAAATTTTAAAGCTGTCCTCAAATAATTAAACTCTAATTGCAAAATTAGATATTGTTTCTAGTTTAGGATTGTGATATTTTTTCATGATTTTTAACTATATGGATAATTTGTCTCCAATGTAGTTTGAAGCTATGACTAGATAGGTTTATCCTTAGATTGACATGAATTTTAGTGCATGCTTTCTATGGATAGCACTTTCTGGTGTGGATTCTGTTATTAAATGTGCATATAAAATGCATAAGAATAAATCAATAGAAAACATGAAAGAATTGGTTTGTTAATTATTTTTTAAAAACATATTTTGATTAAAAAGTCAATTTATACATTGTTTACAGAACTAGTTTTGTACGAGTGGTCGGTTTATTAAAATAATAATAATAAATAAATAAAACAGGAAGTTTGTGATGTGTTAATGTATGATTACTTATTGTTGCTTATGCTAAAAAACTATAGAATCTACTTTTTTAAAATCACTAAACTTGGCTACCAGCCTTTTTATTCTTTTGCAGTATTCTAAATTAGGTATGGAGTGGAACTTAAATATCTTGAATAAATGTGTTTTTTCTATTAAACTGACACCCTCTTTCATTTCACCTTCTTATCTCAATTCTTTCTGTTGTTTCTTTGACTTCGTGAAATCAAGGTTATACTGTTGTTGTTCTCGTGTCCATGGACAGATGATTAAATGGTTAAACTGTACTTCGTTAAAATAAATCCTTATTCTTTTACCTAAAACTATTTCCACTCTGTTCTGCGTGGAGCTGATATTAGGATTAGAAATTATTATGAAGATTTTTAGATTTTTTGATACTTACGTATTATTGCAGTGGTCATTTCCAACAAAGTATTTTTTCATCAAATGTGCTGGAAACTGTTGCCAATCGTATTTGAAACCATTAATAATTTCATGTGATTGGCATTTATCTTGGCGAGAAATCGAAATCGCCTGTCTTGTTTGAGTGCCGGGATAATACGCCAGTAGCAATTTTTCTATGAATACTGTTCTTACCTGCTGTTCAGATTCAAGAACCTAAATCATTTTATGCAGTCAAATATGATGTTTTTTTTTTCTTTCAATTTTTTTGTAAATAACTTCTAAAGTAATTTAAATTGGCTGACTGACATCTGATTTTTTTAATATCTATCGCTTGCATGTAGTCTGGTTCCTGTGTAAATTATGTGAAAACATATTTTCAAGTAACACTGTAATTTACGATGTTGAAAAAAAAATCTCTTACATACAATCATCATGGAAGAATATAACTGTAATTATTGCTCTTAACTCTATATACTACTCCTTTTATTATGATTGTTTTTTTTAATCAAATCATTGAACTAATAAATCTGATATGGACACCACATGACTTCCTTGTACCTCTATTAAACCTGAAATATTTTCGGGGCACTTCATCTAAACTTATTTCATTTGAAAGAGACAAAATACTGCAATTCTAAAGTTTACCGCCAAGCTGAGTTCAATTTTAAAGATTTGTTTCACTTAATTGGGCAATATTTTGACAAAAGCCAATAAGCTGGCGATAGCGAGATTTCAGTCACAGCTGTAACAGTTATTCATCACAGATTTTTAATGAAATGAAGGTATCTATAGACCCTTAATATATTTTAAGTCTTTTGGGTGACCCTGTAAATAAATTACTCAGTCCACAGCAATCAAAAGCACAGTTAGATGTTACAATAGTTCTAAATACAAAATTTCAACATTCTACGGCTAAAAGTTTTAGAGTCATGCAAAATGCATAGTTTTTTTTGGTGTTAAATTAGCGATATTTTGGCAAAACTCAACACGATGGATGACAAATAACGAGATTCTGTGCATGGACCAAACAATGAACGACTACAGACATAATATATTGAAGACAGTGGCGTAGCCAGGGGAGGGGGGGGGGTAATAAGGGATCACAACACACACACCCTGAAATTTTTGCAATACAAAATGTATATTCTTCACTCCCTCACCACACACATGTATACATATATGTGAGTTACAATAGTAACCCCTCCCATGAAAAATTTCTGGCTACGTCACTATTTGAAGATGTCTATAGACATTAATGTATTGGAATTCTGGTAGTTGCATATTATCCTGATAGACATTCGTGCCAAAATTATTTTTTCGGAAAATGTGCTGGCAAACTGTAGCCAATTGCAGGGGCATAGCCAGAAATTTTTGATTGGGGGGGGGGGGAGTTACGACTACTAAAACTCATATATATGTATACGCGTGTGTGATAATGTAGTGAAGAATATACATTTTGTATGGCAAAAAATTCCCCATGGGGGGGTTATGACCCCCATAACCCCCCCCCCTTGGCTACGCCCCTGGCCAATTGTATTCGGAACCATCATGATTTCCTGCAACCTGGATTTATCAAAGCGAAAAATCGCTCATCTTGGCAGACTGCAAGGATACATGCAAGTACCAAAATTCTTTTGGGTGGTCCTGTAAATAAACTCTCCAGTAGATTGGAATAAAAAATCTAGGTGTACAACTAGATGTTACAACGATCTTATATATAAAATCTCACCAATCTACGACTAATAGTTTTTGAGATAAGCAAATTAAATATATACATATATATACCAAAAGTTGCCAAGTTTGGTGACTTTTAACGCAGTTTTTGAGGGAGGTGGCTGAACGTCAACGGACCATTATCCAACCATATGGTAAGATGTTATTCTGCTTGAAATGAATGAATGTTTCTAAAATTGCCATTGGCTGTAATTTGTTGAAATTTTTCTGAGTGCTCCTGTAGAACTGTAAATGATAAAGATACCATTTTTGATGGCAAGATTCATTTTGTAATCCTTAACAACATATATCATTTTTGATTTATTTGAAATAACTTAATATCTCTAAATTACACTTTAATGAATTTCTGCCCATAAAATATAATGTATGGATGTAGATGTTACAACAATCCTAAGTATAAAATTTCAACATTGTACGACTCCTACTTTTTAAGATATGTGAGTTACCTACATACACACGTACATACAGGCAGTGGCGGATCCAGAAATTCTCTTTTGGCAGGGGCTAAATTTTAATAAAAGCTTATTTCACACAAAGAAAATATACAATAAAGCAAAATTTTAGTCTAAACAAATGTAAAAAGGATTTTTACATTTGTTTGGGAGGGGCTAAGTGATTAAAAAAGATCACTTTACATATTCAAAGTGCATAATGAAGCAGAATGTTACTCTCTAGCAATCTCTTTTGGGGGGGGGGGTGAAGCCCCCAAGTCCCTCCCCTGAATCCGCTACTGCGTACAGGCGCCAGGAAACACTGATCAAAATGGTCTAGCTGTCAGTCAGAATGCTTGTACATGAATTTATATGAACATACATACATGTGTACAATGAGATGTCAAGCAAAAACTCAGTAAATTTAGAGGTAGTCAAAATCTGGATACCGAATTCTTTTTGCGATCACATTATTTCTTTGTACGTCATACAAGGAAGTAAAAATATTAGTGTTTATAAATTGTATAGACACACACACACGTACAGTGCCCCTAGAAAGTGATAACATGCTTTAATTCTTTATCTATTAAAGATAATTAGGCAGTGTGAATTGAATAAATGTTTATAATAAGGTTAAAAAAAAAGACTATGTTAAGAGAAAATGCCTCTTGTTAATTTTCACAGAGTTATACTTTTTAAAATTTCTTAGAACTACCTTACAAAAAAATTCCTAGAAAATAAAATGTACCCCATGCACAAATGAGGTGATGTACAAAATTTCAGCCTTTCATCATATAACGTCTTAAGGGATATCTATAAACAAAGGTGACTGGGGTCTATACTTGAATTTGAATGTAAAATATTCTTTCATAATATCTGTATGACCCTTAAAATGTGATTGTGATTTTTTTCCTTTCAAGAGCTACTGAAAATTAGTTTAAGTCAGTACTTATTATCTTCATACCTTTGACACTTTTCAGGATATAATTATCAAATTTTGTCCATCACCTCATCAGAATATGGAGCACATTTTACCGATTGGAGATATTTTTGTATGCGGGTTATATACAAAAAGTGTATCTTTTTGGAAATTAATGAAAGAAATTTTTCTATGAGAAAACATTTAATTGCTCCAGGGCTAGCAGCAATTTCTGGCAAAAAAAGGTGCCGGAGCCTTAATATTCTTATGTTAATACTCAGTAGCGAACTGCAAACCCCTGTAATATGGGGTTGGTAGCACATTTCATTAAAATAACAATAATTTAAAGATTTTCCCATATAATAATTATTTCACAGAACAGTGATATAAAATTAAATAGTCGGAAATTAGCAGGAAGAAATATAAACATTATACAGAAAACACCCAAATTCTGGTGGTCTCAGGACTCTCAAATCTGGTCGAGGTGAAGCGAATATGATTTGTCGTGTCTGCTAAAATCAGTTTGTGCTTGAAAAGGGGAAAATTTATGAATTAATGTATACTAGTGTTGGGCTTCGGAGCAAAGTATTCATGAGCTTTGCCTAATATGTAAAAATTCACCCAGAAAAAAGAAATACAGGGTCAGAGTTCCAGCTTTTGATTTCTGTTCTGATTCTAACTTGAAACAAAATTCAAAAATGTAATTGTAGAATTGTTTAGTACAGTTTTATGAGCTAACATTGCGAAACATGTTTTCCATCTTATAATAAAAAGACAGAAGCTTTATGGAATTATAAATTTACATTTTGCACTCATGTTTACTGTCAATTTAAATAATTATGCAACTAAGTAAAGAACACATTAATTGGTCTACGTCTTTAATTTAGTTGATTTATTGGATTATTTTTTTAATTCATATTCATACGTATTAGATTAATTACATGTACAAATATGTTATGCGATGCATATGTTACACTTCTTTATTAATGGGATAACTGGTCTTATTTTACAGGCATTTACATATTTAAAAGAACACTATGATAAATAATAACAAGCAGTACATTTATTTTTTATAAAAGAAAAAAAAAAACAATCTGAATATATCGTAATAGAAATTTAAATAAACACTTTTTTAATATAAATATTAATGGAATTTGATGTTTTCTAGGGCATACAGAATATCCGATGAATTATAATTCAAAAACAAAACTTTATTATTGCATAAATCTCACAACGTAAGAAAATTTCGCATGCACAACAATGATATTTGTAAACAAACAGTAATCCGAATGACCTGCCGAATCTTAAAATAAACATTGTGTTTATTCCCGTACATAATGTTGTCTTTCCGAACGCAGTACCAGCGGAAAAAGTCGCTTGAAATATCATTAAAATATTATATGTTAAGCTTTTTAAAATATTAAACGCCACCTGGGACACAAAAGTCGAAGGTCTGATTAACAAATTCCATCCATTACAATCATCCAAAAAATTAAATTTAATACTTTTTTTGAATGTTGAAAATCGGGTTTTTCCCATTGAAATACATTACGAGAACCCCAAGCTGTCACGCAAGACGGCGACCGATCGCAGAGAGGAGGGGTTCGTCGAAATGCTCTATTCAACTGTTGGTACAGCCAAGGCCTTCGAGAGAGGAGAAAGAATCTTTCTCCTCACTCGGAGGTCTCGGTGCAGCCCTCATAGCCGATCAAGAAATTGGCAGCACCGTTGCCATGGCAACGAGTTTGTAAGCAGTCTCTCCGGCATAGGGAGTTAGTAGCTAAGTACAGCTGATGAAAGATTTTCAATCGACGGCTGCAGTGAATTCGACTAAACGATTGGCTCGAGAAGTGAGGGAGGGGTACGGAGAATATATGTTCGGAAAACTTTCGACTTTATATTGCTGAATTTATCATGAAGGCAGTGGCGGCTTTTCAGGTGAAGTAGGTGAAGTGCCTCTTCACCAAGTATTGTAAGTAACAAAAAATTGTGTAACGTAAGCAAGCCGTAATCCTTTTTTAAATTTTGTCAGTAAGAATACACTGTGCTAAGCTAAATCATGCTCTTTTTATCAGTGAGGCTAAACTCTCTTCCCTCTCCTCCCCTCCCCTTGCCGCGCGGCCAAAGAAAGTTTCAAAGACGTGTCACGATTGGTCCATTGTTAGAGTCACGTGGTACGCGGGTTCTGACGGGGTGAGTTGTGAAGTGCTAATGAAAAATTATCTCTTTTACTGCACTTATCGGTGGGGTTGCCATGGTAACCTCAGACGCTCCATTCAGTTTTAGAGCTTTACTTTCTATCAGGTGAAGAGATCCCTCAGAAAACGGTCTGTCTCTTCAAGTGAGAGAAAACCCAGCGTAGTTCGTCTCCAAGAACAAATTGCTGTAGGAAAATGAAACCAAGTGATTTGTTTGAGATTTTGACACATGAGATTTTTACTGCTGTCTTTTGAAAATTTTAGAGTTTCTTCTTGTGTTAACTTTAATGATAATAATAGTTAGTTTCTTTTCTGTTTATTCCCCTTCCTTATGTTTCCTGTAAATGATATAGTCTGTAATGTATTACAAACACCGTTTAATCGGTGGAATGATGACGATAAAAGAGATGTTCTTTCTCGTGGTCGACCCAGAGCCTGATTAGCGAAAAGGCTCGAGAAGCTTCCCGTCATAATTTGAAGGGGGTCCAAAATTGACTGTAAAACGGATAAAAATTCAAAATTTTGTTATTAAATTATCTTCTAAGTTATTTTAAAGATTTTTAATGAAGAGAAGTGGAAAGCTATTTTTAAGGTATTTTAGAAGTCTTGATATTCCATGTAGCAACATTTCTAAATTAGTTCAGTTTGCGATGTCTATACTTGGGACATTTGTTCCAGTTGAGACAAAATTTTCTATTATCAGGAACATTTGGTCGGTAGAAAGGGGTAAACTTTCAATATGTAATGTTAAAAATCGTCTAAAGGTCAAAATTAATTCTGAACTTCCATGTTGTGATTTTTATGATGTCATCAAAATGAACAAAGAATTCCCGAAAAAAGCCCCATGTCTCATGAAAAATATATGACTAAATAAATAAAGTTTAATGTTTCAGTAGTAAGGAAATGTTTTTATTTTACTTTTTACAGTAATTTTAAAAATATTATAAAATCTCATTACAATTAAGTAAACTATTGAAGATAATGAATAACATATTTTTATCTAAGATAAATTTCAAATTAATGAAAAATATATTTTTTCAAATAAAATCATTAGAATTAATTAAATCAATTAAATATCCTTTTAACAAAGAAAATCATTAAAAACTTTACTTAATCCAAATAAAAAGGGGAAGGGGGGCCCGAAATGAGACTGAGCTTCCCCTCACTTCAAAGGTTAATTGGGCCCTGGGTCGACCAATGGAGGCATTAGGAATTAATGCATCGCTGAAAGATTAAAAATTTCTTTCCGCAGAAAGGCCTATTCCACCGCCTAATTACCATGCTTAATGGCCATGGGCGCCGGCAGCATAGGGCAAGGGGGCGATGCCCCCCCTGGATTTTTGTATGCAGTGTTTTGCCTTGCTTTTTTGCTCTTTTCAACATGGTAACTATACGTTAAAGTAGTCTTTGCCCCCCTTGAGTAGCCTTTGCCCCCCCTTGAGTAGCCTTTGCCCCCCCTGGGAAATATTCTGCCGGCGCCCATGTTAATGGCTGCATCAGGTGTTTTTCATAATGTTTTGGTATAAGCTCTTCACCTATTTTTTTGATCACGAGCCGCCACTGCATGAAGGTAAGCCTGGATAGAAGCTTATGAATGGACAATTACCCATCAAAGCAGTATTGTTTTTAACTAAGCAAGAACTGGCATTTAGAGGAGATGGCGAGCGAGAAAATTCTTTAAACATGGGAAATTTTAAAGAGCTTTTAAAATTATTGATATCTGAATTAAAACGACGCCTTTTTATGAGGACATCACTGACCGATTCGCAAGTTTAAAAGAAAGGAGGATTGATTTGACTTATAAAAAATAAGTAAGTTTTCTTTCTTTTTTTTTTTTTTTTTTTCTTTCCTTCTGAAGTTATCGTTACAAAAGAAAATTCTAAGGAAACTTCGAATCAGACACGCATTAATGCAATTTTGAGGATAAAAGCGGCAGGTTGAAATTTATATAAATTTTATGGAAGTAAAATAGGATCTCTTGCATTTTTTATGTAATTTCTTTTTCCTCGGTGAGGGCTTAATCCGCCAGTTTTCGAATTCAGTAACAAAGATTTTCCATTCCTGTGGGGAGGAAGGGGGGGGGGAGCTCATATGCTTCCAGCTGCACCAACAGTTTTGACCACGGGCCGCTACTGATGTATATCCATTTAACATTTATTTTATCCCAAATAGCAATTATTCAAAAGCAGTACAGTTAGAGGCAGATCCAGAAATTACTCAAGGAGGGGGAAATTTTTTACCTGAAACAGGGGGGTAGCAGAATGCTCAAAATCATTTTATAATTAATTTAATCAATTATACCAATTAATGTAATTAATTATTTTATTGATAAAATTTATATATGAGCGATGATTAAAAAGGACAGGGAGTACTACCCGCAATTCACCCCTTAGGAAAAGGCTACATAATTTTCATTATACTTTCATAATATAGTTTAACATATTATAATAGATTTTTGGACTTCGCCCAGGAGGGGGCGATCGGCCCCACCGCCCTCCTCTTGGACCCGCGCCTGAGTACAGTAAAGCTAAAGCCGGATTCATACTGGCCGTACCGCACCGCTAAGACGCCGCAATGACGTCACGTGGCGGAGCAACATGGCCCCCGCCCGACGAGCGCCGAGGGTTTGCGCAATATCTGGCAAGAACAGATATTCCGCAGCGACCGCAAAGCTACAGCCAATTACAGAAGACACAACATAGCTACAGCCAATAACAGAGCATTTACTTGCGGCACCGCAAGCTCGCCGCGCGGTAGCCAACGGTCGAAAACGGCGAAACAGTACGGGATGGTTGCAGTGCGGCGCGTCAGGTCTGAATCCACCTTAATGGTACAGTAGTACCATGGACTTAGATTGGAAAGGACTACATCGGCAAGGGATTCCTTCCCTAAACACGGACCTTGAAGATGGCCATGGGATGGATTGATTAGGAGATTATCTGTTCCTGCCATCTAGCGGCAAAGTTGTCAAAAAATCTTTTTCCATAAATTAGGAGACCATGTATCAATTTTATTATTTATTTATTTATATTTCGAAATTGATAAAATATAATAACGATTTTAAAAATAAATAATTAAAGTTATGTATGCATATTTAAATAGTTTTTGTGGTAGTCCTCAAGGTTTTTGTTGTTATTTAAACTGCACTTTTAAGATTAATAAATACTTTTTCTTTTAGTGCTTCTTTACAACTCACCACCAATTTTCTTGTAACACTAAGTAATATAGGAAAAATATTCCCAAAGTACTCAAGCCGCAAAGCATCGGTGGTTCAGTGGTAGAATGCTCGCCTGCCACGCGGGCGGCCCGGGTTCGTTTCCCGGCCGATGCAGCAACATTGCTGGCTTTTTTTCAAGTATAAATTCGAGCACCGCATCAACTTAATTTTCTGTGATATCACTCGGCTAATATGATAAGAAGGAGTTTCCTTGTAAGTTTTTAAGCCGGGCCCCCGGCCCCGCCCAACCTCATGATAAAGTACCTCAAGACATATAACTACAAACTGGAGATAAAGCTCTATGCTAAGGTGCTCCGAAAAACCCAGAACTTCAGTTCAGTTCAGTTCAAGCCGCAAACAAATTAACAGCATTATATTTTTGTTACTTGTGCTATTATGATGAAATATAAGAAAACAAAACGTCTCATTTTTTTTTATAACCACTTCTTTAAATAACATAACAGGAATAGTGAAATCATAAAAATAATTAAATAAAACTATCGACTTCTCCTAGTGTCACAAAAAAGTTGGTGGTGATGTGTAATGAAGCACTAAAAGAAAAAAACATTTATTAATCTTAAATTAATAAAGATGCAGTTTAAATAGCTACAAAAACCTTGAGGATTACCACAAGAACTATTTAAATATGCATACATAACTTTGATTATTTATTTTTAAAAGCGTTGTTATATTTTTTCAATTTCGAAATATAAATAATTAATAAAATCGATATATCGACTCCTAATTTATGGAAAGTTATCTAAACATATTGTTTAAAACTATTGCCGCTAGATGGCAGCATCAGATAATGTTCTAATCAATCCATCCCCCATCCTCGCATGGCGTTTACTTTCCTTAGCTGTAACTCCATGAGCAGTACACAACACCCAGCCCATGCGATGAAGCATTCCAGTCCGAATTCAGCGAATCAGAATTTGATTTGGCAACAGTAACGGGTACGGCGTGCAACATAAAACAAATTTTGTTTTGTTTTTATGTAAAATTGATTACCATCTTTTAAAAGAAATTATGGTTTTCTTATCTGCCCTTAGATTTGTGTGTAAAAGTGGTCACGATAGAACATTAAAAAAGCAGAAAATTTTGAAGTTATCTGCGGTAATTATATTGATCGTTTCTGATAATTTAATGTTTTTGATTAATCAGTAGGTACATTACATGCATTATTGTAAGTAATGTACTGTATCGGATTTTTATTTGTAAGTGTTCTATTTTTCTTAGTTAATCATTTCGGTTTATCAGTCTGCCGTCCACCAATTGCCGTATAAGTATACATAGATTACTAAGAAATTTATATTTTATGTATGTTATTCCTACATATTGTACCATATATAAAGTGACTATACGTCCCGTTTTGAACGGAACAATCCCGTTTTTAGGTGGCTTGTCCCGTTGTCCCCAAGCACAACTTCAGGACACCGTAATGTACCGTTTTTAGAAAGAGTGCAACCCACGGTAACAATTTCAATTAAAGGCCGCTAAAAATCTAATATCATCCAACGGCAGTGTCTGTAAAAAATAAAAAATAAAAATTGACCTCCCTCCCCCCCCCCCTCTCGAGACGCAAAGAAAATGCCGGGGGATGTATTGTTTTTGTTCTTTTAATGTTCCTTTTTTGTCAACTCTTTCAATTTATATAATTTTTATTTATTTTTTTAAAGACATGTTCCTCTTTTGCTTGTTGCTCCCCCTCCCCCAATCTCCACTTTATTTTCCCTTTTCACTCTGGTTTTCTAAGAATTTTTTTCCCTTCCGAATGCCAACTTCCTTTTTTCTGCGTGTCCTTTTGTTTACATTTCTCACCTTCCTGCCTTGTGTCGGATGGTGTTTTTGAAGTCGAAAAAGGGTCTTCCCCTTATACCACCCGAAACATACATCTTGCACTATTTTTGAGCGTTTTCTTAACAATTAAAAGATACCCAGACCTGTAAATTCAGTCTCCCTACACTATTACCTTAAAAACAGTAGATGTCCCATTTTGAGGAAGAAAATAAATACACTATTGCGAAAAAAGTAGTAGATGTCCCGTTTTGAAGGAAAACATAAATGGTCACGTTAACCATATACCATATTGAAGATGATGTATATAGCATTGACAGCTCCTTTACAGGAGCACTCAAAAGAATTTCAATACATTACGCTCTATCGGCCGTCATTCTTTTTAAAGCGCATTTTAGAGATATTCGGCTATTTCAAACCAAACAAATTTGGGTACTTACATATTATCCCAGATTACATGGTAAAAATCTTCCGAAATTGGCACACACCCCAAAAAAATGATGAATAATTGAGAAAGTACCATTTCAGCAGGGGTGTAGCATGAGGGGGGGAGGTTGAAGGGACTGCTGCCCCCCCCTCACGAAATGGGACCCTTTACTGAGCGTACAATTTGATATTTAGCTTACAAGTGAACTTTAGCTTTGAATTTGATGCCGAGTCCACCCTGAAATAGAATCGTGGCTATGCCACTGCATTTCAGGGTTCCTACAGACCTGGAAAGTCGGAGGAAACTGAAGAAAGATCAGGGAAATCGGAGAAAAATCAGGTTTCTTGGTGAAATTCAACTTATTAGATACCGTTTGGGACTATATTCCGTATACGGTGCTTTGTTTAAAAATCAATGTTTATGTTTACAAATCCTTGGCGAAGAATCTGACGCTAGAGTGAGCGATGCACCGCCAAAGTGAAGTTACCTGCCGGTGCTAGTTGTGACTGGCAACCATAAAGAATACGTGTTTTGTCAGGTTTGGGAATTTGAAATTGTTTCTGTTATTGATGGAAGGGAATGAAATGTTTTATGTTAATATATGAAAAGAATTTGTGTGTGTTTGTTAGAAATATAGTGTGAATATAACAGCTAAATAAAAGAAAGCATGCTGGTGTTACGTTATAAGCCGGTGGGTGTTGGGAACATTTCTGAGCGGTTATTTAAAAAAATATAAAGGTAAGTGCTCTTTTTTAACGAATCTTTGCAATGTTTAAGGTTTTTAATGTGAATTTTAAATTGATATTTGATGTGTTTATGTTTTCGTAAGTGGGTCATTCCATTTCAAATCAACCAGTAAATTCCAAAAATGTCACCCACCATCTCTGATTTCTTTGAAATTTTTTATAAATGTAGCCATTAGTGTTCTAACTAACAATATGAAATTTTATCTCAATATCTCTAATACTTTTTAAGATAAAAATTATTAAAATAATGGAAAAGTGACCATTAATGGCGTTTTTGCAAGCAATTACTTTAATGGTGCTTTTTCAGATAAAAAATCATAACTTTCTTTATTTTCAATATATTAAATTGAAATTTATACCAAAATGTTCACAAAGGTTTGGAGATTATAGAAAAAAATAATTTGATAGTGCTGTTTACAACTGGAATCCCCCAAAAATTCATAAACTTTGTTTTTTTCAAAAAAATTTCATAAAAACAATAATTTTGCAAAAACTGTTTCAGAAAATGGTGTAGCTCTTAACAAAGGAAACTATTTTTTTACTTACATGTAAATGCATAAAGTAAGATAATTTAAAATAAAAATGGTGGGTATTTGAGTCCTAATAGGTTAATTTAATTAAAAACCAAATATTTTGAAGATTTTTCTTAAAATGTTATGCTGCATGCAAATGTTATTATAAAATTATTTATTTAATTTAAAAAAGTGCTTATTTTATTTAAAAGTTAATCATGAGTTAAGCTATTTTACTTAAAATTTAAATTATTTTAAAAACAAAATCTGAAATACATATAGTTAACATGCGTCAAAATTTTTCTAGCTTTTTTTATTGTCAACTACAAATTAATACTTTAGTTAAAAAACAAACATTTTTCTTTAAAAATTTAGCTGTATGCAATTAAATGTGTAAAAAAAAGATTTATTTAATTAATACTTTCTTAATTAAAAAAATTTAGACAAAATTTATAGATTAATTAGAAGATGTGAAGATTTTTGAACATTTCTTTGAATCACTGACTACAAATTAAATAAGAAACATACTAACTTGTTTTAGAATAAAATGAAAATATTAATTATTATGACTAATTGTGACACTTATGTTCAGCATTTTTCCAGAAAAAAAAGTAGTCCCTATCCTTCAATCAATCAATTTCAATGGAGATTCACTTATGCTTTATAATGATACATTAACATCTTCTAAAGCTTCTTGTTTTGAAATTGACAATTTAAAATTTGTGACAGTTTCACCACTGCCAGTTAATACTATGTCATCAAGCTCAGAAATAAGATTGTTTACCTTATTCCTACAAAAACTACATAGTTTTTGTCCAGGAGTCAATTTTTTACAGTATGACAATTTGTTAATACCTCAGATAAATTTAAATTAATGGTTCTCAAACATTTTTTTTTTCTTTTTCTTTTATGGCACTTAAACGGTTCAAAACATGATGTTTGAAGTATTTCAAATTTATTCAAATAAAATAATTTGTGATGTTCACAAATATTAAGTAAAAGCTCCGATTGTACATTACTTCTCAAACTTATTTAGTTCAAGTCTGAAGGGCTTAATAATGCAGAACTTGATTCTACTTGAGTATGTCTTTTTATGGCATTCAGTTCCATTTTCTTAGCCAATACTACAGCATGTTTCGGAATGTTCTACTGTCATATTAAATGGAACTGATATTCAGTGGTAGCACAAAAAAAGAAGAAAAAACATTCTAATTTAAAGTCTTTCAATTAGATAAAAAAAAAAAAATGAGCTTACATATCAAGCTGAATAATTTAGCTTTAGATTATTGGTTTAACTCTTTTTAAAATAACTTTAACAATCCCAGAGAACATCAAAAACAATTCCAAATTACTCAAAGAACATCTTCACTTAACCAAAGAAAGGCAAAACTGATTCCAATTCTCAAAGCATCTGACCAAGAAAGAGATATTCACACCTGCAAACAAGAGGATGACTCATTGCAAGAGGGAGTGGACCTCACCCCTTTAAGGCCACTTTCCACATCGAGAGGGAGCCGCTTGCCACTTGGCCAATTATCACTTGTAAGGAATAAATTTTTCGCACTGCAGAGAATGAGGGAGATACTCCGGACAAAAGGTAATTGGGGACCGCGGATAATATTGCGGTTTCACACCCCCATCTATTGTTCGGTAGAGGACAGTCCATGTGTACCCGCATAAGACGCAGCCAAATATCCCCATTCAAATACATTGTAGCCGCAGCAATTACTGGGTTTGGGCAATGGCCTTTACTATCCTACACTACTCAGTATCTCTCCCTGCATCTTCTCATATTACACTAGATCCTTACCACACAACAAACAGAAAGCATGTGATCTGATCCAGTTACAGTCCAAAAGCCTGTTGACTGAAAAGAGACTGTTATAGTTCTTTTAAACTGATGTAAAAATAAACAAAATTAGGATAAAAAACAAAACAGTTTTTAAAATTGTTTTAATTATAAATTAATATAAATTTTATTTATAAATAAATAATTGTTTTATATATAAACAATATACAGATATGCCTTCTTCATGCCTCAGGCAATTTACCCCCTCCTCCTTCCAAAAAAAAAAAAAAAAAAAAAATTACATTACAAAATTGGCTGAGACAACATTTAAATTTTGAAAATTTTCCAACCATACAGCACATAAATTGAACTAAATTTCTTTTTTCTGCAAGTATTAATTACTGTTAGAATAAACTGTTCCTAAAAGTGCATAGTACAACTTCTGAGGAGACATTCTAAAAACTTTGAATCTCTAAATTAGGACAACTTAATTGCATAAAAATAACTTAAAAAGTTGCATAATTTCTGGAAAAGGGAAAAAAAAAAAAAAAAAGCCTGTTTCCACCTTTTTCTCCCCAACCCCCATTTTTTTATTATTTGTTATTGACATACTCTTTTTCCTTTTTGCTTGAACTGATTAAAAAAATACTGATTTAAACATTAATAAACTATTTCAACTTGATTTCCTATGACATTAAAAAATTTTCAATTAAAAATAAATAAATACCAAGTTTTTACCTGACCGCTGAGGAGATTCCTATTATAAACAAAATATTGTCTACATAAAAAATAAAATTAACAGTTACATTACTGATCTAAAATAAGTCAGAATGAGTGTAATTTAACTTGCAGTTGACAATAAAAAAAAAAAAAAAAAAAAAAAAAAACTTCCAAGATTTGACACATGTTTACTTTATGTGTATTCAGTTTTGTTTAAAAAGTGTTATATTTTAAAAATAAAAAAAAATTAAATTTTAAGTAAAATAACTTAAACTCATTATTAATTAGTCATAATAATTAATATTTTCATTTTATTCTAAAATAAGTTAGTATGTTTCTTTTAATTTGTAGTCAGTGATTCAAAGAAATGTTCAAAAATCTTCAGCACACATCTTCTAATTAATGTACAAATTTTGTCTAAATTTTTTAAATTAAGAAAGTATTAATTAAATAAATCCTTTTTTTACACATTTAATTGCATACAGCTAAATTTTTTAAGAAAAATGTTTTTTAACTAAAGTATTAATTTGTAGTTGACAATAAAAAAAGCTAGAAAACTTTGACGCATGTTAACTATATGTATTTTCAATTTTGTTTAAAAAAAATTTTTAATTTTAAAATAATTTAAATTTTAAGTAAAATAGCTTAACTCATGATTAACTTTTAAATAAAATAAGCACTTTTTTAAATTAAATAAATAATTTTATAATAACATTTGCATGCAGCATAACATTTTAAGAAAAATCTTCAAAATATTTGGTTTTTAATTAAATTAACCAATTAGGACTCAAATACCCACCATTTTTATTTTAAATTATCTTACTTTATGCATTTACATGTAAGTAAAAAAATAGTTTGCTTTGTTAAGAGCTACACCATTTTCTGAAACAGCCTTTGCAAAATTATTGTTTTTATGAAATTTTTTTGAAAAAAACAAAGTTTATGAATTTTTGGGGGATTCCAGTTGTAAACAGCACTATCAAATTATTTTTTTCTATAATCTCCAAACCTTTGTGAACATTTTGGTATAAATTTCAATTTAATATATTGAAAATAAAGAAAGTTATGATTTTTTATCTGAAAAAGCACCATTAAAGTAATTGCTTGCAAAAACGCCATTAATGGTCACTTTTCCATTATTTTAATAATTTTTATCTTAAAAAGTATTAGAGATATTGAAGTAAAATTTCATATTGTTAGTTAGAACACTAATGGCTACATTTATAAAAAATTCCAAAGAAATCAGAGATGGTGGGTGACATTTTTGGAATTTACTGGTTGATTTGAAATGGAATGACACAAGTGCTATTTACGTGCTATTCTAATCATACTGACTTTATAAGAGGTGTACAACTAGGTTTGTTTAATGCACCGATGTTTTTTTGAGTCGAAGACGGGCCAGTGTTTGCCTAGTTTACATTAGCTGTACAACTAGGTTGCTGAATCCACTGAGGTTTTTTTAGTTAAAAACGGTCCACTGGTTGCATAGTTTACATAGCTGTACAACTAGGTTGCTTAATCCACTGAGGTTTTTTTAGTTAAAAACGGTCCACTGGTTGCATAGTTTACATAGCTGTACAACTAGGTTGCTTAATCCACTGAGGTTTTTTTAGTTAAAAACGGTCCACTGGTTGCATAGTTTACATAGCTGTACAACTAGGTTGCTAAATCCACTGAGGTTTTTTTAGTTAAAAACGGTCCACTGGTTGCATAGTTTACATAGCTGTACAACTAGGTTGCTGAATCCACTGAGGTTTTTTAGTTAAAAACGATCCACTGGTTGCATAGTTTACATAGCTGTACAACTAGGTTGCTTAATCCACTGAGGTTTTTTTAGTTAAAAACGGTCCACTGGTTGTATAGTTTACATAGCTGTACAACTAGGTTGCTTCATCCACTGAGGTTTTTTTAGTTAAAAACGGTCCACTGGTTGCATAGTTTACATAGCTGTACAACTAGGTTGCTTAATCCACTGAGGTTTTTTTAGTTAAAAACGGTCCACTGGTTGCATAGTTTACATAGCTGTACAACTAGGTTGCTTAATCCACTGAGGTTTTTTTAGTTAAAAACGGTCCACTGGTTGCATAGTTTACATAGCTGTACAACTAGGTTGCTGCATCCACTGAGGTTTTTTTACTTAAAAACGATCCACTGGTTGCATAGTTTACATAGCTGTACAACTAGGTTGCTGAATCCACTGAGGTTTTTTTACTTAAAAACGATCCACTGGTTGCATAGTTTACATAGCTGTACAACTAGGTTGCTGAATCCACTGAGGTTTTTTTACTTAAAAACGATCCACTGGTTGCATAGTTTACATAGCTGTACAACTAGGTTGCTGAATCCACTGAGGTTTTTTAGTTAAAAACGATCCACTGGTTGCATAGTTTACATAGCTGTACAACTAGGTTGCTTAATCCACTGAGGTTTTTTTAGTTAAAAACGGTCCACTGGTTGTATAGTTTACATAGCTGTACAACTAGGTTGCTTCATCCACTGAGGTTTTTTTAGTTAAAAACGGTCCACTGGTTGCATAGTTTACATAGCTGTACAACTAGGTTGCTTAATCCACTGAGGTTTTTTTAGTTAAAAACGGTCCACTGGTTGCATAGTTTACATAGCTGTACAACTAGGTTGCTTAATCCACTGTATTTTTTTTAGTTAAAAATGGTCCACTGTTTGCTCTTAAATTGCCTGTTACTGAATTTGCAGACGTTCTTTTGGTTAAAAATGGACGTTGTATTTTGTTTTAATGTTTTTGTAAGTGGAATATAAGTGCCATTTTAATGTGTTAAAATACTTTGCTGATCGTGCAAAATGGTTGGCGGCCGTCGCTGGAGCTTGGCAACCGCCGCGTTTACATGGGGTGCGCATCGGCTTGTATGATTTTACCACAGTTTGCACCAAAAAAGTAACTTTTAGCCAAGATTGCTCATACAAAGCCATCAATGTGCATTTCCCTTTGCAGTCTTAGTCTGCTTACCAATCGCAATGCATACCACAGAGTCTGTGTGAAAAAAAATCATTTTCTTTCTTAATTTCCATATGACCTCTGAAATGCGATCATCCTATATGATTTTTCTCCTGTGAGAGCCATTGAAAAGTGGTTTAAGTCAGCATATATTTAGCTTCATATCTCTGACACTTTTTTTGAATATAACTCTCAAAACTTCATACTCCACCACCTTTGTACATGGGACACATTTTACTAATTTTGAATTTTTCAGTACAGGATTCACATACAAATTTAGAAAAGTGTAACTTTTTTGAAGATTATCAAGAGGAATTTTTTCTTAATGGAGTCTTATTTCTGATTTCCGACCTTATCTTGAACATTTTTTCAATTAGTGTCAACTCTAGAGCAGTGTAGCAGGGCGCAGTGCCTGTGGCCCTTTTAATTCCTTTTTAATCCATGGCAGCTTTTTTTCCCTATTTTTTCGTGTCCTCTGGCTTGACATTTTTACTGCTAATTAATGAGTTTTTATGCACCAAAAACTAACTTTATCTACTGCAAACTTTATTAAAGACTTTGGCCCTTGAACAAGGGCGGCTCCAGACTGAGTTCTCGGAGGAGACCATTTAACTTTTTACATAAGTCTGTAAATTGTTCATAATGCGAATTAAACTTGTGAAATCGTGAAGTATACGAATCTAAAGTTCTAAAACAAAATTTCGGAGGGGGCCATGGCCCCTTAGCCCCCTCACTGGAGCCGCCCTTGCCCTTGAATTAGTTAAAATATATTTCCTACATAGAGCTCAAAAGCAGTGGCGTAGCGAGGGTTACTGGCGCCCAGTGTGATCATTCAGTTGGGGCGATTGCCCCCCCCCCCTTGCTACGCAACTGCTTAAAAGTGTCCCTTTTATTGAATTTCCGTCCTGTGGCCTTTTTGTTCTAGAGTCAACACTATCAACTGACATTGTCCACTTATCTCTAATAGATAAAGAATTAATATCCGTTACCACCTTTTTGGGACACCCTGTATACGTGTTTATGCATTAGTAATTTACTTTTTTGGATCAGAGTGACTATATATCAGATATAAAAACATTTAATTATCAATAGTTGGATACTGCTTTGTATTCAGATTTTTTATCATGGTTATCAGATGACCCTCACAAAGCATATTGCAAAGTTTGTCACAAAACTTTTAAATTGAGCTTTATGGTTGAAGCAATCTCTTGTTTCCCATGCTACATGGCCGACTCATTGTAAATTTAAAACTGCGATCATCACAGTAACCAGTATCCAGGTTTGGAGAAAGTAAGAGCACTCTGAGATGGGTCCATGTCCGTGCTCTGAAGTGGATGGCTTCATACATCATACATCCAACCGATGTCTCCTCAATTAAGTAAAAAGAAAAAAAAATAGAAGTAAATCTTTTACATCTACATTTTAGAACTATAATTAAATTTTAATGAAGTTTTGAATATATATTTTGAAGGGTTAAAGTTCTGTAAAATACTGCAAAAGTGCACTACTCTCTATTAAATGCACCCGTTTTTCACATGAACCTCTATTGTTTTTAAAATACTGAATTTCAGCCAAAATTAGTCTATGTTGCACACGGTGCGAGTTTAACCCTTCCCCCCCCAAAAATAAATAAATAAATAAATAAAGTTAATCTGAAAGTTTTTTCCCACCGTGCGGCTTTGTGCCCTGTGCACTCTATCAAATAAACACTGCCAACTAATTGGTATGCTCAAGAAATGCTGAGTGCTTTTAAAATAAATCCCAATGTTATAAATATCAAAAATAATAAATAAATACCATCAAGAGTTGTTACACAACATTCAGTTTAGAACAACAATTTGTTGAAGCAAGCTCATTACGTAATCAACAGCTGGCCATCCGCGGGGGGGAAAATGTTTACTTTTAACTGGAGCCTTTTCTGACACATCGATTGCTGTTTTCATTTTAATGGCGCCTGGTAGTCTGTCCGAACTTTGTGCGGATGCTAGAAGGTTTTTAGAAGTTATTTTTTTATTTCTATAAATTCGCCTTTGTGAATATAAACATTGATATCTGATTATTTGAAAATAGAAATCGTAAGCTTCGTAAAATAGTGGCAAATACTTTAAAACATTCTATAGGAAGGGGGAGAAAAAAGATTTTTTTACCGTTTATCCAATTACTCCCGAAATATATCCGATCAACTTAATAGCTTTTTTAATAAATTAGGTCTAATAAGTAATGCAACATATTTTTTATTTATTTATTTTTTGTTAATTAGGAAATTATTTTTGAAACATTGAATTTTATCTGGCATTGACTTCTTCTGACCACGATCACCCCCCCCCCGCACCTCACTAACGATCGCGGCTGCGGCGTTTCTGACGATTTTCTAGCTAACTAAGCTCACTTTCGTGGATGCAGCGTTTCTTCTATAAATTACGGTATATATATATATATATAATATAGAATAGCTAACTTCCCTGAAATCCCAAGATAATCCATTGATAAAGTGAAAAAAATATAAAAGCAGATAGCACATGATGCCAATTAACGAGCTTATTCCGAATAAAGTGTATAAAAATAGCCTTATAAGCTAATGAAAGAGTGGATAATTTGGATATAAAGTGCCAAATGAGACCAGTGGGCTTTAAGCCTAACCACATGTATCCACATGAGTTGGATATGGAATGGATAATTGAAATGGTGTGCTCTATCATCAGGTGCCACCGCACACACATTTCAATTTAATCGAAAAAAACAAACAAAACAATAATAGCTAGGTTTCTATATATATATAAAAATAGCTGAGTATGAGATTATAAGAGTTTTATGTAAGATTATTTGATTATTTTGCCTTTTATTTGTTTCAATTATTAAAACATTCATAATAATTTAAAGTAAATTTCTTTTTGTTTAGGTAAAAAACTGTGACTCAAACCATAACGATCCTAAAACACCAGTAGAAATATATATTTTCTTTGAATCTTTTTTAATTAAGATTATAAAATATAAATAAAGCACCTTGCTGCTTATTAATGGCAACAAAAATATTATAACTAGTGAACATTTGTGAAACTTATGCGATTTCAAGTCATTTCTCTTTGTTATTTTAAATTGTTGATAATGTTACATCTGTTTCTCCAAATGCACCCATTTAGGCACACATGTGGACAATTTTTGTATGCTTTAAAATATTTTTTTACAAAAAATGCTGTCACATCTCCTAATATTTAAGTACATATATTTGAAGAGATTAGGCATAAGATTATGATCAGTAAAAAAATAAATAAATTGTAAAATAGATTAGAGAAAATAGGTTAGATTTTTGTATGAAACAAAAATCATCCACATGTGCCCCCCTCTCCCCTACATAGTAACGTAAGTGACCTATACTGTGTTACATAAGTGACCAATACTGTGTAACGTAAGTGACTAAATACTAATTCTTTTGCAGAGTCTATTGAAATCTCATTAAATAAATAGAAATGTTTTTAATTCTCTGAATATTTGTCCATCATTTTTAAAAGTTATAAATATTGAACCTGAATAACAGAACAGAAATAAAATAATAAGTTTCAGTTTAACAAAAACTTTTGGGTGCTTAACATAAGTGATTGTGACATTTAATTTTTTTCTGTATATGTATACACATTAAAAAATCCAAAACCATAATAGATATATAAAAGATTTAATCCATTATACTAAAATTTATCATAATATTCAACTGCAAAGATCACATAATCAGCTCATTGCATGTTAAACAGTAAAAATGCTGTCTGAATGTAGCATAAGTGCCCGTGAAATGACTCAAAATACTTTTATTTTGATAAGTTGTAGAAATTATTTTATTTTCTAAACTGTTCTTTTAAAATGTGATGTGTCATATGTGAACATATCTTGTGTAGTGTGATTGAAATATGCATAATCTTTAATTATTATAAGGCATAATTTTTGTAGTATTATAAGTTATGATTTTATTACTTATTTTTTGTTATTTGAGGACATTAAATTGTTCATGCTTAACATTCTTATCTGTAAGTAAATGCATTAAAAATACTAAATGATCATTTTTCACCCCCTCTAGAAATATTTTGGTCGTAGAAGGAATTGCTATAGTATTGCTATCAAGTTTGTGCAAAAGGCTCTAAGATACACTACTGTAAGCAGGAAGGTAAAACCAGAATACATAAGTAAGGTAATAACTATATTATTTTCTTCTTTTGTACTTTAATTATGTGACTGGTTGCTTTGGGAATTTTTAAAATTTTGGAGTGAAATGATTAATCGACATTGGACACCAAGCTATTTAAATTTTTTGAAATCAGTTTAACTTTATGGAATTGAAATCCTTTTGGCTTAATTTTAAAGATTAAGCTAAAAGACATGTATGTAATGTTTAACTAGTCCTAAAAGAATATGTGGAGAAATAAATTTATTTTAATGTAACTTTAGTAGTGGTGAATTCCATGCCAACTGAAACCAGTATAGAGTTTTATCAAGTTTAACCTGTTCAGGACCGGCGAAAGGAGAAAGAAGCGCTTCCCCAGGCCCGCGCGCTCAAAGAGACTACGCACGCACGGGACCGGTATGATATTTGAGGTTTAATCAAAAAAAAAGCTCGGAACCGAAAGTGAAAATTGAAGGTCAAAGCTCTCTGAAATGATATTTGAAAATGTAACAGACTTCAACCGCCATCTAGTGCCGTTTAAAAATTCAAATAAAACGTTCCAATCTGAAATCACGTCTGTGTGATGATGGGCCGGCTGGCACGGAAACACTGATCACAAATACGATATCGCGGGCCTTGAGGGAAGAATCGTCTGATCACATATACGCGATCACGGTCCTGAACAGGTTAAACAATATCCTTCCATTTGGTATCATTTTTTAAAAATTTACTGTAGTTTATGGATTCAATGGCTATTTTGGGGGGTTATGCTTGTTTAAAAAAAAAAAAAAAAATCATGATAAATGAAGGGCTTTTATGATTTTAACTTATCCTGTCAAAAGAGTGTCCTTCTTAAGAAACAATAAATTATTTAAAATATTGTGATTTTATGTATTCTTTGACTTTTACTGTAAGTTAGATTGTTCTTAAATATAAATGTGCAATGATTGTCTTTATACAAGAACTTTTTTCTTATTTTCTAAAGATAAATTTATTCCAATTACATATCTGTCCCCTCTGTTGTTACATTAAAAAAAAAAAAAAGTTTATTTTATTCATTATCTAAAAAAGCTTTAGACTTAATAATTTGTATTTACAATAAAGTTTAATTGTACAATCATGTTATGTTATAATTTTCTAAAAATTAATTAGTTTTATTTTAGATACACATATATAAGGGGATGTAACAGAGAGGACAGAACTAAATGTCCCCTCTGTTACATAAAGGTGTAAACAAATCTGATTGATTGGCTGTTGAGAACAAATCGTACATCCCCGATCTAATGTTCGGTAGAGGACACCCCAAGTGTTGCAGCTTCCTAACCATGTCGAATTTCCCCGTTCAAATACATTGTAGCCGCGACATGTCTCTGGATATTTGCAAGGGCCTTTAGTGGTAGGGATCGCACTCACATCTGATAAAAGTGGGTCACAAAGGCCCATTATCTTGAGAGATATGGGTTTTTGAATATGCAAAACCCATTATGTGCATACTTTTTTGCATTACACTCAACAGAATTTGGGTAAATAACTCAGAAATCTGAGTAAATGCGAACCCTGATGCAAAGATAGTAGTAACAAAGAATGTGTTAAATTTTTAAATGAACGTACACTCTCTGATGTAATTGATGAACTCGAGAACCAGATAGGAAAATTTATATTACATTGCTACGAAAAGTCAACACAATCTGACTACTTTAAGCAGCTTAGACAGATTCCAACCAAGTGCATTTTAAAAGTGGACTTAAGAGAGAATTTTACTTTTCTCTCGCAAAATGAGATCCAATCAGCCCATTAGACTCACAAGCAGTGCTCTTTGTACACTGCTGTCGCTTGGCTACCTAAAAACGATTGTATGGAAGGAAAATTGTAAGTTATGCCATTGCCAGTGATTATATGCAGCACGACAAGAGTGAAATCCTATTTAATAAAATTAAAAAAGAAAGGCCTTTGTTAGAAGAAATCGACATATTTAGTGATGGGCCATCATCCCAATTCAAGCAAAAGTATACACTTTTCAATGTCACTTTTTCATCCCTTGAAGTCAACTGGCATTTCTTGGCACAGGCCATGGAAAGGGTCCAGTTGACTGGGTTGGAGGTACTGTAAAAAGGGCTGTTTACAGAGGAATAAGGTAAAAAATAATGGATACCTACACCAAATGATGTCAAATTGTTTGTTGAATGCGCAAATTCTATTTGCAGTGGGGTGGGAAAAAATCTACTGTCCAAAAGAGAATATTGAAAGGGACATAGCTGCCTTTGAGGAACGGATGTCTAACGTAAAAAGCGTACCACATTTACAGTCAATTCATTGTGCGTGAGGCCTGGGGAATTATTATATTTCCTATGCATTTGTGTCTTCTGAAGAAGAACACTTTAAGTATACTATGAATGAATCTGCTGAAAATCAAAGTTCCTTATCTGCTAATGTAACTGTTGGTGATTTTGCCACTGTTAAAGTGCAAGGGAAGAACAGAACAGTCAAATTCATATCCCTGGTAACTGAAATTGAAAAACAAACAGAGAATGTGCATGTTGTTTTTCCAAACACGGTTTGGTGGATTGAAAACTTTCAAATATGACTAGAAAGATGTAGCATGGGTTCATATATCAGATATTATAACAGTGCTACCAACTCCAGCATTAAACAACCAAAATATTAGCTTTGACAATAATATTTTATTGTAACTGTTTATCAAATTCGTAAGACGTCCCCTCTGTTACATTTTATTATTTGAATTTAAATAAAATGTGCTAGCAATTTATACAACCCCATAGTAAATTGTTTTACCTTGAAATGTGTTGATTTAAAAAAAGAATGCAAAAAATCTTTAAGGAGTTTCAAATCACAGAATTTGACATGAATTACAGCTCAAGCCAAAAATGAAGGATTTTATTTGTCCCCTCTGTTACATACCATTTTAATTAATTTATCATTAATATACCAAGTTTTTTTTTAATATTTCAAGTCATTTAACTAAACATTGATCCTTAAAGTAGCATATAATTGTAGAATTTTTTTGTCTTCAGAATTTTTTTTATAAGTTTCAGAGTAAAATACTTATGTGATTTCCCCTCTGTTACGCTTGGAATTCAACGAATATTAAATGTCCCTATCTTGTGTTCTAATTAACCGATTTACATCCAGCAAAATGCAAAACTTAATTTTAGTAACAATATTAACTTTTATTAGTGGTAATATATGCTTCATGATAATTAATACACCTGCTGCTTGTTTTTGAACTGTGTATTTTTTCCCCCATTTAAAAAAAGTTATATATATATATATATATATATATATTTAGTTTAGTTTTTAGAGTCATAAGTCTTTATTTTGAATTTATTTATTTTTAAATACAATAAAAAATGTTAACAATTTCATGATCTAAAATTCTATAATCTGCATGTTTATTGATTCTGGTGTATGTAGTTTTGAGAGAGTCTACTGTTTTCCATTTTATGTTTAATTAAAAATACTTGGAAAGACACTGAAAACTGTCTGCTTTATAATGTTATGTACGATGAACTTCTGCATCTAAGGAAACAGAACTAAAGCTTAAGCATCTTCTGCTGTGGAGTAATATATAATGAATTTAATCTTCGCAAATATATAAACTTCTTTCCGGAATTTTTTTTTTTAAAAATGTGTATTTAATATTTTTAAAACTTTGTTTAAAAGATTTATCTGTTTAGATTGTTAAAAAGGATACTATTTTTACCATAAAGGATACTATTTTGTAACCTGAAGGCTACTATTTTGCACCCTGAAGGCTACTAAAGCAACTGTTTCTGTGGCTGTGCTGTGGTGGGCACCCTGAATATTGATTTTTTCGTAATTTGAAAGCCTGTCATCCCTTGAATTATCAAACGATGTCAAGGACAGTCTCCCCCATCAGTTTTAATATCGATATCATACCCAAGCCAAATAAGATGTACTTGTGCCAATTTTTTAAATAAAAATTTAAATCCAGTTTTAAACAAAATTTAAAGCCAATTCAAAAGCCATACACCTATCCCCCTAATAAATTTTATGTATGTATATATATCTATGAATAATCCCCTTTTTTGAATGTAGACAGAAAGAAAAAAAGTTTATAAAGCTGAAGTAAAGTTATAGCCTACCTCTCAACATCTGCTTTTTGAATTCTTTACAGATCGTATATTTACACTGTTAGGCTCCAAATCGAAATATTTTAACAGAATAGATAACTGCCTGATTCCATTGTCATCTAACATTTCCTCAACCACACATTCTTCCACACTTGACGATGGTATATCCATATTTGGTGATGGTTGGGGGAAACCACAGTTCAAAAACAGCCGCACAAACAAATATGCCAATAAAACGACACCTCTAATCTCATCACCAGAACAGATTCCTGAGTGGTATTGTGTCTGCATGGTTTTTCTTCTGAAAAACTAAGTATTGGTAAAAGTGGATGAATATATCAGGAACCAATACTTTTGAAATTTGAAAGAACCGATACCTAAAAAATAGGAGATATCGACACCCATACTATCGGTTGATCCCTACTTAATAATGTTTTATCAGAAAGTGATGCATTTTCTTGTTCTTGTAGATATTGAATATCTAACGAATCACAGTTAATGTAATTTGTTGCAAGAATAATTACTTTGTTCTTAGAGAATCTAGTTTACTGTGTTTAGTTTAGTTCTTGGTTTTATAATTAAAATAGTATGTAATAAAAAATATGCTACTTAAAAATATAAAAGCTAAAAGTTCATACATAAAATATGGTATGGAATCAGTGGTGTAGCCAGAAATGTTTTGTGTGTGTGTGTGGGGGGGGTTACGACTATTGCAACTACATATATGTATACATGTGTGTAATAAGGGGGCGAAGAATATACATTTTGTATGGTAAAAAATTCCTCATGGGGAGGGAGAGGGTTGTGACCCTTATCCCTCCCCTTGGCTAGCCCCTGTATAGAATGTACATTTTGTGAACCACTCCCATTCCATGAGGAATTTTTTGCCATACAAAATGTATTGTCTTCACTCTCTTATCACACACATGTATGCATATATGCGAGTTGCAGTAGTCGTAACCCCCCCCCCCCTCATGAAAAATTTCTGGCTATGCCCCTGATACGTTCTATACTATTTTTATGTATGTATGGTAAACACAATTTAAAAAAAAAATTAAGATAGTATGTGCATTTAATGTGGGTATTATAAGCTTGATGAATCTGTTAATTTTCTTATAAAAATAGTAATTCAGTATTTTGATAGAAAGTTAGAGTTTCATATTGTTATGAATTTAAATTGTGCACAAACTTTTTTTTGCTATTGAAATACATTTCTATTTTCTTGTAGTTACGCCAAACTCGAGTTGGTGCAGCTTGTGCAGAACTTGATACAAATCCGCACACCTTAGAATCAAATTTAATAAAGGTATGTGTTAATGTTATCTAAGTTCTAATATTCTATCACATGTCTCCCCTACAATCACAAGTTTAGTTATATAAAACTGAAGTAATATGCCAAGTATAAATGATGCAACATTCAATTTTGCATCTTTTCCTGGACATTATCCTTTGAATGAACCAGTCAAGACCCTTTTTATCTTTTCCTTTTGTTCCTCTCCCCTCCCTTTTTGCTTTACTTAAATCGATAAAATAAGTCATATTTTAGTTTGCGACACTAATTCTATTCTAAAGTAAAATAATTTTACTCTAATATTGTTCAACCCTTAAACATTTTTAATGGCACGCAGATAAATTTAGGGGTGATTTTGGCCATCATCAGTCTGTTTTGGAAGGACTGCCTAGTGACCAACCGAATGCAGGAAAATAAAAACACAAATTGTTATACACATTCAAAGATGAATACCAAACTGTCTTTTATTTTATATATACTAGGGGCCAAGGCCCCCAGACTCGCTACGCTCGCTTTTCGTATGAGGCATTCAGGCCCCTAATCAGGCTTATTCGTAAAAAAGACATAATTTCAACAGACAAAACCCGAAGATTGGATCAGATAGAATGTTACTGAGCTACACATTGCTTGGTTCTTGCATGTTCATTCGTACATAAAAATTTAAACTTCAGACTACAGTAGACCCCCTCCCCCTCATAACACGGAAGATATTTTGTTATGGGAATCAGTGTTGTACGGGTCCTGAGCTATACTACACCTGGAGTGCGGACTCCGCTTATAATCGTTGGAAAAATTATTTGCACTCCTCAGAAACACAATGATTTTCAATGTTGTCATTCAAAAGTTATATTAATTAGGAGCTAAAGCATAATAAAATCAGAACATCTGTTTCAGCTGTATTTTTAATAATGTAAAACCTATTGGACACCCTTCGAATTTGCCACCCATGCGATGCCAATATGCGATTTTTCATTATTTGGCGACTTGCGTACATGTAAAGTTAATAAAAGCTACAGAACAGATAGGATAGCTTGCCACCAATGGCGACTTTTCATTATTTGGCAATTTACACATGCTCACAACCTATAATTACTGTTCATTTAAGGTTACCGGAAAACCGTTATCCATATTTTCATTTACATAATCGTTTGCAGATTGGCATACTTAGCACCACGAATTATACCATCTCGTCGCGCTAGCAAATATCCAAAGTGTTCTGTAACTGCTATAATGGCATAGTTAGCGCCGCCAAATATTTCTACTGGTAGCAAATAATCCAGCTGGACGAGAACCGGCTTTAAAATAATCTGCATTTTAATTATTTTTCATTTTCAAGATATTAGTTATTCTGTTTTGGAAAATCGAATAATCGCTAATTCTAAACTCCTGTTGTCTAAGCGAATTGACTATTTGAAAATTGTCAACTTTGTGTAACACATTTTGAGTTACTTATTTCATATAGTTTTTATTTAGGCGTAAAATGGGCGTAATTCTAACTCATGTTTGTAAATTTCACGCGATTCTAGATACTTTGAAACGCTTTGTTGCAAAGGAATGAATGATTTTATGCCAAATCTGGCAACCATTCTGTTTATTTTTTCAGTTTTTTATAATATCTTCTAAAATAATTCGATTTTCGAAATTTAAGACAGCTTAGCAGGTTCCTCGGAATTTTTCGTATCTGTGGGCACCTTAGTCGAAACTCAAATCCCCACGGTTTAGGAGGAGATAGGCGTACAAGCTCTTGACAGCGCCAGCGACAGCGGCCCTTACTTTTTTTTAGAATAGAGAGATACAATCTAAATTTCAATTTTTACATAATTTTTTAGAGTATATTCTTGAACTATGAATTAAACTTTAATTTAGCCATTTGGAAGCACAATATTTTTCGGAAAGAGCTGTTTACTTTTCAGGGATTATAGACTCTTTTAAATATTAAGAAAATATATCTGAATTTTTCAACTGGAGAAAAGAATTTTCAAATCTGGTAAACACCACTGAAGTTCAAATTTGCCCAGGTAATTTCACAAGGCTTAAATTTTTGAGCTGGAAATGTGCAAAACAAGTCTATGTTTTCAGTTGAAGAACGGAGAAAAGCTCTAAAACTGTGGATCTATTGAAACATTTTACGACTGTTTAGATCTGTTAAAGTGTAGTAGATAGCTATTTCTCTGAGAGACAGCTTTAAAATATAATGTCACAATATTTTTGTTATAGATGTAAAAAATAATTTATAATTGGTGATAGGAAGTATATGCTTGTATACACAGTAGAGAAGGAATGTAGACTGAGCGAAAAGCAGAAAATGTGAAGACTGAACTGATTTGTTGATCCATTGTTTATGCAGCAGTAGGCAGTTTCTTCAATATGGATGGAGTGATAGTGAATTTTTCCCCTACAAAATGGTTCTTTTAACTATTAAAAGACCTTTAAACCAAATATACATATGACGTTATTTCTCGCATTGTGGAACTAGCTTAATTGTCTTCAGTGGTGAAGAAAAGACTGGGGTCCAAGGGTGTCTGGAATCCTCTGATGGAATCAGTAAATACTGTTATTGTTTTTGCTAATCGCAAATGATCTAAGTAGATGCTAGACCATCTTCATAAAACCAAAAATCTCTAAAATATCAAGAAACCAGGAGGAATACCTCAAGGCTTCATTTTTTCGTAAAATTTAGCAGTTTAGAATGTGAAAATGGGAGCCTAGGAGATCCTACACGAGTGATAATCTGGACCGATCTTACGGTTCAGCTAGAAGGTGAGTGCTGTGATGTGGGCTATAACAAAGTGTGAGAGAACTGTCTGCTGTTAACTCTGAATGGAAGAGTTCCTCCAGAACCTCTACCAAAGAACTATGAGTGTTTGGGTGAAATTTTCCCCCACACTCAAAATTTCCCTCAAGAAGTTTGTTCATTTCCACTTTTTTATTTAAGGTGATTTCATTATAAGAAAGAGTTGTGTTGCCATGCTCACTTACTTAGCCAGAGCATCAGCCAGTTCATTGTCATGTAATTCTATATGAGACGAGAGCCAGAGGATAAGGTCCAAGATATCACTGCATGCCCTGTCTTCCACATTCGCACTGTCAGAAAGATACTGTATAAAGGCGTAACTATCTATTAAATTGTATATCATCAAATCCTAGGGCAATGGCAATATGGTGCAAGCCCATTTTAATTTCAGTAAGCTCTGACCTGAACACAACAGAAATTAGCGTTTTTAGTCATTAGGTCAAAAGCTCCAGTTGAAGTCTCAATGTGAACACTGCTACCAGAAACAGTACTGTTGACCCTGCTGCCATCAGAAAATATCTTTAGAGTTGAATGAGAAATGTAATGAATTGTCTCAAGCCATTTATCTGCTAAACTCTGGGACTTCTGATTTTTTGTTTATATGTGTTAGGTGAGAAAATAGACCTTGATTGAGTGAAGAATAAAATCAGAAAGGAGTTTCAAAGAGTGCGGCTCCACATCACATGAAGGCAGGCCTCATTTCTTTACCAGTGGAAAAGGACTGTGCCTTTTCTAGCAACGGTTATTTTACCAAGAAAAAAAATTGGCCATTAATTTGTGCTAATCAAGCTGTAAAGCTTATTGTTGCATTTGGAAAGACAATAGCGTGTTAGATAGAGAAATGAAGGAAGATCAAATTCAGGCAATATTAAGGCAGCTGTGCCAAAGACTAGTAATTATTTTAGCGGCACTTAACTGCACTCTTTCAAGTTTATTCAAATTAATCTGCTGCTGAAGCACAAAAGTAATTAGTGAAGTCATATTTCAGTATTGGTCTGACAAGGGAGTAATCAGAGTTGGGCAAAATACATCAAAAATGTATTTTTGATACAAGATATATTGTTTTAAACACATTAAAATACAAAATACCCCCCCCCTGTACTGAAAAAATACAAACTACATTTACTTTCAAAGTACAAACAAAATACATGTAAAACTTTTAAAGCATTTTAATTGAAAATAGATTAAATTTTCAACTGAAGATCCCATGTCTGTTTCTGCTTTCAACCACCTGAGTTTCTAATGTAGTTACTACTCCTGGCTCAAGATGTATCCTAGATATTTCGCATTTTTTAGATTATTGCCATTCATGAATATTGTTGGCTGGTAGTAGGGCTGTTTTTAACCACCCCGGTGCCTTAGGCACTTCAAATTGTCCCCCCCCCCCCCTCTATTTCTAGAGCAACAACTCCTGCCAGTTTTCATTCGGGAGAGATTTTCCCTTAATAACTCTTTTCTTTTCTTTGTTTTTACTCTTTGGAGAGTCTTTCCATTATCTACCATCAATGTGACCCGAACTGGAACCGGTAGGCATAAGGATAGGATAGTAATTTCCTGTAATTTTAATTTTTTCTCTTTTTATGCCCTCTAATTTTTTGTGCTCTAGGCACATGCCTAGTGGCAATGCGGCCCTGGCTGCTAGTTATAAAGATACCTATTTGTAATTAAAAGCTTAGCAATGATTTTAAAGCATTGAAAATTAAGTTAGTGCTCCCAAGCAAATTTACAGACATTAGAAAAAGCCGTAGTGAGATAATATTTGATTTTATCAGTGTCAGGGGTAGAATGACATAAGATACCATCAACAAAAATTGCCACCTTTCAGTATCTGGAGGTCGGTCATTCAAAGCCTGCAATATATAAAATACAGTACATGTCCAAGAACAGACTCTTGAGGTAAACCATGTTTCAGACCGAAAAAATATATTGTGTTCTTGTATTTTACTCGGATGGATCTGTTCGATAGAAAGTCTGAAATCCAAGGGATGGCTCTCCCCCCAGTACCAAAGTTATAAAAAAAATTTAACTATAAACTTTTGTCTCCAAGCTCTATCAAAGTAAAGATGTAATGAATAGTGATTTGGCCGAATACCAAATATTCTTATAGTTTAGGCCAAATATTAAATATTTTTTAATTTAAGCGAAATACAGTGTTTTTTACTTGTGATGCATCAGATTTTTTAAAAATGCAGTTTTTCTGACATCAGTTTTGTCATAATAGTACATTTTTTCTATTTTTCTTAGTGCAATGTTAACTTAGGAATTGCTGTGTTACAAGATCTGGCTATTTGGGAGCCACGCACATTCAAGGTAAACTAAATTTCGTTATTAATTCTTCTTTAAAAAGTATAAAATTACTTTGTAAATTTCTGTTTAGAGAATCTCTTTCCTAAATGTTGATTTTTTTTTCCATGGTTGCAGCCTATATTTACTATCAAGACAAAAAAATAAATCACCAAGAGCTTAATGGACAGCAAGTAATTTGCATGTAGTTCTTATGTGAACCTATTTCTTTAACCACAAAGCAAAAGATACTTAAATAGAATATATGTTTGCAAGCAAGTAGCCTCTTCTAATCAGTGGGAACAATTAACGAATTTTTTGCCACATAAAATTAACATAACCATTTGTATGTTAAGTATTTACTGGTAATTAGGTATGGTAAGTATTTACTGGTATTAAGTATTACTGGTAATTAGTGCTATCTCAAAGTGAGTCTAAGTTACTGCGTTCCTATCTGAAAAATCTTTACTTGTAGAAATTTGCAAAAAAAAAAAAAAAAAAAAAATATCACTTTACTGAGCAAAGAACATAGCAAACTACCTAAATATTTTGTACGGAGATACAAAACAGGTTACAGCAGTTACTTTGATTTTCAAACTATGGGCCAGCAACTATTAACCTTTTCCAGTTAAATGATGAGTATGGCATGTCATACAACACAATGATGAGCTAGCTATACTTGACATGCAGTCTTCAACTATTACAGAATATAATTACAATAAGGAATGAAACAAGGTTTTTTTTTTTTTTTTTTTAAATAAAAATGAAAAGGTAATTTAACACATAGTTTTTCATAATCTTACCGGAAGAGGTTAAGCAACAAAAATTACATATGATAAACATCTGTACAATACCTCAATACACCAGATGGGTTTACCCCCCCCCCCTCTTACAAATGTATTAAAAGAATAAACTTTTGGCTTAAGCCTATCATATGGAACATTTCATGACTAAAATATTTCTTAACATATACCAGAGTAAAAAATTAAGTTACTTACAAAGCTTTTCCCAGCCACCAAGCTCTTGGAATAATAAACAACATTAAGGATAAGAGATCCTCTAATATTAGAAATAGGCCAATTTTTATGAATAAAGAATTACTTTATACACAATAATAATAATAATGTTTGTTTATTTGCAGTGCTTGACAGAAATAGCTCGGGTAAAAGAAAAGTCAGAAATACCAGATGATATAAAAGAAAACTTTAAATTTCCCGACAATGTTATAACTAGAGGAATGTTGTAATAGAATTTATAAATTTTGCTTAAAGTAAAAGAATGAGTGACCAATTTCCAGTTGTGTAAAATGTACCATGAATAATATGAATAAAGTTTTGACAGATTTTCAGCTGCCTTTTACCTTTTCTATAGTCATTCATTTTTTAATATTTATGCTATCAAAATGTTCTTGTAAGGAAAAAAATATAATAGACATTTTTGTTTAAGATTATAAAATTGATAAGAAATTTTTTAAAATATCAAGCACTGAATTAATTTGTTAACTGTTGCATCTAAATAGTGAAAGCCCAGAGATGTCCTTCACTAATGGTTCCAGGGTGTCATTCCAAAATCTTTTTCGGTAATCATGTTTGCAAACTTACATTGTTTATTTGATTGGCTTGAAATTTTATGCAGGTATACAAAAAGCTATCCGCAACTTAAAAATACTGGAAATCCACATGTTCCCTGGTTTTTGGCAATATTTCATTATTTTCACCTCCAAAAAACTAACCTAATATCTGAATAGGAAAGTGGATATTGAGACTTTTTTTCATGAATCTAATATATCACATTAAATGTCAACTTAAATTAACTGTCTCTAGTTTGATTAATGAGCTAAATACGATTTAATTTAACATGAAGTAGCTCTTTGAAATCATCATTTCAAATATTTCAATGAGATTTCTGCATAAAATATGGACCATGTATGTAGATTAAAGATTAGTAGTTTAAGTAAGTATTCATTATTAATGTCGTTGTGAATAACAATGTACTTTTTACAATGAGTATTATTTGATCTTCTATAAAACAGTGGAAGTCGTCTCTAAATCTAGAACAGTCGACTTGCAATTTAACAACCTTCACAGGAACTCGGCAAGAAGACGTTAAATCTAAAGTTGTGATATTGATTATTTTTCATGACAGTTGATTTACACAATTTATTAAAATGTACATTAATAAATTATTTTTATTTTTATATTAAATCATGAAAATAATGGCTAAAATGGCTATAAGGCTATAGCCATGGCTATAAGGCTATAGCCAAGCTAAGGCTATAGCCAAGCTAATGGCTATAATGGCTACAGCCATTTAATGGCTAATGGCATTAAATGGCTATAAAATAATGAAAATTATGAAAATATGCACCAATATGCATTAACAGTTTTGTAAAAGGGATGTTATACTTCTTTGCTTAAAAGTGTGGTTAGAAAATTCAAGAACTCCACTTTCGAGACTAATGATCGTATGGATGCAATCATAATAATTTTTTTCCCTTCCGTAAAAGTTCCATGGAATTTTGATGGCATTCTTTGCTTCTTTTAAGGTGGGGGTGTTTCTGGAATTTCGTCGATTACTTCATTGGGAGAATTATTTGAAATGTCTTGATCAGGATTTAAAAGGCTGCTGATCATGTTACCTTCCGAAAAATCTTCAGTTTCTACTTTGTCATCAACAGCTACATAATCTTCAAAAGTGAGATTTCCTGGCAGAAGTTTAATGCTTCCATTACATTATTCAAATCTTCAGTTTTTTGGACTCTTCCACAGAAAATTCAGTTTCACAATCTTTTTTTTTCCCCCCGAAAATCAATTAATGGCAGCAATTTGAAATTGTACGTTGAGAAACTGCTTGCCAAACAACATTTGCTAAATGAATACCCACTAGCACATTTATTGTATGCGATTTGTTTGCTTCTGTTAAATAATGAAAATTACATTGACTAGTTTCTTACTGTAATTTTTTTTTTTTTTTAAATACTGCATAACATCCTGAGCCATAGGTTGTACAACTGATGTCACATTCAGAGGAAGAAATTCTGTCTTTACTGCTTTTAAATTTTTTATTTCTGGTGGCTTTGTTGTGCAGTTATAACTGATATTAGGATATTTCGGAGAAGATGGGGATTGACAAAGTCTGAACAGTGTAAAGAAAAATTTTGAGAATACTTCCGCTTTGTCTATGTTTTCTGAAAGGTCGCTAAATCAAGATGTGAATTATTTGCAAGTCATTATAACGAGAAAGAAAAAGCATTATGGGTATTGGAAAATGGTCAGGACGTCATCAGAGGGTCGCTAAATTGCAAGTAGACTGTAATTATTATTTTTTTAAATGCTTTAAAGTGTAGATTTACAAATTATTTATTTGACTGAAAAAGATGAAAGTTTTAAAAACACTATAAATATACATGGTCTGACAGGCTTCAGGTGTGCATCTTTCTAAAAGTAGTATGTCCTGCTAGGTTAATAATAGTGCTCAAATACAAAGCTACAGTAACCCCTCGTTCTAATGCGCCTCAATATATCGCGCATTCAGATATATTGTGCTCTGTCTATGTGTCCCAATTTTTCTTTCTGTACTCTTTTACTTTACACGGGAAGCATAAGTTCATTTGAAAATAAAACTCCATCTACATAAAAAGAGATACGATTAATAAATTTTCGCTCTCTGATGTTTGCTGAAAAACAAGTTATGGAAGAAAAATCAAATCAAAATGACTCATTTTTTCAGCAGGAAATGACATGTATTTGAATACAAATTTAAAAAGTTAGATTGAACTTCTATGTTTAAGTGATTATCTTTCATTATGGTACTTGTACTATTAAGTTTATTATAGTTTAACTGCATGTGACCATTTAAAGTAAAACTTCATCTTATCACACGTCACAACTCCCTCCCTCCCCCCCCTGCCTGCTATATCATGCATTTTTCATGTCTCCTGACAAGTGCGATATAATGAGGGGCTACTGTATATGATTGTGACAGATAAGTTTATCATAAATGCATATAGTGTAAATCTGTGAGTGAAATGGGTAAATTTATTGTGCATGGACATAAAATCCTGCAAAAGTTGAACCATGATATAATAAGGGATTACCGTATTAACATATAATTCATATTTATGCATAGTACTGTATTAGATATTAATAATCCATTTTATTTATGTTTAACTAGCTGCGTGCCCGTTCTTCGCACGGTAGGAAACGAAAATTTTCCTTACATGTGTAATTCGAAATTATTTGTGATGTGGAATTAAAAAAAAAAAAAGAGCACAATTATTTGACTCTTAATGTAAAGTTTGTGTCATGAGTACTAACCTGATCATTGCAGTATAATGACTCAAAAAACTACGTCAGTGTCATTCACTATCAAAAAAGTGGAAAGCTTAATGGTTTGCAGAGAACTCCTGGCTTTCAAAATGTCTTATTCAGGGGCGTAGCCAGAGGGGGGATATCGGGATATATCCCCCCCCCCCGAAATTTTTGGATTAGTGATGAAATTCCGTCTATTTATGCATATGTAAGTTCATATACCCCTCGAAAAAATTTCCAGGCTCATATCCCCTCCCCGAAAAAATTTCCTGGCTACGCACCTGGTCTTATTTCTACATTATACTGCTTTTTAGGCTCAAGTTGTAGCATTAAATACCTAAGACACTACATGAAATGGAGCACCATTTATCTCTTTCCGAACATGTACCATATAAGGAAAGTATTGTAATCATGAAAAAATTCGACTTCGAGATTTTGGTGTATTGACACGTTTTGAGGTCTTCTGAATTCATTTATGCTATTTTCAAGAGATGTTTTTAAAATAGCTGCGCACCCTTTCTTCATACGGGAAGAAGGGAATATTTTACTATTAAAATCATATCTGCATGTGACAAAACAGAATTTCATTTTTAAAAAAGTTCAAGTAATCTCCTCTGTTGAAATTACTGCGGGATATATTAAGGCAAATTAGAATTACTTTTCGTTTAGTTGCTTGTAAGACAACCGTTGAAACAGGACACTTTTAATTTCATGAAATATTTATTAACGTGGTACATTGCGATTTATTCATATTATCTTTACAAATCTAATAATACTACCTATTACGTACATTAATACTATCTATATTCGCTTCTCCCTCTTCAAGGCTCCCTTTAAAGAAACAGCTTAGATTATTTGGCCTCAATGGGATCTTTTGATTCTGTGGCGATTCTTTGCAATTTACGCATTAGCATAAATAATAATCATTTCACATAATGATTGCCATTAAGGAAACTCTCCACATATATTTAATTTATACATAGTTTTATAAGATGGCGTATTTAGCGCCGCAACCATTTCATCTACTGTGGGGAGAAAATATCCAAGGGGTGCCATTTTAACTATCCATGTATCTAATATATCGATATCTTTTATATCCTCCATAGTCCTGTCTCCTGAAAAACAACAAACTGTGTAATCTCGAGGAGCTACTTATTCCCACTTTAATTGTGACAGGGCGTTAGAGTTGCAGAGTTTACAAATTTCACGCATTTTTTTATTTATGACGTCACTGTTTGACTGCCGTAAAGGATACCCCGGTAGGTTGAGGGAGTTAATTTCGATATTTCGCATAATTGTTTTCAAACGGTATCATTAAAACTTTGCGTTATGTAACCTTTATGGAGGAACGTAATTCAACGTTAAAATAAAATTATACTCGCAACCTGCATGCGTATGTTAGGCAACGCGTGCGCTAAATTAAATGCCAAAAATAAAAATAGTAAATGGAAAAAATTTAATATATCGCGCTTTGAAACGAACTTTGTAACTTTTAAAATGAATATTTTCAGCGCCGTGAAAACATTTCAATTTTTAAATAAGCACCGGATTAAAATACCACTTCTAATAATAATAATCGTGAATTTCTTAGTTTATTTCTACAGTAAATTTTAATCAAAATATCGTCTCCCTGTGTTGAAAATAGAGCTGGAATAAATGAGTTAAAATTATGGAGTAATTTTTACGTAAAGCATTTGACGTCATAGATCCTCACTTGCGAATTGAAATTCTGATATCCCATTTAAAAACTCGATTGGTTGAAAAAATCCTTTTTTCTAATCCGTTCTGTGGCAACAACCGAACATAAATTCTCGTGCCGTGATCGCAATGTAATGAATGGCGTAAGATCGCGTTGATGCTATTAAATTCTAAACATTAGGCTGCATTAAAATTCGTAAAAAATCATCTAATTTACATAATTTTTTCATTTTTATTTTAAAAGAGGGAGAAAAGAATGTTTCACGATTTGTCAAAATATCTAAAAGTTATGACGGATAGAATTCAAGATGCGACAGTTTTAAAATTATTTTACGAAAAACAATCGCGAAGCAGATGCTTAGTAAAAAAATTCCTAAAAATCGGTAAATCGTGTTACGTATTCAGAACAAACTGTTTTTAAAAGAAAATTTTCTCCTCTATCCGATGATACAAATGCCGTTTTGCTGCAAGCGTAATTTCCGCCGTTATTACGAATTAGGTGAGAAAAAATGCCAAAAATCGCATAAAACATAAAATAAAAAAAATTCTAGGTCGAATTTTGAAAAAACCGCTTCGAGGTGCACAACTACATACATCTACTACTACAACACATACAACAACTACTTACATCTTCCCGAGTACCAAATTTGGTGTTTCTAGGTGTAGCCGTTTGTCCATAACGCTGCCGACAGACACACACACACACTGACACCTTCTTTTATAATAAGTAGAGATAAACTATCAATTTTACTATACTAGTGTTTCATTTTAAACTTAGAGAAAGCATTTCACCAAAATTGTAATGTATTTGATTTTTAATATGCAATGCTATTTTATTTTACAACCATGTTCATAGCACAAAAATCTTGTAAAATTTTTAGTGCTGTGCAGTTGTGAAAAGCTCAGGGTTTCTGCAGATTTCAAATCTTCTGTTTCCCCGACTTTTTTATCTCTCATGTTTTTGGGGACTTCATATTCTACTTATTTTCAATGTTACTTTGTTTCTTTTAAAACTTTGCCATTTTATTTAAACACCCAATGATAAACATATATATAATTTTTTTTTATTTGATAACATTACAAAAAGTATGCTTTGTAACAGGAGTGCACAACCTTTTTCAGGCTGTGGGCCATATAATCGAAAAGGTTTCCAACTTGGACCAATGCAGCAGTGCAGTCATAAACACATGCTTCTATTTTTTTTTTTTTTTTTTTTTTTTTGTGAGGGCTGAGGAAAGGTAAAATGAGCTAAGTAAAAAAAAAGCAATAGACCATTTTGACGGAAACATGAACAATTCTGGATATTCAGACTTGCCAGCACTGAAATATCTTTTCGTGCATAGTGCAGCTTTACAACCATCCTCAATTTTTTTTTTTTTTTTTTCATTATTATTATTCTGTGCAACCAGTTTATTTTACGACTTTTCATTGTATAGCGTAAGGGCATTATTTTTCATCTTTGAACTGTACAACATAAAATTGCAGCTTTAATAAATTTTATGATATAGTGCTTGCACATATGGCTTTTGCTGGGTGAGTGGTACAGAGAACAAACATCTCGAAAAAACATTTCTGATGAAAGTGTACAGGAAATTGATGACAAAAGATTTGAGCTCTGTTGATGCTTTATTTCCTTTCAGTGAAAAATAAGACCCGAATTTTGATTTTGATTATATTGATCCCTGTATATACTAATTTATTTCTTCAGAATAGTAAATAAAAGTGTCCTTTTAGTTTTTGAGTTCAAAATGGTGCTTCAATGCAATGCTTATCGGTCGGGCCACCCCTGACCGTGAGGGTCATGGGTTGTGCATTTTTGCTTTAGAATAATTTAAAGATTAAGCATACAGTAGAAGACCCAAAATCCGCAAGGCTCTAAAGTCCGCACTGTCTGTTCAATGTAAACAATGAAATCTGCCCTGCCAGCTGCAAGTTCAGAAAATACAGTATAACCACAAAGTAAAACTAAATAAACTATTCCCACTTAAAACAAAATTTTTAGGAGTCTGTGAGCTCTAATCTTAACATTGATAACTTTCAAATAACTGACAGTGACATAATTGACACTGAATTATGATCACGATGCAGACTCTGACACAGTAACAAGTCAGGATGATCAAAAAGTTGATAAATTAACGTTTAATGAAGGTTAGGCTGTGAGAAAGAAATATCTCATATTTGTAGAGTAACTGTGTTACAAACAGGAAATAATGGAAAAAAAAAAAACTATAATTATCCCAAAGTCCTAAACTGCTGAATATACATGTTTAAATAAGTTGTACTATAATCTCATAATTTTGTATATTGCATTAATCCTCTGTATTTTTATATCATGATTCTAATTATAAGTAACATGATTTGTTTCCCTTGATCTCTATTGTATATTTTTTTCTATTATTTTCTGGGGGAGGGGGAATAGAATAAATTTCCTATTATGACTCAAAATCCGCAAAATTCTAAAATCTGCTCAAGGTCTGGAACCAAGCTGTGTGGATTTTGGGTCTTCTACTGTATTTCAATTAGACAAGATTGCTCACATGTCTAAATATAACATTTTAAAAAATCATTTAAGTACAGAAAAGAAAGTGAAAATTAAATAATTTCTACAACTTATCAAAATAAAAGTATTTTGAAAAATCTCTGTTTTATAACTTCTAAATTACAAATAATTTCAGCTTTCTTGCTTCATCTTTCATAATGCACGAGTTTAAGCCCTTCAGTTTATTATCTACTTCAGACTGATTGGGGGCAGGTCTGTATCTCTTTCCTTTCGTACTTTTGAAATTATACTTGAAGGAGAGCATAATGCATCAATCATTTGGCTTCTTCAGGAAACTTTATCGAATACTATGATGATTGTAGTTTCAAATTTTTTTAATGAGTTGGCCCTGTAGCATGCAAAACAACAGATTGCTACCCCATATTGCTCAGCTTAAAAATTTTATGGCAAACTTGGCAATATGCTTTATGAGGGTGATCTGTACCATCTGATAACCATTGATAAATCTGGATACAAAGCAGTATCCAACCATTGATAATTAAAAGAAGTTTTTTGTTGGCCATATCTCATATATAGTCATTCTAATCCAAAAAAATAAATCATTAATGCAAAAAAGCTTGTAACAAGCTTTAATTCATTATCTAATAGAGATAAGTGGGCAATGTCAGTTGAAAAAATGTTCAAAATAAGGCTTAAGAAAAAATTCCTCTCGTTAATTTTTAAAAAGTTACATTTTTAAACATTTGTATACGACCCCCCCCCCCCCTGAAAAAAAAAAAATTGTGATTTAGTAAAATGTTTGCCTTACACTAATGAGGTGGTGTACAAAATTTGTGACTTATATTCTAAGAAGTGCCAGAGAAATGAAGATAAATATAGGCAGACTTAAACCACTTTTAAATGGCTCTCAAAAGGAAAAAATCATGTTGGATGATCGCATTTCAGGGGTCGTATGGAAATTAAGAAAGAAAAAAAAAAATTTTTTTTCATAGATTGGTACGCAGACAAAGATTGCAAAGGGTAAATTGATAGCTTTGAACAAGCGATCTTGGCTGAAAAGATAAGTTACTCTTTGGACCAAATTGTAATTAATAAGTTGAATTTCACCATGAAATCTGATTTTTCTTCCATTTCCCTGACCTTTTATTTTCCTTGACTTTTTTTTCTATTTCCCTGACTTTTGAGGTCTGTAGAAACCCTGTATACAGCTTTTCAAAAAACCGGCTGTGTAGTTTTTCAAAACTGACATATAAGTTAACCAGCCACAGGTGTCCTGGGTGCATACTTTCCAGTAACAAAAATCGTCAAAATTAGATGCAGAATAAAGATATTAATAAATAATGTTGAAATGGGGGAGGGGAGTGTGTTAAAAAATAGTCTAAATATATACCCTTTGTGTACTTACAGCTGCTTCTCTGCACTAGTTTGTACAATATCTTAAGGGGCTTAGTGTAATGCAAATATTAAAATTCTGGGTTATCAATATCAACTGAGTTAGACTAGAAATGCTTTTGAATGGTAGGTTAGAAAATTGAATATGGATATCAAATCTGGACAGAACATCTTTTAACTTCATTTATTAATAAACTAATCATTAAGCAATATATTAAGTTAAACTAAAAAAATATTAACAATTTTCTATTACATTGGTTTTTGACGCGACTTACAATAATGTTATCATTAGTGGATGTAGCAATAATGAAGATGATGATGATTTTAAAACTGTTAACTCAGTCAGAAGAAAGGACTAAAAGCCACAAATCTCTCAAAAACAAAATTCAGAACTTGTCTGAACTCATAAGTTAAAAAAAATTCTGATTTGTAAACTTTTTACTGCATTGAAATGAGCCAAGTTCAAAACGGTGAATTTCTCCCTAATTGTGTTGCCAAACTTTTTGTAATTGAACATGCATCTTAACAAATTAAAACTGCAGAGTCACTGATCTATTTAAAATATCCATTTCTGTCTTTCTAATGCCAAAGAGCAATATAGTCTCAATCTAGCTACCTCATACATGATTGTCAGATGGTACATTCTTGTACTTCTCATTCCACAAGTATTGGCCATAGGATGGATAGTCTACCCCAGGAATTCTTAAACTGTTTGATTTGGGGACCACAAACAATATTTACAAAAATTTTGAGGGACCCCCCCCCCCCCCAAAAAAAAAGCATTGCGCAAATTCAACATGTGCAGGATTGAAACATACACACACACTGCCAGTTTCTTCACTTCTTTCGTATTATAACTGCTATGGTGAAACTTAATACTATTGCAGTTTTAGGTCTTTAATTTTAAGACAGAACGATGTGAAAATTTTAACTACATATAAAAATATAATACAGTGTAACCTTGATATCTCAATTATGTTTCTCCTTACAAATGTATCCCCCTTTTATTTCACCTTGTAATCTCAAATCTTGTTGGTGTTCCTTCGGACGCTGAACTTATGCTGTACAATAATAAAAATAAATTCAATTATTTGAGTAAATTCAAACATTAATTATAGCCCGTCTATTAAGTGTAGCTACTTGGAAGGTCACTACTGAGAAAAGTCAAAACATCTAACAGTGCATATGTGAGGATTAAGCATCAATGGGAAGGGTGTGCCTGTTTATTTTCATTAATTTTATCAAACTTCTTGCCAAAATAGTCAACAGCACAGGACAAAGTAACAGTACTCCTTCAATATTCTTTAGATATAACTGACACTTTGACTGTATGATGCTTAATGACAAAAATATGTTGAAAAAGTTTTGTGTATTGCTTATAGCAAATGCAATCCCGCTTTTGTGTGATTACTAGGGCCCGGATTTATATGCATTTGCATATAAATGCATACTTCAGCATATTTTGGACTTTCGCGCATATATCGGGCCTTTGTGCATATACTGGCTTACAAATCTAACTCTTTGGCATTTAGCAAACAAAAACATGCTCATTAAATTTATTTTCGGAGGCTTTTCTGTTTTTTCCAGCTAAAATTCCCCTCTTTTCCGGAAGGCGCCGATACAAACCTGAACCTGCTTGAACTAAGATTTCCCTGAAAGCTGCATCTCGTTCACAGACTTTCAAAACCTCGCTTGATCAGGATGTCTACCGCTCCAGAAAGTCTGGAAAAAGCCGGGAAATTAGAAAATGGGTCCGGAAAATCTGGAAAAAACCGGGAAATTGGATAATGGGTCCGGAAAATTCAATAAAAGAATCATTTTTTTTCTGTTTCGTATCCTTTTTTTTTTACGCTTTCTCTCTAATTGTCAGACTGGAAATCAAAAGCAACTGTAACACATTTTTCAAACCGTGAGCATCTAACGATGTGTTTGTATAAGGAGGGAAAAATGGGGGCTCATCAATCGTGACGGGAGGGTAAAAGACAAATTAGCTTACTTGGTAACTTACGGCTTAGGACCCTATTTCCAAGAACAGTTAGTTAATTCTATCAGAAAGTGCGACTACTTCTGTTTCTCAATTGATGAAAGCTTAATCCTGTATACTTCAGTTAAAATTGATTTCAAGAAGTTTTACAAATATGCAAATATAAAGACAAGGGAGGGGTCATTGTGCAATTTCCCAAAGTAAAATGCACTGGTCAGGAATTTTTTTCCCGGGACCTCCCAAAAGTCAGGAAAAAGTCCGGAAATTGACTTTCAGAAATTTGGTAGACACCCTGTTGATATACCCATTCCCCAGAACCTATAATCACAAGATGGGGTGCATGGATCCAATCAATACTTTACTATGATAATTTCGATTTGATCAAAAGGTTTGTTTGTAGCTATGTTGATCGAACTGAAGCGGCGTCGATGAAAACTGCGCAAGAGCTACTTATGCAATCACCTACTACAGATGACATAGCGGTAATATCGGCGGATTTCTCTGTTTTACCAAAGACAATTTTAGCTCTTGAATCTTAGAAACTAACACTTTCCCAATCAGTTCAATATACAGATACTCTGGAGAAAAAAATTTGAAGATGTACTGGGATCAAAACTGGATCTGATAGAAGAAAAACTTTCTTATCCTGGCGGGAAAAATTCAGAATCATTAGCCAATTTTTGAAGGAGAATATTCCTTTGAAGAGTTATCGAATTCTGAGGAACTGAATATAAAAGATGTATCAAGCTATATATACGCGCAGATTGCTTCATGTGATGTAGAAATGTCTGTTTCTGTATTTAAAGAGTATTTTCTGTGAAAATCACCAATCTTGAACCATCCAATCCGTGAATCCAGTGTTTGAATCTTTAAAGCAATATGTAGTTATTGCATGTAATAAATAATTCTTATTTTTTGGATATAGTTTATATTAGGTATGTATTTTTTTTTAAATTTTCTTGTTTGGAAATAGCTTATTGCATATGTAAATGGTTATTCCATTATTTTTGAGCAGATTTTTGAGGTTTTCATATTTTGTTTATGCATATTTTTGCTTATTTTCGTGCATATTTCTCTAGTTTTTGTGCATATAAATCCGGGCCCTAGTGATTACTATACCATGACTATAATTTTCATATTTATTTAAGGTATTATTTTAATTATGAATTAAGATGAAGTATTAAACCTGATAGTGCTTACAAACTTACTTTTTCCTACTTCTCTCTATTAAAATTAATTTTTATTTGAATGAAATGTCAATCCCACGCGAGATTGTGGGATCCTGCAGGATTGACATTTCATTCAAATTAAAATTAATTTTAACAGAGGAAATTGGGAAAAAGTAAGATTGTAGCACTATCAAGTTTAATACTTTATCTTAATTCATAATTAAAACAATACCTTACATAAATATGAAAATTATAGCCATGATATAGTAATCCCGCAAAAGCGGGATTGCATTCCCTAATTGCTTGCTACATAATATTTAGAAAATCTCAGAATTAGAAAAGTGGGGATAATTTCCAAATTTAGATGCTCTACTGAATAGGAAGAGGAAAAAACTAAGAGAAGATGTTTTCAAAATAGCATCCATTAACAGTAACAATATGGTAAAGTCTGAGAAGAACATTTGCAGTCACCATTGCAAAGATTCAGATGGAATGATTATACATTTAACAGAAAGGCCAGTAAGCTTTATGTTTCTCACCCTCCCCACTGGTGAGAAACCAACCAGAAAGGGTTTACAGCTGTTTTTCCCACATGTCAGAAAAGAGGGACCCTGAATGTATATGAAAGTTTCGGTTGCTTCACCAGAGTTGTCCACTAGTGTCAGGAGGCAGAAAGTGGTGTTAGTAGCCTCACCGACATAAAAAAAAGGCCAGTTTAGTATAGCTATTTTCTGTATTTTAGTTGCCACAATAGTAGCATTTTTGCATGATCTTGTAGTTAAGAAATAAACATACGTCATTCATTCAGCTTCATTTAAGAAGGAATGAATAAGATGATAAATTAAAAAAAACTTCATGCATTATAAAACACAGCATATAGCACATTTATTTTTACAGCATGGAAAAAAAAAAAAAAAAAAAAAAGCATTAGAATGTCCGATAAACGCAAGAACAAATCGCAAATTTGAAAAGAAAAGGGACTCAACAAGAACCAAAATCTGATTTCCAAATGAGTCAAGATAGAAGTAGCCAAAAACTTGAAACTAGTAAGAAAATGACATTTTTTATTCAAAAAAGTTACCTTTAAATTAGTAACAAAAGTCACTAGTGGACACCCTGCTTTACTTATCCTCTGTGTGGTGGGAAAGCATTATTGCATTACACCTAGTATTTGAAATACCTTTTAGGTTGTTGCATGGAATTGCAAGTGGTGATATCTTTGAAAACATTATTTTTAGTTTTTGTATGCAGTACTTCTTTGGCATTCATCAGCAGATGACCTTTGTAACTGAATTTGAAAATTAGTGCCATGAAATTTTGCAATTTCTCAAGCATAGAGCAAACAGTGCATTTTATCCCCTTTCATTTTTTAAATCTATGTACGCATAAATACACAAGGTGTTCCAAAAACATTGACCTAGGCTTTTAGTCCTTAAATACTGATCAAAGACATACCCAATAAATTACATAGCTAGGGGTGAAAAAGGTGCACAATTTTATGGTGTTCATAATTATTATTATTGTTTTTTTGAGATTACATCAAAATTTTCACAAACCCTGTACAAAACAAATTCCGAATTAGTAAAATGTGGTCCATAAATTAATTTGCTGATGTACAAATATTCAGTCTTTCATCATTAAAAGGCTTAGACATATGACAATAATTGTATGCTTGCTTAAACCACTTTTCAATGGTTCTCAAAGAGAAAAAAAATCAAACCAGAAGATTGTGTTTTAGGAGTGGTGCACAAATTATGAAAGAAAATGATTACTTTAATGCATACTTTTGCTGTTATTGGTACTGTATAGTCCTTTGCCAACTTTGCTTAAATATATGTCTCATCCTCTTTATGATGAAAGGCATTACCTAACTAATGTAAGGGGCATATTTTACTAACTGAGCAATTTATTTATTTTTTGTTAGGCGCATATAAAAATTTCAATTTTGTATTTATTTAGATTTAATCGCCTGAAAATTTTAATAGAAACCATTAAGTTTTTTTTTTTTTTTTTCCCCTCACGTAAGTTTGCAGTTTTGTATGTCTGTGATCAATATTTAAGGAATAAAAGCCTAGGGCAATGTTTTTTGTGTCATCCTATTTTAAGTATATGTGCACTTAAGTTCAATCAAGAATAGTTTAATTGAATATTATCAGTACATTTTATTAAAAATTAAAAAAAAAAAACTATTAAAAAAATCAATTTATTTGATGCACACAATTTTATAAAAGCACATTATAAATAGATATAAAGCTGCACATTCTTAGTGGTAATGATTGAAATATAAACTATAAAAATAATTTATTACAAATGTACCAACTTGAAAATGGAAATATAAAACATTACAGTCTATAGGATACATTCTATACAGCCAGATAAAAAATGTAGGTTCCTGCCATGTGCAACTACTTCTTCTTAAAATACAGCTTCTTCCAGTCCATTTTAAATATTTCTGATAGTTTTACAAATAATAATACTGCAAGTTGCAGATTATATTGATTGCTGTGGGATGAAAAGCTAATTATGTTCTATACAACACTATAATTTTGTATAAAACTAAAGCAGTGGTCAGACATTTTTCTTCACAGTTCATCAAATGTCTTAGGGGGAGTAGGTTTCAGAGAACTCCTTTTGTACAATTTACAAATTCTCTCTACTTTATTCCCAGTAATATTCAGATTACAAATTCTGCAAGTAGTTGCTAGCAGTGTAGAATGGACCTAAAATGGAAGATCTTTCACAAATGTTCACCATATACGACAATACTCTCTGGCATTCATGGACGTATCTCTTGAACATGAAAAGGCTTTAGAAAACTCTGGTGTTTGTTGCAAAGTAATAAGTACCCTAAAAATAAAGAAAATTAAATAAAAAGCCATTTTTAAAAACAATACCATAACATAGAAATGTACTAAACTAGTAGTTAACTTCTTTTTACTGTTTAGTAAATAAATTAGCTTTCTTAATCATTTCTATTAATAACTTTTTCTTCAAAGTCTTAATCATTTGTAAATGTTCCAGAAGTACAAAGAATAATATTTTAAAAGAATGTCAGACAACCAGAGAAATATTAGTGCATTTTAGAGAATTTAGATACTTAAGTGATGCACTGAGTTATTTTGAAGCAGTAAAAAGAGAATCTTGTATGAAAAGATATCAGACACTGCATTCTTACTTGTTACCTAAAAGTGAGGCACAGTGCAAAAAAAGCTATTGCTAGATGATTATTAACTTAAAAACCAAATAAAAGTATTATTTAGGGGTGCATTACTTTAATCAACTGTAAGAAAGACTACCTCACCATATATATATATATATTTAGCAGTGCATTAATATAATTGCCTGTCACATATGTGTAATTTCCAGAAAATCAATCTTATATCTTTTAAAGTCAACAGTTTCTCAATGTTTAATATCTGGAGGACGAAAATAGGAAAAATGTTTAGTGGACCATTCATCAGTCAAGAATAATAAGCAATATACAAATAGCTATTTCATTTATTAAATCTGATATTGTACAAATAGAATTTTCAGTTCGTACGGCATTTTCTGAAGTCTATTTTTAAACAAATTTCATAATATGGATGGCACCAGTCCACAGACCTGTGTTTGGGAAACACTGTTTTAAGCCAAAAACAATCCAAAATTAAACCAGCTTAATTCTCAAAAATGGTCTTTGCATTTAACCATAAATTTCAACTAAATTCTTTCAAAATACTAATAACTGATATAAATAAATTTCAACTAAATTTTTTCACAGTACGAATAATTGCTTTAAAGAAAATAAATTACTAAAGTACTATCTACTTTAAAAAGACAGTTACCTTAATTCTTCTGGCAGCTTCGTGTTGGAATCTCTTGAAGATTTTAGCTTCTCTGGTCTTATAGCTTGGCATAGTGACTGAAAAGAAATCAAAAATTAAAGTTAATTTTTAAATTGTTCATTAAAAGTAAACAATTGTAAAACTTGTTAAAAAATATTAATATTTTTGTTTTTTTAGAAGTCCCTCCCCTTTTCAAGATCAGTTTGACACATTATTAAGCAATAAAGTAAATAAAAAACACACATAAGATGTTATAGGTAATCTTACCTATAGCATCTTATGTGTGTTTTTTACAAAGTTTATTTACTTTATCGTTTAACACCAGTTTTTTGAGTGTTTTTTTCCGACATTTTTAAGCGGTCATGTTGCCTTCATAAACTTGTTGGTTCCAGGGAATCATAAGATTAAAAATTAGAGATCCCTTGTTGAATTTTGCTGAATGTTCTGAGTGCCTTTTCTAAAAAATTAGGTGTTATAGCACAATACCCACTTTTGCTTTTAAAAACACATGAAACTGCAATTTACTTTAAAAAAACAATATGTAACTTTCAATGGTAAGCATAATTATTTTCCAAACAAAATTATTGCCAAAGAGTATCACACAATGTTTGTGACCCTTGCTCTTTCCTAAGCAACTAAAAATTTCTGATATTCAAAGGTAGCAATAATTTCTTATTTGGAGGAATTGTTATTCAATGGAACATTAAAAATCCCAAAATATATTACATCATATTTTCAGTCGCTATACATTGTACTTAATGTAATGCAACATATGATTCAAAATAAAAGTGTTAGCTATTTTATATTTAGAGCAGCGTCTTAGAAACTAAAAGTTCTTGCATAAATCAATAAATATTAACCATCGGATCCCCATCCCAGGCCTTTTTCTTTTCAATTTGGTTCTTTCATATAACATCTTAACAAAAGGGACTTCAAAGTGTACCTGTGCATAAGATATGAAAAATGCTTGATCATTGGTGACATCAATAGTAGGTAATGATGAAAATTCTTTATTTTCGCCAGCATGTCGCTTGTAAGCCTGTAATTCATGGAAATTGTAAAATTAATAAACTCTATATGAAACAAATAAACCACTAAACTTAATTATTACAGAAATGTATTATTAATGATTTTATATAAAAAAAAGCCAATAGAATGAAGCAGTTATTTTAAATTATACCTAGAACATAATAATACAATTAATTAAATTAAAATAAATACCTCATAAGCAATTTTTACACCGCCAATATCAGCTATGACAGATCCAATAGTTAAATTTGCATTAGCCTACAAAATAGAATAAATGCAAATAAAACATTACAAGAAAATATACAATTGGTAAAATTGCAAAATTAAGCTTGTAGCAAGCTGTTTAAAAAGTTCTAAAACTACTTGTTTTGGACTTAGCCATGTGGTTAAACTTCAACCAAATATAAGTAAAAAGAAAACAAACTATGTAATTTTATAATAAAACTTCCAAGACTCAATGACCATAGTCTTTAGTGTAAAAACAAATTCTCAATTCTATCATCAAAATGCAATTTAAGTTAATGTAAATTTATCATCAAATTAATTTTTATATAAGCACTTAATAAGACGAAAATATGCCAAAGAATTTATAAATTAGTTCATATTTACATAGGCAGAGCAAATATTAATACAACATAAGAAGCAATAATGCCATTCATCAAATCAAAATCTCAAAAAGCATAGGAGCCTATGATGATTAATAAAAAATAACAGCGAAAAACATTTCACATGAAATACTTAACATGAAAATACTTTGTTAATCGGAAGAAATACTATATCCTCCCCAAAAACTACACAAGTTGACACATTATTTTAAGTACAACACAAAACAAAAATTATTTAACACCCAAAAGCAACTTAGCTTTGAATTAGTAATCACATGGCAAAATAAATAAAACGAATGAATCAAACAATTTTATGCTAAAAAAGATCTGTGTATTAAGTTTATATGTATGTACTTGCCTGTGTAAATTTTGGTAGTAAATCAAATTAGGCCGCATAAAAATAATGAGTTTTTAATTTTCATGTATCATTTAAGGCAAAATTATTTTAACACCAAAAAAGTTTTGGGTCTCTTTACTAGTTTTATGTTAATGTTTTTCACTGCATTATAAAATAACTAAAGTAAAATATTGAGCATTTTTTGATCTGATCAAAATATTTTGACTAAAGGATGGTGAAACTGAAGATTGTTTCAAACTAATTTCAAAATACAAGTACATCCTGTTTTTTTTTTTTTTTTTTTTTTTAAATTCAAGCACTTTTGAGGTTTTTAATGATGTATGGCCACTCTGACTATAACATATCTTTTGTACTTCAGCTGTCAAATTTATCAGACTATTTTGTTTTATAATTGCAGAAAAAGTCTTACACACAAGGAATGTAATAACAATACTTTCAGGTAATCAACAAGACAAAACAACCATTTACAGTTAGGAAGTACAAAAAAATTGGATTAGAAATAAACTTAGTAGGAAAAAAGAACTTCAAATGCAAATTAAATACCTGAACATCATCTAAACTGGAGCTTGAAACCGCTGATTTGAGACATTTCTTTTTCATAGAGAAGGATTGCAGTGTTTCATTACTCAACCAATTTTTTAAGACTCCATATTCATCATAATTGATTCCTATTTGCAAAAAAAGAAAAAATGGATCAAAGCAGTCATAAAGCAATGTTACATATAGTTTTTTTTTCTTCCTAGATTGTATACCTTGAAAATTATCTACAGATCTATTTACAGTTAACTCTGGTTATAGTGAACCTCTGGGGACCGGCAAATTTCATTCACTATATCTGAAGTTCACTAAAACTGATGTTTCCCCATGCTTAACAATAAAACAGTACAAAACTAGAAAATAGTATATTATACAAATACTGAATGTTTATTAAATAAATCAAAGAATTGTTCACATTTTTTTAATGGTTGTAGAATTTTGTATTAAGTAAAGCAATTATAATTTATCCCATATATGGAAATAATGTACATTCCATTCAGTTGGTAAAAGATGCTATTGCTTTAACCTGTAATATTGTTTGGAAATGGAAAATAAAATCGTCCAATCTCTAGAGTGAAATTTCCACTTTTGGTTCATTTTCAAAATTACACTGCTTTTGCTAGTGAATGCTTTAAAGATTAGAATTCATTACAGAAATGAAAATAAAATAAATAAAATGGCACCCCCCCCTTTATATAATTATGTTAGCCGTGATACTGGCAATTCACCTGTATTTTGGAACAAGTGCTTGAAAATCGCTTTCTCTACTCAAACACATGATACACTCTTTTTAAGAATCAAACAACACCTTTGCCGTCCAGAATTTTTTACGTTCACTATAACCGAAGTCATGGTTCACCAAAACCAAAAAAACTGTTCTAAACATTTCTAGCATTATGCATGTGAACCTGGACTCATGAAATGTGTTCACTATAGCTGGAGTTGACTGTATTTGTAAGAATTCTGATGATAATTCAGCTTTAATAATTTAATTCAAAGTACATGTAGAAATTTGGAAAAGGCTTAAAATTTTGCCCTTTGATTACTTCAATCAAGACTGTCAATGGAAAAAAATATTTCAAATTGCATTATCATTAACTTATCAGCATTAACTTGAAATATTTCATTCATAAAAACTATATGTTGAGTCATAAAATATTTGAAAATTCAATTTACCTTTGTCATCAAAGCTTTCAGCTAACTTATTTGCAACATGAGCTGCAAGAACTCCATACTTCACAGCTCTAAAATTTAAGAGTACAAAAAAAAGTACAAAAAAAAAAAAAAAAAAAGTAAAAGGTTAATTAGTAATTTTCACACAGATAAATATTAAATACAGTGGCAGCTCATGGCATGTTGTAACACTACTAGTTGGGGCAGGAGAGGAATTAAAATTGATAAAGTATAAATGCATATAGAATCTAATTACATAAATTTATAAATAATAATATTTATATTAATCCAATAGAGAAGTTATTCTATTATTAATTGAAAAGCTATCCCCCAAATACATTTCTCTCTCTATTGCATTTATATTCTTTATAGCTGTTAATTCACACTGTTAAAATGTTCTCTTTATTTTAAAATACGTACTTTTAAAATACATTTACACATCCTATTTTCCAAATGAGGAAAATAAAATAGATTAAAAGTAAAATATTCAACTACACAAAACTTGTGCATACAGAAAATGAATTTTTACTGAGTAGTAGAATTTCACCTACAAATACAGAATTGCCAAAATTTGCCTGCTCGGAAGTAAAAAACACCATCCTTGGAGCAATCCCAAAGACTACGCCTTTGAAACTAAGTCAAACACCTTTCAAGAAAGCTTTTGTGCTAAACAGCCAAACATGCAGGTCTGAACTATGAGTAATGTCACCATCAGGTCATCATTGAGTAGACCCATGAATGCTTTAGGGAGGGCTGGCACTCTTTAAATTAATAACTATAAAATAGTATTAAATTCATTACTTTCTAATAAAGGTAAAATATTAAAATAACTATACCCTGCGAAAGGAAAAGGTTATAAGGTAGGATGAATCTCTTAATAGTGAGCAGCCACACTAAAGTCACACAGACCTTCACACACACACACACACACACAAAAATTAACTTTTTTCTTGTACTAACACATTTCATTAAGAAGACAAATCCATTAGTATTAATTGTCAAATTAAAAAGATAACTTAAGCAAATAAATAAAACAAAACCTAAACTTACAGGGGGTATTTTGAATCAAATAAAGGACTTTCAAATAAACCAGCAGGAACAACTAAAAGAATTTAAAAGGTATAACTCAAACAAAAGCAATAAATAAATATAATAAAAATGAAAAAGCTAGACACACAAAGAGTGAAGATTATCAAAAAGTTCTTACCTAATTGATTTGCAGCATATTTATAAATCGGTGTTATATCGTGGGAGAAAACAGTCCAACTAAAATAATAATAATAAATAAAAAAATGCTTTTATACAGAAAGGTAATAGTGAATGAAATAAAGAAATAATGACTCAAATGAATTATTAATTAAATTTTTAATATTACAAGCACTTTTATATTACTTTATTTTTTTACAGTTTTAAATCATTATTTCCCTTACCTGTAATCAGAATTGGCAGAACTTTTCAACATTTCTTCCTGTTTTTTATGCAGAAAATATACACCAGATTGAATATTTTTAAGAAAATCAATGCTAACCCTGAGCTATATATATATAAAAAAAAAATAAATAAATAAATATAATAATAAATAATAAAATAAAAAATTTTAGAAAGAAAAGAACATGGTGACTTAGCTAGATCAAGCATACAGTAATTTAAAACAAATTTTACCTTTTAAAGGTTTAAATACCTTTAAAATTACAATGTACAAGATATAAAATAACGTAACTGAGCAAAGAAGCAAGTAATATTTTGAACTTTCAATTATTATGAAAGAAAACTGCTAAAATCTACACTCATGCTCTAAAAAGTGAAATTCCCTGGCAATTGCAGGTTTCCTTATACAGGTGGGAACCCTGAGTATTAGTGCAATATTATAAACTGAACTACTAACAGAGAGTTTCATCCTAAATTTAAATCTTATAAATAAAAATGAAATTCTGTTTGTTTGTTGATTTGAGTTGTATACAAATCCACAAAAATGGACCTATCAGCCTGAAATTTTGCACAGATATGTAAAATAATATAGAATAAATCATAGTCCACTTTAAAACTTTGAAAGTCCACCCGTTCCCGGAATTTAAGAGATTTTTTATGTTCTCCACGCAAAAAGCTTTCCGTAATTGTAACCCCTGTAGTGAAAAAAGTGTGAAATAAGGATCGTGGTTGCCATGTGTGGCGATTTTGCCGAATAAGATGTTTTAAATTCTCAAAGTAAAAATAAAAGAATAATAATGATTTTTTTTTTTTGTTAGTTTATATTTGTAAGATTATTAATTTTTTATTATAATATCGTGTGCATGGGAAATCGGAGCAAGAATGAAATGTTTTATACGCAAAACAATAAGAATTGAAGATTTCCGAGGCTAATATGTAATTTTTTTTAGTTTGGCGAAAAAATAAAATGGCTCAAATGCTGATTTTGAGAAAGTGAGTTCTAGCGGTTTGCACAGTTTTCGGCTTGGTGCAATTTATTGAGAGCTTAAGGAAATAGATTTTTGAAAACAAGTGCAAAGGTTTTATTAGAATACAGCGTTAAATTTTAATGATCCGTGAAGAAATAATGCAGTTATTAAGGGCTTTCAAGCGATCTATCTTCAGAATGCTCGCCAATTGAGTACATTGATTTAAGTTGGGGGAATTCTGCCAAATTTCAGAAAATTGAAATCTTCTCATTTAGTACATCGGAGTAACGATGAATAAAACACGCTATAGTTGATAATTAAAAAAAAATTGGCTGTATTAAGGGATTCCCCTTTTCAAATAAATGTGTGCTTTACTTTTTGGCGGCCGAACCATTTCCCATATTGATTGCTGCTAAGTCAATGCGTCGAATGATTTCCTGAAAAAACTCTTGCAAAATGGCGTATGTTGCACTTTGGCGAGGCTTAGATTTGAAACTAGATTTTAATTTTGACTGGGATATATTATGACACTGGTTATAGATAAAAATGAATGTTGGTATGTGTGTATGAGGTTGAAAAACTCCAGCACCATTGCACCATGAAATTTGGTTCACCTAAGTCTTTTATCATTGAGAAGCTTTTTATGCTATCCGTTTTCCTCTAACTTGCCACTAGGTGGCGCAGCAGAATGTCGAATTCTATTCCGTTTAGCCGTTTACTATTCGAATATCGTCCAACCGATTACGATGAAATTTGGCACACGCAGATATTAGAACACGGAGAATATTTTTCAGTATCCATTTTGCTGTAAGTTGCCGCTAAATGGTGCTGCAACGCATCAACTTCTATACCGTTCGACCGATCGGCATAAAATTTCTTATAGTTACACATTTCAGCACGAAGAATATATTCTAACTGTGTTCCTTTTGATGTTACTCACCACTAGATGACACTGCAATGCATTATTATTTTAACTTGACACTAGATGACGCTGCAGCAGGCCAAATTCTTGACCATTCAAACGGTTGCTATGAAAATCAGTATACATAGATATTTGAACAATGAGAATATTTTGGCGTTATCCATTTTGCTATAACTCGCCACTTGACGGCACTGTAGCAAATCATTACTTTAATTAACCACTAGATCGCGCTGCAGGGTATCACTTCTTGACTATGCAACTGATCGCTATGAAAATAGGTATACATAGATATTTGAACACGGGGAAGAGTTTGGCGCTATCCATTTTCCTATATAATTTTCCACTAGATGTCGCGTTGTCAGGGCTGTCCAGCCGATCGTCCTGAAATTTCGTATTCATCGATATCTGAATGCGAAGAATATTTCCGCCGTATCCGTTTTGCTAAAACTCTCCACTAGATTGCGCTACGCCGCATGGCCTTCTGCACCGTACAAGCGATTGCCTTGAAATTCGGTATGCATGGTTATTGAACACAAAATAAAGCGATATCCATTTTGCTATATCTCTTTATTACAATAAATAGTAATCCCCACAAATCGTAATATCAAAAAGTCCATTCATTCCCGTGCGAAGAACGGGTACTTCAGCTAGTTATTCATAAATTACAAGAATACAACCTGTAAAGGGATGCAATTTTAAATGCAAAATGACATAAAACAACTAGCTAAATCTACATATATGAGTAAATAAATAAATATGAACTTACATCTTTATAATAGGCATTTAATGTCTTGTTTTTAACAAAACCCGGATGACCAGATAATGGGAATAAAGATCGAACCTAAAATAATAAGACCACAAAATATCAGGAATTTTATAAAGAGAAAGTACTGTGAATACAATAATAGATTGTAGTAGTACAATTGTAGACATTTCAGATATAAGACATTTCGGAATTTCCTATTTTATTCCTCGAATTTAATGAAATAAAATTGACTATGCATCATGAATGTTTTAAATAGAACAAAGTTTCAACTGCTCAATATCAGTATAGAGTTTGAGCAAATGATTAAAAACTAATAATTTACATTTTATTCTTTAATATAGGGGTTCTTAAACTGCGGTCTGTGAATCTCCAGAGGGGTCCACATAGCTATTATCAGGGATGTGCCAAGCTATAAAAAGTGTTGGAAAACTGCCCAAAAAACATGTAACAAAGTTACAAATAAAGCACTTCAACATTTGTTTCCGTTATACACAACATATTTGAGTTATAAAATAAATAAAAACTTTGTGAAAAAACACACATAAAAAGTTACGTTAGGGCGTTATATGTGTGTTTTTTCAAAAAGTTTTATTTATTTTATCATTTAACACCAGTATTTTGAGTGTTTTTTTTATATTTGAGTTATGTTTGCAATCAAAGTATAGAAACAAACATAAAATAGCAGCAGACTTCAGAATAAAACTTTCCAACATAGTACCTGAAATTTAGGATCTGGTTTCAAGAAAACAACTGCACCCATCTCATTAAGTAAAAATTATAGCAGAAAGCATAATAATACAATCTATTTTCAACGAAAAATATTTTCATGAGTTTTATGCATTATGATTTGTAATTTTTAAAATTCTTTTTACTACTATTTTTATTCTATATCCCAATAAAAACAGCTACACAATTTTATCAATATTTATTGAAACATAGTGCCAATAAGATTACTGGGCCAAATTCAAAAACATTAAAAGCCTACAAATTGTACTGTGTATTAAGGCAAAGGTTATCTGTCAAAGAAGCATGTCTTGGACGGAGGACTTTTTAAAGGCTTCTCATGCATACTTCTGTCACATCTGGAGAAAACCACCTTAAACTCTAAATCATAAGATTGATAGCTGTGCGATAGGCCTGAACACGGGACCTTCACTTTTCAGCTATTTACCATGTTCAGTATCTTAAATGCCTAGGATGAGTCCTAAAAAACAATTTTGTTCAAGAGGGGCCCTCTTAAGTTTAAAACCCCCCTGATATAATACTTTAAGCTTTACAAGTTGAAAAAAATGACAAACCTTTGATAATGCAGTACTATGATCTTCATGTAACCATGGGATACGACCAGAAAGTGATGAAAGAGAACCAACAAGTTTCAAAGTATATGAATGAAGCTAGATTTAAAATAACGAAATGAATACATAAGTTAAAGAACAAAATATATATAATACAACATCAAGATACAATGACTAATGATTGGATAATAAACATAGAAAAAAGTCCTTCATAAACAAGGCTATTATAATGAAAATATTACCTCATCTTGAGCCTCTTTGGGGAAATAATGAGAAGAATACATAGACCCAACAGCATGACCAAGATATTTTACTGTCTCATCAATACACAATTCCCAGTTTTCTTTGTAGCTCAAATTTAGATCGGAAACACCTGAAATGATACATATTTTACAAAATTGCATAATAATAAATTATTTTTCTTCTTAACTCAAATTTAAATCAAATATCTGAAAAGCTAGTGGAATTAGAATAATAACTTTAGAAAAGTCTATCATTTATCAAAGCAAAAAGTTCTTAAGTAAAGAACTGAACATCAAAACAAATTCTAAATATTATCTATTTAGACACAAAGCCTGAATTCTGACGACTTTGGATTGAGAAACAGCTAAGTGAAAAGTGTAACTAATGAAAATATCCCTTTCACATGAAAAAATTAAAGCTTTTATTAAAAAAAAAAAAAAAAAGCTAATATGTGATGAAGTTAAAAAGTGATAACCTGCTGAAATAAGTATAAAAATATAAAATGGAGAGAGAAAGAAAAAAGTATTTATATTCATACATCTATAAAAATTATTTCTTTTAATTTACCTTTAAAATAAATAAATAAATATTGGAGATATATAGCATACAGTAGTAATAGTAAAACTTTAGATCCAACTTTTAAAGAACCAATTAAGAGTTGATACACATTGTTCATTAAAAAAACTCTATGAGTTAAAAAATAAATAAATAAATACTGTGGTAGCTTAACAAAACACTGTTTCATATACACAGCAACAGCGTCGATACACACATAAATATTGCATGAAAAATCTCTCATACAGTAACAAAGTAACACAAATTTGTAACACTTCTTGCTGTAAAACAGAGCAAGAAAAACATATTACAAATGATGGATTAAAGAGACAAACCATTTGTAGCAAAATAAAAAGCAAAGGAGTAGCAAGTGAAAACAAAAAGAAAGGAGTCAAAAATATCATTCTTCAAAGGATTATAAATAAATACAAAGAGAATTAAACATTCAACACATACGAGAAAGGTAGCCGTGAATTGACAAAGCCCAACAAATACATGAAATGAAACTGTTTTTCAAATATTTCTCTACAACATGGCAAATGAGTAATAGTTAATTATATTTAAAATATTCTAAAATGAAATTTAATAACTACCTTCAAATGTCTGCTTGAAATAATTCGCTACAAGCCTGAATCTTGGAGAAGAAAGAGGCACAAAAGTTTGCATAAACCTCCACATATAATAGTTAATTAAAACACTGTAAAGAAAGAAAAAAGTTAACAACTGTTTTCATTAAATTCATATTATATATATATATATTTTGTATTTGCCAAGTGGATGCTACATTGATTCATAAGTTATGCCTTTTACTATATATATATATACATTTGCATTCAATCAAAAGAATAATAAACGTTATCATAACACAGCTTTGTTTTTATGTAAACTACTTTGATTAAAATAAAAATAAACCACAGTAGAGTTCATACACATCTCTTAAAAAAACATGAATAATTTTTTAAGGACTATTTAAGAGATTTTTTTAAAACTCAAATTTACTTAAGTATTAGCCTGATTTCAAGAATAAATTAATAGGTACTTTAATTATCTATATTATTTATGCAACCACCTTGTAATAAAAACATATAATAACTAAAATATTTTTTCATAAAAATTGTTTGTTATGAAATTATCCCCCAAAGAAATTTCAACAATCTTTTGCTATGCATACATTTATTTTGCAATGTTAAATCAACAGTATGATAGTTTTAGAGGATTTTAACTTAATTATATAAGAACATTAGCATTTTCCCCACCCATTTCTAGTGCAATGAGTCTTGCTATAGTCCGAGTTAATTGTGCGAGGGCCTTTTGGTAAAGACAAGTGAGTAAAACAATGTAGGCAGTGGTGTAGTCAAGAGGGTTAGGGATCAGTGTTTGCATCCCCTTCCTTTAAAAAGAAAAAACAAGTTTTTCTTAGCATTTCAAGCTAACAGCAATTTATTTCTAAAAACACAAATATCATAATTAAAATAAAGATTATAGTGGGTGTAAAAGAAGATGTTATAATGTAAAAGAAAAGAAAAAAAAAAGATAATAATGAGAACTATTGAACTAATAAAAACAAATGATAGAAAAGAATGTAAATCAGCTTTCAAACACTTCATTGTAACTAAAAGTTAACGTCTGACTCCCTGACTTATATTTAGCACATACGAGCAAAAGATTTTTCGGTAACAAAAGCAATTTAAAAAATAAAATAAATGACATACCTGTCAGCAGTAGATGATATAATTTTTGAAATATCTCTAAAGTATTTCTCTGACAATACACCAACTTCAGTTTCTGGGAAAGCACTTTGTGGGTAATATGATTGTAAGAATTTCGTCCACTGTATCTATGAATAAAATAAAAAACTTTAAACAAATAAAAATTAGTATTTTCTTTAACAGTGTTTCTCAAACTTTTTTTTATGGTGGAATACTTTTAGGTTCTTGGCAAAGCGCCTTATATAAATTTGAGACTAATGAACTGGAGGTAACAGCAACACAATTATTTGTGAAGCACTTGTTACCTTCACAGGGAGCAACCCTTTTTCAAAACATGGCTGATACTTCATTTCTCAAACACAATTCCCAGAGTTTATATATGTATATACAGTAGACTCTCTGAAATCCGCACACCTTGGGACCAAGGGGTTAGCAGATTATAAAATTTTGTGGATTACAGATCATTGTTTTGTTTACATTTTTTCTTACTATAGTTATGAAGCAACAGAACATTTTTAATGGCTGAAATTAATTATACTGTCACACTTAGTTTAATTATTAAAGAATTTATTAAAATATAAGAAAAAAAAATTAATTTTATTTTACAAAACTTTTGCAGACTGAAATTTTTCTTGAAGAAGGCTTAAACTTTCATACTTCAATTTTATATTACTATTTTTACTTTCCGAACATGTACCATGTAAGGAAAGTATTGTAATCATGAAAAAATTCGACTTCGAGATTTTGGTGTTTTTACACGTTTTGAGGGCTTCTGAATCCATTTATGCTATTTTTACGAGATGTATGTATGTATGTGTGTGTGTGTATGTGAGTGAACACGATAGCTCCTGAACGGAGCATTAGATTGAGCTCAAATTGGGTATATATGTTATAAACCACCGTCGCAAGACCGGTATTGATTTTGGTGTGTATAGGACTTATAGTTTTTCTACAGGGCTACTACAAAGATTTCTTTTACATTATGGCCTATGGGGAGAATTTCTTGAAAGTGCGCTAGCGTTTAAACGGTAGATTGGATTGAGCTCAAATTGGGTATACATGTTATAAACCACCGTCGCAAGACCGGTATTGATTTTGGTGTGTATAGGACATATAGTTCTCCTAAAGGGCTACGACAAAACTTTCTTTTATGTTATGGCATAATGGCATATGGGGAGAAATTCTTGAAAGTGCGCAATCATTTAAACGGTGCATTCGATTGAGTTTCAATTTGGTATATATGTTTGAATTATTCATCGATTAAAATTTATTTAAGTGCTTGGTAATGATCTTAATCGTAAGTGTTCGGAAAGTCGAGTGGAGTCACTCCAGATTTTTTAATTTTGCAAACATGGAATCAATTGTTGTTTGTTTTAGGGCTTTTGATTTGTGTTTAAATATTTTTTCTTGGAGTCTGTTTGTTGTCATTATTTCTTGTAGTGATGCCAATGAATAATTTTGGATGAATTCTAAATATTTATAGCCTAAAGATAAGCCTTCTTCAAGAAATTTTTTTTGAAAATTTCTCTTTCTTTCAATAAAAAATGAAAATCAAAATAATACACGTTTCGTTAACTGAGTGTGCGAGATTGTCTCTCAGAATCTTTTCTGTCAGCTAATCATGCTTTCATTTTACTGCTCAGACTTTGTCAAACGGGTTAAAAGAACAATTTTAATTAGATATATGCAAAAAATATGAAAAATAGCATAAAATTTCTTTTAATTTTACAACTCAACTCACCCGTAATTTCCTAGTGTTACTTAACTGTTAACTGCAAATTTCACTGTTTAATTATCGCGGATTATAGATGTGCGGATTTCAGAGAGTCGACTGTATACATGTTGCTTTATTTTATTGTTATTGATTTTATTAAGTTGATATATTTTTTGCTTATATATTTCATCTTATTTTATGAGCTGTTGAAAAAAGTAATTTTGTACCTGGCAAACAAGAATGTGATTTAAATTTACAGATTTTGATTCAGGAATTTTTCCAGGGTCTCATTTTTGTAAATTTAATACTTAATTTTGTGAATTTCAACACTCATATTTGTGAATTTTCAAACCAATTTTCAAAAAAAAAGTCACCTTTGTTAAAATAATTAATAAAAGAGATTAAAATGTCAACTTAACAGTCATTTTAATTTATTTATTTTTGTGAAGGGGCCGTTTTAATGGATTGAATTTTTGTGAAGAGGCCATTTTAATGGATTGCATTTTTGTGAAGAGGCCGTTTAAATGGATTGCATTTATGTGATGGGGCCGTTTTAATCTACTGGCAATCTCTCTCATAAAATATAAGTTATAGTATTGTATTATGAAAAAAGGAACCATTTAGACTACCTTCCAAGTTTTCTGTTAGAAGTATTGCACCACAATTTTTATATAATTTTGATTAATAAAAAAAAAAAAAAAAAAAACACTGCTAATAAAGTACACTATCCCAGTTGAAGCTTTTAATGCATGAAAAATTTAAATTCTTAATTCATTTCAAGAATTCCATCTACTGAGTTTACCTACTGCAATAATAATAATAATAATCAATAATTAAATACACAAATAAACATTCTTCCTTCAACAAAACTTTTATTAAATATGTTGATAAACATCTAACATAATAATGCAATACTTCATAAACATCTATATCATAAACTTTCAGCTTCATCGATTGTCAACAATAAATACTACACTCCTACTAACATATCTTCATTAACATGTTAAAAAAATTCTTGCTTTTTATAACCTCTTAAATTTTGGACTGTTACAATGTAATACGTAATATTATGTAATACGTAAAGCAATGTTACTAGCAAAATATTACTAAAAATTTTATCTGCTATCAGGGAAGAGATTGACAAAAAAAGAAAAAGCCTGAAAGAATGTGCAAACAACATTTGAACAATAATACTTACAATATTTATTTAACTTAAAATTCATAATTCACTGATATTAAATCTACCATACTTATATACAATTTTGCCTTAATGAAAACTTTAAGAAACTCAGAAAATTTTAAATTAAAAAAACAATTTTTAAAAATGTCAAAAAAAGTCTGAAAATCAGACAAAATTCTGAAGAATCTCATTCCTGTGCTATGTATAAAAATTTAATAAAAACTAATAACCAATCTATAAGCGATGGTTTTGAACTATATAACTATATATGTAACATGAAAAATGTTAGTTCATTATACATTTATGATTTCAAAATATTTGATAATATCTCTCTAGATGATTTAGATAACGTAATAACTGATCTTTTTAACTTGAATGCCAACAATATGCTACCAACCCATATAGATTTAGGCTACTTTAAAAGTTCATTAAAATTTATCTTACATAGTAATGACTTTCTACATAATAAGTTATAAATACAAACACATAGTACCCCACAAGCAGGGTTAGCTTCTAGCTATGTTGCTGATTTATGCCTACACTATTATGGAAAAGATTATTTCAATAATATTATTATTAATGATAAACTGATGATGTATTACATATTAGTACCAATAATAATTATCAATATAATGTGCCTATCACATACCCTTCAGATATAGAACTACTTAGAAATAAAAGCAGTGATAATTCTGAGCACTTTTTATACTTAATAATATCTATTTTACCTAACAATTGTTAAAGCATAAATCTATAAGATAAAATAAATAATTTTAATTTTAAGGTACATAGTTTTACATGCTTTTCTTCCTGTTTACACAAGTCTGTTTTTGAAAATATTACCCATATTCATTGTAGCAGGAGCACAATTAAATATCTGAGATATTTTTAAATAATCAATTTTAAACAAAAAAATTAAAAGTGATTTTTAAAAAACTTTGAACAAAAACAATAGGTACATGCTAAGGTATTAGTGATGGTGAAGCTGTTACATCGCAAAAGTATAACTTAAAACTACGTGTACTACCTGTAACAACTAAATAATAATAATGATGATTCAATTATTCGCACTTAAGTAGATAAACCTAATATTTTATGTTAAAAGAAGAAGAAGAAGAAAAAAAAAAAAAAAAAAAAAAAAGGCGGGGGGGGGGGAAATTTAATATAATTACCAAGAGCGTTGTCCATTAGCTATTTACTTTTTAGAAATTTTATTTTATCTTTCCCACATCATGTCACACTTAAAAACAAGGCTCCTCCACTTAATGGAAGTTAGAAATATTGAAGTTGTTGCTAAATCCCATTTGGTCTAGTAAGGTAAAGTAGTCCAGGTAAAGATACCTGGCTCTTGCCCAGGTGACCCAGGTTCAATTCCAGGTGGAGGAAGAGGGGTTCCCTGACGTAATGGTTAAGTTTTATGATAATTATAAGAAATTTCATTATTCATAAAATAATGAGAATTTGCTTTTGTTAGAACTTTGCTTTAGTTACAAATAATATGTGTTTCATTTGTAACTACAAATCAAAAAATAAAAATTAAGTAAAAATACAATTTTTTAAACTTGTTATTGTGCAGACCTGAAAGGCATAAAATAAAAATTTATTCTTGCAAAGATATGCTGTAAATAAATGAAAGTTTCAAAACTAAGGAAACTTCTGAGAAAAATATAGATTTTTCACTTTTGCAAGAGATGAAAATTATTAAATGTTCAAAATATTTTAAAAAGCACCAGAGACTGATATTCCACTTGAGCTGAATCTGCTTGTAAGGCATTGATTTAGTCATTAATATCTGTATTGCAAAGGTCTCAAATGCTTTTAAAAATATTTTGAACATTTAAAAATTTTCATCGCTAGCAAAAGTAAAATATCTGTATTTTTCTCAAAAGTTTTCTTAGTTTTGAAGCTTTCATTCATTTATAGTATATCCTTGCAAGAATAAATATTTATTTTACACTTTTTAAAGCTCCACAATAAAATGTTTCTACATTTCAAAACTGTATCTTTACTTAATTTTTACCTATTTTGTTGTTGACTTTCCTTGTGTTCATTAACGTTCAGTGAATTATCTATATTTAAATAATTTTTAAATTTTGAGCCACAATTTGCAATTTCCCTTTCACAGATTTTTTTGTCAAATTCCCTGACTAGTTACAGCAACTTGCAAGAAATAGGTTTAAGAGCTGGCTTAAAATTACATGTCAACTAAAGAAAGATCACTCAAAGATAGATTAAATTCGTACCATTCGCAGGCTTTATTTGGCTACTTGCCAAAAACATTACGATAAAATCTCATAATTAAGGAAAGAGAATATATAACTTAAAAGAAAATAAATTACTTGACTAACATCTACTAGCCTTTCCTGTACATACCAGGGATCAATACAGATGAAATCTGAGTCCATTTTGAGGCTCCTTCACAAAATTACAATAAACAGCCTCTTCACAAAAATGCAATCAGTTGAAGCATCCCTTCATTGGCACTTTACCTTATATTTTAATATGTTTTGTTAATTATTTTAACAAAAAAGTGACTTTTACTGAAATTGGCATGAAAATTCGCAAAAATGGGACACTGGAAAAAAATCTCGGATTGACCTCTGCATACTGAATTATCAATACTTACAACAGATGGAGGCATATCAAGTTCTTTAAGAGTTTTAACTACATAGAGATCAGGTGAGCTTCTTAATTCTTCTACTGATGGTGTAATCTACATATATAAAAACAAATAAACAATATAAGTTGAAAATTGCATTGTAATTGAATGCATTAGAAATTGAAAATTACAAAAATCAGTTACCCATGAGAGAAAAAAGAAACTTCAATATTTTAAACTTTAGAGAAAAGATGAATTCTTTTAGAGAATGATGCTTTTATAAAGCATTTATGAAATATTTTGTGTTTTGGCTGCTTGATAGGAAATCAATAGCTTTAAAATTTTCATCTTTAATGCAAGACATTTATAAAAGAGGGGGTAAGCAGGGAGAATTCCAGGATTTGCTGGTTATTTTCTAGTAATGTGGCATATTTTTCATAAATAATGTGCAATAATTAACTTATCTGAGGAGGTTGCACTGTTTGTGGAAAAAAAAAAAAGAGTTGTTAAACTGGCAGTTTTTTCTTTAGGAAAAAAAAAAATCAATCTACTGGGTTTTTTGAAGTTCTATCAGGATTTTTTGCTTCTTCTTGAGTTTTTTAAGAGAAAAGAAAGGAGAGAGGGTTCAGAATGTTTGAAAAAATTTTGCCTATTATTAAATACAATACAAAGAATATAATTGAATATTTAAATCAGTATAATAATCATCATGATTTGCTTTTAGATAAACTGATGATTAGTAATAATTTTAAGAATGAAATTTAAGTACTATATTAGTGTTGAATCAGAACTTTTAAACTGATGTTTTGTTATGGATAAAATATCATTATTCATTTTAAATCAAGTGATAAGCATAAAAAAATTTCTAGAAAAAGCTATTCTGAAAATTAAAATCAGAAACATATTGATTGAATGTAAATTACAAGATTTATTATTATTAGCATACCAGTTTTTTAGAAATCGGCATTCTAAAATCTGTTGCTGTATTCGCACAGTTTAAAAAAAAAAGGTTCAAGAAATGTATGTTATTTGAAGTTGCACGATTAACTTGATATTTTACAGTGAAAATTTGAAAGAAAAAACCTACTTAGGGATTTTTTTAAATAATAAATAAATAAATTAAATAAATCATTACCCTGAAACAAATCGAAATGTATGATATTGGTAACCTTTTACATAACACAGTATAAATAATTCCATTATTTTTTTTTTTAAATAAGACTGAAGTGCATTTTTTTAAACAATAAAAGAAAACAAAAATTGTTATTTCAAGTATGTTTCTGTTTAGGACATTAATGTGATTCATTAAGTTTTTTAACAGGGTATCTACTAAATTTCTGAAAGTCAATTTCCTGACCCTCTATTTTACTTTTGGGGAATCCTTTAACAGCACCACTCCCTTTTTATATTTAAATATTTTGCTATAACTTACTTGAAATAAATTTTTAATACACTAAAGTTTGATAGAAAAAAAAAAATACTACAAGTTTCAGGTAGGATACTGGTAAGTTTAGATTTAACCCATACTGCTTGTGCTACAGGGCACTTATGTGATATATCTGGAGGACAAGATTAAATACAGATGCCAAATTTTAAACACAAATTTTTATCATTGGTCTACTACACTTATGGTCTACACACTTAAAATCTGGAAGAATACAGAGTGATAATAAAAAGTTCCATGCTTTACCACTGGTCACAGACAGAAAACTTCATGACTCTCCTGTCACAAGAAACACAGCACCACAGAATGTAAAACAAATGTGTGCATCGCATGCCCCCCAAAAATAATGATTCATTCACTCTACCTAAACACAAATCACCTTTATTAACATTTTTTCACTCACTGGAGTCTCATAAAAAATGTCAAGAAACTTTTATATAGGGGAAAACTTATTTTTTGGAGAATTTTCCTGACATACTTTGCATTCTCCAGTCTTTTTCTAGAACTTCCTGATCCATTTCCCAGACTGGTAGATACCCTGTTAAATGAATTTTATAATTTTTGAGGTAAATTTTAAACTAGTTCATAAATGAAAATAATGTCTGAACTATTGGAGGATTTGCATGTTGAATACTTTAAAATAACAAAACGAGAAGCAATTAAGTAATTTGCATGAATCAGGCACATAGACTGAAAAAAAAAAAAAAAAAAAAAAAAAAATATTCAGAGGCTTAAAGAAGGAAAAATAGAATTTCTCACAAAAAGGCTTGATTATCACATGGCCAGCAAAATTCCAAAAACTGGGGTTTTAAGGAAGCAAGGTTCTTCAACCTGGTACATATTCATTCAAAACTTTGAAATTAGCCATTCAAAAGTACAAATAATTAAACAGGGACATAGCCAGGGTAGACCTATTCCACCCCAAAATTTGAAATTTATAAACAAAATTATAATAATAAAATTTTTTTGTGAGAAAGTCTACACATTCCATCTCATAGTTTAAGGTCTACATGATTTTTTCATAATATCACAGATGTAGATTTAATGAAATAAAAGTGGAATAAAATTTGCTAAAAATCATAAGTTCAATATAAAAAATGAATGTAATATTACCTCAGCAATCCTTTTTTCATAGTTAAATACTTCATCAGCAAATAAGTTTGCTTCACGTAAACCAACACCCATTTCTTTTACAGTATCAATCATGAAATCTTTATATGCTTTTACATACTGTAAAATAAAAACAAAATTTATTAATCAGTACATCTTGATGCAAGAAATAAGTTTTTGCTTAAAATAAGAATTGCAATAAAATATTATACATGAAAAGGTGACTTCATCAAAGGAAAGAGATTTATATTTGAGAATGTCCACATACAGAGAAGTTTTTCAATCTAATCTAGAACTTTATGAATTATAAGACTTCTTTTTTAGTCATAAATAGTTTTAATGGCTTAAACTTTTAAGCTATACAATCAATTTGTCCCAACGAAAAATTTAAAGCATAGCTGAGCAGTACTGAAAATACATATGTATTTAAATAAACATATATGTACATTTTTATTTTCAGTATTTTAAAATAAAATGTTTTTTGACATACTATTTGTATGCATTCTAATGCATTTAGTAAACACTATTTTTTTTTTCAGGTCATAAACTATCAATTAGCAAGTCATTTAAATCATATTACATGCCAATGGCACCACTGTAGGTGTGGAAAGCTACAGGAATGAGTATTTTTAAAGGTAGCCATAAACATCTTCAGCTTGTACAAGACCACGTGTTATGAAAAGATGACCTGTCAACCTCCCCCCCCCCCCTTCAATCCTGGAAAATATTAAAAATGCCTTCATTATTACAGCACATAATCTATAGAAAGATAAGAATACCCCAATATTTGTGATTGATGAGGAGTAATATAAACAATACCCAAAAGTTTTTTGGCTTTCATTTTAAGCAAACCAAGAATTATTTTTTTTTTTTTAATTAAAACTCACTTCAATTACTATCTTATCCAGGATTTTGGCTAGAAACTGCATTATTGTGGCTAATTATATTCAGGACTTAGTTTGCATAGGAGTTCACCATAGCTCAGCTCCTGTACTTACTTCTTTTTTTAGAGTGATTTTTTACATATTAGGCAAAACTTGCCGGAGTTCATGAACATTACATGCCGGATCCCACCATTACATTAACTTGAATCGAAATTTCCCCCCTTTTAACACATAAACTGATTTTGGCAGACGAATCAACCAGGACTGACTAGTTTCTACTCGAACCTATCTGAGAGTCCTGAGACCAATAGATTTTAGGTCTTCTACCATGCGCGCCTTTATCTGTGGGCAGGGTGGTCCATGTATCCCCCCCCCTCAATCTCCTCTATTACCATTACATGACTTATGTACTTTGTATAACGTAAAAGTAGCTCAGCACTAAAATATAGTATCTTTAAGGGACAGGACACTCCATCCCCCCAACAATCAATCATATTGGCACCCACGTCTTCTACTGTGTAATGTTTAGTTTACTTTGTGCTAATTTCAGTCTATTTCATTTCATTCAACTGTTCAATGAAATAATAAAACCATGTAAAATACTATTAGATGGGAAAAATTTTGACTTATCATTATTTTAATTGAGTGTACTACCGATCAAGGGTCGCGCTGGCTTTTTAAAAAGTTTCGCCAAATTAGATTTTGCCGGACATCATTAAGAAATGCAATTGCCAAATCGTTTTTTCTTTCGCCAAACTAATTTTATTATCGCAATTTGCGACATTGGCGATCGACAGCACGACCCCCTGCTACCGATTCCTGTACTGCAGGGGTCATGTGGCTTTACAGTATGCTACTGAGCATGAACATGTGCTCTACAGAATATTAGGGCTCTGGCACCTTTTTCGCTGGATTAATAAGCCCTGATTATACTTTACATTTACAATGCAATAAATTTTAATTCATTACAATTTTCTAAAATAATAATAATAATAAATCAGGACAACACAATTTGTAAAATAACCAACAAGAAAGTAGCTTTTTTAAATCTCAATATATTTTCAGATTGAAAGCAGAATTGTTAAATGCCCTGTTTTTTTGAAAAACTGAAGTAAACTGATAAAGGTTCAGAATGTTTTTAAATAATTTTCTAATTACAAAGTATACCTTAATGAAACTAATAAATTAGGATAATCAATTATTGATGAAAAAATCAATAAATCAAAATAATATTTACCAATCATTGTTTGCTTTTTAAATAAATTGATTATTAGTAATAATAAATAATTTTAACAATGAAATTAAAGTACTGAATCAGAATTTTTAAGGCATTGCTTTTCTATGGGTAAAAAAAAATCTTTATTCATTTTAATTCATTATGGTAGACAAAAATTTTCCATAGAAAACATCATTCGAATTTTTTTTTTCTTCTTTGGTTAGTGGTGGTGAGGGAAGGGGTTATACACTTTACAACCGATGTACTGATATTTAAGAAATATATTGGCTATGTAAATACTATTAAAATCTTACAACTCCTCGCCCCCCCCCCCCAAAAAAAAAGGTTTTTTTTTTTTTTTTTTCCATTTTTTCAAGTGGGCTTTTTCAGAAACACCCACATGTAAACAGCACCGGATACGGAATATAGTCACAATTAATTTTCCAAAATTAAACTCTTAACATTTTTTAAATCAATTATTTTTTGGTACTAAATTTTAAAATAAATGTGTGCAATGAACTGTTAGGAAGTTATTCCTTTAAATTACTGAAACATTTTTTAGACATACTATGTTTTCTGGATTTTAGAATTTTCAGCATTGATTCTGAATATTCCTGCCTTTCTGAATAATTACTGCAAATCCACAGTAAAATTTCCTAACAGGCATTATAAATGTCAGCAAAACAACTGAATTCAACTTCAAAGCACTTTGTCAGGATATGCATTTCAACAAGCTTCAAAATGAGATTTGAATTTTCATTAAATATTGCAGAGTTGTAATAACAACACATGAATAGTATTCTTATGTAGCTATTTTTCTTGGAATATAAAGCTACAGGAGAACACTTCCCTTCACTTGAAGTTAAGTGTTTGTTATTAAAAAAGTTTAATATTTCAGAGGAAAATATAATTTTTGTTTTAATGGATTTTAAATCTACAGCAAAACAAGATTAAAGTAAAATGCAGATAAAAATACTAATGTTTGGTATTCCACAGTAGAAATTTAAAAAATAATGTTTGGCAGTGTTGCATAAAAGCAAAATGATTGAAAGGAGAATTACATTGTAGTCATACGTTTTAAAATATACTTATCTTAACTGAGGATGATAAAATTCTTAAATAATAATAATTTAAACAAACAAATTTTACTTAATCTATTTCTCTTTAGACATAACATTTGCGACTTGCACACAAGATTTAATAAATACACATTGAAAAATAAAATTAAACATATCAAAAATTGAAAAAGCACTTACCATATCATCATACGGTTTAAAGTAATAATCAGGATTTGGTAAACCAAGACCGCCTGGAATGAGCTAGAAAAAAAGCAAAATGATTTTCATAAATGAAAATGCTATACCTTCTTGCATACAGACAGTGTACCTAGTTATACTTTTAAACTCTCATAACTTAATTATATCATAATTTCACAAGAAAATTAAATCGTGTAAATTAGCACTTGCTAGAAACAAAGATGTAAATAAATTTATTTGTGACTATGAGTCTCATACACTCCCCATAAACTTTTGAGAAGACTCAGAGCTTAGAATTTTTCACCAAGTCACATTATACAAATATGAATATGCTTGGACTCTCATTAATTTCAAAAAATTATATCCTTAATCTATAATAAATATACCCATTCATTATCATATAATGCTGAAATGAGACAAACATTATTTCCGGTTACATCAGTACAAGGAATATGCAAAATCTTAAAGTTTTTAAAGTTATATATTAGAGAAAGTATAACTCAATAATTTCAATAATTATATTAATATTAACCAAGCACTGGAACAAGCACATGCAGATTGTAGAATATGATAAGCAGCTTCAATTTATCCTTAGAAGGACATTACAGGAACTCACAATAGAAAAGGCTTTAAGAATTTTTGATGACATTGAACTCTTAATATGCAGGGATGTAGCCAAAGGGTGGGCCTTGGGGCCTTCCAAAATCCATTTTTTTTGAGAAATTGAGGGGGGAGCAGATCCAATATAAAAGTTTAGGAGATTCATAATTTTTCTGTCTTCTTTTCAAATAAATGTATTTGAATTTAAGTCAATCTTTTATAGTCTAAACCTAGTTTGTCTGGGAAAGGAACTTTCCTCCATTCTAGACCCCTTTTGGATATGCAAGCCATGCTAATGTCACTATAAAACATTATCAAAAATTACTTAGCAATACAACTTGCCCTTTCACTTCAAGAAGTAAAAGAATTTCTCACTGCCTTAAGGGAAAAAAAAAAAAAAAAAAGTTTTTTTTTTTTTTTTTTCAGTTTTCCTTAGAATGACCCAAATGAGCCTATGGTGTAGTTCTCATAGAATTAAATAGATCTTATTTCATAAAACAAAAATATTTCTTATGTGTATTTACTTTAGTACCCACAAAACAAGTTTTAAAGTGTTCTAAAATTTAACAAACGGTGGTTTCATTACTTTTTTTTGCATCTTTTCTTTATTCTTCCCCCATAAGTGTCAATGATTATCCCTAAACAATGTTAAATGTGACACTAATTTCTTGATTTTTGCTAGGTCAGTTTTCATGAACCCTTGTAACAATTAGGAAAGTTAATAAAATAAAATGTTGAACTTACTTTTATGATATTTCGCAGTGGATTCAGGTCATCAGGCTCAACTACAACTTGAAAGAATACTGGAATGCCATAAGTAGAATGCAAGTCTGACAGGACATTCATGCGATCCCATTGAGAAGTTGTGGGATATTCCGGTAATAATGACCATCCTCCTAAGTCATGAATAGCTCTTTTTATATCGTCAGGGAAGCGGCGTTCTATGTTGTGCATATTCCTGCAAGCATCGTAAAACGTTTTCACTTTCATTTCAATACTATTGGAATCAACATCGTGGCTTACTAAATCGATTAGATGACGAATGCGGCCATTGATTTTTTCTTTCAACTGGTCGGAAACGGAGTACGATCCCTTGTTGGCAGGAATAGGAGTACTTGCTATCCAATTTTCACAGCTGTAAGACCAGAAATCATGGCAAGGTTTTAAAGAGGTATCCGACCTGGATAGTACCAATGAAGCTGCTCGCAAGCAATCGGCAGTTCGACACTCATCTGGCTTGACACAAGCGTATGTACCTAGTCGGACGGCTAAAACGATCACAATGATAACTAGAACGAATGCAAGAACACATAACAGAGTTACAATAAGGTGATATTTATTGGAAACTAACATCTTCGCCCTCCCGCGCAATGCATCCAGTTTGGAGCTTTTAGTATTGATTTCGGAGTCTTTATCCAGCTCATTTTTTTCCATACATTTATCGTTTTCCTTGGGGTCTGTTTTTTCTTCATCACCACCTTTGTTATTATGCATCATGGAAGATTAATCCTTTTTAGAAACACAGTATCACAATTTTTTTTCCTTATAATCACTGGTGTTATATCACCAATTACACGAGTATCTACGATCCTTAAATGCACACTTATCCAGTACTTGATTATGATAAACGAAGAATCTTCACCGCATGGTTCGTAGACGATAAAACACACATGGATTGAAAATTTCCATCGTAACAGTCCAGTGGTTGCTTCAAAATAATCGTAGAGCAAATTAAATATCCGTTTGGAGTGATGAAAGCACTTTAATAATAAATGAAATCTACGACAAAATAATCATCACGATCTCATCCAGCAGGTGTGACAACAAACGCTTAGTAATAAATCCACATTCAATAAATGCGTCCTAACTCGAGGAGGAATCCAGACAAAACTCAACGAAAGCCGCGTGTATAAGGGTTACTAGAATTTTTAGAAGCATTATCGCTGTTTTGGCGCAATAACTTCAAACATTTGCGTCAAAACATTTTCTGCAATGCCGTGGTTAATTAGCACAAGAATTTTTAATATCTGATTCTGAGGCTTATTATTTCAAGACAAATTAAAATATGCATTTAAAGAACAGTTCAAAGTTTATAAAGTTCATTTTTTAAGCAAGCAATTCATAAATCCTCACGTCACTCCGCTTTGGTCTACTAGTCCTTTGTAAAAAATCCTACCTGTTGAAATTTCATTTTTCGCCATTCACGCCAAATAGCAAAAGAAAATTCAACGCATGCGCGTAGCCTCAAGCTTGGGGGAAAGAGAACAGGATTCTAACTGTAATTTTAAGGTTGACTTGCATTTTAAACGCTTTCACGATATCAGTGTGTCGTGTGTCAATAAACTTTATAGAAATCGTCAAAAAACATTATTTTTTTATATTTATTTATTTACATTTATTTTCAACGATGTGTGATTTCTCAATGTTTCATTTTCAGCGATAAAGACTATCGAAATCTTTTAAAAAATAACCAGCATTTTGCGAATTATTAAAAATTAAATACACTGTGAATGCTGTTTTCTCCATTTTTAATTATTATTACTTTGTTTTATTCTATGCGGAGCCTGATTATGACCAACGGGGCCCCCGGGCATTGATGAATTTGGGGGCCCCCCTCTATGAAATTTGTTTTTTTTATATTTGTTAAGATTTTGATATAAAAAATATATTTCAGAACAATATTTGAAATTGGGGGCCCTTTCAAACCGTGGGTCCTGAGCAAGTCCCGATTTGTCCTTCGATAATAAGGCTCTGATTCTATGACCAAGAAAATTCAGCAAAGATACTTTAGAGGCAGTGCCGAAACTAAGACTTCTCGTCCCCCGGAGGCAAAACCGCAAACCTATTTTGGGGAGCCCTCCTGAACACGGCACCCAGGGAAAACATTAACTTTGGCAGCAGAGCCTGATTATGACCAACAGGGGCCCCGGGCATTGATGAATTTGGGGGGCCCCAAACTATGAAATTTGTTTTATTTTTCATAGAAGTGTTATTATTAAAAAGAATATTTCAGAACAACATTTGTTATTGGGGGCCTTTCAAGCCGGGGCCCTGGGCAAAGTCCCGATTTGCCCATGCGATAATAAGGCTCTGTTTGGCAGCCCCCTTTCTTTTGAAACAACAGGTTTTGGCGCTCCATTTGCCCTCTCTATAATTGTGGTCCTGTTTACATTTCACTTAGAGTAATTAATTATCTATTCAAACAACCCAAATAATGTGAATACCTTAAAAGCAGCTTGAGTGTTAAATTCTTTTTTTGCTTTACAGGTTAACTAATTAAAGGTTAAAGGTTTGCTTTAATGCCTGATTCTATGACCAAGAAAATTCAGCAAAGATACTTTAGAGGCAGTGCCGAAACTAAGCCTTCTCGTTCCCCGGAGGCAAAACAGTGATGCACCGTTTATACGATTAGGGGTGGGGGGGGGGAACGTATAAATGGGAAAAACGTATAAACGAAATTCTCAAAAGTTCGTACCTTTTCGTAATAACAAATAATAAAAAGCCAGGCTTAAATTAAAATACTGCATCTTATATTATTCCTTGAAAATAAAATACACAATAGGCATGTAATAAGGCCTATTCATACGTGCCTTCATTTATACGTGTTTTTTTTTTCCCAGAAATGAATTTTTTTCCCAGAAATAAGCTTTATTCTGAATTTAATGTACAACTGGTACTTGTATTCACAGACCCTTATTATTGCATGGGCAAATCGGGACTTTGCCCAGGGCCCCCGGTTCGAAAGAGCCCCCAGTTTCAAATGTTGTTCTGAAATATTCTTTTATATGCCAAAATTAAATGAAAAAGAAAACAAATTATAAGATGGGGACCCACAAATCCATTAATGCCCGGGGCCCCTATTGGTCACAATCGGGCCCTGTGTATTCATATTCATATCCGCATATACATAATATTTTGGAATTTTTCGCTGTATAGCTGTGTGGAAACGCACAGAAAAAAAGTCCATTGTACACAGTTAAAAGTGCCTGTTTAACATTATCATTTAAATCGCCGGATATTAGATATTCTTGAATAAAACTATAGAACCTGCCAATGATTCTTCAAAATTTGCATCACACAGTTTCTCTCTTCTTCATTTCTGGGAAAAAAAAAAAAAAAAAAAAAACACTTATAAATGAAGTGTTCGATTTCAGGAAAACGCATAAATGAAATTATTTAACATTAAAATTCAATGGATTTCGCTGGGACTATGCAGGAAAGCGTATAATTGATAAAAAGGTGTAAACGGTGCTTCACTGTATTATTAAAATTTACTTCTTTTTTAATCAGTAATTGTTAAAAATGCCTACACTTACTGAAAGTATTCCCAGAACATCGGAATACCGAAAGATTTTCCGAACGCCATGCAGTGACGTGACGTAGGGAAGAGTTTTCTTTGTCTCAGAGACGATTTGACGCCCCTCTGCAAGCAGCGCCCGGGGCAAGGACCCCGGCTTGCCCACCCCTAGATCCGGCACTGGGTGCGGTTCGCCCTGGGCGGCAAGCCAGGGCCGTACCCAGGAAAAAAATTGGAGAGGGTCTAAAAATTTCGGAGGGGGACCAAAGGGTGGAAAGGGCTAAATTTTTCACAAAAATGCTTCATTATTATTGTTTTGTTAGCAAAATTTGAAATTTCGGGGGGATCGGACCCCCTCATACACCTCAGGGTACGGCTTTGCGGCAAGCTAAAAATAGAGATAGGGGACGTCCCTCCTCTTCTAACTCTCCCTCGAAATTTAGAAAGAAGACTGACAATGAGCATGAACAAACTGAAGGACAAGGACCGTTCTAGGCGCTGTGCCAACATGAATTCTTTTCATACTGTATCTTGTACTCTTTACAAGTACATTTGTTTTTTACATACAGAGGCATTCTTCACGCACCAGTGGCGCACACAGAATTTTCTCCTCGTGGGGGTCCAACACATAACGCTGTGACCAGAGCCTTATTATCGCATGGGCAAATTGGGACTTTGCCCAGGGCCCCGGCTCGAAAGGACCCCCCCCCCCCAATTTCAAATGTTGTTTTGAAATAGTCTTCTTTTATATAAAAAATTTATGAAAAATAAAACAAATTTCATGGATGGGGGCACCCCAAATTCATCAATGCCCGGAGCCCCTATTGGTCATAATCGGGCCCTGCCTGTGACACCAACCAGCTGATACAATGAGGATTTTTTATAGTTTTATCGTAGCCCCCTTTGACTGTGTTTTTATTTATCTATCTTAGTTGCTGAAAATAAAAATGTGAAGTCTTCTAACATATTTAAAAGTCAAAAATTACCCGAGATTCACTATTACATTTTTAAAAGAGAAATTTTAAACTTTTACTCTAAAGGAAAGGGGGGGGGAAAGGGGGGAGCAAAGCTTGGTAGCTGAGAAATTTTTTTCAACCACAAAGAAGCCTTTTTGTAAAAGAAGAAAAAAAAAGCTGTGCCTATGTAAGATATGGGTTGCTAAGTTAAATATTACGCTACTTTGTACAAAATGTAAATAATTATCTTAACCAAGAATAAAAAGATTTCAAGTGAATCTTCGTATTCTGTACTACAGCGGGCATAAGTGAAAAACGTTTAACAGGAAACTAAGGGGGCGGCGGCGTGGGGCTTTTGCGGTACGCCTGGGGGGGGGGGGGGGAGAACTTAATTATGTACCAAACTTGAGGGCAACCTTTGACTTGAGGCCAACCAAATGCCAAGCAATTATACTCGTGATTTTACTAGAGTCTACCAAGTAGGTCCGCAACTACGTGGGTGTAAACGGGGCGCGTGTCTCGGGCGCCGTGCTGATGGGGGCACCAAAATCAATTATAGCTATATGAGACTATAGTTGTGGTACTGCTACAAGGCATCGTTGCCAGAAGATGGCTTCAAAACTTCGCGTTTCCTATTATTCTATCCTTCTTGGCGAATACCCCTCTACATCATTTATCCAGTCTTATCTTTAGTATCTGAGTAATTATGTGAGAAAAAAGAAATACTGCCTTCATATTATTAGTAAGCTTGATTATTTATGCGAGAGATAGTATGGCCTAAGGATGGGGGCCTCCTTGGGGGTCTTTCAAAGTTGAACTTGACCGTATTCAAATTCGGTCTGAAGATAACCATTAGATTCCCAGATTGCTATCCGACGGAAGTTCGACTAGTATCTTAATGAAATAATATAAATAAAAACTTTGTGAAAAAAACCCCTCTTTTTTATGTGTGTTTTTTTCATAAACTTTTTATTTATTTTATCATTTAACACCAGTATTTTGAGTGTTTTTTTTTTTTTTCGTAGTATCTTAATGGCCTTGGATATATTTTCATGGTCACGGCATTTAGCATAATAAGCGTTAGGAATCGTGTGCTTCGCTCACCCTCCCAACTTGGATGTTAAATGTTTTAATTTTAAGCATTTGTTTATAAAATTAAGTCTTTCCTTTTCAACTCTTGAATTCGACATAAGTCCGCCTCCCCCTAGATATTCCCATGGACATGAATATCTCCTTAGTTGGGGGGGGGGGCTCTTGTCCCCTTGTTATGCCCATAGATATGAGTATTTCCTAGGCGACAGGATAAACTGAAGAAAAAACTTAAGGTTCTCAAAAAAATAAAAGAATGTCACTATATTCATGCAAATGACATACAAATTCTTCTGCTAATTATTTTTGTTTTGCTTTTGTTATTGATATATTGGATAGCATGGATGTTAAATGATGCACACTGATAAAACCTAGTACAGCAAGGAGTACAATAAACTAATATTTGTAAAATAGCAATCTTTCGTAATTTTTTTGAGATTTAGGAAAAATGTATGTTGTCCGGTCTGGTATCAGAGTGGACATGTACTTACTAGTTTGAATAATTCTACTTATTTAAATGTTGAACATTTATTTATGATACTTGTTACTCGCCAAATAATATTTGTAATTTTTTTATGGCTTGTTTGTACCTTACTTTTGTTGTTTTATTTTGTTTTGTATACCTTGGCGGAAGAATTGTGCGCATTCTCATCTTGCCACATTGGAAAATAATATGCTTATTTATTTGTTGTTATTTAATGTCGGCAACAAATTAAAAGACGAAGTGGACATTTGTCTTTATTTTTTTATCAAGCCAAAAAATTAATTTTGTCATTCATAAAGTGAAAAGTGTACGAGTTTTCTTAAACTTTGCAATACAAAAGCCAATAATTATTTTGAGAATCACAGTTTACCTCGCTCAATCCATCGGTGTTTTATTTTAAAACTAGCTGCGTGCCCGTTCTTCGCATGGTAGGAAACGAAAATTTTCCTTACATGTGCAATTCGAAATTATTCGTGATGTGGAATTTAAAAAAAAAGAGAGCAAAATTATTTGACTCTTAATGTAAAGTTTGTGTCATGAGTACTAACCTGATCATTGCAGTATAATGACTCAAAAAACTACGTCAGTGTCATTCACTATCAAAAAAGTGGAAAGCTTAATGGTTTGCAGATAACTCCTGGCTTTCAAAATGTCTTATTTCTACATCATACTGCTTTTTAGGCTCAAGTTGTAGCATTAAATACCTAAGACACTACATGAAATGGAGCACCATTTATTTCTTTCCGAAAATGTACCATATAAGGAAAGTATTGCAATCATGAAAAAAATTCGACTTCGAGATTTTGGTGTATTTACACGTTTTGAAATTCTTCTGAATTCATTTATGCTTTTTTCAAGAGATGTTTTTAAAATAGCTGCGCACCGGCTCTTCATACGGGAAGAAGGGAATATTTTACTACTAAAATCATATCTGCATGTGACAAAACAGAATTTCATTTTTAAAAAAGTTCAAGTAATCCCCTCTGTTGAAATGACTGCGGGATATATTAACGCAAATTAGAATTACTTTCCGTTTAGTTGGTTGTAAGACAACCGTTGAAAAAGGATAAACACTTTTAATTTCATGAAATATTTATTAACGTGGTACATTGCGATTTATTCATACTATCTTTACAAATCTAATAATACTACCTATTACGTACATTAATACTATCTATACTCGCTTCTCCCTCTTCAAGGCTCCCTTAAAAGAAACAGCTTAGATTATTTGGCCTCAATGGGATCTTTTGATTCTGTGGCGATTCTTTGCAATTTACGCATTAGCATAAATAATAATCATTTCACATAATGGTTGCCATTAAGGAAACTCTCCATATATATTTAATTTATACATAGTTTTATAAGATTGGCGTATTTAGCGCCGTAAACCATTTCATCTTACTGTGGGGAGAAAATATCCAAGGGGTGCCATTTTAAATATCCAATAGCGATAACTTTTATATCCTCCATAGTCCTGTCTCCTGAAAAACATCAAACTGTGTAATCTCGAGGAGCTACTTATTCCCATTTTAATTGTGACAGGGCGTTAGAGTTGCAGAGTTTACAAATTTCACACATTTTTTTTTAATTTATGACGTCACTGTTTGACTGCCGTAAAGGATACCCCGGTAGATTAATTTCGGAGTTACTTTCGATATTTCGCATAATTGTTTTCAAACGGTATCATTAAAACTTTGCGTGACCTTTATGGAGGAACGTAATTCAACGTTAAAATAAAACTATACTCGCAACCTGCATGCGTATGTTAGGCAACGCCTGCGCTAAATTAAATGCCAAAAATAAAAATAATAAATAGAAAAATTTTAATATATCGCGCTTTGAAACGAACTTTGTAACTTTTAAAATGAACATTTTCAGCGCCGTGAAAACATTTCAATTTTTAAATAAGCACCGGATTAAAATACCACTTCTAATAATAATAATCGTGAATTTCTTAGTTTATTTCTACAGTAAATTTTAATCAAAATATCGTCTCCCTGTGTTGAAAATAGAGCTGGAATAAATGAGTTAAAATTATGGCGTAATTTTTAGGTATCTTAAAGCATTTGACGTCATAGATCCTCACTTGCGAATTGAAATTCTGATATCCCATTTAAAAACTCGATTGGTTGAAAAAACCCTTTTTTCTAATCCTTTCTGTGGCAACAGCCGAACATAAATTCTCGTGCCGTGATCGCAATGTAATGAATGGCGTAAGATCGCGTTGATGTTATTAAATTCTAAACATTAGGCTGCATTAAAATTCGTAAAAAATCATCTAATTTACATAATTTTTTCGTTTTTATTTTAAAAGAGGGAGAAAAGAATGTTTCACGATTTGTCAAAATATCTAAAAGTTATGACGGATAGAATTCAAGATGCGACAGTTTTAAAATTATTTTAAGAAAAAAAATCGCGAAGCAGATGTTTAGTAAAAAAATTCCTAAAAATCAGTAAATCAGGTTAAGTATTCAGAACAAACTGTTTTTAAAAGAAAATTTTCTCCTCTATCCGATGATACAAATGCCGTTTTGCTGCGAGCGTAATTTCCGCCGTTATTACGAATTAGGTGAGAAAAAATGCCAAAAATCGCATAAAACATAAAATAAAAAAAAATCTAGGTCGAATTTTGAAAAAATCGCTTCGAGGTGCACAACTACATATTTACATCTTCCCGAATACCAAATTTGGTGTTTCTAGGTGTAGCCGTTTGTCCGTAACGCTGCAGACAGACACACACACACACACACACACACACACACACACAGACACCTTCTTTTATAATAAGTAGAGATATATTCGAAAATTCTCTATATCAGCGGTGAAAGGGGTATTTGAATCACTTCTGTAGCCGCATGATCCGATTATAACATAAATTCGGAGACCCCATTTAAAAAGTTCATTTTACTTCGTTATCTAAAAAATAAAATTTACGCAGTTTTGATTGAAATAAACAAAGAACATTTTAGACTAATGTAATGGACTTTAGGTCCCTGGGCAAAGTCTCTATCCATGCGATAATTTAATGCTCTGTGTGGTTGCTAAATTTAAGTATGGCAGTGTGGGTACACTAGAGGATGGATGAGGGCAGCAATTGCGTTCTTCCTCCTCAAGTAAAATCTAAGATTTTAGGCTAACTTTCAGGGTCAGCCTTCTTGTTCATTGACGGAGCCTATTTGTAAATATTATTGATGGTCCTAAAATTTCCCAAACGATAAAAATGTATGTATGAAATGAGGAGGCAGAACCTATCCTAAATCGTCGGCTGTTCACGTGCAAATGAAAATTGGCCGCCTTTTTTTTTTTTTACACGAGCATTATGTTTAAAAAAAAAAAAAAAACTTCCGCTGCCCTAACATTTGGTCACCTATGTGCTGTGCTCCATATTGCTTCCCGCTATGATCGGTTCTGGATGTAGGCCTAAAAACATCATATTAATGGAGTCATATAAAAGATCATTACAGTGACTTTATCACTGTAATGACGGCCTCACCATGGCACAGTGGTTATGTCACTGGAAATGGTAGACGGGCGAAGTGTGAAGGTCCCGAGTTCGGATCCCATCGCGCGCCCGTCGACCTAACCGTTCAGAGTTTTCCGTGGTTTTCTCCGAAACGTAGCGTAAATACGGGTTAGGACCCCTTGGAGGGCACCCTACCCATCGGCCTAGAGCCCACGCGTAGCTAATCGGCCGTAATCCCACAACCAACCAACTGTAATGAGATTGTGATGATTTAAATAAATAAATATTCTTCTGAAGGCCCATTTTCCCATCAATCATAGTAATTACCTCATGATCAGTTTTCATAAATCACCCATAACAGATTTGAAATTCTTTTTCGTTTTGAGATTCTACACATATTAATACTAATCCACTGAATTTTTACTGAAATACAATAAAATCTTTTAAAGTTCACTATGCATAAAATCTATTTTTAAAACATTTTACGAATGAGCTTTATGAAATCAGTTTAATCTAAAATGATCATTATGATTAGTAAATTTTCAAAAGATATTGCCAGCATTTTCACTTGTGTGCAACGGCGTACACTTAAGAAGCAAAAAGATCCAGTCAGTGATTTGTACAAACTTTATTTTGGATAATTTGTGCAGACATTATTATGGATAATTTGTGCAAACTTCATTTTACAACTTTGCTGAATTCAAAAATTATTTTTCGAGCATCCTGAAAGCAAAAGTTCCTTCAATACTTTATAGTATAGATTTGTTAAAGAATGGGGGAAACAAATAAACTTGTAGTACATTGCTCTCTCAGTCATTCGAACTCCGGTACTTCGAACATTTCAATAATACGAATTGGAAAGACGAATTTATACGAATTGCTTTTGTTCAATTCACTTGTCTAAAATTTACACAAGGTGCTCCGCCAAGATCGTCAAAGTGCTCTGCCAGAGAAAATGTTTGAGAAATCTGGTCAAGACAAATATTCTGAATTCTAGCTTTTTTAAAAAAAAAAGCGAAAAAAATATTCACAGATTTTTCGCTTCTTCTGACTGAAGAAGCGAAAACTCAGTGAGTCATCCTCGGTTGTGTACAGCCTTTTTTTACTCTTATTAATATAGTTTTATTTAATTAAACAATAGAAATGATAGATTATTGAAAAGAAAACAATAAACAAAATGTAAAGAACTAATTAGCTATCAATAATGGTCTAAGAGCACATTGTTGTAACATACAAAAGGTTCAGGTTTCTTAACGATTCATCCTATTTCTAAAATATTCCAAACACAGCCTCAATAGGAAATAGCGCCAGCACAATTTATACCCCTCCATATTTTGAAACGACTTCAAACATCATCAGTCAAAATACTCATCACTAAACATTTAATTGGCTATATATTTTTTCAAAACAAAAATGGATAATACATACGAAGCAGATAAAGAGCATCCAGAAGATTCTATAAAAGTAGTAGTGGAAGATGTTAATGGTGATGAAAATATAGATGGAACAGAGATCAACGAAAGTGAAGACGGCAAGGAACAAAATGATGTTGCATTAAAAGAACAATCTACCACTAATGAATCGGACACTTTAGAAGTACCAGACTTGGGCAGAAGAGAGACAATGACTTTGGAAGAACTGGATAAGAAGCACGCCTGGCTGTCCGAACTGGAAGAGAAATGCGGAAGGCTGGAAACGGCTTTCATTTCCAAAATCCAGTACGTCGCCGTGAGCAACCATTTTCAAAATTTCTTGAATGGACTGAGCAGCTCGGAAGAGTCCACGGTGCAGTTCCGGACCGAATTCGCAAACTTATTCGAGAATTTCCGGAAGGCTTTTGCTGGATCACAGCAGCTGCTGCACAAGCTCCAGGAAGTCAAAGGCTTTAACAATATAACGAACGCAGAGAACAGAAAACTCAAGATAAAGTTGGAGGCCAAGGATCGTAGACTAACGGAACTGCAAGGAAACTTGAGCAGCGTTCAAGAAGATTTACTGAGTATGGAAAAGGAGAAAACAGCTGTTCTGAATTTGTTCAATGAGTTGCAAGAGCAGAAAGATGACGATACTTGGGTAACAGACGAGGTAAGTGGAAGAGTAAATACCAAACTTTTGAGAGAAGAGTCTCTTTTTTACTGTAGTAGCACATAAAAGGGGAGGTTATATGTGGTTTCCCTTCGAACACATATTGGTAAAATCGTACAAGACGGTGCCCCTCATGTAAACACGGCGATAGCCGCTGGAGCTTGGCGATCGCCAAGTGCGAGCGCTACAGATCTTGGCGCCAAGCTCCAGCCATGGCGCCAAGCCACCCTGGCGACCGCCAAGCTCCAACGGCTATCGCCTTCTTGTGACGAATAAACACAAGTATATACCACTAAAATTTTTACAAAGAAACACAAATTCTAAGTAAATGACACTATATAAAACAGTCAAATCCACAACAAAACATTAGAAAAAGTAGATTAAACAAGCACTTACCTCACCTTTCCCACCTCATTTTTTAATGGAAGGACCGGGAACATCCATTACAACGATGAAATTCCCAAGACGAAATAAGACGAAATTCCCCGAGACGCTCACTAACTTACGATAAAGGGTCCGTAAAACGGAATCAAAAACACAAGGAAAATCCAACACAAACTTATTCCACTCAGAATCAAAGAACACCAAACTTCAATCTTCATGCAATTAACACTAAATGAAAATTCTATACTTCAAATGCACCGCGTTTAATTTTCAGAATTGCCAGTCAAATTCTGATTTAAAAAAAAAAAAACGATTTTCCAGACCAACATGTGATAAAAAATCCAGACGATTTTCAAGTTTATGACGTCAGCTTTACATATGTTCTCCAAGGGCGGAACCAGAAACTCTTTCGGAGGAGTGCGCAAATTGTGAATATTCATTTTATCTAGTGTAAAGCCTGCTAAATATTGGTAAAAGCCCCATTTATGTAGTGTAAAAACATTTTTCTTGGAGGGGGCGCGCACCCCTCTGCGACACCCCCAAAAAAACATCAGTGGGTCCGGCCACCGCCTCCAAAGGGCCCCCTCGAAAATATGCTAACGCGAGCCCCTCTGCGAGATCCAAAAAAAACATCAGTGGGTCCGGCCAACGCCTCAAGTGGGCCCCCTCGAACATATGCTAACGCGGGCCCCTCTGCGAGACCCAAAAAAAACATCAGTGGGTCCGGCCAACGCCTCAAGGGGGCCCCTTCGAAAATATGCTAACGCGGGCCCCTCTGCGAGACCCAAAAAAAAACATCAGTGGGTCCGGCCAACGCCTCAAAGGGGCCCCTTCGAAAATATGCTAACGCGGGCCCCTCTGCGAGACCCAAAAAAAACATCAGTGGGTCCGGCCAACGCCTCAAAGGGGCCCCTTCGAAAATATGCTAACGCGGGCCCCTCTGCGAGACCCAAAAAAACATCAGTGGGTCCGGCCACCGCCTCAAGGGGGCCCCCTCGAAAATATGCTAACGCGGGACCCTCTGCGAGACCCAAAAAAACATCAGTTGGTCCTGCCACCGCCTCCAAAGGGCCCCATCGAAAATATGCTAACGCGGGCCCCTCTGCGAGACCCCAAAAAAAAACATTAGTACAAGTTGAAGCAAATTAGAATAGTAGACGAAAGAACAGGAAAAAACGAAAAATAACAATAACGCATGCGCAAAACGCAAATTAACAGCTTAGTGACGTCAAATTGAGCAAGCGAATTCGTTACATTCATCTGCTTACGTCACACAGTAGCTAGATTAAAAAACAACTATTACGCATGCCCGAAAGTGCAAGAAATTTCGCATCTTTCAATAGTTCTAAATTATCCAATTTACAATATTTGACGCATTATCATTCCTCCAAAAAAAACGTCGCCAAGCTCTACACATTTCTTTATGGTTGCCAGTCAAACAACCATCGGCAGGGTACTTTACTAACGTTGAACATCGCTCACGATGTCGCCAGAACCAAGGGGCACCGGATACGGAACATAGACCCACATATTTAACATCATATAAAATTAATAACTTTGTAGGAAAGGTACAGACCAGTATTTAAAACCTTGCGTACGTTTCAAAATGTACAAAAGACTTTTCTCTCACTCGTAATCTATTCACTACACAAAGTTAATGATTATCTTTGTCTCGTGTTAAGTTCCATTCTATCGCCAGTTTTCTGCTTCCCTTCACTGGTCTTTGAATTCTCCACCGCTTTCGAATGATGAGAGCTATATGGTTAAACATTTTTTCAAGATTTATTCAAGGCATTGTTCTCCAGGGGACAAAAATAAATAAAAAAAGAAAATCAGAAACCTTTTCGGATTTTAAATACGCACCAAAGTGCTATATATTAAAAGCGTAATCATAATTTATGCGTCGTCCCTATTTTCTTCCATAATCCATAAGGTTGGAAAGTGTATCATTGCTCATGAGTGAGCAGTATTTTTCTTCCTTATTTTATTAAAACCATCTTTGGAATCGAAATCTATCTTAAAATCGCCTACTAAAAATATTTTACAATCTTCGCCAAGTATATTACAACTATACTTCACAGTTTTAAATATTGTTTCGAATGTGCATCATAATCCATGAGTGTGCCGTGTTTGTCTTTCTTGGGTTGATTTCTACTTTAACGCCCCAACTCTCGCCAAGGTGGCGATCATTAAACATATAGAGGAACCATGACGATTTTTTGTATTTATGTGGCAATCGTAATTTAGAATTAAAATGGCGATTTGGAACAACCTGTAAGTACAGCATTCCGTTACATTTTTTTTTTATTTTGGGTTGTCAATTAATGTAGTTTTAACCCATTTATGCCTAGCGTCCCTTTTTTGGGACGGCATTTTCGCTATCAGTCGAAAACGTTATTTATTTTTCCTAGCCTTTATTCACGAGTATTGAACCTCAACTCCACAAAATATTATAACATGACCCAGTAGGATGTTGTCATTTCAATTTTTATACATCATGATTTAAAAAAAATCATCCCTTGTCCAAGAAGTTGACATCAGAAATCTAGCTATTATTGCTGGTATTGGCAAAAATCGAAGAAAGTCGCAAAAATAACTGGGCACGAATGGGTTAATAATTAAGTATCTTCAAATTCCTTAACTAGTGCGTTTATCACAATTTGTTCACTTTAGTTTTCATGTAGTTGTTTAGGGAGCGTTGAAACTTGTGCATAACTCCTAGAGACCCGTGACTTCCAATCTCGCCAAAGGGCGGGGAATTTTTAGGTTGGCGAAAGTAGGGGCGTTAAAATAGGAATCAACACTTTCTTGAACCATAAAGCACATCTTTGGAATTCAAATCTATCTTAACCTACGCCTATTGATACTGTTTTAAAATCTTCAAAACCAGGTATATTCGAACTATAGGCATATTCCAAATATATCTCGTAGACATTTTAAATACTGTTTGGAATGAGCATCCTAATCCATGAGTGTATCGTGTTTTCCTTCTTTGTTCCATAAAACACTTCTTCGGAATAGAAATCTATATTAAAATCGCCTACCAAAACTGTTTAACAACTTTCGCCAGGCATAGTCAAACTAAACTTCACCTTTATAAATACCATTTGGAAAGTGTATCATAATCTATGATGTGTACCGTATTTGTTTTCACTATTCTATAAAACACTTCTTCGGAATTAAAATCTATATTTAAATCGTCTACTAAAACTATTTTACAATATTCGCCAGGCGTTTTCTAACTATACTCAAAATATATTTATTTATAATAAATTGTCGCATTTTGGCACCCAGTTTATCGATCATTTATCAAAAATTGCAAACCTTGTGCGACTTTCCACATTTTATTAACGCCTCCCTCCCCCCTCCACATTATCTGGCAAACACATTTCAAAAGTGACTCGACGCGAAAATTGTACCAAAATCGTGTCTACACAAAAAGCAAGATTGAAATTAATAGTACTCTGGTGCTAATAAAAGAAGCACAAGTTCCCCCCCCCCCTTTCCTTGGAAAAATTTTGAGAACGCTGCTTCGTTACAAAGTACGAATTGAACGAGATGATTATAAATACTTTAACCTATACTTTCTGATGTCAGCAGGACGACTGAATGACAGAACAGCACGAAACAACTGAAAGTCCTTTCACAAACTAAAGGATAAGCACTGCTGTTACTATGATTGGAACAAACAAGATAATTAAGCGTTAACCCTTTAACGCACAGTGTTTCCGCGGCGGATTAATGCAAGTTTGTTGGTGGGGGCAGTTAGTTAGAAGATTGACATATACATCCATTTTATGGAAGTAAAATAAGACTTTTTACATTAATTTCTTTTGTCTCGGGGGGGGGGTTCGCCTCCTCCGCCCCCCTCTTTAATCCGCTCTTGCTGGAAACACCAAACTCTGACGTTTTAACTGTTGCCAGTCACGAAGAATAGATTTGATTTCTATAAAAATAGTTGCGGGTGACATAGCTCCACGAGAATCCTTTACTTTTTTTAGCACGTCTTTTCCCGTAAAAAAATTGTCACGATTATTTTTAAAAAGCACTGACATCTGCTGAAAAATGGAAGAATGCGAGAACAGCTGGATAGATTGCCCAATGCTGAAAAAAGGGCAGCCGTTGCCATTGCTCGACTTAACTACCAGCAAGATGGCGGACGATCAAAACGTTCATCGCGAGCCACAGATCCAGAGACCCTTTTTTGACGCAGCTGGCTGTGGTCAGCAAGATGGCGGACGATCAAAACGTTCATCGCGAGCCACAGATCTAGAGACCTTTTTTGACGCAGCTGGCTGTGGCGCACAGCCCCCTAGCCGTCTCTAGGGGGGTCTCTAGATCTGTGGCTGGCGATGAACGTTTTGATCGTCCGCCATCTTGCTGGTAGTTAAGTCGAGCGATGGCAACGGCTGCCCTTTTTTCAGCATTGGGAAAGGGTTGCGCTTCAAAGGGTTAAGCAGAAGTATAAATAAGTATAAATAAGACAAATGCGTTGGGAAAGGTGTTGTTATATTTGATGAGTTTGTCTTGATTTATCTTTTTTTTTATGTTATACATATATTTAACTTTATGAAACTGCAAATTATTTGCAGAGAAAATAACATGTTTTAAGAATGTTTAATAATCCACTGTAAAAATTTCTCTATCAATATAGGAAACTGGAAGTAAATTCGTAACTCAGGACGATGAAGAAGCTCAGAAAAAGATCAATGAGTTAGAAGAAGTATTAGACCAACTAAAAAATGAATTAGAGTTCACAAAGCAGAGAGAATCTATTTACCAAAATAAAGTACAGCAAGCTGAAAACAAAAAGACATCCTTGCAGCAAGAATTTAATTTGGTGAAGTTAGAGCTGCAAAAACAGACTACTAGAGCTGATAAGGCAGAATCTTTGGTGCTTGAGAAAGATGAGGATATAAAAGACAAGATAGCCGCCATCAAAACTTTGTCGGAGGAGGCAAGTCAAATGAAAACTGACATTGCAAATGCCAAAGAAGAAATAAAAAGGTATTAAGATGAATCTTTTTAGATCAATGTTTTATAGAATAGTGATTTTATCTATTATTTTTTTATCTCTCCCTCCTGTTATTTTAATTTCCTTTTCCCCCTCTTTTATAAAGATTAGAATGCTAGTAATTTAAAACCTCGAAATTTGTGAAAATGTAGCGTTGAAACATTTTTCAAAATATTGTAAAAACCCATGACAAATAGCACCGACGAATATACATTGCACTTCCGGCGCATAAACTTTCCTATATGATGAAACAAGAATAACAAATAGGGCCGGCGCACGGATTATGATACATTTTTTAATGTATAGCAGCACGGTACTGCGCATTTAAAATGTAAAAGTATTTCAGATTTTAAAAAAGAAAAAATAGATTATTTATTTACTTATTTATTTTCAGATTACGTGCATTACTAACCTATGAAGTCTAATTTCAAATTATATTTTAAAAAATTGCAGAAACTGATCTGCAAATAAATTAGTCATGATACGAGTTTGAAAATTCTAACAATACTGCTTTATAAATCATATATATTATTTTTTAAATATCTAATGAGAAGGTGAACACCACATGACTTCCTATTAAATTATAAATATTTTATTATATTAGAAACTTATTTCATTTGAAATTGACATACAATACTTCAATAATATTAAGGCTTAGCTATTTCTCTCCAAATGTAAGAAATATTGCCAAGCTGGGTTCAGTTTTAAAGACTTATTTTCGGTGCTTAATTTGACGATACTTCGCCAAAATTTTCCAATTTTGAGAGATTTTAGGGCGTAGCCAAAATAGAAATTGACCGCCGACTTTTAATTAATTGAAGGTATCCATTGACTCCAATGTATTGATAGTCTTTTGGGTGTCCCTGCAAATGAATTATCCAGTCGATTGGAATCAAAAAATGGAAATGCATAACTAGATGTTACAACAGTACTAAGTACAAAATTTCATCATTCTATGGTTAAAAGTTTTTTATGCGCATTTACTATTGACACAAAATTGGCGATATTTCAGCAAAACTCACCAAGCTCGATGGCAGCTGGCAAGATATTGGGCTTGGCTCAAACAATGAGTGTTTATAGACATAATGTACTCTTAATATCCATAGACCTTAATGTACTGAAATTCTTTTGGGTGGCCCTGTAAATAAACTATTCAGTTGATTGGAACAAAAAGGAAAGGTGTACAACTAGATGTTACTACAATCCTTAACATAAAATTTCAATCTTATACGGACAATAGTTTTAATATTGTTCTCTTAAAACACACAATGTTTCAAAAGAGATATTTCAAAGTGCGAAATTAATAATTTTTCAGAAAGCATGAAATAATGCTTACATAGAGTTTAATATATATTCTTGCATGTTTCATCAAAAATCAGTAGCATTCTTAGAGTTTTTGAGTACTTTTTATTATTCATAGTATTATGCAATGGAACGCTATAAAAAAGGGGACAAATATTAAAAAAAAATTTTGTCCATTTATTTAATTATATTTTTTCCCTGTTTAAAAAACACTGCGTAATCAGTATAAATGACACGAGTGAAAAAACTGTATTTTCATTTTCAAACGAAATGCATCACAATACTAAATCATTAGTAATGAACCAATATAACTAATTTAAGACCGTGCACGTTAAAGTGAGCTGGTGCACTTAAAATCTGTCGTGGCTCCAATGTTCTCCATGTTCAAATGCCTTGTGAATTCAGGTGCTGGGTCTCTGATCTAGAGGCTCTAAATTAGGAGACTACTCATAAGGACAGTTTTCTAAGCTCTCCTATAGTGAAACGAGCAATATCTCGGGCCCTTATAGCGGCCGAGCCTATTGGAAAGAAAAAAAAAATCCATGACTAAAAAGATCGTGATAATAAACTAATAAAACATCTATACATTAATTAAACTGACATTATTGTTAATGGCAAATCTTTTATTCAGAAAAGTCATTTTGAAAACTGCTTCGCCAGAATAATTTATAGAAAATTATTACTTTTTAAGCATTAAAAGCTTTCTTGGAAGAATAATATTAAAAGGAAAATTCCTTGAAGAGAAGTATAGGATTAGAATAGGGATTTCTAATACAAATACGATTCTTTGCATTTGTTCATATGATTTTTGACCTTTAGTTTCTTTTGTTATTACGTGATTTGTATGATTTCAATTGAAAAATAACCTCATTTTGTTATTGCATGCTTTCGTAACAGATCCGATCGGCTGCTTAACATAATGCGTGTTTACGCAAAATTGAAAAGCAATTATGCTTCATTTTAACATGAACGTTTCTTTTGCAGCCATTACAACGAATCTCTTTGCCAGTTATAGTGTAAAGGTACAGTTAGTGTTTAGTTTCAATTGAAAAATAACCAGACAGATAAATCATTGTAAATACATTGATTATGAAAGACGTACCTCTAAAAAAAATTGAGATATCGTTTATATTAAAAGTATTACAATAGATAAGATTTTATACAAAATTGTGTTAAATATGCGAGATAACGATATAAATGTTGATGCAACATCAGAATAAACTATGCAATTCAACAATTAAAGTTACCAGCTGAAGCTCTTTTCACGAAATACAAGATTATTTTTTACTATGATCAGTATTTATTTATTTATTTATTTATTTTCATGATTTTTTGCCCAGTTTCCCACTAATGACAGAAGTGCACATTCTATTTTTAAAAAATCAAGTCATCTTTTAGCTATATGTGCTAATTTTTTCAAGTCAATATTGGCACAATTTAATTTTTCAATAAATTTTTAATTTGATGTTCCCAATTGGGAACATTGGCCTGTAAAAGGTATAATAACACGGTTCAGTGGCGTAGCCAGAAATTTTTCATGCGGGGTGGGGGGTGTCACGACTACTGCAACTCACATATATGTTTGCGTGTGTGTGTGATAAAGGAGTGACGAATACACATTTTGTATAGCGAAAAATTCCTCATGGAGGGATTATGACCCCCTAGGCTACGCCACTGACAAGGTTACATTTCAGTTAAAATTTTGTAAATTCAGGCAAATGGCAGATAGTCAAAAAGTACTTTTGAAATTCAATGTATTTAAAAAATGAAAAGATTTCTACACAGACGAATGTCTGCTGAACAACTTGCAGTAATTGTCTTATTAAAATAATTGAAAGCACGCTATTGCTAAAACATTCCCGGTTAACATGCAGCTAGTGTATGCGAAATGGTGTCCTCCAAAAGCCTTAATGCAATCAAAGCAAATTTAAGTTTTGCTTCAATATAGGTCACTGAAGGATTTCAGAAGATGTCAAAAAGATCTGGACAGTGCCACGCACTTAACTGAAAAGTTGCGACGAGATCTTGATATACGCGAAGACCGACTAAAAGTGTTGGGCACTCAGAAAGATTCTCTTCAGATTGAACTAAAAACTAAGCAAGCCGAAGTATACTCATTAAAGGTAATTAGCTTTTGAATACGCTAATCTCGGTGGAATGATTGGATCTCAGAAAGATTCCTTTGTGAAGAATGATTTGAATCTCTTTGTTTTTAAGTATGAATTAAAGATCTTTTACATTAAGGCATTTAAAGGTTTGGGGGATTAAATCAATTGGAAAGAATTAACCCTTTAACGCGCAGTGTTCCCGTTCTGGGAACACCAAACTCTGACGCTTTGACTGTTGCCAGTCACGAAGAACAGATTTGATTTCTATAAAAATAGTTGCGGGTGACATCCCAGCAAACACACACAGGTTCTCTGAACGTCTATTAACGTTCAGAAAACGTCTTCTGAACGTCTATTAACGTTCAGAAAACGTCTTCTGAACGTTAACAGACGTTCAGAGAACCTGTGTGCGTTTGCTGGGATAGCTCCACAAGAATCCTTTACTTTTTAGCACGTCATTTCCCGTAAAAAAAATTTCACGATTATTTTTAACAGCACTGACATCTTCTGAAAAATGGAAGAATGCGAGAACAGCTGGATAGCTTGCCCAATGCTGAGAAAAGGGCAGCCGTTGCCATCGCCCGACTTAACTACTACCAAGATGGCGGACGATCGAAACGTTCATCGCGTGCCACAGATCTAGAGACCCTTTTTTGACGACAGCTGGCTGTGCCGGCACAACCAGCTGTCGAATCTATTCTGACTTCTTCGTGACTTTTGTGCCGGCCGGCACAGCCAGCTGTCGTCAAAAAAGGGTCTCTAGATCTGTGGTTCGCGATGAACATTTTGATCGTCCGCCATCTTGCTGGTAGTGAAGTCGAGCGATGGCAACAGCTGCCCTTTTTTCAGCATTGGGAAAGGGTTTCGCCTCAAAGGGTTAAAGGTTTGAGCGATTAAATCAATTGAAAAGAATTAAACAAACGTTGGATTCCAGGGTTCGTATACGGATCCTGGATTTGCTAAAACTCCGAATTTTTGAAATATTAACCTAAAATGATCTTATATTTAAAAGTGGTCTTATTTTTTACAAAATACGAAAAGAAGTTCTTTTGAGTATCTGAAATAGTAGGACAATTTTTCAAAAATTTGAGGTTTTAGCAAACTAAGGATCCATATGAACCCTGAAATTCTTTTTATCATATTTATGAGAGAGTAATTACTCTTCTTTAAGCTCAGTGAAATTTTGACATTTTAAAGGTCTGAGCTGCGAGGTTCAGTGTCGGATCTAGGAATTTTTTTGAGGGAAGGGCTTATTTTCGGAAAAGCTGATTTGACTCCTACAAAATGAACAAAAAAAGAGCAAAATGTTACTTTAAACCAATGAAAAATTTTTGGGGGAATTGATAATTTACAGAAAAAAACTATTTTTACCCGTCCAAAGTGTATAATAAAGCAGAATGTTACCCTTTAGCAATATCTGCTGGTCGTTTGAAGTCCCCTAGCCCATGGCCGCCCTTGTGGTTTTTTGTAGGGGGTGGGACAAGTAAAGGCTCCTGCCTCAAAAAGATATTATATTTTAGTGCTGAATCCCTTTTACGTCATACCAGTACGTAAATCATAACGGTAATATGGGAGCTAGGGGGGTATGGCCCCTCCCTACCCATAGGTATGGGTGCCCATTCTCTCCGCCCCCCCCCCTCGGATCAACCACTGGTGAGGTTCGTACTGAAATTTGTGAATGCGTTTACATGCACTCATTCTATGTGTTTTCTTGTACTTGGCCTTCACATGCTCATAATTCTTAATGATAAAGGTACCATTGCAAATTTAACAATAACGTAACATGTTATGAGAAAATCCACGGACAAACAATTAGGAAAAATATATATACAGGTAAGGTTGCACGAGAATTCGTGGTATAGTTTTCAAATGTATTGGAAAAAGAGGGGGCTGGGCCCTCAAGTTTTCTCTGGCATGCATATGAAGTGCATGTAACTGGGTAAATTATTTTAGGGGTTCGAGGATTTCGGGGGCTTGAGTCTCAGGGTACCGTAGAACAGATTTTACTCTTATGCTTCTATGGACAGCCAGAGTGCACCGAAAAGACACGAAGTCGCAAAGAAATACGACGATGTCGCAAGTTTTTTGTTTTTCATTTGTTAGTTAATAATTCCTTTGAAATATATATTGAAGTGTTTGAACTTCCAATCACAAATTGTAAAACATCAATGGATTTTTCGTAAAATACACTCCGCTGTAATTGATGAATAACAGCTTTATATTATTTCTAATAAATTGAATGTCACAGAATAAATCCTCTACTCTCAATACCTATTTGGGGAAACAACTCTTTTAACCCATTAACGCGCAGTGTTCCCGCTCTGGGAACACCAAACTCTGACGTTTTGACTTATGCCAGTCACGAAGAATAGATTTGATTTCAATAAAAAAATAGTTGCGGGTGACATAGCTCCACGAGAATCCTTTACTTTTTAGCACGCCATTTCCCGTGAAAAAAATTGTCACGATTATTTTTAACAGCACTGACATCTGCTAAAAAATGGAAGAATGCGAGAACGGCTGGATAGATTGCCCAATGCTGAAAAAATGGCAGCCGTTGCCATCGCTCGACTTAACTACCAGCAAGATGGCGGACGATCGAAACGTTCATCGCATGCCATAGATCTAGAGACCCCTTTTTGACGCAGCTGGCTGTACGCGCAGCACAGCCAGCTGTCGTCAAAAAAGGGTCTCTAGATCTGTGGCACGCGATGAACGTTTCGATCGTCCGCCATCTTGCTGGTAGTTAAGTCGAGCGATGGCAACGGCTGCCCTTTTTTCAGCATTGGGAAAGCATTGCATCTCAAAGGGTTAAAAATAACCTTAACAACCTTTTAAAGTAATTTGAATATAAATATGCAAACTTATTTTATATCCGGGTAATTTCTGATCTGTCCAAAATAGAAAATGCAATGATTGATTGAATGAGCTATATTTGAATCTTAAAAATCATTTAGATATACACAATAGAAACTCATTTCGCGTGAATTTTTGACCTGTCTGAAATAGAAACAGGTCATTAAATTTGGGATTTACGGAATGAATCAGCACCGTTTCAATCACTGAAATAAGAGGCTACATATTTATCGTGTCAGGTAAGTGTAAAACAAATGTTTCCTGATGACTCAGATGATGGAATACCCATCATATATTACATCAGAAGTAACTGCTGTAATAGATCCTCCTCACATTGTTGTCCGCTCTGAAATTATTTCCTCTTCGTTTATTTTTAGAAACAGTTCATTGAAATAAACAGCATTCCTTCGATATGATAAATTAACAAGTAAATGTACGCAGCGGTTCAATCAATACAGGTAGTGACGTAGTAAATCTAACCGACTGTAAATTAGTTCCTTGTAGTTTTCAATTAAGTGTGTTTTATAAATTTAACTTGTGAGAATATACGTGGAAATTACGCATTCCATTGGGTAAAAACCAAAGCAGACTCACGTCCGTTTCAGTACGCTAGAATGGGAACTCAATCTATTTTTCAGTATCTGGAAGACGAATTGGGGAGAGAAGTGCCCCCCATTATGTGCTGGGCGTGCTTTTGTGGTTTCACGTGTTATCCTTTGTCGGCGAATCCCCACTGGTCATTAAAAACCAATAAATTCTTCGCTCCTGCACTGTTTTACCCCCCTTTTACAAAGCCTTGACCATTAAAAACTCCCCTGCAGGGCCGTGGTAGCCCAGTGGTTAAGGCGTTGGACTCGTAACCGGAAGGTTGTGGGTTCGATACCGGCGTACCACTAAAGACCACCGTGTACATGCGGTGTACGTGCACGTTAAATCCGTGGTTCCGAAAGTCCTCTCGGCGGTCGCTAGCAGTTTCCGAGGGGTGCCAGCCAATATTCAGACGTCCCCCACCTTCTGATGAGGTTCCAAATTGTGGCGGGAAATTCCGGGAAGGACGTATATGTAGCTCTAAGCGACACATTCAGTGACGCAAGCTGTCCTCTCCTGGCAAATAAACAAATAAACTCCCCTGCAGCGTCCGGCAATCGCACGTGAATCTAAGGCTACTCTCCACATCGAGCGCTTCCCGCTTGCCGCTACCAGTAATGGGCCCTTAGGGGTGGCCAATTCTCACTTGGAGGCAATAAATTTTTCCCACCACAGAGAAAGAGGGAGATACTCCGGTATTAAACCGACAAAGGGTAATTGGGGATCGTGGATAATATTGCGGTTTCACACCTCCCCCATCTATTGCTCTGTCGAGGACAGTCCGCTGTAGCCCGGCGGAAAGCGCAGCCAAATATCCCCATTCAAATAAATTATACGGCGGGAAGCACTGGGTATGGACAATGGCCTTAAGCGGGCCTTAAAGGCCAAAGTAGACTCACGTCCGATTCCCGGGCGCAGCAGGGTATGAGGGGAGTTTTTTTAACGGTCAAGGCTTTGTAAAATTGGGGAAACAGTGCAGGGGCGAAGATGACCTTTTAATGACCAGTCGGGATTCGCCGACAAAGGATAACCCGTGAAACCACAAAAGCACGCCAAGCACACTGAAATATACATTGATACACAGATACTGAAATGTACATTGATTTCCCTTTCTAGCGTACTTAAACGGACGTGAGTCAGAGCGAGGCTTAAGGCTAGCTCACTTTCTTAACCCTTTGAGTGACTCCTTGACTCCTTTCACTGGTATACGGTTTTCACTGCAGTATACTGACATTTTTTATCTGAATACATGCATAACATGACAGTTTCTATAAAGTTTGAACTTAAATATAGAGAACGAATTTTTTTTTTCTTTTTTCTTTTTTTTTTCATCCACACGGGGGGAGCATTGGGAACACGTGCCCCTCCAACTTAGTTAAGAAAATTATTCATTTAAAAACTTTCAAAACTCGAACAAACTTCGCTATTTCTTCTCTTAAATATGTTATATCCCGCCCCCCCTCCAAACTTTCCAGTCACGTTAAGCTCATGTTTAACCAAATTGGTTTTTACATTGTTAAAACTGTCTCAAGTCAGTGGCGTAAGCATACATTTTTTCAAGAGGCAGGCGGGCCATTCTTCTTCTTATTATTATTATTAATCTTGAATACTGGTGTAACTCATTCGCTCCTATCCATGTGGGATAAAATGAGGACGATTCTTTTCTCTGCAAGGACGTATTTAAGGGGAGTCCTGGGGACCGCCCCATCCCCCGAAATTGTGATTTTTGTTACTAAAATGATAGGGTCTTTTTGTGAAAAATTTTGCCTTTTTTACCATTTGGACCACGTGCAAAATTTTTGGACCCTCTCCAAAATGTTTTTATGGATACGTGCCTGCTGCTGTGCACAGCGTTGCTTCCTAACTCGGCGTTTTATAAGCCTTTAATCACCCATGTTCGGGTTTAATATTCGGTAACGCCCCCCATCCTGCAACTGCCTGATGACGTTTCTGCTCTTTCAAAATTTTTTAAGTGTTAAAAATTTCATTATTATTATTTATCATCATTAATATTATTGTTGTTAAAAAATACGGTTAGTCCCCCACCTCTCCATGTTCAGCTGTTAACCCTTTGAGGCACAACCCTTTCCAAATGCTGAAAAAAGGGCAGCCGTTGCCATCGCTCGACTTAACTACCAGCAAGATGGCGAACGATCGAAACGTTCATAGCGTGCTACAGATCTAGAGACCCTTTTTTGACGACAGCTGGCTGTGCCGGCACAAAAGTCACGAAGAATAGATTGGATTTGTCAGAATAGATTCGACAGCTGGTTGTGCCGCACAGCCAGCTGTCGTCAAAAAAGGGTCTCTAGATCTGTGGCACGCGATGAACGTTTCGATCGTCCGCCATCTTGCTGGTAGTTAAGTCGAGCGATGGGAACGGCTGCCCTTTTTTCAGCATCGGACAATCTATCCAGCTGTTCTCGCATTCTTCCATTTTTCGGCAGATGTCAGTGCTGTTAAAAATAATCGTGACAATTTTTTTACGAGAAATGATGTGCTAAAAAGTAAAGTATTCTCGTGGAGCTATGTCACCCGAAACTATTTTTATAGAAATCAAATCTATTCTTCGTGACTGGCAACAGTCAAAACGTCAGAGTTTGGTGTTAAAGCAGTAACATTAAAACACTGGTGCGATAGATTCTTTTTTTTTTTTACAGTCAAAATCTGGAACGATCGTTTTTATCTTTTAGCATGTGATGAAATGATATTGCTGTACTGAAGTTGCCTCCTTTCGTCGTTTTAGGATGAGATAATTTACAGACTTGGGCACTCAGAAACACTTTCGAAATATCCTCCCCTTGTAACTCTTGATTTCCTTATCGGAACTTTTTGAGAGATCTTTTTAGACAAGTACGGAAAACGGGAAGGAGGAATGAAGATACCATACCACACACAGCCACTTCCAACTTCAGATGATATGCACACCATTGGTATCCATGCAAAACATCGGTTTTTAGCATTTGATGGATCTAGTAATTAAAAAACTTTGTAAAAAACACACATAAGAAGTAAAAGGAAAAAGGATACGCGTTTCGTTCAAAAATTGTTTTGAACTTCTTCAGTCCAAGCTCTTCGACGTAAAGAACACAGGGAACTGAAAAGAGAAAAAAACAAGCAAGATGTTGCCACAAGGGGCAAAGAAAAGTCGAACAAAAACCACGGAGAGGGGAGAAAAAAATTAAAAAGGGGGATAGAAAGGAAAGGAAAGAAGCACAAAAAATACAGAAATAAAAAAGGAATAAAGAAAAATAATAAAAAAAGGGAACACACAAGTACAAACACACACACAAAAAAGAGAAAACAGAACAAACAAACAAAAAACAAATAGCACACGAAATTTTTTTTTTTTTTTTTATAAACCACGAACAGGACAGCACAATAAATATATATATAATAAATATATATATATATATATATTTTTTTTTTAAATAAAAACGAAAAAGAAAGACAGTAACACACGTACATACACATTAAAGAAACAGGGGGGGAAAGGGGGGGGTAGACGAAGAAAGTGAAAAGAACCTTACAACAGCAACTTCCAAGCAGAATGAACGAAAGGAACGGAAGAACCATCGTTCACAAGACGATCTAAGTGCTGGGTGATGGAAAAACCTTCCAAAAAATCCAGATGGGACAAAGACTGAGGAGTGCACAAAATCTTAGCCTTAGAAAACTGAAATCGATGATTGGAATTCCAACAATGTGAGGCAATAGAAGATTTGGAAAGTTCGTGCTTAGAGACATATCTCTCATGCTCTTTGAGCCTAAATTTGAGAGCTCTTCTGGTCTGACCAATATAGCCCAAATCACAAGATTCACAAGGAATATAATAAACACCCCAACGGTTCTCAGTAGGAATAGGATCTTTAAGGGAAGAAAATTTAAGTTTATTAACAGGTTTAAAAATGACTTTGAAACCGAAATTTTTGAGAAGTTTAGAAATTTTGTAGCATAAAGGTGAAAAGAAAGGTAGTACAATTAATTCGTTGTGAAAATTAATAGTATTAGTAGAAGTATTAGGCTTATTAAATTTAGAAACAGCTTTATCAATAATAGAGGGGCTAAAACCACGAGAAACAGCTAAGGATTTTAAGTAACTAATTTCATTATTAAGAGAAGAAGAATCAGAGCAAATTTTGATAGCACGAAACACATAAGTGTAAAAAGCAGAAAGTTTTTGCTGGTAAGGATGATTAGATAGGGCATGAGGAGGTAAAGATATAGAAAAGGGCTTGCGGAAAACAGAAGTAGAGAAACCGTCAGGATTCCTAGAAACAAGAACATCCAAAAAAGGTAAAGAATTGTTGCACTCCTCTTCTAGAGTAAATTGGATACACGGATCAACAGAATTAACGATCAAAAGTAAATTAGAAATATCACAATTGGAATCCACTAGAACGAAAGTATCGTCAACATATCTGACCCAGCACGGAAAATTAAAGACCTTAGATACTTTCGTTCTAGTGGATTCCAATTGTGATATTTCTAATTTACTTTTGATCGTTAATTCTGTTGATCCGTGTATCCAATTTACTCTAGAAGAGGAGTGCAACAATTCTTTACCTTTTTTGGATGTTCTTGTTTCTAGGAATCCTGACGGTTTCTCTACTTCTGTTTTCCGCAAGCCCTTTTCTATATCTTTACCTCCTCATGCCCTATCTAATCATCCTTACCAGCAAAAACTTTCTGCTTTTTACACTTATGTGTTTCGTGCTATCAAAATTTGCTCTGATTCTTCTTCTCTTAATAATGAAATTAGTTACTTAAAATCCTTAGCTGTTTCTCGTGGTTTTAGCCCCTCTATTATTGATAAAGCTGTTTCTAAATTTAATAAGCCTAATACTTCTACTAATACTATTAATTTTCACAACGAATTAATTGTACTACCTTTCTTTTCACCTTTATGCTACAAAATTTCTAAACTTCTCAAAAATTTCGGTTTCAAAGTCATTTTTAAACCTGTTAATAAACTTAAATTTTCTTCCCTTAAAGATCCTATTCCTACTGAGAACCGTTGGGGTGTTTATTATATTCCTTGTGAATCTTGTGATTTGGGCTATATTGGTCAGACCAGAAGAGCTCTCAAATTTAGGCTCAAAGAGCATGAGAGATATGTCTCTAAGCACGAACTTTCCAAATCTTCTATTGCCTCACATTGTTGGAATTCCAATCATCGATTTCAGTTTTCTAAGGCTAAGATTTTGTGCACTCCTCAGTCTTTGTCCCATCTGGATTTTTTGGAAGGTTTTTCCATCACCCAGCACTTAGATCGTCTTGTGAACGATGGTTCTTCCGTTCCTTTCGTTCATTCTGCTTGGAAGTTGCTGTTGTAACTTTCTTTGTCTACCCCCCCCCCTTTCCCCCCCTGTTTCTTTAATGTGTATGTACGTGTGTTACTGTCTTTCTTTTTCGTTTTTATTTAAAAAAAAAATATATATATATATATATATATTTATTGTGCTGTCCTGTTCGTGGTTTATAAAAAAAAAAATTTCGTGTGCTATTTGTTTTTTGTTTGTTTGTTCTGTTTTCTCTTTTTTGTGTGTGTGTTTGTACTTGTGTGTTCCCTTTTTTTATTATTTTTCTTTATTCCTTTTTTATTTCTGTATTTTTTGTGCTTCTTTCCTTTCCTTTCTATGCCCCTTTTTAATTTTTTTCTCCCCTCTCCGTGGTTTTGTGTTCGACTTTTCTTTGCCCCTTGTGGCAACATCTTGCTTGTTTTTTTCTCTTTTCAGTTCCCTGTGTTCTTTACGTCGAAGAGCTTGGACTGAAGAAGTTCAAAACAATTTTTGAACGAAACGCGTATCCTTTTTCCTTTTACTTCTTATGTGTGTTTTTTACAAAGTTTTTTAATTCCTTTATCGTTTAACACCAGTATTTTGAGTGTTTTTTCCATTTGATGGATCTATTACTTTGTAGAACGCAGTGCATTTTGTGGTTATCGTCTATCGGGCGAATAAAGTAACACAAACGAGGTCTTTTATACAGGGGGATTGAAAATTCTCTGGAAAATAATGTAAAAGGTGGTAGAAGGAGCCAAAACGGTTCAGAATCATGCAGCAGTGTGGGCTCAGAAACGTTGTCTTCAGGTACCCATTGATAATCAACTTGGAAGAAGTGTTCGGCTAATTTCTTAATCGAGTTTCACTAACAATATGCTTTTCTCCGATAGTTTCATCAATGAAATGAAATAGAATTTGTAAACTATCCGTTTTAGTCTAGTGCTTTTCTGTGAAACATGCTCTTTCAAACTCTTTTGTTTGCTCTGTGACAACATTTGTCAAAAACAAACGTTTTTGACAAATGTTGGTCGGGAAGTTCATATTACTTCAACACATGTTCCAAAGTGATTATTAACTGGTACATGAAGAAAACGTTTCCGACCCCACATTGCAGTGTGATTCCGAACTATCTTGGTTCCCTCTACCATCCCCCTTACATGTTTCCCCCCAAGAATTTAGAATCCCCCTTGTGTATATCTCTGGAGTTTTTTTTTTTTTTTTTGATTTTGTGTGATTAAGGCAACTCTACACTAGTGCGATCTGCCAAGGATGAAGGGGCCTTGGTAGGAGGAATTTCTAAGGGGTTCTAACGCGTACTCGCGTTACATCTGAAGAAAACCTACCGAAACTCCAGACCGTTAGATAGACAGACGCGCGATGGGACTAGAACCCGGGACTTTCACATGTACATCTCTGGAGAAATTCACCTTTTTTTTTTCTTTTCATTTCATAGGCAATTTATGAACAGTTTTAAATTGAAGCACGGTTTAAAACAGTACACATCATTTTGATGTGTTTTAAGAAACAATGTCAGCCATCGATGGCTTTGTAAACCTTACAGTTCTAGGTTCAGGTTGAGCCTAGTATAGAAAGCGATGGGCAGCAACGACGAGCACAGAAGGGAAACCCCCATCGCCGCGTGTTTGCAACGATGGTAGAGAACTGGTTAATTATAGAGATGAGTTCGGGCTCATTTTTTGAAGCCCGAGCCCGAAGACTTTTAATCCGAGCCCGCCCGAGCCCGAGCAATATTGTTTAAGTCGGAGCCCGAGCCCGAAATTTTAGCTAAAGATAAATAAAATTCAAAGAAGTAATTCTTTGATAGAATACAATAAATTTTGCCGTTTCTGCAAATTAAAGACAAATATAGTTGCAAATTTTTAATGCACTTTCTAATTCTTTATATCTATGTTTATGAAATAATGTCGGATCTCATGACTAACTAAGCAATAAAAGCCGCCGTTTCGAAATACCCAAAGAGCTTCACGCGCCTTCTAGGCACCCGTGCCGCTATTTTTTTTATAAGTACTTTTATTTTCCATATGAATAACTTTTTAAAAATCTGTTTCAGGGAGAATGTTCAATAAAATAGAAATTTTTCACGAGCCCGAGCCCGAATGCAATTGTGAATTACAGAGCCCGAGCCCGGTTCCGGTCCGGGCTCGGGCTGAGCCCGTCTCATCTCTAGTTAATTATACGCTATGCAGTATTTATTGACGCAAACATGCGGTAGAACATTTTTCTGTAATGAATGTGTTCTATGTGATTTAACTTTTTTTTTTTTTTTTTTTTTTAAAGGCTGATATTGCTAATATAACGAAAGAAAAGAACACCCTGGCTCGCAGGACCGCTCTATTAGAAGACAGATGCACCGACGCGGAAATCAAACTGGAGAGCGCTATAAAAACTAACTCAGCTCGGCAAAAGGAACTGGATATGATAGCCAAAGAACTCGAGGAAGCGAGCAGCAAAGCCCGTGAGCTGACCAAGCAGAAAGACGCTCTGTCTGCAGAAGTGTTGAAACAAGAGCAGGTGAGTGAAAGGTGAAGCGGGAAGAATATACCGGTATAAGAGAAGGTTTTTTTTTTAAATATTTGAGTCGTGTCCGTTCGCACGTCTTATTATGTCATTTTCCAGCTTTTTGTCTCGAATCGCGGGGTGAATAAACTGAGCTTTTGCATACAGCATTAATATAAAATTTTTTCTTTCTTTTCGTTTCTCCTGACAAGAAAGTCGTTTTTGAATTCAGTGCAAAAATCATCGAAGGTGCATCTTAGCCCTTTAACGGGCAGTGTTCCCGCTCTGGGAACACCAAACTCTGACATTTTGACTGTTGCCAGTCACGAACAATAGATTTGATTTCTATAAAAATAGTTGCGGGGTAACATAGCTCCCACGAGAATCCTTTGCTTTTTAGCACGTCATTTTCCGTAAAAAAAAAAAAAAATGGTCACGATTATTTTTAAACAGCACTGACATCTGCTGAAAAATGAAAGAATGCGAGAACAGTTGGATCGATTGCCCAATGCTGAAAAAAGGGCAGCCGTTGCCATCGCTCGACTTAACTACCAGCAAGATGGCGGACAATCAAACGTTCATCGCGCGCCACAGATCTAGAGACCCATTTTTGACGACAGCTGGCTGTGCCCGCCTCAAAGTGTTAAAACATACTTCAGCCTTATTTCTCTTTCTCAGTTCATTGCGTACAAAGTGTATCGTAATCCATGCGTCCTTCCCTATTATGATTTTTTTTTTTTTTTTTTTCAAAATGTTTAAAGGTACATCATAATTCGTTCGTCGGCTCTATTCGTCTTTCGAGTAACGGTTGTAATGGCACATCAGTAGGTACAGCCTCATCCAAGATGGCGATTGCGAAATTATATATGGCTAGAACAGGTAATATACGGCTAAAGTAGGGTCTAAAACTGGAATAGAATCCAAATTTTTGCATAACATTATATTATGCAACATTAGGAAAATTAGTATACTGTCAATAAATTGCTAAAATATATATTACCATGCAAAATTTCTGGTCCAATATGAAATTGCGATCTTTAAGGAGAGATTCTGTAACCTGATGGTTGCCAATTTTCAATTACCAGTTTTAAATAATAAAGATGAAACAGGGTTATCAGAACAAGTATCAGAGAATTGTATAATTATGTAACATTATTGGCGCTTAGTCGTCCAGATTGGGAGAAAAAATACTGGGAAAATGGTCTGCGATAAAATATGTAAGTACCAAATTTAGATATTTGTACATGAAGGCGTGAAATAAAAAAATTAAAAAAACCCGCTACATTTGGCTCTTTATGGACCTCACATATTTTTGAGATAAAGAAACATAGGACGGCTTCATAGTTTTCATTAACATTTTTTTGTTGTGATTTCGTTTCTTTTTGTAAGTAGTCCTCTTTCAGTTTACTTCACTATTATTGTTATTTAATATCTATTAGATATCTTGGATCTGTAAACGGCTTTCCTAATTTGATTATTGTGTGGCTTTGAGTAAATCATTTTTTCAGATATGGTGTACGAAAATAAAATTTTGAAACTCTTCCATTAATAGGGTGCGTAGTTTGTCAGAAAAAATTAATATTGGCTTGAACTGGCGTTCGTTGTCGCCAAATATATTCACATTATGATATTAATACACAAATAATTTACGATGCTCGTGATAAAATCAGAATGAAGTTAACACACATTTTTGAGGTACTTTGGTTGGCACTTGGTAAAATACCAAAATTTCGCTCATTGATAGCTAATCAAAAATACTTTTCCAGATTTTATGATTTTGTCTTTCTTTATGTTGTACCCTTCAGCTGAATTTTAAGCCTTTAATAACTTTGAAAGTATCTCAAATTTTTGATGATCGGCAGTCAGATTTGTACACTGACTTACATTATATTTTTAACTAGAAGTCAAAACCTGTTGTGGAGGCAATTACAACGGGCGCTAGAAAAAAAATTTGACGAAAATATGCCTACACCCAAAATATATTTCATCATCGTCCACCTAAAATAAATAAATTCATATTCAATTTTTATTATATACCCAAATCGAATTTCATTTTCTTCTGGAAGCGTGTGGAAACGGAAGATTTCGTTTTGTGTAAACAGCGCCTCTTATATCAATGCTTCTTTCAGACGGTCAGTTTAGTGAAAAAAAAATTAAACTATGCTACTGAAAAAACTATTTTTAACGAATTGGAATAGCAACTTTCCCTTCAAAGCCTGATGACAGTGACTTCAATTTGATGTCATGTCAACTGCGACAACTATTTTGTCACGCAAATGATTCACTTTTACTTTCGGAAATATAATGGAGCTGAAAATTGCGAAAAATCGCTTAAAAATCAGGGAACTGGTGGATTTTCAGATTTTTAAAGCAGCGCAGATTGTTTTCTATATTTTTATGTATAATTATGAAAATTTTTAAGCGGGTTGTACAAAGGGTGTATATGTTATTACGCTTTATATGCTTAACTTTTTAATTTTATTGAGGAATGGTGGTAAAAGTGTTATCTTGGAGTGGTTCCCCAGAATAGTTAGAGAGTCAGTGAATCAGTGAGTCACTGATCAGCGCAACTATATAGTAGGATAATTGATATGCAAAGATTTATTGAAAGCGATTTAGTTCTCATCTTCTCAAACGTCGTTTGTCATTTCCAAAGTTTTATCACAGCACGTACACTCTCTCATTTTCACTAAGTAAATTCCGGCGTTCAAAAGCGATAAATTCTATGTCACTGACTGCTTCTTATCATCTGAAACAGTGCTGTCACCTTCAGTGTATCCCCAGCAACACTCATTGCACTGATAACGTAAAACAATCACATCAAGTGGAGTAACTTATCTTTACATTCTCAAGAATGAACTACTGAACGTCTTGGACAGTCTATTCTTCGAACAAACTAAGCATGTCGTGTGTGAACCTTGAACAGTTTAATATTAGCAAAATGTGCATTAGCAACTAAAATAAATTTCAGAACGTTTCTTCTCAGAGTTTACAGTGCACTCATTTAAATAACAAACATGCATATCCCTTATGCTACTGCCAGAAAAATCTTTAAAACATAGAAATCGCATCCCAAAATTGGGCGAGGCGACCGCAGTCTATTCAAGAAAAAAAATATTGTATTGTTTAAGTTTTTTTTTTCCTGGATATTTTTTAATTCTTTTGAATCCAACATGGCCGAGCGGTTAAGAACTGAACATAGTATATGGCTGAATTTTGAAGAGCTAGGGTTCTAGTCTATTGCCTGGTTGTCGATCAAACGGTCTGGAATTCGGGGGGCTTTTCTCTAGATGTAACGTAAATACGCGTTAGAAACCCCTTCGAAAGTCCTCCGCCCAAGGCATACAACCTCCTTCCTTAGGTAGAAAGCCCTCGTGTAACTTTGCTTTAAAACACAATATCAATATCAATTCATAATTCATACAGATTATAAGTTCTAAAAGTGCATGATAAAACTTGAAGAAGACACATGTGAAGAACCCTTCTAATTTTTCGCGAACCGTGGGTCAAAACACAAAACTACATAATAATTAGATCAGTGACTCAAAAACTTTTTCCATAAGCAGTTTCAGGATATTATTAAATATTAATTATTTTATTCTTTGTGAGACTTTATAAACATCTAAAAGTACATCTAAAGAAATTTATATTCCTATTTATCAGACAACACTACTAAAATATTGGGACTTGGAACAGTGGCGTACACAAAAGAGATGGCTTATATCCCTCCGAAAAGTTTTTTTTTAAATTTATTTTGTTTTATTAGAGCAAAATGTTCAAACACTTTTCAAATTCTTCAATAATAATAATAATAATAATAGTAATAATAATCTTAGATTAGGTGGTTTAGCATGTTCCCTTTTTGTCCTCCACTCTCCCATGTTACATGCCAATTCAAGCTAAAGATGGCAGTGTTATGGTAAACTATGACTGCACAAATCTTATCGCAAATTTAAATATTTACCATTTATAGTAAATGTTTTTTTTTTGGAATAAATTTCATCATTTGTTATTAAATTGATATAATGGAATACGCATTAGAATAATTCAAAACGACGTTGTTTGTAATCTTCCAGACGATAACAGATCTTCGAGGGGAAGTTAAAGTTCAGGAGGATAAATGTAACAGCTTAGAAAAGGAACTCGAAAAATCGAAGCTATTCTCTGTCGGTTTGCAAGACAGCATCAAGCGCCAAGAAAAAGCAAAAGAACGTTTGATCAAAGAAATCGCTGCTCTCAATCGGAATATTGAGGATTCCCGGAAAGAAATCACGCGTCTTGAATTAAATATTTCCGAAATGGAGAAGACTGAAGTAAAACTTCGGCAGTCACTGAATGACGAGCAAGAGAGGTATAAACACCTTGCTGAAGACGAACGGCACTGCAGGAGACTGTTGGCAGAGTCCAGGCGTGAAGCTGAAGAACTTCAAAGTCAGCAAACCATGTCGAAGAAGCACGCCGAGCAATTGCAGAGCTTGAATCAAAGTCTGGACGAGCGGTGCAAGAGAATGGGCACGAAATTCAAGAGTCTTACGGAAGAGTTGGGAAGCACGAAAGAATCGCATAAGCAAGAAGTGAAAAACACCGAAGAGTTGAAGATGAATCTGGTGCGCAAAGAGTCCCAAGAACAAATCTTGCTGAAAAACTTGGCTGACATGGAACATCTTGTTCTCACTCTGAAAAATAAAGCAAAGAATTTACTCGAGGAAAAGAATGTTCTCAATTTAAAACTGACCGAGAAAGAAAGAGAAATAACCGATTTGAAAGAGAATATTCGACTTTTGCAGCAGGAAGTAACTACTTTAGACAGGTGTGTCAACGATAGGGTCAATGATATCAAGCTATTAAAAATTCAGATAGCTCAAATGTCTAGAAGTAAAGCGTTGATGAGCGAGCAAGTTGATCAAATGGACGTTACCAGACAAGAATTGGCCAATACACAAAACCGACTCATGGAGGAAAAAGTAAAATCTAAAACTCTGGAAGGAGAGGTTCAAAAACCGGTCAATTTGCATAGGTAAATGGGTCGATTTATCTGATATAAAATACTTTTACATTTATTATTATTTGAAATTTACTATGCTGTGTTTGTTAATTCAATCAAATAATTTGGTTGATTTAAACCAAATAAACCATTAAAACAAGTTGCTATGTTAAATTAACAAAACATTTGTTAATTTTAACTAAATTATTTTGTTAAAATCAAAAAATATTCGTTAAAACAGAAAATTAAATTAACAGAATGGTTAAATTAATAGATTGTTTTGCTAAAATAACCAAATAATTTCAACAATATTATTTTGTTAATTTAACAAAAATTTTGCTACAACCGCTATTTCAAATGGAGGATTTTATTGATTTAATAAAATTTTTGTTGTTTTATTTACCCAATTTTTTTTACCCAAATTTTTTTTCCGTATGCAGTTTTATTTTTTAATATTGTTGAACCTCGTAATAAATTGTATCCATAGACTCTCCCCTGACAAACATGATGTTAGCTTTCTTGCTTGAATTTCAAATTAGAGAGACTTTGGTGTCCATGTCTTGTAGAAAAATTTAAAAAGCCGAGAATTCATCGAAAATTTTGATCAACTCGCGTCTGTGCACATAGTGGACTTTTGTGAAATTTACCACGACTACACCGACTAAAATGCCTTAAATTCGCAAATAGAAATTAATATATATATAATACATAAATAATATAGAATTGTTGTATAAATAAGTAAACATTGCATGCCTTCCATAAAACTTTCCATACCACACTTGCAATGTTTCATGACATATTTTAGATGGAGAATTCTCGAAGGTACTGATCCCGAGAAAGCTCAGCTCGTTGCGAAAAATCAAGCACTGCAGAAACAACTTGTGAGGAGAATGGCAGAACTGGACGATGCGAAAGTAGAATTTCGAGAAAAAGAGAGACTGGCCCAAGAACTCCAAGAGCAACTCAAACGGCGTTCAGACACAAGCATTGAGGAGCAGCTGTGGGCGTGCAAGAAAGAACTAGGTGCAAGAACAGAGAGGGTGAAGTGCCTGACGGCAGAGAACAGTATGTTCCAAAGCCTTTGCAAGAAATATGAGCATGAGGTACTGGCTCTAAAGAACCAACTCAGGGAATACAAAATAAAAGTCTTAGAATCAAGAGCAGCCAATAAAAGAAAAGTAATCTGAAAAATAAGACATACTTTGAAGTCAGTTTTTTAACATATTAAACCTTTTCAGGCAGCTTTGTAAATAAAGACATTTAAAGTAGGAATTCTTGTGTTTTCTGATGAAATTTTCAATATATGTAGTACGTTGTTTCAAAGTCAGCAAATACTGAATGCGTATGCTTTAAGGCAGCGGTTCCCAACCCGCGGGGCGCCCCCCCCCGGAAGGCACCATGCGTTTGAAAGGGGGGGGGGCACAAGGAAAATAAGCAAAGAGCAAGTGATAATGCACGTTTAAAAAAGTCATTAAAAAATCAATTTTATTTATTCTTATTTTTACTCCAAGACATATCTATTTTCGCTTAAAATGTTTATTCAACTTTACCAATAACATTATTTCGTAGAAAAGGACTAAATTTTCATTGCTGAAGAATAAAAACTGTATGTGTGCTAAGGAGTGTGAGGGGGGGGGTTGCATCGTAAGTTATTCCTTTTTTTATTTTTTTTTATGAGGGGGCACAATGTTAATAGGTTAGGAATCGCTGCTTTAAATTGTTGCAGTGGCGCACCCAGGATTTTAGTTTAGGGGGGGGGGGGGCTGGGAACACTTATACTCACGAATTCTCATTAAAAAATTCTTGATACGTTAAAGATTGTAGGTAAAAATATAGATGTAACAGATTAAAATCTCTTTCTTTCCTATTTTCCATATTTCAAAAATATGATATGATTAAATGTTAAGATTGCATCAAAAATCGATCTAAGAACTAGTTGTGATAGTAGATAAGGTTTACTTCTTTTCCCATAATTATCAAAGTACGTTGTCTTTGAATAGTTCATCATTTAATATATGGTCATAGAAGTAAGAGGGTTTTTTTTTTCTGAAAGTGAGAGTGGATAGATTAAACCTGAATTTAAGTGGAGAAATATATTGAATATTGACAATTTTACAAAGAACAAAACACTATTAAATCTTTCCAAAAAATATTTTAAATTCAAAACCACACATGGCTTCAAGAATTTTAATTTTTTAATCGTATTTCTTAGGCATAAGTAAATCTGTTGAGGTAAATCATCGAAATTTTATCATTTCTCAAAAGGTTTATCCAAAAAGTTCCATTTTTGCTTTCCTATTGAGAAAAAGAGTCGTTAAATAAACTGCGTTTCCTTTCCTTGCCATTATTTCATTCTGAATAAAAAACATTTTTTAAACATAATACAGCATGACGAAATCCATGAAATTCTCAAGTATCACTACACTTTTATTCTTTAAAAAATCAGTGACGAGAATTAGGTTAATATTTTATTTTTAAAAGCGTTATTGCTACTTGAAAAAAAAGATTAAATTTAGATTTTTTTTTTCAAAAAAAACTTTCATTGAAAAAAATTTACTAATGCATCTCGTTAAAACTTAAAAGGAATATAGTAGAACAGTCTCAATTAAAGCTTTTCGTCAAGGAAACTATTACAAGAATTCAAATGACTAGTTTGACTTATTCTTAACAACAAAACAAAAGTAAAAACAATGTCTTTTTCATGCTTGGAACGGTTTTTCACTCTTTAGAACAAAAAGCCAGACTTTTCTATTTTGAGCGAATCCAGAGGCCTACTTTTCCTTTAATATCTACGGAGCTTCTGTTACAAATCACAACCGTAACTATGATATTATTTAAGTGTTTTGGAATCAAAGCATCCGTGATAGAAACCAAAAAGTAATAAGTGGAACGTTTCGAAGTAAATCTTTTGAACAGCGTATTTTTTATTTTTAATTAAAAACTGCAAATCATTAGGGCTACCTATTAAAAAACAGGGAAATATCAATAGTAAAATAAATAAATATAAGAGAAAATAATATATATCTTTTTAGTCTCATTCTGATTAATTAAAAACGTCCGGGAGAAAAATGCACCTCCTTCACTCATGTCCTACACTGTGTTCCAAATAGAGATTGCTTTCAAAACGTTTATGTATGTATTTTTAGATGGTATGCACTTTTAATTGCCACTTCATTCATCATTAATTTTATTTCTTAGTAAGGGGTGCAGAGAGCCATGTCGGGGCCCCGGGGATAAAATCTTTGGGGTCCCTTTGCTATTCAGAAATCCTTTTGATGTCGTATTAGATCAATCATTTATTACTTATTAAAATTATTAATCATTTAAAGAAACTTTAAATTAATAGTAATTGGAAAATAATTAATAGAATTAAAATTATTAATTTAAAAGAGTATTATACTTTAATAAACATCCATGCTCTAAAAATACCAACATTTTGTTTTGAAAGTTTCGTAACCTCCACAGAGAAACTGTATTTGAAGCGTTAACATTTTTGCATGGCATGATTCCTAAGTATTGAAAAAATTAATATTTTTATTCATACTTCCATGCAGGCAGAAAGCCAAAAAAATTTCAGAAGGCCAAAAAAGTGGAAATTTTAAAATTTCTCATAGAAAGTCTTGATCTTTAACATTTTGTTAAGGAAAATTCAAATTTTCGGAGGTTGGGTGAGCCCATAGTCTCTCCTCTGGCTGTATCCTTTCTTCCACTACTTAACAATGCGTCTCGGGAAAAAAATGATTTGTTAAATAAATCTTTTCTACTTTTAGTGATGGCAAAACGTTGAATAACACCGTCAATGTCTACTTTTCTTGCAAAAGAAGAATCAATCACTAACACGCCTCGTTTTTGTCAAGTTGGTGGTTTATGCTCTAGCTGGCTTTTTGTAATTTCATTCAAAAATTAATTTGAAACATCCGCGAACATAATCTGAATTTGGACATTTTTTTTAAAAACAAAATTGACAACACACAATTAAGTATCATATAAACAGCAAAAGCGAGGCACCTTCACAAGCTGAGGCCCTGGGGATTTTTCCTCTGCTCCCCCTCCCTCTCTGCGCCACTGAGTTACAAGTAAAACAAAATTAGGTTCTCAGCTTATGTTCTACTAAAATTCTTAGAGATAGCAAAATGTTTTGTGCATTGTTCCTTACGGTAATTTTTTACTCTTTGCGCCCCTTTTCCAACCAAATGGGCAAAAGTTTCAATCACGGTTTCTCTCAATTTTGTGAAAGAAGTTAAAATGGCACATCTGACTTAAGGTGAGTGTTATATGAAACCCTTTGTGGTAGATTTCATCGTTTAATTTTTTTTCTTCATAGTAGAAAATCGATATAAAACATTCGCTATCTGTTACAAATTTTGTACTAAGAGAAAAAGAGTACAAAAAGTAACAAACTGGACAGCAGAAAGGTGTCGTAAACATAGTTGTCACCGTCCATGTTCACCCAAACACATTCTGTGAGAGCCCGTCTTGCTAAGTATATAATAAATGCAAAGACCATCATGCAATGAATATAATGTACTGAAACTCATCTTTGGGAAGACAATTAGTTTGAAACACTCATAAAGTGGCTCTTCTGAGAGGAGGAAAAACATACATAGATTTCTTATAAGGGATATTTTTGATGAATAATGTTCATTATTAAAAATAATAATATTGAATAATATTTACTAGTATAAAATGCGTTTCTTTCTTTTGTTTAATAAAGACTAATTATCAAAAGTTTTGTGTAACATAGTGGGAAAGGTTTTTGAATTATAAAGCGAGGCCGGGCTCCTTGATTTCTAATGGCGAGCTGCAATTGATTATCATCAATATCAATACGGCGTTTTGTTTTAACGAAAATGCAATAACAATCATTAGTATTAATACTGAGTTATGAGTTAAAAAGAATGTGAACTAATCATTGAAAAAGCGAATAAATTCCTTTGGTTTGTAGAAATTTTTCCAGCTTAGCGTATTCGAGCCTGTTTCTGTTTACAGAATAAAGATGCACTGCATTTTGCCTATCACTCACATCTCTCCATCCCATTTCGATTTCAAATCATCCCCTGCTCCCTCCTCGCTCGCAAAGCAAGTTTTCGCTGACCCTGGGCTCCGAAACCAAACCCACGGCTTCCAGGCAAGGAGGCATTTCTCAGAACTATCAGACCCCCTTGTTTGCGCTTTCGGAGCAATACCACCAAAAGCAACATGTCTGGGTATCTAGTCTTTTCTCTCCCCAACCTGTTGATGGAACGATGCAGACCCAAAGAGGTCAAGTTCAAGAGCAGTGGAATGTCTTCGGCAACCTGTCTTCTTGAACTGGAAAGTGTGTTATTAGAGGAACAAGTGCAGCCTCTCTGAAATTCGATAGACTCTGAAGATCATGACCATGATGAAAGATCGTGGTTTTCTGAAATCAGAGAAATTATTGGAAATCACGGAAACGCGCGTAAACTCACGCCACGGTTCCATTTTCACTTTTCACTGAACTGAAAAGCACAGTGGCGGATGCAGAAAAAAATTCTGGAGGGAGGTGGCACAAAATTATTATTTGTTCATAAACTCATTTGAATTATAAAATAAGTTAATATCCTGAATTTAGTCAGTCTGGCGGGAGACGTGCACCTATGCCCCCCCCCTCCCTTCCTTCTATATCCGGCAGTGGAAAAGCATATATGATAGAGGTCAAATGCATGAATTTACTTCAAATATGTAAATCGTCATTGTCAGACCAATACCTGCTATGTACAAAAAGTTTATTTATTATTTCCAGTTTTAATTAGCAGTTATTATTTGACAATATTCTTCTGGCTGATTCCCATGGCATATTTTTCTTTTACTTTTCTTTTTTTCTTTTCTTTCTTTCTTTTTTTTTTTTTTTTTTTTTTTTGTGGGATCATAGTTCATCGTATAATGCTTAGAGTCACATCGAAGTCTTTTTATACGAAAATTTGGCTATTAAATGAGTTATAATAGTCAAACTGTCGAAGTTTCCGAAAAGTACACAAAGCAGATATTCGCTTGTCAACGACAATATATAATTTCAATATCACTTATGCCTATTGTACATACATTAATACTATTCAGAAAGTAATCCGTGTTGTAGCAGATATGAGATTTTTAAGATTAAGCGTCTTCTTAACCCTTTTGGTACTACTACCACCCTTACATACAATTTATATCTTAGATAAAATGTTTTTTAAGTGCGCATAAAATTTTTGGTACAAAACCTTATGCACACTATTTTATGATTTTGATATTTAGCCATTCTTCAACATTTTAAATTTCAAGTAGTTGCATAGAACTATAAAGTATTTTTCCCTTTGGGAAAGTGAAAATATCTATATATATATTGTAATGAAATTTGTGCTGTAAATATCCTTTTAGTATTTTAGTAATGAAATTGCGAAAAACCCTGAAAAGATTTTCTTGCTATTAGTGTCTAATAAATATGTCAATATTACTGTAAATAAAGGTGTATTGAAAGCATATACCTGACGTGACGAGGATAAGATAGTGAAGAAGTTTTAGTAGGCTACAATTTTAATATAGACTTCAATTCTGTAAGAGTGTTTTCTGGAAGAAGAAAGAAAAGCACGGGATACTCATGAATTATGATACGCTTTCCAAGCTGTATTTATGAAGGTGAAGTATAGTTAGAATATGCCTATCGTATCGTAGTACTGTCATAGTATAGTTTTACTACAGTTCAGTAGTTTTAGTTTATCGTAGTACTTGCTAAAGGATGGTACGGGAGGGAGTCTCACACCTAACGCTCGCAAAATTCAATTAAACTTGGCCAAATTAGATACCTAATTGGCAAAATTGATGAAATTTTTTTTAACGAAAACGATAATTTACTTTCTGTTTCTGTACACTTGGCAAAATTACGCAAATCCAGTCGGTAAAAGTAGAAAGTTAGTAATACATTTGAAAAAAATTTTTTTTTTTTTTTTTTTCGAATGTGCTGCTGCTATAAACGAATTGGCACTAACTATAGTTTGTAATAATTTAGCATTGAATTATGAAGTAAGTTGGTAAAAACCGATATTTGACTTGGCAGTTTATCGATATCCCCCCCCCCCCCCTAAAAAAAAAAGTCTTAGCAATGGCTCTGGTTTTAGTATGTACAGTTTGAATACATACATTTATATCCTAGGGATTTCAATTACAAAATGTGTTTTATGGAACAACGGAGGTAAGTGCAGCACACCCGTGGATTATGATGTATTTTCACCCTAATGGAACAAGGAAGAGAAGTAGGACATGGATTATGGCACACTTTCCAACGTAATGAAACACGGAATACAAAAAGTGCGGACAAATGGATTATCATGCTCTTTCCGACGTAATGAAGCAAGAAAGATAATAGCGCTGATACATGGAATGATATGCTTTTAACATAAAGCACTTTAGGGTGCATACACGAGTAAAATGCACGAATATGTTTTGGATTTTCTTTTCTTTTCTTTTTTTTACTTCATCTTTAACAGAGACAATTTATATGATAAATGCACTTCTCTTCACAATTCTCGCTACCTTTGCACAGCATCTTTAAATATTATCTAAATATATCTAATACGGGCAGCATTATTGATATAAAAATAAACCTAGAGTACATCCTGTAAAACTTACGTAATATGCAGTACTTTTTATTCTTATCACCATTTAAAAATAAATATGCGTTGTTGTAGTTGTTTTTAAAAAGACATAAGAAAGAAATGAAGCAGACAATAAAAGAGGAAAATGTAATGAGTAAAGTTTGTTAAAAATTATCGAAAAAATATCAAAGAAAAGTAATATATGTAAATTAGTATGATACATATTATATCATTTTTAGATTTGTAAAAATAATTGTGCAGAATGTGTAACTTTCAATTAGTTGGCATAGCAATAGATATATTTTAAATTTCAGTGCATTTACTTTTTATTTAACCGATTAAGCGCCAAAGCTCCCGTTACGGAAACATCTATTATATATATTTTTTCTTAAAATATTTTAATGCAATTTACGAAATGCACATTTTAATATAAACATTTACAGTATATAACACACCCTATAGTATAAATGTTTATATAAAATGTGTATTTCGTAAATTGCGTTAAAATATTTTAAGAAAAAAAAAATATAATAGATGTTCCCGTAACGGGAGCTTTGGCGCTTAATGGGTTAAAAGACAGTTTCCTGTAACATTATAGATAACATTTGTTTTCTCTTCCCCTCTCTGTCTTTCCCTGTCTTACACTGTATAGTGCTGCTATAAACGAATTGGCACTAACTATAGTTTGTAATAATTTAGCATTGAATTATGAACAGTTTCAATGATGCTTTATAATAATTTTTTGACATGGAATCCAGTCTATTAAAAGTTTCTGTATTATCAAAAGATTTTTTTATGGATTTCTTTGAATGTCTTTTCTCTTCTTCCCAACCCTCCCCCATTAATATCCTAAACTGTAAAAAGTTTAGTAGTTATATTTTAAAGGAAGTTTCTTTTTAAAATAATAATAATAATAATAATAAGTAATGGTATTATTTTATATTATAAATAATATGTGGGATGTACCACAATACATATTTAACATTTTTCAAATCTAATCCAAATCTAAATTCTAACAGTTTCAAGAATCTAAATTAAAAGTAGACGAGAATATCAGAGTTAATAAGAATTTCTAAAAACGTTCTACTTAATACCTTATAAATGAATTAGTTTTAGTCATGCCTTCCGATTTTCAAGAGTAATTCAATGTTAATTTTCGACTAGATATTATTTATGAACTTTTTTTTTCATCAAGTATTTAGACGGCATTTCATATCTAAACTACTCATAATATTTTGAGGGCGAAGGGAAATTATTGAAATATTTCTCGTTGTGAGTTATATTTCTTGGAAAGGTAAGCAGGATTTTTTTTTTTCCTTTCTACAGAACAATGATTTGGAATGTTATTTGATCAAAAAATTCTCTTGGGATCGAAATAATTTGAAGTTTGGAAAGTGATGCATGTCGTAGCACGTTGTACTACTCACTTGAATGCTCCCGAAGATATGCCAGTAACTTGATAATACTATTTAAATTTTTTTTTTTCAGTCATCTCACTGAAACTACTGAACCAGCGAAAGTTTTTGTTTATAACTGGATGTTCCGAAAACCTTATTGCCATGATCAAATGGATATGAAAGTTTCAATATTATACTTCCGGACATATTAATTACATCCCTTGATTTATTTTAATACAATCAAATAAATATTATATTTATAAATATTTCCGTTAACAGTAACAATAATATATTAAGCAGTGGAGTTTGGCAATTTCACGTCAGATGTAGAAAATCCCGTCAAGCTGGGTTCAGTTTTGGTGACTTATTCTTTGACTCCAAACTTGACGATAAATCAACAAAAATGGCCACTACTGGTGACTTTTGACATTTTACTATCGCAGCTGTATGGCAACCCTTGAAATGTGTCTTGCCTTTTTTGTATAGACAAAAATTCGTGTCTCAACGGAAATTAATAACACTCAATTGCTTAAAAAAAAGAAAAAACTAAAGAATTAAAGCCAAATTTAACTATTAGAATTAAAAAATTATTACACAGTCAAGGAAGAGATACGACAGTAATTTCTGTTTGCACAAATACATACATGGAAAAAAAAATACTTTTATGTTAGCCCTATAAAATGGTTACAGAATTTTCGAAATGAAATCTGAAAAAGTAAAAAATAAAATAAATATTAATGAGAACTGCAATTCATAACAGTTTTTAACATCTATCGAAAGAAAAAAAAAAGGTTAGAGGGAAAGTTGAGTTTTTATAGAAACTATATTTAGGTGCAATTTAAAGCATTCTAATAACTTAAATGTATCTTTAGATATGTATTTTAAATATACGAGGGCAATTCAAAAAGTAAGGTCTCCGACGTTTTGGGGACGTAGCGAAACTGTTAATGAGGTTTTTGGCTACACTGTTGTGATTGGCCCTTCTTCCGTTTCCAAATAAACACGCTCGGCGTTTCGTTCGGGTACTCAAGTCTTGCCTTGGCTGCCATTCAAAATGTATGTAGTGGGAGAGGGGGAAAGATTGCTTCAACATTTAAATATCATGTTGAGAAAGACGAAAAATGTATGGAAAAAAAGGCATACAAAAATTTAAGGAGATGAAAGTGCCCCAACTTGCCCTATTCTGCCGACGCCCATGCGTTGAGCACTACCGCCAAGTGCGAACTTTGCTCAGATTTTTGAACGCAAAGGCTTTAACCCTTTAACGCGCGGTGTCCTCGCAGTGAGGACACCAAACTCTGACGTTTTGACTGCTGCCAGTCACGAAGAATAGATTTGATTTCCATAAAAATAGTTGCGGGTGGCATAGCTCCACGAGAATCCTTTACTTTTTAGCACGTCCTTTCCCGTAAAACAAATGTCACGATTATTTTTGACATCTGCTGAAAAATGGAAGAACGCGAGAACAGCTGGATAGATTGCCCAATGCTGAAAAAAAGGGCAGCCGTTGCCATCGCTCGACTTAACTACCAGCAAGATGGCGGACGATCGAAACGTTCATCGCGTGTCGTCAAAAAAGGGTCTCTAGATCTGTGGCACGCGATGAACGTTTCGATCGTCCGCCATCTTGCTGGTAGTTAAGTCGAGCGATGGCAACGGCTGCCCTTTTTTCAGCATTGGGCAATCTATCCAGCTGTTCTCGCGTTCTTCCATTTTTCAGCAGATGTCAAAAATAATGCTGAAAAAAAGGGCAGCCGTTGCCATCGCTCAACTTAACTACCAGCAAGATGGCGGACGATCGAAACGTTCATCGCGTGTCGTCAAAAAAGGGTCTCTAGATCTGTGGCACGCGATGAACGTTTCGATCGTCCGCCATCTTGCTGGTAGTTAAGTCGAGCGATGGCAACGGCTGCCCTTTTTTCAGCATTGGGAAAGGGTTGCGCTTCAAAGGGTTAAATCAGTTGAAATGCATCGCCAATTGACGGAAGTGTGCGGGCAGTTGTGCATTCTCCAGGACAACGCCCGTCCACACGTCGCCCATCAAACCGTTGATCTTCTGCAAAAGTTTGGTGGTCGGAACGTCATGACCCACCGGACTGTCCGGACTTGGTACTGGGCGACTATCACCTATTCCCTAAGTTGAAGGAACATTTTTCTGGTCGTCTGTTCTGCTCCAACGACCAGGTGAAAGATAAGGTTCAACGCTTCCTGGTATGACAGGCATTGTAAAACTGCAACAGCGTCTACAAAAATGCATCATCCGAAACGGCGATTATGTAAAAAAATAAAGCAATTTTCAACCTTTAAAATGATGTAACTATTACAGAAAATATTGTTATAAATTTTTGTGAATTTAAAAATACAAATAAAAGACCTTAGTTTTTGGGTTGCCTTGGTATGATATTTTTACTTGAAAACATAAATATGCCTTCCTAGCATAGAGCTTTTGATACTGAAGATTGAAATTATAAATTTTTGGCAAAACGTGAATGACCCATTCTAAATTTCGCAAAGCGATGTTTGTATCAACTTAATCCATAATTTCAATAAAAGAATTTAAATTTAAAAAATAAAGTATGATTTCACTAGCTTGTACTACGCATATTTTCAATGGAAAACCTTTGAAGATTAAAAAATCTTTTAAAATAAACATATACAGCTGTAGTATTGCACAGATAAAAATTGATGATAATCGCAAATCCTACAAATTTTGTTTTTCTGATGAAGTAAATTCATCAAAAAGGAATAGTAGTTATTAAAGAATAATTTAAAGCTTTCAGATTTCTAATAAATTATACTTACACTTATTCAGAATTATAAATAGCGTGCATTTTTAGTATTGAATAGTCTTAATTTGTTTCCCGGCAAAGTTATAATAGGATTGTTAATTTTATTAGTATTAGAAAATTATTCCTGATATCAACGATAAATCTGTACGATAAATCACAGTGAAAGTGTTCGTTATTACAGTGCGGTTAAAACAATGAGCATTAGATTAAGACTTCCAATACAGTTTACAATTGCTCTAAAACATTTAAAATGTAGAGTTTTAGCTAATACACATATATACTATATATATTAGCTAATATCGACATAGCAGTTAAAATCTCATCCTCCCTCTTTTTTAACTTTCCGAACATGTTCCATGTAAGGAAAGTATTGTAATCATGAAAAAATTCGACTTCGAGATTTTGGTGTATTGACACGTTTTGAGTACTTCTGAATTCATTTATGCTATTTTTACGAGATGTATGTATGTATGTGTGTGTGCGTGTGTATGTGAGTGAACACGGTAGCTCCTAAACGGTGCATTCGATTGAGCTCAAATTGGGTATATATGCTATAAACCACCGTCGCAAGACCGGTATTGATTTTGGTGTGTATAGGACATATAGTTTTTCTACAGGGCTACGAAAAAGATTTCTTTTACATTATGGCCTATGGGGGGGAATTCTTGAAAGTGCGCTAGGGTTTAAACGGTACATTCGATTAAGCTCAAATTGGGTATACATGTTATAAACCACCATCGTAAGACCGGTATTGATTTTGATGTGTATAGATCTTATAGTTTTTCTACAGGGCTGCGACAAAGATTTCTTTTACATTATGGCATATGGGGAGAAATTCTTAAGTGCGCTAGCGTTTAAACGGCGCATTCCATTGAGCTTCAATTTGGTATATATGTTTGAATTATTCATCGATTAAAATATATTTAAATGCTTGGTAATGATCTTAATCGTAAGTGTTCGGAAAGTCAATTGGAGTCACTCCAGATTATTTTCATTAGAATTGTTTCAGTTCTCCATATCCGACCTTCGCTGCTGGTTTTCCGGCATATCATAAAGCCTTGAATAGAATCATATGTACACAACGCATCAAGCTCCTTAACTTATTACATTGATGACTTAAATCCTCTCTTTTTTTTTCTCTCTAAATTATCTCGTTAGATATTCTTTTGAAGTGCGAGTTTACTCAAGTTGATGAGCGTGATGATAACGCGAAAGAGCAAAAAGATACAACATGCAAATTTTCAAATGATAATAGGAACTGAAGGACATTTTTCGATTAAGTGAAATTGTTGCATAATCTGTAAGTAGGTATGTCTGTAGAAGATACATATTCATTTTTTTTAAGGGGACGGAAAGTTAAATTCTGCCAAGTTAAATTCACCAACCTTGTGTACCTTTTTCTCGAAAACTTTAAAATTGCCAACCTAAAACTTTCAAGAGATCATTTCCTTTCAAGATATCATTTACAATTTGTTTTAAATTTTTAAAAGAAAAATCACGTGTCAGATTGCATTTTTCATTACATTTCATTTTAAAAAATAGAAAATTATCACTTAATTTCTAAATCCTTGTGTTAAAAAAAGGAACATTAGAAAGCACGTATGACTTAAAAATTTTAAGACTTTCAGTGTAAAAGAAACTAACCCTGAAAGGCATGTTTTGAGAAACCCAACCTTTTATATAAAGCTAAAAAAAGATCCGTTATATAAAAGGTTGTATGTGAAACAATTTTGCCAAAAGAAAAAAAAAAAGCAGAATTATTTAATTTTTACGTCTTTGTTTATTTAGTACCATAAATGGCTGGAAGGGTAACATTTTGATTTATTTAATGCAACATGTAATGATGATGATGATAATAATAATAATAATAATAAAAACAATAGATTTAACAAAACTTTGAGCAGCAATTCTCTTAAAACAATGCTGTTTAAAAGTTTTAAGATGCACAAGGACGGAAATTTCTAGATGACAACGAACCGACACACTTGTTCGTCAACAAAAAGGACCTTCAGAACCAATTTGATAAAAGCCGTTTACTGGACGGGGACTCCATTGGCCTTCCGCATACTGTTTTAACAAGCTTATCGCATTCTTTCCCGGTCTGCACGAACGTAAAAGTTCTGATGGTCCACAGAGGATGTGTTTCGATGATACTTTGACACGTAATGCAAACAGTCAGAACATTGTTGCCTACAGAGATTACATCCGTTAGAATTAAATGGAGGTTTTTCTCCGAAGAAAATTTAAATGAGCATAAACGTAACGTGGTCGATTTCTTTTTTTTTTTTCTTTCTTTCTACGTATATTTACGTTTCTCCATAACGATTCTATGTAAAGAAAAAGAAAAAACTTTTTCTTCAAATTTCTCCATTGTCTAGGTTTAAATATTATTCCGTTTAAAATCTAAGTGTAGTATGAGCTAACTAAACTAACCTGGATTTCTTTTACGGCAGTCAAAATTTTCCCGTCCCAAATTAAAAACTGCATGAGATTCATAAACTCTGCTACACAATTTCGGTAATATTCGCAGTTTGTGCGATTCTAAGTAGATCCTCGAGATTACACAGTAGGATGTTTTTCAGGAGGCTAAAATAATCTGTTAACATACTATTTTTCTTCTGCTGAACTATGAAGGATTTAAATATTTAAATTGAGAAGACAGGGGTGATAAACGAAGCTAGATAGTGCTAGTAGGCAGATCAAAGCACAATATACCGTGTTAATAAATATTTCGCGAAATTAAACTGTTTGTTATATGTTCATCTTTTTTTCAACGGTCGCCTTACAACTGAGTAAAATAAGATCGTGATCAGTAAGTCAATATTCCGCGGTAGTTTCTGACTATCTGAACTCTTTTTTTCTTTTTGGAAAGGGGGTGGGGCAGTGGGAGGTGGAGAGGCACCTATAACATATTCAAGAGTAACGACAGCAAAATTTCTTCAGGTTTTGAAAAATATGTTTAAAATAAATAGTTTTTAAAACAAAGTTGGGGTACTTATGTGGTTCGTCTTCAAATAATTAAATCCTGACTACATCTCTAATTATTGTATATTGCTTAGTAATTAATAATTTTGTTTTTATGTCATACTCATGGCTTATGAATGTAATCAATAAATATTACGCGTGAATTGCAAGTTACGTAGCTTGTACGAAACAACACATATATTAAATTTTACTCAAGGTTTCTGTGTATATTGTTAATTTTATAAATTTGGTTTGTGTAGTCCTTTTCTCCCATTGACAGTTTTGAATTTCACAGAGTCCCGCTGTACCATTTTTAGTCCCGAAAGCTGACAAATGTAGAATCGTAGCAGAAAGAAATCGAAAATGGCTAATAGCATGTGAATTTAAAAAAAAGAGAAAAAAACGTAACTTCCGGGAAAGCCTTGGGAACCTCAAAGCAGGTGGGGTATTAAACGGAAGTCAGAAGGTAAGAAATTAGGGGAGAAATTCGGGCATAAAAAAGTTTCTGTCGGTCGCTGTCGGAAGTTTCTTTGTGATGGGGTTTGTGAGAACTATGTTTCCATACCCCTCTTCCCCCTCTCCCACGTCCCTCATGAAGGTGTCGAGAGGTGTTATGATTGGAAGGAAAACACATTATTCAAGCTTTGGTTCAAGGCAATATTCATATTCACTTACATGGTGGTGCAGTAATTTTTTTTTCAAGATTTAAATAATAACAAAATTAATTTAAACAATAAAAAAATATAAGATTTATAACCGAAAATAAGACAGGGTTTCTACAGATTTCACAGCTTTCGCTTCCGCTCTTTACGCTTCCTGACTTTATCTAGCGTGCTTTCCCGAATTTTGCGTTTCTATTCTTAACATTACATCCTTTAATTAATAATTTTTTATATATTTTGCACCTTTTTTTTACAAATAATAATAATAATAATAAAATTAATATATACAAGAATCTTATTTGACATCACTGGAGTCTAACAAAACCCATGTTTGATAATAATTTAAGATAAAATTAAGTATATTTCAACTGCACAAGATATGCTCATAAAGAAAACATTTCAAAATTATTTATAAGGTTAAATGAGAAAATGAAAATAAAACAAATTCTATACTTAGGTTCAAACAGCAACAGCAATTTCTTCATTTTACCGCAAAATTCAATTTTTCTTGCATTTCCCTGACCTTTCTCCAATTTCTGCTAATTTCCCCGACTTTTTTCCCAAATCCCTGACTTCCCCTAACCAAAACTCATTTCCCTGACTTTCCAGGTCTGTAGAAACCCTGTAAGAAGAGTGGTTTAAAAATATTCAATAGTTCATTCTGAAACTTTGAATTCTTAAAAGCAGTTTTCTCCGTATAAGAACAGCATGATCATTTTCTCGGAGAGAGTACAGAAGTTGCTTAGAAGAGAAATACTGTGTGTTTGCCTGGCGAGGACATCTCACGTCACTGAATGTGTCGTTTAGAGCATGGTATATCATTCCCGGAGTTTCTTGCCACAATTGGGATCCTCATCAGAAGGTGGAGGACTTCTGAATATTGGCACCCATGCGAAACGACTTTCGAAACCACGGATGCAACATGCACGTACACCATGTGCACAGGATGCAGGATGGTCTTAGTGTTACGTCGGAATCGAACGCGCAATCAATGCAAGTCCAATTAACACTGAGGGGGGGGGATCCCACGGCCCTGGGGAACAAATGCAAATACTGCCTGTATTAGAACCACTTAGTAATTTAAGTAAGCAGCTGTTAAAAGTGGATTTTGAAGAAACAAACTCTGCCTCGCGGTCTTTGACCTCAAATTGAAATAAACTAACTGCAGTAGGGACTCGAAAAAATTCAGGATGATTCTTCATAAACTACACTACACACTGGAATAAATAAGAAAACGGTGCCTTTTATGAAAATTTCAGAAAAGTTCTTAAATATGGAAAAAATGCTCAACAAAATTTTTCAGAGTGACACATTTTCATTTTTTAATAATTTTTCTAAAAGTTTCATAACTGATTACACCGTACAGTACAGCCTGTGAATAAGCATCTTAAAATTTTTCGGACCCCGTACATAATCAATTTACTTGTATTAGTTCAGTGAAATTACGTGATCTTTTCGAAACACACCGTTAAAGATGAAGAGATACAACTTTCGCCTGCTGAATCTTCCCAGAAATGCAACTTGTCGACGACCCCCCTTTCCGGTTAGGTGATTCACAAATGTTGTCAAACGGAAGGCTGTGAAAACAAAAACCTCCACTGTAGCGTCTGCGTCTGTCTTCTTCAAATACATAAGGAAAATGGAGATGGCAATTTTCCAGACATCTACTGAAAAGGAATTGATTTTTGCAGATCTTGGATTTTACTCTCGTTCTAGGAGCGTAAATAAGCCACGTGAATAAGCTTGTGATCTCCTGTCAATTTATTGTTTGTTCATTTGAGAATAGGGGGGGAAATCATTTCCTATTCTACTCCGGGAATCTTCTGTAAAACCGGAAGAGGGGGAAAAATATAGCGATTTTATAAGCCGATTTTAGTGTATCGTTCGTGGAGACCGGCATTGTTTCTTCAAACGCATCCATTGTGTAGGTGCTCCCTTAAAGAATGCGAATGCCGACGAGAGTATCGCACGTGATCAGCGATGAGAATCAAGTCAGTTCTTTGCGAAGATCCTAACTAATATTATAAATGCGAAAGTGAGTTTGTTTGTTTGTTTGTTTATGACGCTTTCACGCCTAAACCGCTGAATCGATTAGGATGCATTTCGGTTTAGATATAGATGGGACCCTGGAGTTGGTTATAGGTTACTTAGAATTTTAGATTTTTAATTACTTTTTTAATTATTAATTAAAAACCGTTTTTACGTTGCCATGCTTGGCGAGTTTCGCCCGTATCATATGATTCATGTTTTGAGCTAACAAGAATGCTATTACTTCAATAAAGAAGCACGTGCATCTGAAAAACATTAAATAATACGGAAATTATGCCAGTTTTATGCCAAATATATCTATCTCTAATAAAAATGAATGTTCTTCAGACAAATTTACAGAAAGCAGAGCTTTAAAAATTTGAGCATGCCTGGACCCATGACTTCGGTAAAGTGTACCTGAGGCTCGGACATTTTAATTAATTTTCTAACTATTAATTAAAAACCGTTTTATCGCCCGCACAAAATGATTTATGCTTTTGAAATAAAGCAGAAATTCTATTTGCAAAATCACATGCATTTGAAAAACATAAAATAAGTATGGAAATTATGTTGATTTTACGCCAAATTAAAAAGCATAAATAAAGAAAAGTGTACTTACATGTTATCCCGGCGGTCCGCGAAGACGAGCGATTTTTTGCCGAGATAAATGCCGGGCACATGAAATTATTAATGGTTTTGAATACGATTGGCAACAGTTTGGCAACTCATTTGACGAAAAAACAGTTTGGCGGGAATGACCGCCCGGATAATAGGTAAGTACCAAGAAAAGTCCAGATGTGTTTCTTAAAGTTCGTAAATTTCCAAATCCTACCAATAATATAAATGTGTACGTTTATGTGTTTGGATGTTTTTGACTGAATCACACAAAAATGGTTGGAAAAATTTGTAATGAAGATAGCTTATGCCCTGGATTAACATACAGGCAACCTTCAGAGCCCGATCAAGCCAAAAGTGGGCCCAGGGCCAAATACTCATTCGGGCCCTACCCCGTCCTTTTTATATTTGTAAAAATTTTTTAATTTAATTTTGATGCAGTTCAGTATATTACATAAACATATAAATCAGGACTAATACACATTCATTGCTAATTTGCTAAGTTTAGAATACAAACTTTTGGCCTCATGGCAGGTTACTGGAGATTCATCTTCATTTTCAGAAAAACTTAACAGTAAGTTTTTGATCAAAAGATAATTTTTGCGAAGAGCTCTAGTTGCTTCTGCTTCAGCAGACCATCTAGTATTAGCTAATGATTTTACTGTGTAGTATTAGCTAATGAGCTAATGACTAGTATTAGCTAATGATTTACTAATGATTTTACCACTGTCGGCTAGTGTGGGTTAACAATGTAGCGTGGCCATAGTGTAGGCTAATAAAAAATATTTTAAAAAATAAATTATATATTCCACTATGGTTTTTTTTTTATAGTAATAAAGTGTGCCAATTTTCGTTAAGTAATATTTTACGAAATATTTGTACATTTTTTAGTTAAAACTAAAAAACAAAATGGCCCCTAATAGTGATCGGCCCCTGGGCCTGGGCCCAGTCGGCCCGTGCGTTAATCAGGCCCTGGCAACCTTTCAAGCATATAGCATAAATAATTCTTTTACAAAGACACTCAAAATAATGCTAATGCATTGCGCTCTATGGAAATTTTTTAGCAACTAAACCGATTTTAAAACTTTCTTCACTGATTGAAAGTCCTAGGCCTATATGGTCCTAGGCGTATATGGAGAATTCCTCTGTGTGGAATTTTCTAAGGATCCTAGCCCGTATTTTCGCGAGGTTTTTGAAAAAAAACATGGAAAACTGCGAGCGGCTAGGTCGACAGGCGCGACCGGTGTTTGAACCTGGCACCTCCCGCCTTCCAGGTTTGAGAGCAGACCCTCTTAGACACTGGAGGGGATCCTGAGTGTTATAGGCTACCTTTTATGCATATATCACAAATATTTCTTTTACAGGGATACTCATAAGAATTACATTACGCTCTATGTGTATCTCTGTAAGTACTGAACCGATTTCAAAACTTTTTTCACTGATAGTAAGCTACACTATTCTTGAGTATTATAGGCTAAAATTAATGCATGTAGCGCAAATAGTTCCTTTACAGGAACAATCAATATAATTCTAATATATTACGCTCTATGGGTATCTCTGTAACTTTAGAACCGATTCTAAAACTTTTTCGCTAATAGAAAGCTGCACTATTCCTGATTAACATAGGCTAAAATTCATGCATATAGCATAAATATTTCTTTTACAAGAACACTCAAAACTGTTCGCAAATACTGTCGTAACTGACTCTATTCGCCAAATGCCTGAAAAAAATCTAAATTTAGTATTTTTACATACTCTGTTATTTTAAATGAAGCATACTACCATGCATTATACTTCATTTAAAATAAGTAAAAAGCAAATAATATTTAAATGCAGTTTCTTAGTCGCAAACATATTTGTTATTCACACATGCTTCGTTTCTCTCGGGACCTAATTCTAAAGCCGACGTGGACGAAGTCGCGGGTAGCCGCTAGTATTAAATAAAGTTCTCATGCTAAAATAGATAATTTTCGATTGCTATAAGCAAGAATAATTTTAACTCTCAACAATGGAGTTGGTTCAAGATATTTGTCCGCTCGTATTCAGTAAAGGAAAAAATTAGTCTAAAGCAGAATTTCTCAAACTTTTTTCTGTGATGGAGCACTTTGAGGGTCTTTAAACTTTGACAGAGCACATTATGTAAGTCCGAGTGTAATATATTATAGGATATAGGCAGAGCCTGATTATCACACGGGTATGCGGGGAAATAGCCCGGGACCCCGGAAAAATAAGCCCCCCCCTAAATCTCCCGATTTATTGTTATGATTTATTACATATTCATAAATGCTGCAATAATAAAATTTTTGCAACTAAATTTCCTTTGTAATATCTAGCATATATTTTGACAATAAATGGACTTAGAGATTTATTTACTGTTCTAATTCAATGGTCTTTAAGACTCATGGATCAATAAACAAGAAATTAGAAGTTTTTGGAAACGTATGGTATGGCCCAGGGGCGTAGCCAGGGGGGGGGGATATCGGGACATATCCCCCCCCCCGAAATGTTTGGATTAGTGATGAAATTCCGTCTATTTATCATAAGCGTAAAGTTTTCAAAATTATTGGGGGGGCCGGGCCCCACAACCACATATATTCATGTCAGTGGCGTAGCCAAGGGGGGGTGGTTAGGAGGGTCATAACCACCCCCCCCCCATGAGAAATTTTTTGCCATACAAAATGTATACATTCTTCACTCCCTTATCATACACCCGTATACATATATGTGAGTTGCAGAAGGCGTAACCCCCCCCCCACCCCCCATGAAAAATTTCTGGCTACGCCACTGATTCACGTACATATAACTTACTCATAGCTGCCAACTACTACGGAATAGAATGAACCACTTTTTCTACGTGATTTTTCGGCTTAAAATATAGCAAAATTTTTGCGCTGCGCGCGCGAGCTGGTTACTATATTGAAAAAAATTATTAAAACATATACTGTTTACAAAAAGTGATGAATTATATTCCGTAGTAGTTGGCAGCCATGACTTACTATATATAAGTGTCAATTATTGGAGGCGCTCGAGCTCTATGGGTCCATAGACCTACACCTATGTAAGGTAAGTATCCATGTCAGTATCTTCCTACTATGTTATAAGTTAAAAATAGAAGCAAAGTAAAAAATCCAAAGGAGAAAAAAAAATCATTTTCGATGAGAGAGTGCATTTTAGACACATCTGAACATTTCTTCATTTCATACTTCACATTGCATAATCTGATTTTAATGAACCAGAGCCTGGCGAGGGCAGCTTATAGTAACATTATGTGTTAGGTGGCGTCACAATGAATACTAAATCATGATTCAAATCAAAAGAAGAAAATTTTTAAAAGTACAAGTAAAGGGGTTTTTTTTAAACGTTTGTAAATGGCGTGAATACTTTTTTTTTTACGTTAGTATAAATTAGTTTTCTGTATTGAGTGGTAAATTATTGGGTGGGCTCAGCCCCTATTCACAATTTATTGGGGAGGCTCGAGCCCCACGGGCCCATATAACTCTACGCCTATGCTATTTATACACATATAAGTTCATATCCCCCCCCCACGAAAAATTTTCCTGGCTACGCGCCTGGTATGGCCATATATATATACTTATTACAAAATATCCATTAGTTAAAATTTTTTATTTCACGATGAAGGAAAGAAAATTTCGAACTTTTTGGTGTATGAAGAAAATTTTTTGGAGTGAGGAACTCATAATTGCCATTCCTTGAATTATCCCACCTAATAATACAAACGGGCTAAAAAATATTAAAATCACTTTTAAATACATAGTCTTGTTCTAAATAAGTATAAATAAATAGGTAATTTTTAATTCAAATTTAGTATTCTTTTAAAATGTTTATTTTTATGTCGGGAAAATGCAACAGCAAACAAAAAAGTTAAAATACTTGTGATGGTATAGGGAACCCGAAATAACCTCTTGTCCCGGGGCTCCGTCCACCTTTGATCAGGCTCTGTCCATAGCATAAGCGTAAAGTTTTCAAAATTATTGGGGGGGCCGGGCCCCATAACCACATATATTCCCGTTAGTGGCGTAGCCAAGGATTTGGGGTTAGGGGGGGTCATAACCACCCCCATGAGGATTTTTTTGCCATACAAAATGTATATCTTCACTCCCTTATCATCCCATGCAAGAGCTTTGCAATGTATTAGGTGCGTTATTGATTTCAGGGAAATATGTTGACACGCAAAAACTAAAAATAAGAACATTTGAACTTTTATTCACGTGGGGTTCTCAAAAGTAGTTGCAAAATATATATATCTGGATACTAGAGGTCAAAGCCCGTTGGAGGGGCAATTACAACGGGTGCTAGAAAAATACACTCGATATCATACACTCGTATACATATGCGTGAGTTGCAGAAGTCGTAACACCCCCCTCTCCCCTCCCCCGATGAAAAATTTCTGGCTACGCCAATGATTCAGGTACATATAACTTAATCATAGCTGCCAACTACTACGGAATATAATTAACCACTTTTTCTACATGATTTTTCGGCTTAAAATATAGCAAAATTTTTGTGCTGATGCGAGCTGGCGGGTTACTATTTTGAAAAAAATAATTAAGAAATATACTGTTTACAAAATATGGTTAATTATATTCTGTAGTAGTTGTCAGCTATGATATGACTTACTATATATAAGTGTAAATTATTGGAGGCGCTCGAGCTCTATGGGTCCATAGAATTCTACACCTATGTAAGGTAAGTATCCATGTTAGCATCTTCCTACCATGTTATAAGTTAAAAATAGAAGCAAAGTAAAAAAACATTTTCGATGAGATGGTGCATTTTAGACACATCTTAACTTTTCTTCATTTCATACTTTACATTGCATAATCTGATTTTATTAGGTTGTAACGAAAGTTTCCCGCCACCGCAAACATCGGAAGCACACGGTTCGCGTTGGCGTATTTGCTCATATTTTGTCAAATGATTTTTGGCATTTGAAAGAAAGAGACTTGCTTTATGACACTGTGTTGTGAAATCTGTAAAAAATATAGTTATCATTAAGAACAAAGTGTCTCAAATGGAACTATCACTCTAGAGGATTAGAACCATCATTTACTTCCAGTTCTGTTGCAAAAAGTCAGCTACAAAATATCAACGAATTATGAGTACAGCTTTAAGTACTATTGTTGTATCATGTGACACGGTACACGTTTGGTACCGAAAGTTCAAAAACAGGTATCTAAGGAGTTAGAAGTTAGTTTTTCAGGCAGATATGGCGGAAAACTTTCGTTACAACCTGATAATTAACCAGAGCTTGGCAATGGTAGCTTATAGTAACATTGTGTTACGTGGCGTCACAATGAATACTAAATCATGATTGAAATCAAAAGAAGAAAATTTTTAAAAGTAAAAGTTTTTTTTTAAAACAAGTTTGTAAATAGCGTGAATACTTTCTTTTTTTTCATGTTAGTATAAATCAGTTTTCTGTATTTAGTGATAAATTATTGGGTGGGCTCAGCCCCTATTCACAATTTATAGGGGGGGGACTCGAGCCCCACGGGCCCATATAACTCTACGCCTATGGTCCATAGGCGTAATTTACTAAGGGCAAGAGGGGGCAATTTCCGCCACCTCCTAAAATTCAAGAAAATACAGATATCAACTACCTATCTGAAAATGGTATTTTCTACAATAGGAAACATTCCTCCCCCTCAAATGTTCGTTTGCCCCCTCAATGCTACATGCCAATGTTATAGGCTAAGACAGCGATACATTTTTTCGCGGAGAAACCTAGTGTTCCGAGGACCACAGTTTGAGAAACTCTAAAGTATCATACGAAAATTAATTTTATTATGTAACAAAAAAGGGAAAACCTGCATAGAAAAAAAAAATTCAAATCGTTTTACAAGACGTAAGTTTGAAGAGCTTTATTGAGCACAAATTGAATTACCTAGGATTTAATTAAGCCTTTATATAACAAATCAAAATAGGTGAGATAAAATTACATAACAAGCAATACAATTTATAATTTCAATCATGTAGCACAAAAGTGAGTAGATTTTGGCTGGAGTCTGTGTGCGATGCATACCTTGCCCATTTGACACAATCGTACATTCAACAGCATCTGATCAATTCGTCAAACTTCAACAAGTTTTACGATAGGCTCTAGTAAAATGCCATAGTTGTTACTTAAAAAAAAAAAGAAAAAGTTGGTACGCTCTATACATGTATATAACAAGGACTAAAGCAGCCTCTCTGTCGAGCTTAGCAAACAAAAGTATACATTTATCGATTTCTACAGTTTTTGTCATCTTAGGCCTTAGGGAAAAATTAGGCCTTTGAATGTTGCCATTCTATGTGACTATGGCTACTCACATTGTCTACCCATGAAGCCAAGCTAAGTTCTCTCAATAATTAACAGTATCTATATTAAAGCTTTTTATGTAATGAGTATGTTAATAATTCTTTACTTATAAACTAACAAAATACTATAAAAATATTATACAAAATTTTCGATTTGTAACATTTTTTAACTACATTTTGTCTTACTTATGTACGAGTATGTTATGAATTTTCCTCTTTAAAAACTCGGAAACTATAACATGTAAAGAATAAAAATGTGACATTATTCTATGATACATCTGAGAGGAGGGGAGGTTCAACGAAAACGTTACACTTTATTGTTGCTTTCCGACTGTTCATAAAAAACCAGTCACTGCTGAAATGTACAAAGGTATAATCTTCATGGTGAAGCTACTCCATGACCTTGTGACCCACATGTTATCCCAAAAGGCTCGAACAGTTGCAAAGTGTGTTGGATAGTCTGAAAGTTTAGGTACTAGAAATTAGAATAATAATAATAAGTAAAAGTTAGGCAAAATAAGAAACATAAATTATGCATAACGGAAGGATTCTGAAAAACTTTCTAGTACTTACTTGTGCATTTACTACTTATTAACTCATAGTTGTCCTGTTCCCTTACAACGTTGCAATTATGCAACGGAAGTGATTTCTCTTCTGTGTCCACCGTTGCTTCCGAGTGAGGGTCTTGGAATTGCCGCACATGTTGCAAGGCTAGTAAAAAACAGGGCCACAACAAGGAAGTTCTAATATCCCATGTGTAAATCAAATTAATTTGACAATCTCTGGAACGAAAAAAATGGTCGCCTGTTAAAACTTAACCTTATTCAGTTTGTTTACTTGTGCTGAAAGTTTCTTTAAGAGCAGGGCGGGGCTTATTCAAATTTTGATTTTCGCTTACTTTGGTCATTTGTTCATACTCAAATAAAGCATTTTATTTTCTAATCACATTCATTGGGTTTTCCTTTTTATGTATTAGTTTAGAATAAAATCTCACTGAATAAAAAACAAGAAGCCCCTTAATCTGAAAATAATTAAAGTTTTATTTCCTTCGCTGTAAAAGTACAGATGTAGCTGAACGATTGTAATTGAAGATGAATGGGATATCTGTTTTCCAAGAAATGCTGAAGAGGAAATTCAAATGTCCTTCATTTTACGAGCAAAAAGAAGAAAATTTGAATGTAATGTCATGGAAATTGAATTAATCGTGCAATTTCGTTGATGTGCAGCCAAATAAAATTTATAAGTATGAAAAAAAAAAAAATCGCTTCAAGAGGAGAATAGCTGGTTATTTAAATTTGCGGTTTATTCCAGATTTATTTGACTTTGTTATTGAATTAAAATGTGACCGTCTGAGAAAAAGAAAAATTCTATATGTGAAAGTGTGAAACCTCCTAAGTTGCACAGTCTTTTATGATACGACACGTGAAGGTAATATTGAAATATACCACTGTAAGCAGTTCCAACTTTTGAAGATTATACTGCAATTATATTCCTTTTTTTACAACTTAAATCTATTAACTTGTTAGTTAGCTTATTAGCTGTTATCGTATTAGTTGTTTGTAAGGCTGAAGTAAAGCTGTGAACCAATAATAACTAACCAATCGCACTGTTTTCTCGCACAAATGATAATGTTGGTGCGAATGTCGTATCCAGCTCCATATTGTTTGCGATGATTGTATAATGAACTTTCACGTGCATAATGGTCCATGATGTAACAAACGAAATCAAGTCAAACCTGAAATTACAAAGAACGAACTGAATTTATCTGGAGGATCAATTTCCTTAAAGTTTATGAGGAGAAAAATCGGAAGAAATCAAATTTATTTCTATTGATTATTATATTTTGTTCTTATAAAAATGTATCTATTAACATTTTGTAAATTTTTTTTAACGATTAATTAAAGTACAATACTTCAGCTATCTTTTTATGTTTCTTGGTTGCGACCTTTGTATGTACAGACCAAAATTTTAAAAATAATGTTAAAAAATAGGGGGAATGTTTTTTCAAAAGTCGAAAACTTACACGGTTTTAAAGTTAAACTTATCAAATGTACCGATGTGAACTTAATTTGAAAAGTTTACACTTATACCGTAAATAAACTGCTACTCATTTTACATGCACGCTTCCTTCTACAGTTAAGTAGCAATGAAGTTTCAATGTTAAAAAAATCACTATCGCAATACATCATCATCATTATTATTATTTTGTAATAACAATTTAAGATAATACGAAACTGAAATGTTATTTCAGCTACAAATTACTTAATGAATGCTGATGTTCCCTTTTCCCGGAAACATATTGTTTTTGCACAGACACATCCAAAATGCCTTTCCAATCATGAAATTTAGTTTTGCTTCTCTTATTGTAGTTGTAAGAAATAACATAAACTCATTATCTCATTTTATGGCTTATTTGTATTCTACGTATTTTTCATACACTTATTATTCTATTACTTTACTCATTTATGAAACTAATGCTTTTATTTAAACTTTTTGTTTATATTAGCTCAAGCATAACGATTCTATTTTTGAAATGAATTATATCTCCTTCCATAAAGAAATTGCTTATTCTATATTTCATATATCCATATTTCAAATTGCTTTTCTTTTTTGAACTAGTGAAAAAAGAGGCAGTTGTAATCCTTATGATTATTTATCATAAATAAAGTTTTAGAAAAGTTGTTGTAGATGTTGATAAAAAAGCAAATAATCAGCCAACTCTACTTTAAAAATATACCTATACATTTTCCTAGCTACGTTGCTACAGTCAGAAACTTTTTTTTTTTTTTTTTTTTTTTTTTTAAATCTCGAAAATTTGATCTTTGGCATATTCTATTTACCGCCAAGGATATCAAATGTTTCTAAATAACAGAAATGTATGGTGGTTTTCTTTAACACAGTTCACGTTTAAAGGGAAGGAAGAAAGAAAGAATAAAAAAAGGGTTATTCACCTGGTAATGGAAACATTCAATCAAACTACAGTTTAGTTTTTTGAAGTTTTTTTTTTTGTACGTACCTATATAAAACTAAAATCAACTAATTTAGCATGATAAAGAAAAGGGGTTAAAGTAGTTTCTATATTTTTAATGGAAAAACCAATAAATAGATAGTTGTCTATTTATCAAAAGAAAAAATGATAAAAACAAGTCTTCAAACTGTGTGTCATTGTTTAAAAAGATTTAATTTAGGCGAAATAGTTAAAGTTTCTTAAAATAGCACACATAAAAGGCACTTATTAATCAGGGCTAAAATTAGAACGAAAAAGTTTTGTACGAAATATGCATTTTGATTGATAAGTACTTTTTATGTGTATTATTTTACAGAGTTTTAATTATTTCACCTTTAAATACCAGTTTCTTTTGAGTGCTTTTTGTTATTTAAGAGGTCATTCTTACTCACATGCTTCTTGTTGTTGACCTCAAAAAAGCGGGGAAATACCTCACTAATTATTGAAAATGTAGCATAAATTATGTTGAATGTATATTATGTATTAGTGTAACATGTTACCTATTTTACCCAATTGCATTTGATGCATTTATTAAAAAGCCACAAACACGTTACACTTTAACACAATACGGCAACGCAACATTTGATTATCTTGCCATTTTGTATTTATCATATTTACTTCAAAATTAATTTAAATGAAAGCATTCTAGATTTCTAAATGTATTTATTACGTACTTATTCAATGTCCTATTAACTGTCGATAAAATTATATTATTTTCGAAATATATTATACATAAATGTAATTCAGTTGTGAGTTAATTAATCAAATTTTGGTTTGATAAATATTACTAAACCCTGTTTTAAAATGCTATTAATTCTTTGAGGCTCAACCCTTTCCCAATGCTGAAAAAAAGGGCAGCTGTTGCCATCGCTCGACTTAACTACCAGCAAGATGGCGGACGATCGAAACGTTCATCGCGTGCCACAGAACTAGAGACCCTTTTTTGACGACAGCTGGCTGTGCGCGGCTGCCCTTTTTTCAGCATTGGGCAATTTATCCAGCTGTTCTCGCATTCTTCCATTTTTCAGCAGATGTCAGTGCTGTTAAAAATAATCGTGACCATTTTTTTTACTGGAAATGACGTGCTAAAAAGTAAAGGATTCTCGTGGAGCTATGTCACCCGCAACTATTTTTATAGAAATCAAATCTATTCTTCGTGACTGGCAACAGTCAAAACGCCAGAGTTTGGTGTTTCCAGAGCGGGAACACTGCGCGTTAAAGGGTTAATCTATTGACGAATGTATATACACTTTTTGTTTCTATCACCGCTCCGCAATATTTCTAACAACTTAAATAGATACATACATTTAAGGGAAGTGTTATATATACAATGTAGTTATAATTTAACTTCCCCAACAAAAGGGTTTCTACAGCTAAAAGAGGTTAACGAAGTGTAACCAAATTTGGTATATAAACTACTAGCGGCTACCCGCGACTTCGTCCGCGTCGGCTTTAGAATTATGCCCCAAGAGAAACGAAGCATGTGTGAATAACAAATATGTTTGCGACTAAACAAACTGCATTTAAATATTATTTGCTTTTTACTTATGAAGTATAATGCATGGTAATATGCTTCATTTAAAATAAGAGAGTATGCAGAATTACTAAATTTAGATTTTTTTCAGGCATTTGGCGAATAGAGACAGTTACGATAGTATTTGCGAACTGTTTTGAGTGTTCTTGTAAAAGAAATATTTATGCTATATGCATGAATTTTAGCCTATGTTAATCAGGATCTATGTTATATCAGGAATAGTGTAGCTTTCTATTAGCGAAAGAGTTTTAGAATCGGTTCTGTATAGTTAAAGAGATGCCCAGAGAGCTTAATGTATTAGAATTATTTTGAGTGTTCCTGTAAAGGAACTAATTGCGCTACATGCATGAATTTTAGCCTATAATACTCAAGGATAGTGTAGCTTATTATCAGTGAAAAAAGTTTTGGAATCGGTTCGGTACTTACAGAGATACACATAGAGCGTAATGTAATTCTTATGAGTATCCCTGTAAAAGAACTATTTGTGATATCTGCATAAAAGGTAGCCTACAACACTCAGTGTCCCCCCAGTGTCTAAGAGGTTCTGCTCTCAAAACTGGAAGGCGGGAGGTGCCAGGTTCAAACTCCGGTCGCGCCTGTCGTCCTAGCCGCTCGCAGTTTTCCGTGTTTTTTTCCAAAACCTCGCGAAAATACGGGCTAGGATCCCTTAGAAAATTCCACACAGAGGAATTCCCCATATAGGCCTAGGACTTTCAATCAGGGAAAAAGTTTTAAAATCGGTTTAGTAGCTACAAAAAAGAATTATTTATGCTATATGCTTGAAAGGTTGCCTGCATGTTAATCCAGGACACAGGCTATCTTCATTACAAATTTTTCCAACCATTTTTGTGTGATCAGTCAAAAACATCCAAACACATAAACGTACACATTTATATTACTGGTAGGATTTGGAAATTTACGAACTTTAGGAAACACATCTGGACTTTTTTTGGTACTTACCTATTATCCCGGCGGTCATTCCCGCCAAACTGTTTTTTCGTCAAATGAGTTGCCAAACTGTTGCCAATCGTATTCAAAACCATTAATAATTTCATGTGCCCGGCATTTATCTCGGCAAAAAATCGCTCGTCTTGGCGGACCGCCGGGATAATACGTAAGTACACTTTTCTTTATTTATGCTTTTTAATTTGGCGTAAAATCAACATAATTTCCATACTTATTTATGTTTTCTAAATGCATATGATTTTGCAAATAGAATTTCTGCTTTATTTCAAAAGCATAAATCATTTTGTGCGGGCGATAAAACGGTTTTTAATTAATAGTTAGAAAAGTAATTAAAATTTCTGAGCCTCAGATACACTTTACCGAAGTCATGGGCCCAGTCATGTTCAAATTTTCAAAGCTCTGATTTCTGTAGATTGTCTGAAGAACATTCATTTTTAGAGATAGATAGATTTGGCTTAATTTCCGTGGAATTTAATGTTTTTCAGATGCACGTGCTTCTGCATTGAAGTAATAGCGCTCTTGTTAGCTCAAAACATGAATCGCTTGATACGGTTGAAACTCGCCTAGCATGGCAACGTAAAAACGGTTTTTAATTAATAATTAAAGAAGTAATTAAAAATCTAAAAATCTAAGTAGCCTATAACCTTCTCCAGGGTCCCATCTATATCTAAAACCAAAATTCATCATAATTATTCAGCGGTTTAGGCGTGAAAGCGTCATAAACAAACAAACTCACTTTCGCATTTATAATATTAGTTAGGATAAATGAGATGCGTTCAAGGAATTAAAATAAATAAATAAATAAATAAAAAATGTTCAAAAATTGTCCACTAGGTGTCGCTTTGCATGAAAAAACAGTAAATTTAACAATGAAAATGACACACTCAAAATGTACAAACAGTTTTAGCATTTATTCAATTGTTTTTGAACGTGAAACTGAGTCATTTCTCGCTAATGCAAAACACCACCTAGTGAATGTTTTTTGCACTGAACTTTTCTAAAAAAACCTAGAAATAGCAATAAAACTAGAAATAGCAAAGAGACAGATTGGATTGGCTGCCGAGCTCTTTATACTTTTAAGCACACTGGTTTTTATATTAATTATGTCATTAATTAGTGACATTAAAGCACCAGATTTTTCTAGAATTGTGTATTTGTTAATTTCAGCCGTACACAGAGCCCGATCAAGACAACTGTGGGCCCTGGGCAGAAGAAAAAAATTGGGTCCCTTGCAATGACCTCCCCCTTAAAAAAAAAGATCTTGATTTTTTTATACTAAAAGTTTTAAATATATTACCCCTTCCAAACAAAAATTTTGTTTTAAGTATTCTGGAAAAAAAAAAAAAACGAATATAGTTACATGAAGTCAAAGAAACAGATAGTTAAACGTTACATCGAAATGCTATATCACAGTTGCTAACATGTACGGAATACAACCACTTTTTGTAAACAGTCATTTTTGTAAATGTTTCTTAAAAATAGCAAATAATTCAAAAATTTTGCTATTTTTTAACATTAAAAATACTCTTTAAAAAATGTATTTTTTCCTACATATTGGTATGCTATATTGACTATAGAGCATTTCGAAGAATTAAAAATAAGTTTAAATTAATTTATACAAATGTAAATTTGAATTATTTTCATTATTCATATTTTATAATTAAAGATTCGTTTAAGTTTTGAAAATTTTTATGCTTTGTAATTTTATTGTAAAATTATAAAGTGTGAGATGTAAGATTTTTGGGCCCTGGGCACTGGCCGTACATTACTTATTATTCAAATAATTATTATCGCTAAAACTATATTGGGTGCATGTGACGTTTTGTTACGTCATGTCTCTCTAGCCAATTGGATCCTTTATCCCGTTTCTGTTTCTAGTAAATTGTTGGTAATAAGCTTACGCGTTTCCCGTTTGAGCTAAAGAATGTTGTTTATAGAGGAAGCTTATTTAGATCCACCCTGTATAATAAACTAATTGTAATATTTTACCAAATTTACACTGCCTACTGCAACTACCGTAGACGCTAAACGCATAGAGGGAAAAAAAAAAAAAAAAAAAAAAAGTGATGAAATATTTTTCTGTTGAATTTTATTATTTTAATATTAATTTTTGCCTCTTCAAATGGCAATGAAGGAAATATTTTGAGAGTTTTATTTTAAAAGAACCATAAAAATCGATGAATGAGCCTTCATTTTTGAAATCCTTTGAAGTGACCCTTCGATTCAATCTTAATAAAGTTGTTCAAACATACAAGAAAAGTTTTTAAATCCAGTTCCTTTAAAATCCGCTCAGAAATTAAGACAACAGTCACTGATTTGATGTAGTTCAAGGCTCCAGCTAAGTAACCAAAACTTGTTCATCTGCAGTGAAGATAATGCAATTTCCCTTCTTTGTTAAAAACTTACGCTGAGCCTGCAATATTTGAAATATAAGTCTTAAAATCACGTCGAGTCGAATGATTTCCCATTATAAACACGACACTAAACTGATTATTCATTTATAATTATTTTAAATCTAAATCCATTTTTTCAAACTCTTTCAGCTCCGGAAACTTTGAAGAGAAAATTTAACAGGAAGCTCTTAAATTTTCATAAAAGTCAGTAACATATAATCATATATATTACTGACTTTATTATGTGTGTATGTGTGTGTGCGAGAGTTTAAGTATACTGATTGACAATATGTAAAGTCTAAATCGTATTGGTTTCCTTTAACCTCTTTACAATTGTGACACTCTGAAATGTGCGCTTTTATTTAGTTTAAACCTATTTTATTACCACTCTTTTGGGTGTTCTTATCCCTTAACATGGTGCTGGACAGCTTTCTGTTGTTTTATTTTGGCATTAACTGTTTTAATATTTATTTATTTTATTACTATTCTTTTTAATAGCTACGTGACAAAAAGAATCAGGTGTTTCATCTGCTTGGGTGTAATTAGTACTATTGAAGGAGAAATGAGAATCAGTTCAGTCTTCCTTAATTGCCATCTTGATTCTAGGGAGTTTTGAGTAAATATGAGGCAAGATTTACACAAAATGCTCTAATGAGGGATCTATTACTAATAATTAGAACTTTCAGGGTCATCTCATTTCAAATTTGTGCTATTGCGTTCAAGCCGGTATTGAAGTAGTGGATTTAAAGGCGTTCTGTGGCAGGCAATTTCTGAAACGTGATATAGGTTTCAGATTTAACGATTTAGAGAAAAAATAATTTTCTGCTTTAAAATAGGTTTTTCTTAAAGCTAAATATATTTCCAAAGACTTAAGTTTTGGTTAATGGCTTTTAAATTCTCTGCCTTCCTTCCCACACTCAGAAATGTTTGATTCGATTTGATAAAACAAAACAAATACCAAATATCATATGATTTCTCTATATCTTTTATTTCCAATGGCCAGGCAAAATACAAAGAATTAAAGGCTACAATAAAGGTAAATCACAAATCACAGAACTATAATAGAATTTCTCTATATCTCATTTGTATAAACTAACGTATTAAATCATTTCTTTATGTCTGTTCATACAATATAATGTAAAGGGCTGCAACGGACCTAATATTATATGATTTCTCTGATTTATACAAAATAATGTAATCACAATATTAAATAATTTCTTCATATCTAGTTTATTACAATATAATCTAATGTAAGGGGCTCGCCATGATGTCTCTCTCTCTCTCTCACTCCCCCCCCCTTTTTTTAACAATAATTTTTGAGCCCCTCCCTTCCTCAGTCATAAAGTATCATACTTCACCATACCGCCTCCCAGCACATGTTACGCTACGTTACATAAACATATACCACTTGTAATTTATACTTTCCGAACATGTACCATGTAAGGAAAGTATTGTAATCATGAAAAAATTCGACTTCGAGATTTTGGTGTATTTATATGTTTTGAGGTCTTCTGAATTCATTTATGCTATTTTTACGAGATGTATGTATGTATGTGTGTGTCTGTATGTGTGTTTGTGTGTATGTGAGTGAACACGACAGCTCCTAAACGGGGCACTCGACTAATCTCAAATTGGGTATATATGTCATAAACCACCGTCGCAAGACCGGTATTGAGTTTGGTGTGTATAGGACTTATAGTTTTTCTACAGGGCTACGACAAAGATTTCTTTTACATTATGGCCTATGGGGGGGAAATTCTTGAAAGTGCGCTTGCGTTTAAACGGTACATTCGACTGAGCTCAAATTAGGTATATATGTTATAAACCACCATCGTAAGACTAGTATTGATTTTGGTGTGTATAGGACGTATAGTTTTTCTGCAGGACTAGGACAAAGATTTCTTTTACATTATGGCCTATGGGGGGAAATTCTTGAAAGTGCGCTAGCGTTTAAACGGTATATTCGATTGAGCTCAAATTGAAAAAACTAAGAAATTTCGATGAATTATTCATCGATTAAAATTTATTTAAATGCTTGGTAATGATCTTAAACGCAAGTGTTCGGAAAGTCGAGTGGAGCCACTCCAGATTTTTCATATTTAATCCTGGATGCACAACACTTATTACTGTTCCCCAGCACTATCGAGTAGCTGTATATCTGGCAAGTATTAGAAAGCCAGGGAATTATTGTGGACAAATTTTGTTTCTTGCTCGGTTGTTTTAATGGCTTTTAATAAATATAGATGTATGTGTGTTTGTGTGTATGTGAGTTGGATGCAACTGTCGAAGTGCTACTTAGATAAGTTGCTTTAATGAAAAAAAATATATATTTTGCTTTTAAACTTCAACTATTTGTTTTAATGATAATGTGAGCATAATTTTTGTTTTAAGTGATAAGAATTCCTGCTACCATATTTTCAAAACCTTAACTGGATGCCTTTTTGGAAGAAGGTAAAAAAGAATTTAAGGGCAGTTTACTCCCAAATTCGATCGAAAAATAGATTTTTGTTATTAAATGAAAGTCTGTTAAATTATGAATATTTTCACATATCATCTTTAATCATATGCCAATTACATCATGAGATTCCTCTTTTTTTCAGAAATTACAAGAAGATATGCGATTTTTTAATTGTGTTTTACTATATATATATATACACATATATATATATCAGTAGAAAAATTACATTAAACGTAATACCACATATCTAAAATCCATGCGCAGTCTTGCGTACTATATACTTGAAAATCCTTGGTTTTTTTAATCGGACGAAAATTTTTATTGTTTATTAAAAGTATTAAAGATTTAAGAAAATCAATTTTTAATACATATATATTTAATTTAACTTAAAAGTGCAGTTTAAAAAGATTTCTTTTCTTTTCTTTCTTTCTTCCTCCCCCCTCTCTTTTTTTTTTTTTTTAATTTACTTTTAGTTGAACACTAAAATGCATTCAGCTCACCATTTGTACCATTAAATGAAAAAAAAAATAAATAAATAAACAAATAAATAAAAATAAAATAAATGGTAAACTGTCCCCTTACGTAAAAAAAAAAAAAAAAACCATGACATTTGTTTCAAGCCCATTTAAAACCGTGTTTTGGTAATTTCAAAATTTAATCTTCTGCTTTTAGATGATTTTCCTTTAATCAAAACATGTGATGTCATACTTCTTGTTATCCCCCCCCCCTTCTTGCCACAATTTTCCGATCCCCTCTCCTACATGCTCGACGTCATTTGTGAACGGCCCCTAATCACACAAATCCACACTTAGTTAAACGAATCGGACAAAATCACCAGCTATGCATTAGCTTTCATTTCCATAATCTGTCAAAACATTACAAGCCCTTTGCCGCTTTCCGAGCTTCAAAACACTGCAGCTGATGACAGAAAGAACGGAGAAAGAATAAAGTAAAAAACACAATAGACGTCCGTGAGAGTTCATATTCAAAACAACTTCCTCGTTGCCAAATTGCCATCTTCAAATTCAGTTCTGTCTGCCTTGACCTTTACCATCAGACGATTATTATTTATTCCTCCTCACCGACACTTAACGGGGTGTTCGAGAAAAAAAAATGCACCACTTGGGCGCGGTCTCGGTAAAACGTAAAAAATTTATTGCTCCCCTTCCTCATATTCACATTTCCTAATAGAAAACGAATAAATCCTTTGTGCGACCGCGTCTTTGATTGTTTTTATGTAACCGCGGTATAAAGAAGTCAAATGCCTCGCCGCAGCTTCTTGAAAAAAAAAAAAAAATTCTCTACCATTCAATTGAAAATTTAAAACTTGGCACAGCTATTGAAGTACGAGGTCAAATTGCTTCTGTTGCAACGTAGCTTCACGTTCAAAACAATGGTTATGCACGTATCATAATAGATTGTTTTTGATATTCAAATAGCTGATAACTTTATAGAAATATCCTTGTAGGTATTGACATACGATTCTTTAATTGCTTTCTTCCTTTCTTCCATGCTGTTTTTAAGAAGATGAGGAGTTTTGCGTCTTTTTTTTTTATAATTATAAGTGTTAAAAGATTTTTAAGAGTCTATCTTGCAACTGTTGAGATTTTTTTGTAACTGAATAAGATTAATTTAAACAACCATTGATCACATGTGGTCGTATTAGGAATCTGAAAGAAAGAAAAAAAAAAACGTTGCTAAGCTGCCAGAAAAGGCTGCACTGTTTTAAATTGACCTCCCCCCCCCACCTAAAAAAATCAACTTATTTTAGAGTTTATAAGGAAGGAGGAGGGGGGGGGGTCGAGTTCAAAAACAAAATCAAACTTGTTCTGTAACTTTAAAACAGTGAATCAGATTTTAATTAACGCGGGTTCAATGAACTAGTATCTATTTTTAAGAAAAGTTAGAAAAACTCCATGTTCTTTAATTTTTTTTCCCAGTAAAATTTTTAGCATAAATAAAAAATATTTTAATGTAATTTTGATAAATAGCACTTTTAACATATTTTTGAAGCTTAAAAAATACACAAAAATGTACGGATTGGAAGTTATAATAAAGCATAAGCAAAAGTTAGAAAAAAAAACCTAAAAAATAAGCAAGAAAAAATAATGGACATAGACCTTTGGCAGGCATATTAAAATACATTGTTAGCCAAATTTTTGAAAAGCTATTAATTAAAATGTTGACCTCACATATATCCTTAAATTACGTCAGAAATAAGTTTAGCCATAACATTCCTACAGGTTTCTCAAAATGAAAAGAGAATTAATATATACAGAGTGTACACAACTTTGAAAAGCTACAATTACAAAGCTAAAGAAGTTACAGCATTTTGAGTAAATTAAATAAAAAAATAACATTTTATAACTTAAAAAATTATGTATGTTTGATGTGACCACCTTCGCCGCCTATCAAAAACAGGTAGGTGTCAGTCAGTGGCGCACCCAGGATTTTAGTTTAGGGGGGGGGGCTGGCTACAGATACTGCTGGACTCGATTATAGTGACCTCAATTATAGTTATAATTCTCTTATAACGTCAAAATATTCTGTGCTAGTTGACTTGCCCATAGAACATAACCCTACGAGCAATGTAACTCATTTTAGAATCAAATAATTATATGATCTTTTCAGTGATGTTGTAACCAAGTTTAACCGTGTTTCATGCTCTAACTGTAAGTTTTTATTTAAAAAACTAACATCTTTTTGGGGTGAAAAGTATTTTAGAAATAATTTGAAGACAATTTTTAAAAAGAAAACATTTAACTCATTAGTGACAATTTTTAATTTTCAATACTTTTCACTTCTAATTTCCCACCTTTAGGGGGGGGGGCTTCAGCCCCCATAGCCCCCCCCCCGTGGGTGCGCCTATGTGTCAGATACAACCCCCTTCAAAACATTCAAGTATTACAAAATACCCTCACATTATTGCGATTATCTGTTTATTGTTGCGATTAGTTATCACTGGTCCGTATACATGATTTTATAAAAATTGTAAAACAAAAGAAATTACACGAGCAATATATATTAATTTTCGTTAAGAGTTGAATTAAAAATTTTTAATGCCCATTATGAAAATATTAAATAGATCAATTATATGGCTTGTATTGGTGAAATTACCTGACATGTATTGTGCGCCTAAGTGAGGAAAGTGAGCAAGAGAAAAATATAAATAAAACATTATTGGTCCGACGAACCAACAGATTTTTTATGTTTATATATTTTTGTGGTCTTGGACAACCGATCCGCTGCTAATTTCGAGCCCTGTGTACTAATATATGTGTACCAGAAGCATGGTCCACAAGAGGGATATTCTCTCCGATATTTATATTTTTGATAAGAATATAATAGCAGGGAGGTTCTTTTTGAAAACTTCAATCCTTTCCCAGCTCCACTTTCCCGAAACATTTCTCTGATTGTGCCTGATCAACAGAAAAATATATTGCGAAAGCCTGCCTATAAGTTGTTTTATACATGCTTTATCCGGTCCGAATGGTAATCTTCCCAGCTTCGAACCAATTAAAGACAAGCAATTTAATTCACTTGCGAGAAATGTATTCCAGTATTACCGCGAAGGTGATGCTTCCTTCCAAGAATTTTTCAGAATCCAACTGTGGGAAACTCCGTAGATTACCTGCTGCTTCCGCAGGCAACAGAAGCACACGAAACAAGTTTCCAAGTTTTATGATAAGCAAAGGAAGAATGATACAACTTGGCTTGCCAACTTTTTTCCGCGAATTTGCGCGACGTTCGCAATTAAAATTTGGGACGTGACGAGAAAAAAAAAAAAAAAAAAAAGGAAGAAGAATCCAGCTTACTCATTACAGGAAGACAAGAAACACAAGTAAAACCAGATTTAATTTTTGCATTTCAAATAGTTTTATTGAATATTATGTTTTACTGTGGCATAATTATACATGCGACTCAGTTAACAAAAGTTAAAACAATTAGGCAAACTAATGAAAAATCAAAATTCATTATTGTGGAGTCTTCTGTCTCTCTTCTTTATAATCAGAACAAATAGCACTCTTATTAGCAATCCAATTCAATGAACTTTTTAATTCCTTTCGGAAAATATTAAAACAACCTGTAAGTAGGTATCGGTATAGTATTAACGTTATAAAAGAAACTGCAAGTCTTAATTCACATCCTCTACTAGGATTAGGATAATTATTTATTTGGGGAAGAAAACATGATACATTAAACCACTTTTGCTGAAATCATAATATTACCTATTTAGAAAAGAAACTTAACCCTTTCACGCGCGGTGTCCTCGCCGTGAGGACACCAAACTCTGACGTTTTGACTGTTGCCAGCCACGAAGAATAGATTTGATTTCTATAAAAATAGTTGCGGGTGACATAGCTCCACGAGAATCCTTTACTTTTGAGCACGTCCTTTCCCGTAAAAAAAATGTCACGCTTATTTTTAACAGCACTGACATCTGCTGAAAAATGGAAGAACGCGAGAACAGCTGGACAGATTGCCCAATGCTGAAAAAAGGGCAGCCGTTGCCATCGCTCGACTTAACTACCAGCAAGATTGCGGAACTTAACTACCAGCCAGCTGCGTCAAAAAAGGGTCGCTATATCTGTGGCACGTGATGAACGTTTCGATGGTCCGCAATCTTGCTGGTAGTTAAGTCGAGCGATGGCATCGGCTGCCCTTTTTTCAGCATTGGGAAAGGGTTGCGCCTCAAAGGGTTAAACTATACAGTCACTTCTGTTGCGATCCTATTTATTTATAAAAGAAATTTAATGCTTAAAATCTCTTCTGAAATCATTATAATTTATCCAATTATTAAACTAATTCTATTCGAAAAACGGGACATTGGAAGTCCCGCACACACCTTTCGTGGGACGTGTCCTCTAAAGTTCTAGAAACGGGACGCCCCGGCTCTCGCGGGACGGTTGGCAACCCTAGATACAACTTTCTCAGGATTTTTCAGCTTTTATAATCTAAAAGAAAAATTTTCATACATAATCATTAAAGTAGATTTATTTGTGCGTATAAAAAAGGAAACTACTTGTAGAAGTTGGTGAAAAACAGCAATGTCAAGTCAACCAAATGTCAATCCAAAATACCAACTTTAGGTCCTGAATTTTAAATTAGATTTTTTTTTTTGCAAAAGAAAAGAAAAGACAGAAATTACAGACCATATTAATTTATCTCGTTTTTATTTTACTTTAAAAGAATAAATGGATTTCCAGAAGTGTTTTAAGACTTTTTTCCCCCCTTTCTGTCTTTTCTTTTCTTTTGCAAAAAAATCTAATTTAAAATTGAGGACCTAAAGTTGGTATTTTGGATTAAGTTCATCTAACCAGCTTTAAGTTTAAATTGACTAACAACTGATTATTAAAAAAAATCAACCAAAATTAATGATTTTTTAGCCGTTCCAGTTAAAAATTCATTGAGTAAGTTAGAAACCGTCCCGAGAATTTATTTTCCCACTGAAATTTTTTTCTGATCATTTTCCTCTGCCGAGGGAAAAAAGCACTGGAGTAAGTAAGTGACAGTTTAGGTATTCTTCTTGATTTAAAAAAAAGTTACCTTAAAAAAATTCGATTTTTTATTGCAAGTTTAGAAGAAACTCTCCAGAGGAGGGGGGGGGGGGAGATAAGTCCACCATAGAAATACCCAAAATGTCTGTTCAGTTACGCCAATAATAAAGTTGTACTATTTTAAAAATAATATTTAAACATTGATACATGACACAGGCAGTGGGGTCTCGATCTTCTTTACATTTTGTCTTTTTTTCTTGGTAATGCTTTAAGTTCCTCCAATTTCTCAGCATTTTATACATTACTCCAGCGTTTTTCAACCTGTGGTTCGCGACCCCCAAAAGGGGCGCAGAGCGTTTGCAGGGGGGGGGGAAGAACCAAAGAAGAACCAAAGTGGTGCATGCTTTTAAAAAATTCATCTTATTTATTCTCATTTTTACTCAAAAATATATCCCTTTTCGCTTAAATGCTCATTCAAACTTTACTGATAACATTATTTTGTAGAAAATTCGACTAAATGTTCCTTGTTAAAGATTAAAAAAACTGATTGTATGCTGAAAAATATGAGGTGGGAGGGCACCGTAAATTAGTCTTTGTTGGGGGGGGGCGACGTTAAAAAGTTTGAGAACCGCTGCATTACTCTTTAATTATATGTGAGCATATGCGACTTGGGCTCTACCACTTTTCAAAATTAGGGAACTTTTGCGGCAATCGTCAGTCACGAGCAGAAATCCGTAACGTAAAACATAAATTAATTTAAACAATAAACTAAAACAGAATCGGCTCTTCTAAAGGAACTGTATTTATTTTATTTTATTTTTGTTGAAACAGTCTGTAAATTTTACAATAAAATAACAATGGAATAATTTCACTAAACATCCCTATAGCTGGATGAAACAATTCTGTGTAGAGGAGTCAACTTTACCAAAGCCTTTATTAAACCACGTTAGCAAACTGCTTTATACATCTTTTGCGGTATTTAACCCGCGAGCGCGCGCGCTGGGTCCAATGGACCCGTCCGCTGAAACAAACTTTTCCCAAGACACCCCTATTTTACGGAAATGGTTTAAGTCCACGGTAGCCTCGTCCAAGATCACTCTCTTTATGTTCCTGCAATTTCCCCCCTGAAATTTCATTCGAAGTCTTGCTTTTGTTCGGATAGGGTCTTTTTGACCCAGCGCGCCTGCTCGTGTTACTGTTCCCAATTCATTTGTGATAATACAAAAAACATCAAAGATGTCGCGTTATTTATCATACAAGGATGAAATGTTGCGTTTTCAAAAATTATTAGAAGAGGTATCAACGGGTGAAGAATCCCTTGAAGAAAGTGATAATGAATGTTTTAGTTCGCATGATACCAATTCAGAAACTGATATGGATTCAGACTATGAAAAGGACAGTGGAGGAAATTACTTCATTGGTAAAGACAAACAGACTAAATGGTCAAAAGAAAAGCCTAAGGCTAGAGTTAGAACACCTGCTCATAACATTATTACTAAATTGCCTGGGAACATTGGTGAGGCAAAAAATGCAAACTCCAAATGATTCGTGGGAACTTTTGATAAGTGAAGGAATGCTGCAAAATGTTGTCAATTATACAAATATTTACATTACCTCAATTTCTGATAAATTTCAAAGAGAGAGGGATAGCCGTTTGACAACTATGATGGAAATTAGAGCCTTTATAGGGCTTTTGTATATATGTGCTGTTCATAAGTCATCTCATGTAAATGTGCGGGACTTGTGGGCTACAGATGGAACCGGAATGGATATTTTTCACAAAACCATGTCCTATAAACGTTTTCTTTTTTTATCAAGATTTTTGCGTTTTGATGATGTTGGAACCCGTGATATTAGAAAAGCAACAGATAAACTTGCGCCGATAAGAGAATTTTTTGAAGATTTCGTAAATAACTGCCAGAAATATTACACGTTGGGAGAATATATAACAATCGATGAAAAACTTGAAGCATTCCGAGGAAGATGCTCTTTCAGGCAATATATACCCAACAAACCTGCAAAGTATGGGATAAAAGTTTTTGCATTAGTTGATTCAAGAACTTTTTACACTTGGAATTTAGAGATCTACGCAGGTTTGCAACCAGAAGGCCCAAATAATGTCAAAAACACACCTGACGAAATTGTAAAAAGACTATGCGAAAAACTATATGGATCCGGTAGAAACATTACCATAGATAATTGGTATACTAGTTACAATCTGGCAAAAGATCTTCTAAGAAAAAAGCTAACTATTGTCGGGACAATTAGAAAGAACAAAAAAGAGTTACCTGCAGAGTTTGTTTCTGGCAAGAACCGAGAGGTGCATTCGTCAATTTTTGGTTTCCAAAAAGATACAACTTTAGTATCGTACGTTCCAAAGAAGAATAAATGTGTCAACTTATTGTCCACTATGCATCATGACGACGCAATAGATGCTGAAACAGAGGATCACAAAAAACCCGAAATTGTGACTTTTTATAATCTCACGAAAGGCGCCGTAGACGTGGTAGATGAAATGTCAGCGTCATATTCAACATCCAGAATTTCTAAAAGGTGGCCTATGGCAGTTTTTTTTTCTGTTCTGAATACCGCCGGAATAAATGCAAGGATTCTCCTTTTGTCTTCTAAAATTCCTCCAGTTCAATACAAAAACAGGCGTCTCTATCTAAAACATCTTGGGTTAAGCCTCATAGAAGAACAACTAAAATTTCGGGCTTCTCTACCTTGTATTCCAAAAGAACTAAAAGCCAAACTTAATGATGATCTCAAAAATACTGATGGTCAACCCCTTCAAAAAAAGAAAAAATTGGAAACAAGAAGAAGGTGCAGTATTTGCCCGCCTAAAAAAGACAGAAAAACGAAAACGTGCTGCCAAAAATGCGGAGAGTACTTATGTGTAGAGCACACGATCACGCTCTGTTCTATGTGCTGCTAATTTTTGTTCAATATTTCCTCAGTGATACTTATTTATAACCAAGAAATTTCAAAAGAAATAATAAAGAATAATTGCAGAGTACGGGTATGCTTTTTATTTTTCTTTTATTAGTAGTATATTATAGGCTTTTATTTTCCGTTGATAAATTTTATTTTTGTCAAAATAGAAGTGGAGATTAAAAATTTTCCTGGGCGAATTTTTTATAATAATGTTAGGAAACTTTATTGACAGAAATCTAACTATGTTCCCCCAAAATTTAGGATTTTTTCTTGAAAATACTGCAGCCGGGTCTTTTGGACCCAGCGCGCCTGCTCGCGCACCGCAAAGTAGCGCGCGTGCTCCCGGGTTAATCTTTTCAAAGATACAGTTTATGTCAACGTGTATCTGAGTGGAACAAAAAAAGGATAAATTAGAGAAGTTTCTCTACTCGTATATTTTCTGTCTTGATATCTTTTCCAGATGCCATGCCACACTGGAGGAACAACATTAGTGGTTAAAAGAAAAGTGATCGTAGTATAACGCACCCAAAGCCTATAAGTTCTTAACAGTATAAAAAGTTTTCCTTCTAACACCTCATCATTCATCGAATTGTCACTCAAATGTCAACACTTTTTATCGTTATTAGTAACACATATATTAGATAAATACGCAGTTAAAAGGGAAAATTTTTCCTTGATTTCTTTTTAGCCATTCCATTTCGTATCCATACGCATCGGCGCCATTTTTCAACCTTCTTTTTCCTTTTCTGGTCGTTCTATTGTAATGAATGGAGAACTCATAAAATAAAGGCTTGATTGTTTACTTTAAAAACTCATCTGTTATTCTTAGAAATGGAACTGTGGTCAAAAGGATTATTCACTTTCAAGTAGCTATTACTTTTTCGCCTTTTAAGTCGCCATTCTTTCATCGAGAAAACGCGGATCTCATGTGTCGTGATTCTGGCACTTAATTTCCCCCTCACAGTTGAGTTTCAAAAGTATGGTAAATGACAACTTCGACAAGAATAACCTTTCAAGTGTTCCTCTCGAGAGGTGCTCTCCATAATTCTAATTCTGTCCGAACTCAAAGAATGCGGTTATGAACACGTGTGCGTACATACTGCCGGCGCCTGACCTCCTAGGATTTTTTTTTTTTTTTTTTTTTTCGAATTCCTTTTAGTATTTTTCTTTGAGAAAACTCTGTTATAAGTTTTTTTCTAGGGTGCTTAAATTACTATCCAATTTCAAGCAAAAAGTTGAAATAACTTAAAATAGATATTTAACCATTTAACGCGCAGTGTTCCCGCTCAGGGAACACCAAACTCTGACGTTTTGACTGTTGCCAGTCACGAAGAATAGATTTGATTTCTATAAAAATAGTTCCGGATGACATAGCTCCACGAGAATCCTTTCCCGTAAAAAGCACATCATTTCTCGTAAAAAAATTGTCACGATTATTTTTAACAGCACTGACATCTGCTGAAAAAGGGAAGAATGCGAGAACAGCTCGATAGATTGCCCAATGCTGAAAAAAGGCAGCCGTTGCGATCGCTCGACTTAAAAAAGGCCAGCCGTTGCGATCGCTCGACTTAACTACCAGCAAGATGGCGGACGATCGAAACGTTCAGTGCGCGTGCCACAGATCTAGAGTGCGCAGCTGGCTGTGCACGGCACAGCCAGCTGCGTCAAAAAGGGTCTCTAGATCTGTGGCACGCGATGAACGTTTCGATCGTCCGCCATCTTGCTGGTAGTTAAGTCGAGCGATGGCAACGGCTGCCCTTTTTTCAGCATTGGGAAAGGGTTGCGCCTCAAAGGGTTAATCAGAGAAAAATAGAAGAAAAAATTCCTTTGCCAAAATTTCAATGATCACTTAAAAATATTTTGATAATCATTTTTTAAAATTGACATTGAGCATTATATTTGTGTTTACTGTTATTATTATCATTGTCATTATCTTGCAAATCTGAAAAATTGTTTCACCCAACAGTTTGAGTCAGCTTATGAACAAATTTGATCTTTCACTTTGCTTTGATCAAGTTTCAAAATAATTTTTACGTTACCAAAATGTTACACCAGATGTGAAAATTATATATCTCTCTATTCTAAAAAAAAAGTAAAGGCCGCTGGCGCTGTCAAAGCTTGTCAGCTTATCTTCTCCTAAACCGTGGGGATTTGAGTTTCGACTAAGGTGCCCACAGATTCGAAAAACTCCGAGGAACCTGCTAAGCTGAGTTAAATTTCGAAAATCGAATTATTTTAGAAGATATTAATAAAAAACTGAAAAAATAAACCGAATGGTTGCCAGATTGGGCATAAAATCCTTCATTCCTTTGCAACAAAGCGTTAAGTATCTAGAATCGCGTGAAATTTACAAACATGAGTTAGAATTACGCCCATTTTACGCCAAAATAAAAACTATCTTTCTTCTATATTAATAAAACCATGTGTAAACTGTTTGTTAGTCTGTATGAATGTGTCTCGCGGTGATCGTAGACCTACCAAATTTTGTACGGAAATTTTCCATGACAGTTCCCGACACACCTTTAAGCGATTTTTTCAAAATTCGAATTATTTTAGGAGATATCGATAAAAAACGTATCGCAAAAGGCTAATTTTTGCTTTCCGCTATTTCGTAATTGTAACCCCACAGTGGAAAAAAAGCGACATTTACGCTTATCTAGGTTGCCACATTCGGCAAGTTTATTAAATGATTCAGACTCTTGAAGTAAAAATAAAAGAATAACGATTTTTTTTTTTTTTGTCTAGATTATTCGCAAGGCTGTTTTTAACCCATTTATGCCTAGTGTCCCTTTTTTGGGACGGCATTTTCGCTATTAGTCGAAAACGTTATTTATTTTTCCTAGCCTTTATTCATGAGTATTGAGCCTAAACTCTAAAAAATATTTTAACATGACCAAGTAGGATGTTGATATTTTGATTTTTATGCATAATGATTTTAAAAGAAATCATCCCTTGTTCAAGAAGTTGATGGTCTGCTGAATACACCTGAGAATAAGGTTTTGAAATTTTCATTCAGTTGGAATTGTGCATTTTTCTGTGCAGATTTTCTCCATCTATTAATGACTATGTCATTTTATCTCTCACCCCCTTTATTGAAAATTGTATGAAAAACGTGTCCCAAAAATGCGACATAAAAGTATGTCACATAATTTTACATATATTTAAATACCATTAGTTCACAACAGCTTTAATCTATTGTTACAATATTTCGTAAGCTACAGAATATGCTTCACATGTATTTTTTACATATATTTAAATACTATTAGTTCACAACAGCTTTAATCTATCGTTACAATATTTCGTAAGCTGTAGAATAGGCATCACCTGTTTTTTTTCTATAAATAGGTTACAATAATATGAAATAAGTAACTCAAAATGTGTTACACAAAGTTGACAATTTTCAAATAGTAAGTTCGCTTAGACAACAGGAGTTTAGAATTAGCGATTATTCGTTTTTCCAAAACAGAATAACTAATATCTTGAAAATGAAAAATAATGAAAATGCAGATTATTTTAAAGCCGGTTCGGTCCAGCTGGATTATTTGCTACCAGTAGAAATATTGGGCGGCGTTAACTATGCCATTATTGCAGTTATAGTACACTTTGGATATTTGCTAGCGCGACGAGATGGTATAATTCGTGGTGCTAAGTACGCCAATCTGCAAACGATTATGTAAATGAAAATATGGATAACGGTTTCCCGGTAACCTTACATGAACAGTAATTATAGGTTGTGAGCATGTGTAAATCGCCAAATAATGAAAAGTCGCCATTGGTGGCAAGCTATCCTATCTGTTCCGTAGATTTTATTAACTTTACATGTACGCAAGTCGCCAAATAATGAAAAATCGCAATGGGTGGCAAATTTGGAGGGTGTCCAATAGGTTTTACATTATTAAAAATACAGCTGAAACAGATGTTCTGATTTTATTATGCTTTAGCTCCTAATTAATATAACTTTTCAATGGCAACATTGAAAATCATTGTGTTTCTGAAGAGTGCAAATAATTTTTCCAGCGATTATAAGCGGAGTCCGCACTCCAGGTGTAGTATAGCTCAGGACCCGCACAACACGGATTCCCATAACAAAATATCTTCCGTGTTATGAGGTGGAGGGGGTCTACTGTAGTGTGAAGTTTAAATTTTTATGTATCAATGAACATGCAAGAACCATGAAATGTGTAGCCCAGTAACATTCTAGCTGATCCAATCTTCGGGTTTTGTCTGTTGAAATTATGTCTTTTTTACGAATAAGCCTTATTGGGGCCGAATGCCTCATACGAAAAGCGAGCGTAGCGAGTCTGGGGGCCTTGGCACCTAGTTTTTTACAAAATAGTTGAAAATAATTTTATCATTTTGTAGGTGCGTTCATTTGCGTATCCAGAAGGTAAAAAAACTGGAATTATAAATGCATGCAGGACAATTTGAAAGATGCGAAAGTCGTTCCTAATAAGATCTAAAGTAATATATCTTCGTATAATCCTCGTAAAGTAATATCCTTAATCTACAGTATAGAAATAAATAAATATGTGCCATTCATAAGAGCGCATATTTATTTATTTCTACCATTTTATTAAAACGTTATATCATATCTGAACATTTTATATTTTTACGACACTAGGGGCCAAGGCCCCAGACTCGCTACGCTCGCTTTTCGTATGAGGCATTCGGCCCCTAATCAGGCTTATTCGTAAAAAAGACATAATTTCAACAGATAAAACCCGAAGATTGGATCAGATAGAATGTTACTGAGCTACGCATTGCTTGGTTCTTGCATGTTCATTGGTACATAAAAATTTAAACTTCACACTACAGTAGACCCCCTCCCCCTCATAACACGGAAGATATTTTGTTATGGGAATCCGTGTTGTGCGGGTCCTGAGCTATACTACACCTGGAGTGCGGACTCCGCTTATAATCGCTGGAAAAATTATTTGCACTCTTCAGAAACACAATGATTTTCAATGTTGCCATTGAAAAGTTATATTAATTAGGAGCTAAAGCATAATAAAATCAGAACATCTGTTTCAGCTGTATTTTTAATAATGTAAAACCTATTGGACACCCTTCAAATTTGCCACCCATTGCGATTTTTCATTATTTGGCGACTTGCGTACATGTAAAGTTAATAAAAGCTACGGAACAGATAGGATAGCTTGCCACCAATGGCGACTTTTCATTATTTGGCGATTTACACATGCTCACAACCTATAATTACTGTTCATGTAAGGTTACCGGGAAACCGTTATCCATATTTTCATTTACATAATCGTTTGCAGATTGGCGTACTTAGCACCACGAATTATACCATCTCGTCGCGCTAGCAAATATCCAAAGTGTACTATAACTGCAATAATGGCATAGTTAACGCCGCCCAATATTTCTACTGGTAGCAAATAATCCAGCTGGACCGAACCGGCTTTAAAATAATCTGCATTTTCATTATTTTTCATTTTCAAGATATTAGTTATTCTTTTTTGGAAAAACGAATAATCGCTAATTCTAAACTCCTGTTGTCTAAGCGAACTTACTATTTGAAAATTGTCAACTTTGTGTAACGCATTTTGAGTTACTTATTTCATATAGTTTTTATTTTGGCGTAAAATGGGCGTAATTCTAACTCATGTTTGTAAATTTCACGCGATTCTAGATACTTGGAAACGCTTTGTTGCAAAGGAATGAATGATTTTATGCCAAATCTGGCAACCATTCGGTTTAATTTTTCAGTTTTTTATTAATATCTTCTAAAATAATTCGATTTTCGAAATTTAAATCAGCTTAGCAGGTTCCTCGGAATTTTTCGAATCTGTGGGCACCTTAGTCGAAACTCAAATCCCCACGGTTTAGGAGGAGATACGATGACAAGCTTTTGACAGCGGCGGCGACAGCGGCCTTTACTTTTTTTTAGAATAGAGAGATAGTTGAAAATGATTTTATCATTTTGTAGATGCCTTCATTTGAGTATCCAAAAGGGAAAATAACTGGAATTATAAATACTTAGCTTAATGCTTTCCATGCAGGAAATTCAATTTGAAAAAGTGCGAACGTCGTTCCAAAAGTTTCGCCCTTTTTTTTTTCCTATACAAAAACTTTATTTCAAAGAAAAAAAAAAAAAAAACTATGCATTATGAACAGTATGCCTTGTGTTTGTTTGCCTGGAGAAAACAGCTCACATCACGGAATGTGTCCTTCAAAGCTACATCCGCCCTTCCGGAAGTTTTCCGCTACAACTTGGACCCTCATGAGAAGGTGAGGGCGTTTTCATCAAAAGTTACTGTGCTGCAAAAAAGAAAAAAAAAAAAAAAAGAAACAATACAAAAGAAAAAGAAACTTTCTTTTGGAACGAATCTTATAATTCAGAATAATTGTTATTGCTTCTTCAATGATATGTGTAAACTCATTTCATTTCTTCAGCGGCGTAGCCAAGGGTGGGGGGGATAGGGGGGGGTTACAATCCCCATCCCATGAGTAATATTTGCCGTACAAAATGTATATTCTTTACTCCCTTATCACACACATGTATACATCAGTGGCGGATTATTGCAAGTTTGTCGGTGGGGGCGGTTAGTTAGAAGATTAACATATACATCCATTTATGAAAGTAAAATAGGATCTTTTACATTAATTTCTTTTTTCTTAGGGGGGGGGCTTCTCCCCTCCGCCCCCCTTTAATCCGCCCTTGGTATACATATATGTGAGTTGCAGTAGTCGTAACTTCCCCCCCCCCATGGAAAATTTCTGTCTACGCCACTGCTCTTCTTGCGTACATAAGAATCGGAATAAACTGTGTGGTTGGACACAGTTTATGAACTGCCAGGGCACTAGGCCTTTACCTCCAGTATGCATAGCTGCCAACCGTTCCGTTTTTATCGGAACATTTCCCACCACTAATTTTTCTTTAGCAATTTAAGCTTAAAATAACTGGATATTTTTAATATAAAATAAAACTGTTCAAAAATAGTGGTGGAAAATGTTCCAATAAAAACGGAACGGTTGGCAGCTATGCAGTATGTATAGATTTTTGTAGCGTATTAATCTTGTCTTAAATCCGCAAACATGTCAGGTTGAACCGCGCTTTTTTAAAAATTTGTGTAAATCTCCCCTTCCCTGAATTCGAGGGCAGCGTCGGCTAAGTATTAGGGAAGTTTCTAGAAAAAATATTTCTTTCTTTCATTAATGTTCTATAAGAGCATTCCTTTAGTCAGTCAGTTGTTAATTATGCAATGCACACATTTCACTCACTATAACTTAATTATAACTTAATTTCTCCCACATTTCAAATAAACACATGCTTTTTTACATAGCTGAGTCGAACCTATAATCAAATCCATCAAAACTTTGGGCGCCAAGTCTTCAAAATGCATTACAAATGAGGAAGAGGTATTTCTTTTAAAAATAATAATTTGGGAAACTATAATTTTTTTTGTAGTTTTTTTACAATTAAACAAATATTGTAGCTAAACATTTTAAAACTTCAAACCGTCAACGATTTTTTATCATCTAATGCTGTAACAAATAATTGGAAGAATTTCAACAAAGTTGTATGCCTCTTTTTTCCCCTTCTTCAAATAATACCGAAAATTGTAGAATACAGCATTGGGGAAAATGCATTGGGGAAATACAGCAAATTGTAGTTGTTTGAAGCATTTCAGAATTATGAGCTGTCGATGAGTTTTATCGCCTACAATAAATCGTAAATCACACAAGTTGTTAGTTCAAACTTTGATCATTCTTATCTGATCCACTTTTGCTTTATCATACGTTAGGGTTTTTTTATCACTTACTCAAGAAGTTTAAGATCGAAATTTCTATTTAGGGCGTATAAGGGATTGAGAAATGCATAGTGGCAACAACTCTCATGATCGAAAAGGATCTTCAGAAATCTAGATCCCCTCAGAAGAAAAGAGTCATTAATACTGCTTATGTAAATTATCAAGTAATTTAGTTAAGAATTCCCGAAATCCTTATTTTTAACAGAAAAAATAAAAATTGAACACATAAAAGTACGAACGTGAAGCAATAGACCCCTGCTTGTACAGTGAGAATTTCGAAAGTTGTACACTTGGGGGTTCCTATAAAGTGTGTCCAATTTTCAGCATTAAAAAAGTTTGTCCAATTTTTAGATGAAAGTCAAATGCGCGACTGTGCGGGGAAAATATTTTGACGATTTTTTCTTTTTCAAAACAGGGTTACAGGGAGACTATTATGCGAGGGCGACTATTACGCGAGTAAACACGACAGTATGAGTTGGACCGCCGTCAAAAGGCTCCTGTGATTAGTAACTTAGGTAAAAGGGATTCAGGACCATAGCAATCATAATCACTCCCAATCGTTTCAACGCATGCTATAAAAAATTAAATTAAAACAGTTAAATTTGAACAGCCATTCAAACATTAGAATATTGTCCTTGTTTTGGTTAACGATATCCGAAGGCCATTTTATCGTTCTTGGGGCCGCTTGCTTTCTATTCTGTTTTTTTTTTTTTTTTTTTGAGCCAGTCTTGGGGGTCCATGGGCTAACTCTGGCCGACACCGTTCGAGGGCTGGGTTCTTGATTACCTGCAATGTCTGTCAGGTTATAAATTATGTGCAACCCTCGAAGCGTCCTCAAAAACCGGTTTCGATTATCCGATAAGTTGGATTTCACGAAGGGGCCCCATGAAAGTTCCATGAAATATTTTTCGTTCCGAAGACACACCTTAGTGGGGGAGCGCAGGTCACGAACCGATACAATTTTACTGGTTCACCTTTGGGCATAGTGAATTATACGAGAGGGGGGAAAAAAATACATATCCGGAATTGATAAAATTAGACTTAGTTTATTAGATAGTTTTTTTTTTTTTTTTTTAATGGAATGAATTTATCCGTATCAAAACGACAGAGAACTGAACAGAGTCGATGTGATAGAAATGTGGGAAACAACAGAAACTTTTAAAATTCAGTATCTAGAGATTTTAGTTTCAAAGTTGTGCTGGCAATGAATGCATTTACTGAGTTAACATTTTCAGATTGTTTGGAAAAGCAGCAGTTGATAAACGCTCTAAAATGTATTTTTTAAGAACTGCGGGCACTTGCCGACTAGACATAGGCCACTTTAAGGCTGGAAGTGTTGGCCAAGGCCATTCTATTATAGCAGTGACTAGTAGGTGGCCAGGCCAACGCTACTCCCTCTATAAATTGACGGACGGAAGAACAACCAAACCCAAGCCGGGATTCGAACCCGGGTCCATAGTCGTAATGTAATGTGTGACGTTCTGACTATAGGGACCGTAGCTAGGGGATGGCAGGGCTAGGCCCCGACATTTTCGCAAGCAGAAGAGGCGAAATCAGCTGGATCACAAGAGGTTTAATCCTTTGAGGCGCGACCCTTTCCCAATGCTGAAAAACGGGTAGCCGTTGCCATCGCTCGACTTAACTACCAGCAAGATGGCGGACGATCGAAACGTTCATCGCGTGCCACAGATCTAGAGACCCTTTTTGACGCAGCTGGCTGTGCCTGCTGGTAGTTAAGTCGAGCGATGGCAACGGCTGCACTTTTTTCAGCATTGGGCAATTTATCCAGCTGTTCTCGCATTCTACCATTTTTCAGCAGATGTCAGTGCTGTTAAAAATAATCGTGACAATTTTTTTACAGGAAATGATGGCGTGCTAAAAAGTAAAGGATTCTCGTGGGAGCTATGTCACCCGCAACTATTTTTATAGAAATCAAATCTATTCTTCGTGACTGGCAACAGTCAAAACGTCAGAGTTTGGTGTTCCCAGAGCGGGAACACTGCGCGTTAAAGGGTTAAATATTATCTAAATATATCTAATTCTTGCCAGCATTATTGATATAAAAATGAACCTCGAGTACATCCTGTAAAACTTACGTAATGCAGTACATACATTTTATTCTTATCACCATTTTAAAATAAATATGCGTTGTTGTAGTTTGTTTTTTAAAAGACAGTACCAGGTTACCGAGCCATGCTCAGAATCTAAAGGCTCCTTAAGTGTAAAATAATGAATACGTAAATGCCTTGGCACGTATCAATAATCTTCATGGTTGCCAAAGATTTTCATCGCTGTCGGATCACCCATACATTATCAGGTAAGCTTTGGTCGGCATTCAATGTTACAATGGTATATACTTTGTTTTGAAGAGGGATGCTAAATATTCGATGGTCGGTGCCATCAGAGTTGAGCAAAAAGTAGTTTAACGTAAGGTGCCTCCTTTCCTTCTGTAGCAGATCAACGAGGGTATCAGCGAAGATCTTGGGCGATGCATTCACTAACAGCGTCTTCATTACTTCAGAAATATATCTGTCCATATTGAGGACGTTCAAATTCAGCATCAAGAATTTGAGTTGGTTGAACTGTCAGATGAATGAGTTTATAAAAAAAATTCATCAAGTCTGTTATACACTGTTCGCAACGTAGCAGTACACACCAAAATCGTTAATAGTTTTACTCGTCATATACTGTGAACAAAGCCATTGTAAAGTATGCTTTCAAATTTCGAATTCTTTGAAATGTGGGTGACATCGAAGAAACAACCACACCAATTCATTAGGAAATTCGGAATGTCCTACATCAATCTTACAGTCCCCAAAATGGTTTCGGTTAATTTTTGTTTTTACTGTTCAGAAAAATGCAAAGCTCCAGGGTGAATGCAATCCATGTTAAAAAGTTTTAAACTATGATAATAAGTACCCACATTTGTAGATACTTATACTGTTTACCCGAAGTATTTGTCGACGTCTAACTGTTCCATGTCGTTCTCCTTCCAAATACTAATCATCTGTTTCATCTGCTTGTGTTTTAACTGCACGTTCACACATTTGGGCTAAGTGCTGCTGTCGGTGATCATATGTTTCCACAGCTCGTTTTTGAGCTACACTTTCATGCATTTACGTCTTTATAATACATCTATGATGATAATTCTTTACGATTGAAATTGTAAATTTCTCTATAGTGCTTCAATTCAAACATAAAATACTTATTTTTTTCTAATTCAAAGAAAATACATCATGCCTAAACAAATTCTACAAACGTAAATTCAATCTTATAGATACATAAATATAGATGCCATAAAAGTATAATCTTACATAAATATGCTTTAAACATAATTTTATTTTATAAACTCACCCTTAAGAAAATAAAAAGTGTAACGAATTTAAATTATTAGTACAAAAGGACACTTCGAAATCATGAAATCAAAAACAGAATAGATCAAAAATATTCTTTTATAATAACCCTAACTACTTAAACGTTCACAATAATAGAACAAACGGATGGACTGAAGAAAATGGACTTCTAACCTCGAATAAATCAAAAATACATCGCTCTTATATAGTTACGCTGATCCCTGACTCTGTCACAATTCCAGTTCAACCACTCAAAATAAAACTTTTACCATCCAAACAGATTAAAAATGTATTGTCTAATAAATTAAAATTTACACACGGTTCGTTGGTGCGATCAGCCTGAAAATTATCATAATTATGTAAAAGAAAAAGAAAAAAAGAAAGAAAAAATCTGATAATCCACCCGTTCCCTGATTTTTAAGCGTTTTTTTTTTTTTTTTTTTTTAGCTCTATTTCATTTGAGTGTCAGAATTATCTATTGCAAGTGACATTGACGTTACATTGAAGTCACGGTTGTCAGGCTTTGGAGGGAAAATTACGATTCCAATTCGCTTAAGATAGCTTTTCTAAATTACTACTCAGTTTAACTTTTTTTCAAAAATAAAACGGTTTTCTATGCATTAAGCATGGATATAGGAGAGGATGTTGATACCAAACGAAATGTTTCGAATACGAAATGTTTCTGCAGATTATACAGTTCGAATTTCGATGTATAATAAAAATTGAATATGAAGTTATTTGATTTTAAGTGGGTAAATATTAAATATTCTGAGTGTAGACATTCTATCGCCCGCTGTAATTGTCTCCACAAAGGGCTTTATCCTTTAGTTTAATGATAGTACACAACACAAAACAACACAGTCTAATCCAATTCTAAATAAGAATTGAAAATTTATTAGAAAAAATCTTAGTAACCAGATTTCAGCCTCCCAATTTACTGCTTCCACATATGGACAACTCCCAGCCTGCGGCCGGATGGGGCCCGCCATGGCTTTTGGACCAGCCCTCAGAACAAGTCAAAACCCTGTATAAAACCTATATAAAGCATTCAAACTTCCATATAAATCCGAATTATACGGCCCGCGATTTCGCTAACATCCTGAAGTCAGGCCCAGGAGGCCACTATCGTAAAGTTCTGCCCGCAACTTTTCAAAGGTTGTCCATACGACGATAAAATAAATGAGTTGAAATCATCAACTGCAGTGAATGAAAACTAAATTGATGGCTGATCATCTGCAAAATTAATTTGAATATCGGCTGCGAGCCCAATTTAGGAATCGATCGTATCATTTTTTCATCGGAGTTTCGAACATCGTTTCATTATAAACGGTTGACCCATTAAAAAAAAAAAATCGTCAGGGTAACTACATTTAAATATTTATCGTCAACTTGGCGGAATAAGGCAGTTAAAATAGAATTCAACCTAGTGCGGTTATTTAAAAAAAAAAAATGGAATTTTCATGTTACGTCACAGGATCTTTTTTCTTACTGTGAATGACTGAAAAGGGTGTCATTTTCATTTAAATTATTCGGCTAAGCTGAAACTTTTATGCACTTTTGAAATTCGCATCATATGGATCAATAAAATACATGAAAAATATTTATTGTTTTAGTATATACGCGAAAATACATTTAGCTTTACGTTAGTTACAAAAGGATAATTGTAATAAATGCAGGCAATTTTTCACATAAGATTTACGAATAGTTTTGTATTAATAACTATGAATTAAGAATAATTAAATTATTTACGTATATTACATCAAGGTGCTTGCGGGGATGGCAACGAAGACTCTTTTCGCTTTTTCTTTCGCTGGTTGCCAGGACGATATTTTGAAATAAAACTAACTTTTTAATTCTAAACAAATTTATGTAGCTGAATGGTGTAATATATCTAGTTACTAAAATATTTATTTGTCTGTGTACTGAATATCAAGTTCCATTTATTTTATTTCTTTGCGAAATTAATTTTTACTATTATATATCGATGGCGTGTATTTTTTAATCCGCCCCAAACTTATTTGAGCGTCCCTTTTAGGAAGATTGCATCAAGTGTGTTTTTCAAACGCTCAATAGATGGCGCTACCGTCCAAAAATTTTAAATTTTAAATTTCGAGCGTTTTAAGAGATTTTTCAATCAATTGACCTAGCTCAATCGTTTCAGGGGCCCAAAAAACCCCCAGGTACGAAATTTAAAAAGAATCCTTAGAGCAGTTTTCGAGATCGTTCGGACATACACACCCACCCACACCCACACACAGGGGCGTAGCCAGGGGGGGGGGGATATCGGGATATATCCCCCCCCGAAATTTTTGGATTAGTGATGAAATTCCGTCTATTTATACACATATAAGTTCATATCCCCCCCCGAAAAATTTTCCAGGCGCATATCCCCCCCCCCCCCCCGAAAAATTTTCCTGGCTACGCGCCTGCACACACAAACATTCCTCGTTTAATATAAGAGCGGATTAAGAAGTTTTTAGTAGTTTATGTTTTTTTTTTTTTTTTTCAAACAACACGAGGAGGATAAGGTAGGATTTTGTTACGTACAATGATTATGGAGGGTGAAGAATTATTAAGTTGTTGTTTAAGGTGGATTGGGGTGCAGTTTGGACTGACCTGCCAGGGGCGCGAAATCGTCTAGCTACGCTCCTGCTGACCACCCTATAACCTGTGGCGGCCGCTCTAAAATATGAAAGCAGGCATAAAGTGCCAACAACCACTGAAAAACATCTCTGGTTAGGAGAAATAGAAAGTACGGTTTGATCAGTCAAAGTACAGCCGTTTTATTTGTTGAGTTTTACCCAGTTAGAGCCGGATCAGAGCCGTTCAGAAAAACATTCATGTTCGAAGTATTTCATTTTGCGTCGTTTTTATAGGGTAGGTCAGCACTGGTGCAGCATATTAATTTTATTTCAAGCGTCTGGATATGCTCAAAACCGAGCGTGAACGGAACTAATAAGGCCGTTTAAATTGAACTGTTTAAAACTGCGAGAAAAATTTTCCCAATAATTTGTTATAGTTTCATGATAAAAGTTGATCATTTTAAGTTTCGCTAGTTTTATTAATTAAAGTTATTGCTCACTGTATAATAAGCAGTAGTCATTATCATTGTTGACATTTTCAAGTGACTGACTTCTATGAATGTATATTATGAAAAATTAATAAAAAAATGTTATTAAAATTAATTCTAAGCAAGAGGATTAGACGTAATTAATTCTTGTTAAAATACTTCTAAATGCAAAAGTTTTGTAACGTTTTATCTTGCCTCCTATTTAAAGAAAGAATGTTCGTTTCTTACTGTATATGTATGTCCTGACAGAGACATGACCAAATTAAACTAGAATATTTTTTTTCACAACTAGAAAGCATTATTTACAAAATATGAGTGCATGTGATTAGCGTCTTGAGTGCATGATCTTTAGATAGATAAAAGTGCCAGAGAGAATGATACGCAACATTGGATCCTGGATCAGAAGGGGACAAAAAGAACCCCCATTCAAAAGAATCAAGCTTATAGTATCGATAATTGACTTACTTTGAACATTAACATGAATTTAGTAGACGAAAAAAAAAATGTGCCCCCTCTAGAACTTTTTTTTTTGATCTGCTACTGGGTTAGTTTGACGATTCCTAATTTGTTGCTTTAGAGTTATATAACAATATCCTGATATGTTCGTTAGACGTGGTAGGAAAATTATGGCGATATTGGACAAGATTGGCAAGGTAGTTTCCTCTGGAAACATCAATTATACATGTACCAAGTGTCGGAATCAAATTAAGTTATTCAACTGTTAGAAAAAAAGGAAATGGAATTCAAGAAGTAGAAATAATTATTTTGAGGGCCGAAAATTGGGGTTTGTATGACATGTATGCAGTGGCGTAGACAAGGGGGGGATAGGGGGCTCACAACCCCCCGCTCATGAGGAATTTTTTGATGTACAAAATGTATATTCTTTACTAATCACACACACGTATACATACATGTGAGTTGCAGTAGTCGTTAACGCCCCCCCCCATAAAAAATTTCTAGCTACGCCACTGCATGTATGCATATATATAAGTGAACATTTCATATATGAATAGATTTACTCAGATTGTAAAGAAAGATACAGATAAAAAATTATTTGCACTATTTCTTAAAAACTAGTTGATAAAGCTTGTTGCAGAGGCATTTGCAACGGGTGAAAAAAAAAAAAAAAAAAAAAGAGGAAGAAAAAAAAAAAAAAAGAACGTCTACACTTAATAATTTAATCTTTGACCACTTAAAATAAATAATTTCAAATTCTGTTTTTAATATTATGGTTACCGAAGTAACATTGTTGCCACTTAAGTTGTTGAATTAGTTCTAAACAGGGTGCGAATTGGACATTTTCTCCAGGGGGGAGGACGGACATTTGAAAGAAGACATTTTCCAGGAGGGGACAGCTGAAAAAAAAAATAAGGAAAAGGAAGGGAAGGTATAAATCCTCCACTCACATGATATATTAGGTATTACATGACAATTGCAATTACTAACATGTCTGAGAAGTGGCATAAATTAAAACAAAAGTTGACCTCTCATTTTCTGTGCATATATACCTGCCTAGTCGATTCTAGGTCCACTTTCAAACTCGGCTCGCGGCAGAGCAGCGCTTGTTCCTTCATTTCGTAATCAATCTTTGAAACCTGAGCCCAGTTATAGAATGAGAAGTGGCATCAGGGATATGCATATCTATTTCAAACGCATATTTGTAACTTTCTCCTTTGTCTAGTAAACAATAGACGAATTTCTATTCTCAATATTTAAAATCGATAGGTGCTTTTGGACTTGTAGGGACAGAGATTAATTCAACATTTTTCCAGCAAGCGATAAATAATATACCTGGAAGGGATCAATTAATATTTCTCTAGGCAGCATGGGCGCCGGCAGACTATTTCCCAGGGGGGGGGGAAAGACTACTTCAACGTACCATGGTTACCATGTTGGAAAGAGCAGAAAAGCAAGGGAAAACACTGCATACAAAAATCCAGGGGGGGCATTCCCCCCCCCCCTTGCCCTATGCTGCCGGCGCCCTAGGCAGGGATATTACATTTTTCAGCCGGGGACGATCCCTGACATCCCCCCGTCTATTTGCATCCTGGTTCTAAATTCATATTCAAAGCAACATAAAAATGAAAATCTGGATTAGGAATGAAAATTTGGAATTTTTTAGAAACTATTTCCAAACGTACTGAAATCGAAAAAACTGGGAATCATTATGTTTGAAAGGAGATAACTACGACGTAAATGCAAAAGTTTTTAACTTTTCTATCCTAAATGAGCAATTTCCTGAATAAAATGAGTTAAAATCAGTGAACGGGTGGATTTCAAATTTTTAATGTACGTGTAGATTTTTTGTTTAATAATTTTTTACTTAATTTTGAAAAGCTTCAAGTCAATCGCACCAACGATGGATTTTATTACTTTTTTGAGCATAAAGTTTTATTTAATTATATATTTATTTGGAATAATGGCGGTAAAAATTTAATGGTACGAATCGGAATTGTTGAAGAGTCAATGATCAGCGTATCTTCATAATAGGATATAATACAGAATCTCTCGCCCCCCCCTTCCACCTCCTTTTTAGTTTTCTAAAGGATGTTCAAATCGCTTAAGATATCTGCACTTCAGAGTTTAAGCAAGACTAGGAAAAAACTTAATGCTTTTGATCAATTCAATTACGGATACTTACGAAGTTAAGAGTTACGCAATGTTTCCATTCAAGCACGACGTGCATATATTTATTTTTAATTCAGAAGCTGCAAATGCAATTGATATCTGCTACCGTTTGACACGTTGTTTGAGATGAAGCCACGCTACAGGTGTAGCCAAAGCACGCAGATAGTGAATCAACAAAAGCTCTAATTTTCCACTGTTTCGAGATCTCCGTTTTTTTTACATCACGAGACTAATTATGCATGATTTATCAGCTGGAATGAAATCAGGTTTTAGATGTTTCATCGAGCAGCAGCTGTTTTTCTTTTTGCTCACGCATTAAAAAAAACAACAACAACAACAACAAAAAAAAAAAATAGAGTTAATTTCTTGACTTTCGACTACTTCAAAATGCATTTATAACTTGTCGACAAAGCTAATCAATGATTCTTAAATAAAATTTGATTATTCAAGAAGGAAAATTCAGAAACTCTGCTTCAGCGATGTTTTAAAACTGCATGTTCATAAAGAAGTGCTTATTTTCTCCTGATGGCTATCTTAATCAAAATTAGGAGAATTCAAAATTCAAAGATAAATTATATATTTTCTGGAATAGTTCTGAAATAGGACTTATCACAGAAGCTGGGAAATTCGTATTACTTTATGAATACTATTAAAAATTATTGTATAAACGTGTTCGTTAAAAATTGGAATTGATGCCCTTCGGTAATGAAACTGTAAACTCTAACAATTTTAAGATATGATGCAAACACACAGTGAAAATTATTGCATTCAAATTTATTTAAAGTATTTAATGTGAAGCGGATTTTTAGGAGCAAGTCGAATGTCCGACATAGACTTTAAAGGCAGTAAATCAGTTTTCTTTAAAAAAATAAAAAGTTAAAAAAATATAGTTTAAAAAACCAAAAAACACGCTTTAAATTGAATTAACTAAAAACCGAAAAATAATTCTCAATATAGAAATAAATTAATGAACGAAAAATAGTATTATTGTGAAAAAAGCGTGGGGCGCTTATGTGTTATATTTTTTGTATCATTTTTGTAATCGTACCGATCGAATATTCTCAAGAACTGATATAGGGAGCAAGCACCCCACGCTTTTTTCACAATAATACTATTTTTCGTTCATTAATTTATTTCTATACTGAGAATTATTTTTCGGTTTTTAGTTAGTTCAATTTAAAGAGTGTTTTTTGGTTTTTTAAACTATATTTTTATTTTTCACTTTTTAGTTCGATTTGCTATAAAACCGTGTTTTTTAGTTTTTTTAAAAAACTGTATGTATTTAAAATTTATTTTTAATTTTCGATATCTCTCATAAGACACTAAAGAACACTAAGTTGGAAAATACAAACTGTGAGATAATTTATTTTCACTGTGCACCAGTGGCGTAGCCAGGATTTTATTTCGGGGTAGGCTGGGTATCAAATTTAAAGCTAAAGTTCAATTGTAAGCTAAATATCAAATTTAAAGCTAAAGTTCAATTGTAAGCTAAATATCAAATTGTAAACTAAGTAAAGGGTTCCATTTCGGGGGGAGGAGCAGGCCCCTGAGCCCCCCTCCCTCTTGCTACGCCCCTGCTGTGCACCAAAGTATTAATCAACCTGCAGTTAAATCATGCTACCCTCCTCACTAAAAAGGAAAAATAGGTCTCTAATCAACAAATAAAAGCGTGTTAAAAAGAATGGCTTTAACATGTTCTTGTACTCAACTCTTCCATAGTGTGATGGATCACGATATTTTGTAAAAATAAAAATATTGCCGTGCCCAGGATTCGAACCTGGGTTATTGCAACCGCAACGCAATGTACTAACCACTGTACGATCACGGCCACAGTAAAGAAGGTTTTCTTAAGATTGTAATGTTTGGAAGTGTTCTACTTTCAATCGATAAGAAATGAGGAAATTATTTAATCCTGGCGATCCTGATCAGGATAATGAGATAAACTTATAAAATTATTGTATTGTCACCGGTTCTTAATAAATGTACAAAGTTTAAATTAAATCTGAGCGTTTAAAGTGTGCCAAATTTGAGTTCAAAGGAGTCGGTTACAAACATACATACAGACGAAGCTAATAAATAAAAGCGTGTTAAAATCAGGATAATGGGATAAACTTATCAAATTATTATATTGTCATCGATCCTTGATATATCTACAAAGTTTTAATTAAATTTGACCGTTTAAAGTGGGTCAAAATCGAATTCAAAGGAGTCGGTTACAAACATACAAGCATACAAACATACAAACATACATACAGGTGAAGCTAATAAAAGCGTGTTAAAAATAAATCAAAACATTTAGTACACACACACACATGCACACTAAAATATGAAATGAAGAGTGAAATCTATTTACACACTAACTAGGTTTATCATTTAGATATGTTAAAATGTATTGCCGCTTGGAAGTGTAACATAATAGAATTTCAGCTAAATGGCCGAATGAATTCGAATACATAAAATGTTTGGGTGTGATGAAATGTGCTGTAAAAACCGCAAATATTAGATTGTGAACTCAAATCCCAAGTTGCATCATTGCCCTCAGCTCTGTTCAAAAATACTATACTCGAAAAACATTATCGGTTAAAACAGGAGATAAAGGGTGGCCATAATTAAATTTCTTATAGCCAGGGTCAAGGGCGGATTAAAGGGGGGTACAAGGGGTGACCGCCACCCCCGAGAAAAGAGAAATTAATGTAAAAGATCCTATTTCACTTCCATAAAATGGATGTATATGTAGGGATGGACGCGAGACGAAAAATTGGTGTCTCGCGTCTCGCAAAACAGCCGAAAAGCTTGTCTCGTCTCGCAAAAATCCCTATATCATAATGTTAAAAATGGTTGTCTCGTCTCGCAAAAAAGCTGTAAATCTCTGTCTCGTCTCGCAAAAAGTCGTCTCGCGTCCATCCCTATGTATATGTCACTCTTCTTACTAACAGCCCCTCCCCTCCCCCGCCCCCGACAAAACCGCATTAATCCGCCAATGGCCAGGGTTTTAGAGCTAAAACAGGTGAACACATCGTAACCAAATTTGGTATGTAGACTAATGCAAACCCTTTCAACATTTATTCAGTAGTTTATATGAGCATTTATTAACTAATTTGAGTTATTTACGAGCTGAATTCACCTTGCAAAGCGCCCCCTAGTAGACATCCGAAATATGGTGGCTATCGGCTCACTCATTTAACCCTTTCCCAATGCTGGAAAAAGGGCAGCCGTTGCCATCGCTCGACTTAACTACCAGCAAGATGGCGGACGATCGAAACGTTCATCGCGTGCCACAGATCTAGAGACCCTTTTTTGACGCAGCCAGCTGCGTCAATGTTTCAAAAATTCGGAATTTTAGCAAATCAAGAATCTGTAAGAAGCCTGGAATAGATCTGTGGCACGCGATGAACGTATCGATAGTCCGCCATCTTGCTGGTAGTTAAGTCGAGCGATGGCAACGGCTGCCCTTTTTCCAGCATTGGGCAATCTATCCAGCTGTTCTCGCATTCTTCCATTTTTCAGCTGATGTTAGTGCTGTTAAAAATAATCGTGACAGTTTTTTTACGGGAGATGACTTGCTAAAAAGTAAAGGATTCTCGTGGAGCTATGTCACCCGCAACTATTTTTATAGAAATCAAATCTATTCTTCGTGACTGGCAACAGTCAAAACGTCAGAGTTTGGTGTTACCAGAGCGGGAACACTGCGCCTTAAAGGGTTAAGCTGCAGAATGCAGTTTATAGGGCAAGTTTAATTATAACGACACCTTATAAATTTAGTTTTTCTGTGGGTGTGTGTTGTAATTCTAAATTATCATCAACTTATTCTTTCTATTAACCTATTTCCGTAATTCTACGTTAAGACAGTATAACCAGATTTGAGGGGAATAAGGAAGTTTGGCGAACAAGATTCTTTGACACTCTACCTGTTATGTAGTGATTCAGACCAGTTGGATTTTAACAGGATTTTTATCTTACTTAACCTAATTCTAATTTTAATTTTTACACCAGCAGCTTTTCGAAAAACAAGATATTTATTTATTTATTTTTCCTTGTTCTAGTTTTAATTTTTATAATACTTTTTAATTTTAATCAGAATTAAAACATTAATTTCCTTTTGCATGTTGCATTTTTAATGACATCTAGTGAGTTACAGCCACAACCCTAGGCTTCGGAAACATTAAACAGCGTTTAAAATGATTTTCTTAGTATGTTAAATAGAAACATTCTTAAGTGAATAAAAAAATATCAAACAAAAAGATCATAAATATGGTGTGTGTGTGTGTGTGTGTGGTGGTGGGGATGATTTGTAAAATATTTTTTTGTAACTGAGCTGTTGGTTATTCGGCGTTGATTGGGAGAACTCATTCTTGTCTTCAGAGACAGATTATGCATTAGGTTCAGTAGGCTGTATAGCGTATGGGCCCCTACCATTTTAGATGCACAGAAGGAAGCTCTCAAAGAAGTAAAACGGCAAATCAAAAATAACAATCATTGCGAATAACCAAAATATTTATAGAATTATTTTAAGTAAAAAAGTAACACTACAAGTTTTAAGTGCTAATACTTATGAAGGTGACACCAGAGGTAATAAATACATAATCGATATTTGTTACAGTTAATCTATTAATGGAAAATATTCTAATTTCATAGCATAACGTGTAAATAATATCAGGATTGCAGTTATGTAATTTTATAGTGCAGATTCGTGCATGTTGCATCAGAGACTAGCTATGAACATAAATTGTCTTAGGAATAAATTCACATGGGACCCTAAACCTAAACAGTTTTTATAGAAAGGACCTGAGAAATTATATAGCCTAGGGAGAAATGTAGGCCGCCTTAGGCTATAAAAAAAATCAAGCCATACTGTTTCTACTGAAAAAATATCAAACTTCCTCAGGGGATATATAAGACATTCACAGTCTAGGAGAAGTCTTTTGCTTTTCAACATTCATTTGGAAATTCAAAAGAAATTAAATTTAATTGTAGAAAACGTGAGCTTTGCAAAAATGGAGCATGCAAGTTTTGCACTTTTCATATTTCCACACTTTTTCATGATTTTATAGTTCTTTGGTCGTTTCAGTTTTCCGTTAATTTTGCTACTGCATGTATGTGTGTGTGTGCGTGTGTGCATAGAATATTTAAATGCAACACATAAATAGATTAACCCTTTGAGGCGCAACCCTTTCCCAATGCTGAAAAAAGGGCAGCCGTTGCCACCGCTCGACTTAACTACCAGCAAGATGGCGGACGATCGAAACGTTCATCGCGTGCCACAGATCTAGAGACCCTTTTTCTGACGACAGCTGGCTGTGCTTAAGTCGAGCGATGGCAACGGCTGCCCTTTTTTCAGCATTGGGCAATCTATCCAGCTGCTCTCGCATTCTTCCTTTTTTCAGCAGATGTCAGTGCTGTTAAAAATAATCGTGACAGTTTTTTTACGGGAAATGGCGTTCTAAAAAGTAAAGGATTCTCGTGGAGCTATGTCACCCGCAACTATTTTTATAGAAATCAAATCTATTCTTCGTGACTGGCAACAGTCAAAACGTCAGAGTTTGGTGTTCCGAGCGCGGGAACACTGCGCGTTAAAGGGTTAACGGATGAAGAAAAAGGGTATAGCTTTTTTTATTGCTCCCATGGCTGTAAAACACCTAGTATTGTTGATTGAATAAGCACAAAATAATAAAAAATATATGAAATAATCCAAAAATGCTTGTTAAAATTATACTAAATTTTTGTAATTTAACTGACAACTGTTTTTCAATAGATAACTGTCTTTTGATAGATGAGTTCTCGGAAATTTTGCACCGAATCACAAATATACTTATTTGCGGCCTAAATAAATAGCCTTTTTTAGTAGGTTAATTAACTTTCATGCTTTTAATCATAAAAATGTTCTAGATAAAACATTTTAAAAGTCGTTTAAAAAAGACAAGTTTTTTGTGTGTCAGATCCTGGACTTCTATTTTTAGTATTAATATTTAAATTATTTTGTGCTGTTTATTTTCAGGCTTCGCGTCAGCAAAGTGCTTTCCTATCAATGCTATCAATCATCCGTCAGGGAAGGGTAACACGTAGTAGAATTCGGACATTTGCGGGAAAAAACATAAGTTTGTTCTTGTTGTTTGTTCTCAATATACTTTTGCCTTAAAAATATCAATTGATATAACAATTTTTTTTTTTTTTTGCTATTTTTGGTACAGCTAACTAAGACAGATAATGAGAATTTTTGTTGTAAATGGGAGCAGCATATTTGCTTTAAGGACACAAGGCTTCAAGTAACGAGACGTAATACTTACTTTATTAACTGTAATCTAGATGCCCGTAAATCAAAACTTTTGAGGATATTTTACAAATTAATGACCTGTTTAAAAAAAAAAAAAAGTATTCATTGATTACGTGGTAGATTGTGCTGTCAAAGATTCTTTTTATTCAATACTTAACGCAACAAATTTTACCTGTTTAGTTTTAAATGCTTACAAAAAATAGCATTTGAAAGTTAAAAAGGCATAGATGTGTGCGCTGCTAATGTTAAATCAACAGGAAATGTAGTCGCATTTACATTTTTTTTTTTTATTTATTATTATTCTTTTTGCATTAACCAGATCACACCGTGAAAAATGCGACCTTAAAAGGGAAATTTATGATTTTTTTTAAAGTTATTTTTTAATGGAAGTTGAATTTTTCAGGTGAAGAAAATCGCAGTTACGTCCTTATGAAAATTTTCTATATATTATAAAAGTTTTATAGAAAGCTATTTTGTTAAAAGTGGAATTTTAGCATTTCTCAATATATTTAATGTACTTATTATATACACCCTGCATATATATGTTTTTTCTTAGAAAATTCTACCTGCTCTTCACTAAATATTGCCTAAGTTTTGAACAAATACACAACCGCCGCTTAATAAAGTCACTTGTTAATAAAATCAGCAGCTTATATGATAAAATCGCCAAGGAGCAATTAAATTAATATAAATGCGTCGTAAGCCTCTGCTTAGTAAAATCAGCATCGCCGGCGCTCAACAAAATCAAAAAGTGAAAGCTGTAAACCTGAGAGAATAAAATTTCTTAGAAAGATAGAGAGAGAAAATATACACCTCAACAATCTATCTTATTCTGTTGAAACCTTCACACCTGGAGTATTAACATGGTTGCAACAAACACACGCCACTCGTCCACCCATTATTTCTCCTAGCAACTTGTTTAGGTAGTGACCCTACTACAGAAAGAAAAAATAGCTTCTCTGTTTCATCTGCTAGTTAGTCCAATCCATCTCTACCGGGTGGTTGACTGAATAAAAACATTTTTTTATATTGGGGAAAGGGGGGGGGGAACCTGGGCTGAGCATGTGCATTGTTACAGAAAAACACTCAAAATACTGGTGTTAAAAGATAAAATAAATAAAACTTTGTGTAAAAAATAGTGATAAAATGATACTTACCGAAGGGGACTATCGTTTCGACAGAAAAAATTTTCAGTCTTCATTAGCCCTCACACTTCGTCTGGTTACGTGGCCAGAGCGGACGTGGTTATAGCGGACAGTGGTTATAGCGGACACGTGAGGGAAACTGGGTGGTCAGAGCGGACATTCTTGCACATAGTGTGCCTTTGAATTTAGAATAAGAATAAATGAATAAAAACGTATAAATATAACTTAATGCCCTGAAGGGTTCACATAATTTTTAATTACCGGGCTAAGGTATTTATTATGGCTAAGTGATTTATCGGAGATTTAATATATAAATTTTCATTTTTAACCTAGAACTCAGGTTTAACTAGTTCTGTCCCGTCATATTGAAATAACCTTCACTTCCCCTTCTGCGACAAGTGTTGCTTCCAAGATGGATTTTCGAATACCTCGCTAGTGTACTCGCTAGAGTAGTGCTTAGGCAATCCCTGGGTTCCAGGTGAGCACTGAAACAGCTTTCAAATTTCCCTTTTTTTTCTTCCTGAACACGCACTTTAAATTGAAATTAGCGAACTGTAAAATAGTGAAAAAAAGATTTTAAAATCCAATATTAAAAAAAAAAAAAAAAAAAAAAACACCTTTCTTATTTATCTACACTAGCTGAAATTTCGGGCTCTGGTGGGCTCGAATCAAAAGTCCTCGGGCTCGGGCTTTAAAATAGGAGCCCGAACTCTCTCTTATTATTGCTGCTTTCTTCATTCACTCGCCTTCCAATCTGTGTTGAGCAGCATCGCTTACTATCGCATTCTAAACATGCGATAGTAAGATGCTTCTAGCCTATTTAAATATTTCTTCTAAAGAAAATTTTTAATTATTACTACTGATAAAAAAACCCTTATTATACCCTTGCTAGTCACTTCATTAATAATTGGAATTCATTGCAAAATACTGCACTTCAAATCTTTGGACGTACCACACACGACTGTTTTTCTCCCGTTTTTCCCATTCCCTCTTTAGATTTCCTTTTTCAACGGGGGCCATCCTCATAGGGCCGTACCCAGAAAAAAATTTCGGGGAGGGGGGGGGGGAGGACGAAACGGCGAAAAAGGCTTAATTTTTCACAAAAAAAGGCTTCATAATTATTGTTTTGTTGGACAATTCAAATATGCCCATTAAAGTACGGAATGTATATGGACAGCGTCATAGGACAAATAATTCTGTTGAAGGGTGGAACCAATCCAAATTAAATGCAATCACTGGCAGAAACCAGTCTAATGTCCACTTATTAGTTAAAATACTAAAAGAAAAAACACAAAAAGTGTCTTTTAATTTGAAATCCAGAGAATTAGGCGACCCTGGAAAAAAAAGCAAGAAAGTAAATGTAAAATTGGATGAAAGAATTCAAAACATCCTGAAAGAATTGAAAACATGCTAAAAGAATTCAAAACATCAAACAGTTTAGAAAAATGTCTAAAATCTTTAAGTTTTGTAATTAGGTTGGAGTAAATCCAATGGTAAATGATATTTCTGCCTTTATAATAAAGGTTAGTTAGTATTTATTTACTTGTATTTATTTTTCTTTTAATTTACTTGTATTTATTTTAAGTATTTTACTTCTAGTATTTATTTTTACTTGCAGTAATGAAACTAATTAATTTCATGGCATTTGCACCTGTTCTAATATTTATTTGACTCTAAAATACAGTTTCCTGTTACTTACTACTGATTTTTTAAATATTTCTCTGAAAGTTTTTATTTTTATTACATTTCGCTATGTTTAAAATGCATTCGCATTATAATATCATAACAATTTAATATAAATAATAAAATTTGATTGGCAAAAATATATTTATCCTTGTAATTCGATAATCGAGTGCAAAAACAGAAAACTTCGGTAAAAAAAAATTATCCCACGTGAAAGAGATTTGCCGCTTAAAATACTGTTTTAATCTGTTCTAAGACGGGGGAAAATATGTCCGCTGTAACCACGATGAGTTTCGGAGTGTCCGCTCCGCTCAGACCACGAAATCTTGTGTCCGCTCTAACCACGCCCGCTGTACCCACGCCACCCTTCGTCTCATGTCAGCTGTATGAGATTGGCCAGTGACCACAAGGAATGATTTTTTTTTTATCTCTGTAATTTCCGACAGACTTCTTAGTTCTGTTTATAAACACTTACGAAAATGTTTAAGTGGAAGAATTTAACCGAAAATGTTTGTACTCCCAATGTTACTCCCTTGCTAGAAACATTGAATGTTTAATAGCCCTGTCCAGACAATGTAACACTGACAATTTATCGGAAAGCCTAGTATGTAATACGTAAGTAAATTCATTCTATGCACAGTTAGTGTTTATAAGCTTATATTATAAATTTTGAATAACCAGTTAACTAATATCAGTCAATTAGAAATTAATTAATTTTATTAATTAGTTCTATTAATCGTCTCTTTTTAATAATTTGCCTCTGAGTTTGGGATGTGGGGGCAGGTGACACACCCTTTCTGGGTTCGAACAATGCTCGGCGCATATAAAAATCAGCCGCTTATTAAAATCAATTCATGTTAAAGAATCTGATTTTATTAAGCGGCTGGTACTGTATACAAAGCTGGAAAAAAGTAAGAAATGAATTTGTTTCATAATGAATGAATAGATGAATAATATTCAATAATAATAGATGAATAATATTCATAATTCATGAAGAAATGAATTTGTTTCATAGTTAAAGTAACAATTGTGCATAAGATGGACAAAAATGTAAATAATACATATATGTAACTTATGCAGGGTGCCGCATCAAGAACGCAAACTCTGCACAGCCAAAAGTTCAGGACAGCAAAGATATAATCTTGAAATATTTCGCACACAAAGAAACACCAGTTTGTAAAAAACATGCAGTGCTTTTACGTACAAAGAAAAGGCAATAAAATATTTCTCTGAAAAAGCAAAAGTAATTTACCCCCCCCCCCCCCCCCCACATTTTTCAGCATACATTCAGTTTTTTTATCGTTAACAATGAACATTTAGTGGAATTTTTTACAAAATAATGCTATCAGTAAAGTTTGAATGAACTTTTTATGCGAAAATGGATATATTTTTGAGTAAAAATGAGAATAAATAAGATGATTTTTCTAAAAACATGCATCACTACTTGCTCTTTGGTTTTTCTCTCACGCCCCCCCCCCCCCCCCGCAAACGCTCCTGCGCCCCCCTCGGAGTCACGCCCCACAGGTTGAGAAACGCTGATTTAAAGGTATAATATTCTTTTTCATTAACTAAAACAAGCATCTTGTTATCAGGACCTTTTTAACTGGCTTGTTAATTAAGAGAATGCAGCAGTACTTAACATTTAAGGCTATTTATAGCCAAGTTTATTACTTCCTTGTACCAAGTGAAAGGAAGTTAACTGATCGAGAAAAATTCGATATGCTTACTTGATGAAATAACTGATTTTGATTATGGGAGTAAATTTATTTCGAAGAGTTTTTAGGAGACATATCAACTTACGCAAGCTACATGGGCGCACCCACAGAGGAGGCTATGGGGACTAAAGCCCTTCCTAAACGTGGAGGGTAAGGAGTAAAAAGATTTTAAAAATGGAAAATTTTCACTTAATGAATTAAAATATTTTATTTTTAAAAATTGTCTTCTAATTACTTCTAAAATATTTTTTTAAAACCACTTAAAAAAATAAATATTTACAGTTTGGAATGAAACACAATTGAACTCGGTTACGGCATCACTGAAACGACCAGATAATTATTTATGACTGTGTAACGGGTACGTTGATAGTGGGGTTGTGTTCTATGAGTCAGTGGTTTAATTTTAAGTATAATCGAGATGTTATAACCGGGTTCAGCAGTATTTTCAGCCCCCCCCAAACCAAAATCTGGGAGCGTCACTGCGCAAGTATGTATGCTAGATTAAATGCAGTCCATTCTGACAGATTTAAGTCCATTTTGACAGTTTTTCCCCTGACGCTGTACGTAATGGCCATATCACACTAAAGGGAAAATCCGAGCAACTTCGCGCTGGACCAACTTTTCCGACGGACTTGAATATGTGGTTATCTTTAAGGGTTGCAAAAGTAAACAAACTCTCTTCGACGCCAAATAGTCATCGCATCGCTGATTTGGCGTGCAGGTTCTTATTTTATTTATCGTGCGTTGGTATATTTACATCGGATCGGCAGCAATTTCGGCAGCATCGGATGGGCAGCAATCTCTAATTCCAGAGTCCACTTGAACACGGCCATAATTTTATTTACACGTGATTCTGACATCGAGCCAAGCTGCCAAGCTTCGAACATAGTCGCCATTGCTCGAAATTGCTTATGACGTAGCAGGAAGAAGTACTCTGATTGGCCGAAATTTCGTCCGACTCGGATTTTTTCCTTCGGAAAGGAAAAAGTTGGAGTTCGCGGTCGTCAAGGTAACGGCGGAGAAAATCGCCCGGAAACTTGATTTGCAAGGAAAGTTGGTCGGATTTTTTTCAGTGTGATAGCCCTATAACTCGTACATCTTAAAAACTATCAGTCGCAGAATGTTGAAATTTTATATTTAAGATTGTTGTAATATCTAGTTGTGCAATTCTCTTTTTGATTGCAATTATACTGGATACTTTATTTACAGGATTACCCTTAAGAATTTCATTACATTAAGATCTATAGACATCTTCAATGCATTATGTCAATGCTTGGGCCATGTCCAACATCTGACCAACTATCATCAACCTTCGCGAGTTTTGCAGAAATATCGCCAATTTTAGAGCAAAAAATAATTACGTATTTCGCATAGCTCTATAACCGTAGAATGTGGAGTTTTTTTTTATTTAGAACTATTGTGACATCTAATTGTGCACTTCTTTTTTGACTCCTAGTCAACTGGGTAATTTATTTACATGATCAAACAAAAGACTTTCAGTGTATTAAGATCTCTGGATACCTTCAATTCATTAAAAGTCTATAGTCAATCACTATTTCTGCTATCCCCCAAAACTTGTAAACTACTGCAAACTTGGTGGCTTTTGGCGAAATATAGCCAAATTAAGTGCCGAAAATAAATCTTTAAAACTGAACCCAGCTTGTCGATATTTCAAATGATTGGCTAGAAATCACTAAACCTTAGTAATATTGCACTATTGTATTTCTTTCAAATGAAATAAGTTGAGATTACGTGCACCGAAAATATTTATGACTTAATAGACGTACAAGGATTTAATAGACGTACAAGGAAATCTGGTGTCCACATCAGATTTTTATGTTATGTAACGTGAAGCATGAAGTGTAACTTACAGTCTTTTTGCGGAAGTGTTTATTAACAGCTCTCTCCTAAAAGGTAACATTGGAGAGAATTTTTTAAACCAAATTGTTTTTTAATGCTCCTATACGTTTGCAAGAATCTGTATACCTCTTGAATATGATTACATACATTTTTCGATAAAAATTTTACACCTGAAAAAATATTAAATGATCTTTATGATGAATACATTAATATCATCAAGTACTTAACTATTATCCTACTTAATTTTAGCATGTTCACTGTCGGTCCAGAAAAATATATGAGCATTAAATTTTCTCATTTTCCTTTCACGATCCATATATTTTATTTTTCAAAAATACAGAATCATGGAACGAAATTCATCAGTTCTTCATACTTCATAAAATGAATTTTGGATACATATTTTTTTATTTATTTCGAGCATCTACAAAAACTGAAGAACCAGAGTACTAAATTCTTTTTGCAGTAACTGTATGGATATTTTGCAAAATAGTATTTCTCCTAAAATTTTACGGATAGATATCTACTGTACAGCTATGTCTGGAAAAGATCTTTTCGAAGAGGGGGGGAAAAAAAAAAAAAAAAAGTCAGCAGGGGAAAGGGGAGAAGATATATGCTTTACAGCGTTGAAAAGCGATAAAAGGAAACACTTTCATTTGCAGTATCCCTTGAAATGATCCAGATAACTCAAAAGAGAATGCACGAGGAGATGCAACAAAAAAAATCATACAGTTGAGTCAAACGTTTTCTCCACCCAGCGGCTCAACCTCTTGAGCCATATTCTACCATCTTTCCGCTGTCGATTAGTGTCAGCGTTCCTCATAAAATGACCATTGTTTCGTACCAGCCAAGCATGATTTTGAAGGGCCCCCGGATCTCGCAACAAAAGCTATCATTATGAATTCTAAGTGACGTCACGCTCGTGGCCTGGCGTTTCGTATATCAAGAAACCCCCTGCCCCCTTCTTCTTCCCCCCGCGAAAAAAAAAAAAAAAAAAAAAAAGGCCTAACTGCTTTTTGCTCACAACGTAAGATTATATGCAACACCGACCATTTTCGCCCTTTATCGTCGTTGTTCTTAACCAGTAAGTAGACAATGTTTCGACAGTCACAGTATTGTTCCAAGGTTATTCAACAGAAAGCAACGAAGAGGGAGGAAGAAAAATAGCAAAAGTTATAGAAATTGCAACTCAGCGAGGGAAATTGTGCATGATTTAATCTTTCATTCCGGACTCTAGTTGAATATGCTAATAATAGAAGTAAAAATACTTTCATCTTGAATCAGCCGTTGGAGGTTAGAAAAGCGTTCAGTGGCTTGAAGAGTTGCTGCTATTTCATAACTTGTTTTGATTTTGTGAATGAATTGTTAAATGATATAGGAAGAATTGGGTAATAATACGTTAAGAATAGAAGCTTAGAATTACTAAAACCCTATTATTTTAGTATTATTATTTCTTAAGTTTTTATTCAGTTCAATACATATAGTATGGTAATCAAAAATTTTGCATCTCTAGATAATGCGAACAGAAGAGGAAATTGCTTTTATCTTTACTGATTGTGTTTATATAAATGTCAGCTTTCACAGAAATACTTCGAATGTGCCTGGGTAGAATGAAGGGCATATTAAGGGGGGGGGGGGAAGAAACCAGGGGTCCGGACCCTACCCCAAATTTTGATTTTTGTTAACAAAATAAAGTCTTAAAAAAAAACCTGCCTTTTCCACCGTTTGGAACCTTTCCGATTTTTTTTCTTCTGAATGCGTCGCTGGATAAAATGATAAACTAAACTGAATTCAGTTGCACAACAGCCCATCTGAGTTGCCCATTCACATCTTCTTAACTATAGACCCCGGGTTGCAAAAGCATATATTCATCGGCAGATAATCGGCCTGAAGCAGGTCCTTCCCTCAATGTTCACCGGAAGATCAAACCTTAGACGTATGGCGTGGCAGAACAGTACACAATAACCCTTACGCCACTGGGAAATGGAAATGAAAATGTGGGTTACGGCCAATTATCTACGCTAGGAATCTAGACCACAGATGGGATTGCCTTCCGTGGGGGACTTTCTAAGGGGTCCTAACCTGTATTTACGCGAAGTTTCATTCCGCCATTGATCAGAATATTGTACTGGTGTAGTTTATAACCATTTACTAGATTCTAAGATTAGTTACAGTTTTTTAGGTATCTTCATATTTGCTAGAAAAACTAACTGTGCTCAGTTTGATAAAATTGAAGAAATAATCATGGGTTTTGAAGTTTGTAAATGTTTTCAAGTAAGCTATTAAAATTTATTAAGAATTTCAATAAAACAATAATACAGAATTTTATTTTTACTTATTATTATTTTTTTTTTAATTTCTTCTTTAAGTTGCTTAGTTTTCAGTCTACGTTTTTTTTTTAACTTTTAAAATTATTTTAATTAAGGACAGAATATCACAGAAGAGATGATCTAAATCGGAGAATCATGGTGATCTAACCCGTTGTTAATCCTTGTAGGACTTTTAGGTATCGATATACTGCTTTAAAAATTATAATACTTCTCTAAAATATATAAATTTCCATTTCTTAGTGATTCATTGTCATTCATTTCTGAAAGGGCAAAACTCTGTAACTAATATATTTTATGGAAATGCTATCTGTACCAAACTTTATGTTATTAGATCCTCTCAAACTCTAATATTTAAACAACCCTCCAGTGCCTGTCCTTCTTATCATGCATGAAACGTTGGATTGAAGTTCATGCTCCATTTTACCCTCTTACTATCATTGAAGATCTGGTGTCATTTATGCTTTACAATTCCATTTCCAACAGGGGCGTAGCCAAGGGGGGGGGTTAGGGGGTCATAACCCCCCCCCCCCCATGAGGAATTTTTTGCCATACAAAATGAATATTCTTTATTGCCTTATCACACACATGTATGCATATTTGTGAGTTGCAGTAGTCGTAATCCCCCCCCCCCATGAAAAATTTCTGGCTACGCCCCTGATTTCCAAGCATGGTGACTGAAATTTTACTGTTACTGTTACACTGAAATTTTACCGTTACTGATTTAATATCTTTACAACGCTTCTAAAATTCAGGATATGCCAGTTTAGAAAGTTATACCAGATTCCGGTTCCGGCTCTAGCTTAAAAGTATCTGGATATGCTTCGAATTCTGATTTATGGCTCCTAATTTAGGAAAAAAAAAACAAAAAAAACTTCAAATCCCTTTATGGATTGAAGTGTCGCTGAAGTCGTCTGCCACATCGACGGTGGCTAGGGTTGCCAGGTTGCCTAACCAAATAGCCGGACAGACCAGCCAGTTTGGCCAGACATTTGGGTAAAAAGGCCGGACAGCCTACAGTATGGAAGATTTTGTCTCAGTATTAATAGGTACAACAAAAAAATTGTATGTAAAATCAAGCTTTTTTGATTATTACCATGAATCTTGTTAAATTCTAATGAAATATAAATAACATCGAATGCCAAATCAGTTCAAGTACTTTATTACTAATCAGCCAAAGTCACCAGTAAAAAGCCTAACAAAAGCCGGACACCGTTCAGTTTGGCCGGACACGCAATCAAAAAGCCTAACTATGTCCGGCTTTATCCGGACGCCTGGCAACGCTAACGGTGGCAGACGATGTGCCTCATCGTCTGCCAGATTGACGATGTGGCAGGGAGACATCGACAATATGTTTGCCACAGTTCCACATCCAACATAATTTAAAAATTAAGAATAAACCCCCCAAAATAATAAATGTTTACAATATTTTTGTTTGTCCCGTGATCCTTAAGATTTAACAATAATTTCTTGCTGCATATCTCGTCACATCAAGAGAGCCTCTGAATAATGCATTTTCTCTCCCCGTCATCTTACACCAGCCTTTTTAATTTCATGAAGGGAACCCATTCATTGACTCAAACAGTTCTCAGCAATTTCAAAAGACTGTCCCAACTTGGAGAACCTGTCTACTTGATGAAAGTGGGTACTCGAACCTACACCCAGAAAAACGAGCCCGCTGGTACAATACACTCAGTTTTGTTAAAAGAATGGAAGACCTCAGTGCGGGAAAAATAAATGGGAGCGATTTCATACGATTTGCTAAGTGCAAAATTTACAAAAGCACTCTTGAGAGAGGACAGGGTAGAGATTTTTCTCGATGTGTCATGGATAATGTTCCCGTACGTCTGCAGTTAATGATCTTTTCGACGAAATTGTCTCATTATATTTTTCTATTTTATTTCATTTTATTTTATTGATAATGCAGAGAGGGGAATATTGTTCGTCTGTTTGTCATGATGTATTGTCACTTAACTTTATGAGTTTTCGGCCTATACAATGCACTTAGCACACGCAATTTTTTATTCCATAATCTTTGTGAAAGGGGTGGATTTTTAAAAAAATACGTGTTTCACTGTTAGATTGAAATCAAGAAAAATAAATGAACAAAAAACACAAATAAAAAAAATCTTCTGCATTAGAAAGAAATTGAAACTAGTTATTCAAATAAAATCAGTCGTTTATCTATGCATTTTTAAAATAATTCGCAATAAAAAAATAGATTGTATTGATTTACCTCAGATTTATTTTTTTTTAAGTTGAAACTTTGTAAAATGATTAAATCAATCCAGGTGAATAAATTACCCAACTAGCAATTTTGCTCGGGTCATCATCGGCTAGCTACGTGGCCGGTGGTAGCCCGAGCAAAATTGATAGTAGGGTAGTCACAATAACTTTAAAATATGAGATCTTAATCAATACAGTCGAATAAAATATAAAAAATTGAAGATTTTTTCTTGATAATTTCTTTAACCGATAAAAATTGAATAAATAAATTAATGTTTTCAACTAAAAGGATTTTTCTTACCAAATATCGTTTTGTATCATAATAAAAATACATTAATCGCCGATAATCTAATCTTAGTCATACACCCGAATTTACAGTATGTGCTTATCTACGAAATAGTTTTAGTCGCATTCATAAATCCGAGCCGTTTTAAAACGAACCATACATTATCCTTTTAATAATATCATAGAATACAAATATTTAGATCATATAATGATCTAAATATTTTATATTTGAACTCATTTTAGAAAATTGATGTATAAAGTTTTTGAGGTGTAAATGAATCACTCTTATTCGACAGTTTCATCATAACTAGCGAATATATACCGGGTGATTCAAAATATATGTTAAGGCGATTATTTTTTAAACCGTTAGTGATCTAAATGTACTTTCAATTAGAAAAGTTCGTCAAATTAAGAGTAGCTTTCAGATATGGCATTTTTTCACTGGGGGTTATATACATATTAAAATACGAAATTTAATTTTTATACGGTCCCTCCTTTCCTACCCTTTATATTTAGAAGAATGTTTCTCTCTGCCTAAGAAAATTAATAAAACATATCCCGCGTCTCTAAGTGAAATAGTTAGCAAAAAATTTATTTTTAAAAATGATACCTGAATAGATCGGTACTGTGTTATAAAATTGGTGATAATTTACACTTTTAAGGGGGACATCCACTCATTACGTCATGCTTCTAGCGAAGGAACTTGAAAGTGTAAAAGAGAATGACTAAATAATGGTGTCTGTTACTATAGTGTGGTAACTTTCCCTAGCAACTGCCAAACATGCATTATAGGAAAATTCTATATCTAAATTAGGATTTGAGGAGTCAACTGTGTCTGTCGAGTGACTATTAACATAAATTAACGCCAGCTGAAAAATAATTACATTTTTCTCACTTTTGAGACATCCCCTTATTGCTTGGGGACAAATGCCAAAATTTTCAAATTGGTATATCCCGGAAACTATTTCACTATTAAATTTTTTGCTAACTATTTCACTCAGAGACACGAGATTTGTTTTATTAATTTTCATAGGCAAAGAGCAATATTCTTCTTATTGTACAGGGCAGGAAAGCAGGGACCATATAAAAATCAAATTTCGTATTTTAATATGTATACAACCCCCAGTAAAAAAAATGCCATATCTGAAAGCTACTCTTAATTTGACGAACTTTTCTAATTAGAAGTATGTTTCGATTACTTACAGTTTAAAAAATAATCGCCTTAACATCTATTTTGAATATTCGTTCATGATTCGGTATATTCGTTCATGAATTAATAGCCAGAAATAAATAAAAGGAATCGAGTCTGCTGGTCTACATCTACATTCGTTTACAGGTTCGGCGTTTGAAACTTATAATTGGCTGAGTTATTGATGAAAATATGCGGGTATAGAATATCTGAAGACATCAAAATAAGTGAACTATTGTAAAAATAAAATAGCTATAGCGTGCAAAAATTCTTTTTAAACTATTACAATGAAAAAGGGGTTGTATAACGTAGTGCCCGTTTGATAATTAAAAAATAAACGCTGAATATTTCGCAACAACTTTTTATTTTTAAATTAAGCTGTTTTTCAGGATAGTCACCCCTTACATTTACCGCATATAAAAATCAGCTGCTTACTAAAATCGATGTAGATCGGAACGAGTAGGATTTTATGAATCGACGGGTATTGTATTCGAGAGTAAAAAAAGTTAACCAGAGTAACAAAACTAGGTATCGCAAGTTATAGTGACGTTATGTTATGTCATGGTTATAAGGCTCTGAAGAGAAAACTGTAATTCCTATTCGTTTGAAAAAAAGTTTCGAGATTATCCAGTTTAACTTTTTTTTTAGCAAACAGAACGATTTCTTCTGCATGAAGCATTCATATCAGATGGACTGTTCCCAGCTAAGCAAAATCTTTCTCGAATGCGGAAAGTTTCTGCAAACACACTCGCAGAGGGATTCCGCACGTTTTCAGAAGAGCATGCAATTCCAATTTTGGTTACTACTAAAATAAAAATAGAATATTAAGTTATTTATCTTAAGTGGACAAAGATTAAATATATTGAGTGTCGACATATATTTGTCAAACATTTTTTTATTCAGCCGGCCGTTGTAATTGTCTCCACAACGGTCTTTATTTTCCAGTAAATGAATAAATGAACAAAACAAATAATTCCAAGTAGCACTTTGTTTTTCTCAAGCTTTGTTTTTCAAGCGCGTCCATTAGCACTGGATAACAATTTCTACCACACCGTGTATTCCTTTTCACTGTCGTTCCGGTCGGCAAGAACGAAGCAACGACCCTAAAACGTGCGATTTCAGAGTTGTGGAGTGAGATGAAACGCGATCTTTTGTGGGTTGGTTGTTCTCAAACAATACACACGGGTGGACGCAATTGTTTATTCTTTTTGACAACAATCAATGCATGATGCAGATATGTGGGGCATTCTTTTTTTTTTTTTTTCTCTCTAAAGAAGGTGAAGAGGATTGAGATCTTGGAACATCCATTATTAACTAACTAAGAAGATAAACGGTGTAGAAATTAAGACCAAAAATAGATATTGCATCTAGAGTGTAAAGAGAGCTTCAAAGCTATCGTGGAAGAATCGATATAACAAACACGTAGAGATTATTGTTTATCGGTTAGTGTTATGACTGTCGGAGACCTCTGGCAGCTAAATGAATATGCTTGACCCTGAATAATATACTAAGTCACGCCATAAGAGAGTTTTGTAGCAACAAAATAATAAAAGGATCCTAGATATCTGTACCACACACGGATCCTGGATATCCAACACATCTGTTAGGGAACGATTAAAAAAAAGGAGTTGATCAAAGTAGATATCGCAAGTTGTACATCAAACATGCAAATGATAATGCAGTCATTATCGCAACGTGTCGGGTGATAGTTATGTTTCAACCTTATCGCCCGTCACATCACGACTAGCGAGTGAACTTTCAACTGTCTAATGACATCTTGGTTATGATCTGATGTCTTCCATGGAAATCACCCAGCAAACACACACAGGTTCTCTGAACGTCTATTAACGTTCAGAAAACGTCTTCTGAACGTTAATAGACGTTCAGAGAACCTGTGTGTGTTTGCTGGGTAGGCTCCTATTCCAAACCCAGCAAACACACACAGGTTCTCTGAACGTCTATTAACGTTCAGAAGACGTTTTCTGAACGTTAATAGACGTTCAGAGAACCTGTGTGTGTTTGCTGGGAAAGTTTTGATCAGCTTTCCGTTCCTAATTATTCCACCATTTACTGGCTACAGCGATCGCCATCTACTCGTAATCAAGCAAAGTAGTGAAAGCAGCACGACAGAGGCTACTAACACGAGTAACTGAAAAAAAGAAAGAAAAAAAACAGAAGTAAAATGAAAAGATCAACTTGCACGACAGTGGTTATATATCGACGGAGGACAGGGGCGTAGCCAGAAATTTTTCATGGGGGGGGGGGTTACGACTACTGCAACTCACATATATGCATACATGTGTGTGATAAGGGAGTGAAGAATATACATTTTGTATGGCAAAAAAAATCCTCATGGGGGGGGGGTTGTTATGACCCGTAACCCGCCCCCTTGGCTACGGCCCTGACGGAGGAGCATAAAATCATACAGTTGAAAGAGTGAGAATGAAACTGTGGCATAGAAGTCAGTAATTTGAAAATTACTTCTAGATGAATCTAGAAACAGGAAAAGAAAATGTGATCAATGCAAATCCTATTTTAAGTATTCCACACCCATACTATGAACGAGGGGTTGTTCGAATGTGACTGTGAGAGGGAGAGACAAAAAGTATTCTGTTGAAAACTACTTGAGCCGTTTTCTTTGGAAGTTTTGCAAGTCCATGCTTGACAAAAAGCTAGTTTATCTTAACAATAAATGGTATCTGCTAATGAGCTTTTTATGTATCATCAGTTCCCCCAGCAAATCCTTCAAAATTTTTCATCGTTTTGTCAGTATAAATGAAGTTACAAACTATTCGGATACAAACCCTTAAATGTCATAATATAAAAAGGACTTACTCCACTTCCAAAGAAAACTGCGTATTTGTAATAATAATAATAAAAAAAAGCTTCCCATTTTAATTCATTCCTTTATCCACTGAAAATGAAACTGCTTATAGTTTTGTCTAATCTATCAGGTGAAGATGAAGACTAAGGAAATACAGTAGCATATTGAACAAAATGTATTTTTGTATGAAATTCCAATATCTATTGACTTTTTATTGTTTTAAATATTTGATAATAAATTATCGTGACGATGACAATGGAAAATAAATTTTTAAGAATCAATAGAGTAAATCAATTGAAGACTGGCTATTTTAATAGACAATTTTCAACTAATGCAAGATCTTTGAAGATAACCTTCAGAGCCGGTAGAAAAGCTAAACAATTTTAACGCATCGATATCTTAAATTCCTTTCAAATATTTAATATTTTTGTAGCCTTTCAAATATTGTATCAATCAAAATCATACCGCGATAAGTTTTCAAAAATCACATCACATTCTTTCTACACTTTTTCATTGTCTTCTGCGAAAGGAAGAGTTTTTGGTAAAAATTTCTCTTGGCGTTCGCTACATCAAAGATCCCAGTCAGCGTTTATTTATAAATTGCAGAAACATTCGACACTGATACGAAACCTAGAAGAATACACGCCCTATAAATTATTCGAATGGCATCGCATTTTCTTTCGTACCAAATCGTTACCTGTCCAGCTGTAAAATATCGCCGCCGTTTATCGTGTACCTCACATGATTCAAGCATTGTCCATACTGGATCGCCTCCTGATTTTATGGGCGAATACCTTCTCACCGTATTTATTCTCACTGCTTTACGAGTTTTCATGGTAAAAAAGAACATAAAATGGCGCACAGTCGTAAGCTGAGAGAAAGAGAAAAAGAAATAAAAGAAATACTGGAGGAGCTCGTCCCGCTGGTTTCGAAATGAGTACCTGAAACAGCCAGAGGTCTTGATGTCTTCCACAGGAAAAAAATAAAAATAAAAATATATAACAAAGCTGCTTATATATAAATGGTGCGGGTTTCAAGGAATCCGGTGTTCTGGATTTCAAAAAGACTCAACATCAGCTGCTGACACGAGGACAATGATCTAAAATTTTGACTTTTCTGGAGTTGGTTATGGCGCACGAAATGATCAGCGGGGTTTCAAGAATATCCACGAGTTCCTATGTTCTACTAAACCCGTGGGGTGTCGAGACTATCCACGTGCATCCATATTGTACATCTGACCTTTTTACCACGATCACGATGTATGTATGTAGCGCAATACTGTCATATCTGGAGTCGTTACAACAGCCGTTTACTGCATTGGCCTTTTTTGATGCTGTCTGACTGGAAGTTCAAAAATTCACAGAGGCAGGGCTTAATTTCTAGCCAAAATAAAAAAAAAGTGCGGGAGCTCTAATATTCTCTAGAGCTCATGTCCATATAGTGGCATAGTGTAAACCATCGCAACCTCTGCAATACGGAAGGCAGTTGTTAAAATAATGATAATTCAAAGATTTTCCCAGTAATTATCATGTAATATTAAGATTTTTCCGTATTATGCTATCCCATCAAAATATTAGAAATACCTTCTACCTTCATTATTTCACAGAACAGTGAAGTGAAATGAAATAGTCTGAAATTAGCATGAAGAAATCTAAACAATTACACAGTAGTGTATTTGTGTGTATTTTGTGTTATGGCAAGCCGACAGAAGGGTCATCTACCTAGGTGGGGGGGAGTGCCCGAGACGGAGGGCTTTTGAAGGGGCTGTAATGCGATTTCACGCCACATCTGGAGAAAATCACACAAAACTCCATCCGATAGATCAACAGCTCCGCAATAGGCCCGAGCACGGGACCTTCACACTTAAGCCATCTACTATGTCCAGTATCTCATCTACTCGGCCATAGTGGGGCCCAAATACACAGTAGAAGACTCAAAATCTGTTGGTCTCAGAACTCTCAGATAGTTTCGAAGCGAAACGAGTCCTGATTGGTCTGTTGTCCGCTAAAATCGGTTTGTGTATATAAAGGGTTTGAAGTTTCAAATTAATGTACTAATGGGTTCCGGAGCGCAATATCCACGAGCTCCGCTAGATTTTGCCTGATATGTTAAAAATTCACTGTGGCACCAAACAAATTAAGGCCTGCAAAGTGGCACCTGAAATATAAGCGAGATTAATCGGTCTCCTCATGTCAAAAGCAGAACTCAACGTAACGGAAATGAAGTAGCATTGAAATTGAAAACTGCATTTTTATATGCATGAGGGATAACTACATTAAGCCCATGGGGTAAACAATCTGGAAAACTCTCTCCCAAAGCTCTTTAGATTTCCACGAGTGCTTACTTATACTAGAATAAAAATATTTTAAAAGCTTGTTACAATAATAAGCTTGTCTAGCACACATTATCTTAATCAAGAAATATTATTATCATAAATTGCTTGCGGAAGCAGTTATACTATTCTGGAGCCGTGAGAAGGGCTGCATTGTCAAAGACGTCGTCCTCATACATCTGTTAACAATAATCACGCCACAAAATGTGTTTAAGAGTTAGTGAATTTCCCTTATAAAGATTTATTTCAAATGGTTTTAGAATCCGAAAATTGCATCATCCGAAATGAAATGCAATTCATAAGTATTATATTCGTATGTAATTCGTAAGTATTATATTCGTATTTGAATGAAAATTGAGTTAAATATTAATAAAGCGTTGTTCTAAAATTTCTTCAGAACTGCACAACTTTTTGAGAATTGATTTTTAACAACAGAGGTAGGAAGATGGCGTTTTTGATCCTGCATTGCCCTTTATGACTGTACCAGATATCTTTGAAGAATCCTGTATTTTCATTCCATTGTTACATTTGAATCTGTATGTACTGTGTCAGAGGCGTAGCCAAGGGGGAGGGGGGGGTTAGGGGGGTCATCCCCCCCCATGAGGAATTTTTTGCCATATAAAATGTATATTCTTCACTCCCTCATCACACACACGTATGCATATATGTGAGTTGCAGTAGTCGTAACCCCCCCCATGAAAATTTTCTGGCTTCGCCCCTGACTGTGATAATTTTGACTTTAAATTGTGGCTTAAATTTTTTTCATTCACAAATTATGTTATTGCTGGTCTATCCTTCAAGCACCTAAATGGAATTTTATCTCAATATAGAATACAGTGAAACTTCTTTGAGCAACCCGGGGCCTCACCATGGCACAGTGGTTATATCACTGAAAATGGTAGACGGCCGAAGTGTGAAGGTCCCGGGTTCGGGTCCCATCGCGCGGTTGTCGATCTAACGGTCTGGAGTTTTGGTAGGTTTTCTCCAGATGTAACGTGAATACGCGTTAGAACCCCTTAGAAAGTCCTCCTACCAAGGCATCCCTCATCTTAGGCAGATACCCCTCGCGCAGGTTTGCCTTAATCACACACAATCACAATCTTTGAGCAACTACCTCTATTAAGACCCCCTCCTCCAACGACCCATCAGATGCTAGAAGTAAAGTAGAGAGATAAGTATTCCCGGAAAGAGAAAAAAAGAAGGAAACAATCCAAAATTACTAAATATTTTATCAAATTTTAAATTTTATAAGTATGCTTTTATAATTTCTTATGTCTCCGCGATAGCCCAGTTGGGAGAGGCGTCGGTCTCGCAGCCGGAAGGTTGTGAGTTCGATCCTGGGACCAACCAAAGACCACCCAACGATCGTTAGTGCCGCCATCTATCGGCACCTGAATGAGGTGGAAATGAACTGTTCGGGAGTCTGTGGTAGAAATGAACACACTTGGCAGGTACTGCCGCTATTGATCTGATTTGGAGTTGGTACAAAATGCCCTAAAGTAGAAGTGTCGAAGACCAATGGAAACAAGACAGATAATTACTTGTGTACAGTTTCATAAACAACAAAACAAGCAATATATTTTAGCCTGTTTTGCTTGGCTATAAAATGCTTTATACTTCACTGAGCGACCACCTCTCTTAACGACCGATTTTTCGCGGAACGGAGAGTGGTCGCTCCTGAGAAGTTTCACTGTATATCTATACTGCTACAGGAAATATTCGTAAGGCATTAACGAACTGTTTTAGTCCTTCCAGACTGGAATTGAGGACACAGATTTTGAAAGAATATTACAAAGAAGATGCTGATAATTAATTAATTGTACAAAGTAAAAGGAAGTATAGTGATGACGAAAAATTTCGGTTTGCAAATTTTGATGAAAAAATATATTTTTACTGTCTCTAAATTTAATTTGAAGAGTTTTTAAGAGACCTCAATGTACACGTGTATCTATGTTCGCATAAGTGCATGGACAATCCACATCTTGACCAACCACAAGTCCGTTTTTACTTGTTTTTCTCCTGCCGTCTGTATGTACTTAACTGACATATCTGAAAAACTATTGGTCGTAGAATGTTGAAATTTTATATTTAGGATTGTTGTAACATCTAGTTGTGCAACTTACTTTTTGGTTCCATTCTATTGAATAGTTTATTTATAGGGCCACCCAAAAAATTTCAATACATTAAGATCTATGGACATCTGTAATATATTATGTCTATCGTCAGTCATTGTTTGACCATACCCAAAATCTTGCCAACAGTTATCGAACTTGGCGAGTTTTTCCTAAATTTTGCCAAATTTGGCTCTAAAAGTATTTGGCCTAACTCTACAACTTTTAACCGTAGAATGCTGAGATTTTATACTGAGAACGACTGTATCATGTTATTGTGCATTTTTCTACTGCAATCGACTGGGCAACTTATTTACAGGGTTACCCAGAAGGTTTTCAATAAATGAAGTCTATGGATACCACCATCCAATTCATTAAAAGTCTGTGGTCAATCAATGTTTCGGCTCTGTCCCAAATCTCACAAACTATTGTAAGCTTATCGGCTTATGGAAAAATATCACCAAATTAAGAGCCAAGAGGAAATTTTAAAAACTGAACTGAGATTGGAGATACCTCAAATGTTTGGCTAGAAATTGCTAAGCTCTATTGTTATTGCAGTATTTTATCTCTATCAAACAAAATAAGTTTAACATTATTGCAACTTTTTATAGTTGAGATGAAGTGCATCGAAAATATTTATGATTTAATTAGACGTACAAGGAAGTCATGTGGTGTCCACATCAGATTTTTAAAAGTTGAAAACGGTTGTGTATCATATTTACGAAAGATGTAACAATCAGGATTTTTTATTATATTCAATTTATCACAAATTCAATATCTATTTTTATAAAAATGTACCTAGCAACAACGACAACACAAAAGTGTTCATGTTTAATGATTTTGTCTTTTTAACTTGTAGCTTTTAATGCACAATGGTAAATTAAATGCTATAATTGTGATTTTAACTTTCGATTTGACAAATTAAATGAGAGTACAGTAGTAATTTTAACATTCGATTTTCGTCAAATATTGACAAATGTCAATGTAACCCATGAATTTTCTGTTCGTAAAATGTAATATCCTGAGATGTTACTGGCTTTAAAAATAGCTCAGAACTTCAACCTCACTTATCGCTCAGTATTCTGCTTAGTTAACTCATAATTAACACATTCTATTTGACTTATCAGACACGAGCTAGCTACACATTTACTGACAGAAAAAAAAAAAAAACAACTAACAGTTTCCAGAATGTACTCTGCGTTACATTAGCTTTACGAAGAGAGTTCTTTGCGAATAACCTGTTTCGATCTGGTTAGAAGAACAGACAACCAGGTTCTTTATTAACTTCTAAACTAAACTCTACTTCTTGCACGGCTGTTAAGAAATAAGATGAAAAGTGGCGTTTCGGAATGCAATATGCACCTGCAGTGGTGATAGGTGACCTTAGAGGAGCTTGTCACGTCATTTTAAGGGGTGGGTGGGAGGACATTTATATTCTGGTTTATGGAAACTTTTGTTTTTCTTTCTTTTAATAATGAAATGTAGCGACTGAATCAGATGCGCTTGTCTGTGTAAAGTATTATTAAGTGGAGTTGTTTAAGTAAAGTTGAGCGCATTTTATTGGTTTTGTAAAAGGCAAAGTAATGTTTTAACGCTCGATATACGATTATCGAATAGTGTAATTTGAAGTATCGCCTGATTATCATGAAAGCTTGAGCTACGTATGGAAAAATTGGTTTTTATCCGAATGTGCTGAAGGAATGTTGATTGTGAGAATCTGATTAAAATTATGGTCTATTGTTCAGATAAAGTATTCTAAGCAGACGATATTTTTAAAATTATAAGCATTTGCATAAACTCTAATACATAGACACATATCAGTACCGTCGTACAATTTTGATTTATTCCTTACAGCAAAGAAGTAAATTATGTTATTACTACTTTTGACTCAATAAGCTTAATGGTTTTTTTAGTAAACCTTTTTAAATGTGCACAAATGTTAAATTTGATGAATTTAACATTTGTGCTATTTTAAACATACTTATTTTTAATAGGTTTAAAAGATTAATTAAAAATTTCGACTGTGAGAATTTGAGTGTTTAGTCCCGTGTGTTTGATTCTTTCAGCTCCTATTGTTTAATTCCCCCCCCCCCCACACACACACACAAAGTTTTACCATCTGAAAATAATGAAAAGCTAATTTTCTTCACTAGAAGTCAAAGCCCGTTGTGGAGGCACATACAACGGGCGCTAGAAAGCACATTTGACGAAAGAATGTCTACACTCAATATATTTAATCTTCGTCCACCTAAAATAAATAACTTCATTTTCAATTTTTATTATACATACTCAAATCGAATTTCATGTTCTTCCTGGAACGTGCGGAAACTTTTCGCATTCGAACGATTTCGCTTCGCTATGGAACAACCCGAGGAAATCATTTTATTTCTGAGAAAAAAAGTTAAACTTATAAATCTGAAAAAACTATTTTAAACGAATTGGAGTGGCAATTTTCCCTTCAAAGCCTGATAACTGTGACATCAATATGACGTCATTGTCACTTGCAATAGATAATTTTGTCAAGCAAATCATTATAACTTTTTTTACTCTCGAAAGAAAATGGAGCTTAAAATGGCGAAACATCGCTTAAATATGAGGGAACGTGTGGATTTTCAGATTTGTATAGTAGCGCAGACTGTTTTCTATGTTTTTATACATCATTATGGAAATTTTCAAGCGGATCGTACAAACGGTGTAGATGTTATTAGGCTTTTTCTGCCTAACTTTGTAATCTTTTTTCAGTAATAGCGGATAAAGTTTTATCTTGGAGCAGGTTGCCCGGAACTGTTAGAGAGTCAGTGAGTCAGGGATTAGCGTAACTATGTAGTAGGATTACTTTAAACTTTTAAAATTAAATAAGCAAGTAAATGGATGATCATCGTGGGACTTAATAAATATTACCACTGCAAACATTAAGGTACAAATTCTGTGCAGTATCCATTTTAATGATTTTTTAATGACAGTTAGAACACAGCACGAGATTTCAAGATAAGGGCTGAAATTAGGAGAGAAAAACCGGGTTTCGGTCCGGGGCCTCCACTATAGAGGAGCCCTCATAATAGATCTTTTTACGTAAAATTTCTATCAAATACCGAATGATTAAAATATAACGTTACGATCTTTATCTTCAAATGGGTCAGAATAGCAACGTTAACTGCTTCTTTACACTTATTTAGCATATACTACTAGCACTCGACGAGATCGACTGCGAGTTTTTTTGTATATAAAATCTACCTCCACCGGGGATCGACCCCGAGACCACTACGCTATGGCAGTTAATGAAGAATCCACTTCGCCTCGCAGGTATTAGGTCATTTAGGCAGGTCCAAATAATTGTTTAACTTGGTTGAGAAATAATTAAGTGCCTTCACTCCCTTGTTGTCCCGGGACCTGCTCACTTCTAAATCCGGCAGTGCCTGTCTTGCCTCGCATAAACGATGCGAATCTCTGTCTCGTCTCGTCTCGCGTCCATCCCTACTAAGTCGCAGCTTTGCTACAGCTAATACACCATAAAAAATTATTTTCTTATTAACTTTCATGTTCGAACGTGTGTGTGTGTGGGGGGGGGGACAAACACCATTCAAGAAGTTTGAAAAATTCCATAAACTTTGTGTTAAACGAGCAGAGTCCATTTTAATATATAAAATAGGTGGCACTAGTGCCACCCAAAGAAAAGACAGTGCCACGTGGTGAAAATAAGGGCCATCTAAAGTCACCCAGTCCCGATTGCTCCCACACGGCAGGGATCTTAAGCAAAACTCAAATTTTATTTTTTAAGTAGCATTATAATCATTAAAATTTTCATTTTCTTTTTATCTTCATCCCCATTTTCTCTCTGCTTCATTTTCCTTTTATCATCTTTTTATCCTTCTTAAATTCTCTTCCTTTTTATCCTTCTTATCTTCTTTTTATCCTTCTTAAATAAAAATCCTCTCTCTTTTTATCCTTCTAGAATTCTTCTTCCTCTACGTGGTCTGACGTTCTACGTGAAAAGACAGAAATTCAACAAGTATGCATACGTTATGCAATAGGTTTAGTTCATAGTCTTAGTGCCACCCAGTGAAAATCTCTTAAACTATGCTCTGTAAACGAGTGTGCGAATGCTTCAATCTTATCTTGGTACACGATTTTTCTCTTTCAGTAAGAATCACGAAAGGAAGCCATGACGAGAACGCAGTGGTATAAGTAGTAACATGTTTTCGTGCCATTTCGTATTTTCAGCGATGCATGTCAGGCGTGTTTTTCATTGTATTTCGTCAGTGTACATGAAACAAGACCGGTACAAAGGAAAAGAATCGAGCAGAAAGTTTCAGAGCCCCAAATTAAACTAAAGCATATAATTGAAACATTGAGTGAATTGAATATTCATTAAGGCGCGACATCGAATTATAACGTGATCATTACTTTATTCTGTTCTTGAACTTCAAAGATCTACCATAAACGGGTTCGGATCACAGAAACAATAGAACGTGCCTAATTTTAGCAGTGATACTCTAATTCTTTTAATCTGAGAAACAATATGTGGATCTCGTCTGGATTCATTGTTCTCTTCCTTGTACTGATCGTATGACATCTGCCAGCTGCTGATTGTCATTGATTATTTTGGGACGCGGACAATTAAGTACAGCTGTTGACTGTTAAAAATCAGTGTAAAAACATAATTGTGTAGAAAATAATAGTAATAGACCTGATGTTTCACATATCGACGCAAAATAAAAACTTATTAAATATCTGACTTAATCCTTTTTATTGATTGCTTTGCTTATCAATTTTAATTTTGTGGATTGAATTCGATGACTTGTGTTTTGTGTGGCTTTTAACTTTGACAAAATGTTCCTTACATTGGGTTTTTTAACGTTAAATTATTACAATAAGCTCGATAACTCAAGTATATAATTGTAAAATTGGTAATATTAACAAATGTCTTGAATTATAAAAACTAGTATTCAGGCAAACCCTGATAATAGTTATCAGGGTTAAAGTTTGATCTGTGGACGCCAGATTAAACTTTAATCGTTCTTTTAATTATCCAGATCAAACTTTCTCTTAATTATCTGGTGTCCACATCAGATTTTGCGTGCAGATAGACATGGGCATGATTACAAAATCCTCTTCATTCTAATTAATTAAAAAGTATAACCTGGACATCACGTGATTTGATTGTACATCCAATAAATTACATAAATTTTTTATGCACTTCATTCAAATTTATTCAGTTTAAAATTGAGATGCGATAATTCAACGTTTTTGCGATTTCTCCCCAAATAAAAGATATCGCCATTCTGGGTTTGGTTTTAGAAACTTATTTTTGGCACTAAATCTCGAAACTTGTATTTAGATCAATAGGAAATAATCAGATTACCTGGTTTTCCACCTAGTATACCTGGAATGAATCTTAGCATGTGCTTTCAAACACTGTGAATGTGAATAACATTTATAAAGAGTATTAGAGACAAATGCATCAAGTAATTTCTCATATTCTGAGAAAAGTGATAAGTAAATACAGTTCCGGAATCCAACTTAACGAACCGCCAGTGATTTTTTTAGAAAAAAAATTACATTTTATCGTCTGCTTATCATTACATCAATCTTTAGTTTTTATTGTTTGTTTCTTTTCGCGTTCAAGTTCTGCTAGAATAAAGTTTTATGTTATTCATAGTGAAATGAATTCATTACGCTGAGAATTGTGCTCTATTGCTTTCTACATGGGCTCCGACAGCATAGGGCAAGGGGGGGGCAATGCCCCGCCTGGATTTTTAAATGCAGTGTTTTCCCTTGCTTTTTTTGTTCTTTTCAACATGGTAACCATACGTTGAAGTAGTCTTTGCCGCACCCCGGAGTAGACTTTGCCCCCTCCCCTTGGGAAATATTCTGCCGGCGCCCATGGCTTTATATGATGTATTTTGAACGTAAATCGTATGAATGATGCAAAGCTGTTTAGCTAAACAAATATCTAAATGATATCCATAAGTTGTCAATACGGAACTTTCGAGGCACTCTGTATTATTTAATTTAAAAACATTTGGAAGAGTAACGTAGCTTATTTATGATGGTAAAAATTATCGCAGCGGTATCAGAAAATGTTGATAAAAAAACGCATACCATATTTTAAAGTTTTAAGTGATCTATCAAATACTTTTCACTAAAAATCTCTTTCCGGCTCAAATACGAGTAAATGTTGTAACAAAAAGTATTTAATGAAATGTAAAACAGAAAACAGTTATCTAATTTTATTTAAACTGAAAACAAGTATATTTTTAATTTGAAAATGATAACGGCAAATAAAAATGCAATTATTAATAACATCAGCATCAACAATTAATAATGCATAGTAAAAATTTATAAAAATCCACTTTTAATGAGCTTCTTATTCCGATGCATCTAGTTAAGATACAGTGGCGGATAAATGCCAAGTTTGTCGGTGGGGGCGGCTAGTTAGAAGATTGACATATACATCCATTTTATGGAAGTAAAATAGGATCTTTTACATTAATTTCTTTTGTCTCGGGGGGGGGGGAAGTCGCCCCCCCCCTAATCCGCCCTTGCTATGATATGACTAAAATTTTTCCTCAAAAACTGTCGTTCAGTTGGGAATAAATATTTGTATTATATATTATGATAAACCCGGAAAAAAACTAATACCCTTTTCGTGTGATGTTATTATTTAAATAACAGTCTAAGACAATAGATGTTTGAAGAATTATTTTTCGTGTTTCATAAAGCAACGGATATTGCAAACGGATATGGCATGAATATTTTTAGATATGTCCAACTTGATGGGATTTCATTAACTCTACGGAATCGCGGGATTTTTTCCGAACTCAAAGCACGTCGCAGCTTTTTACGCGCTGTTGATCTTGCTTATAATTCGAGCTGTAAACACATTTCCGAATGTCCTTCAAACCGAATTAGCCGCTGTTTATCCCGAAATTAGAAATTTACCTTTCACAACGGCCGTCGGAATTCCACAACAAACGGCCTGCCTCGTGGGCGAAACGCACGACACCCGTTGAGAAAGATTTTTGTGTTTGTTCTTAAAAACTACTACTTGCACTTAGTGAAGAAGTATGCACTGGACGCATTGGATGTCGAGTTACGTTTCATCGTCGGTTAATAAGTAATTTTTCATATAAACGGGAAAACGGAAAATCGTCCTTTTATTTTGTTTATTTTATTCATTTATTTTTTTAACCAACTACCAACGGTGCATTTCGAAAGAATCCTTTAATATTCGTTTGTACATACATGGGGGGGGGGGGGGGGGAAACTAATCATGTCAAGCATTTCAAATTTTTTAGACTGTCCCTTTACAAACTGTTTTATACACTGAAGTAAATGATAAACCTGTAATACGAAATTTTTTGAAAAAATTCTCAAAAATCGGAAATCTCGCAGAATGCGTCCCTTTTTGAAAAATTCTAGTGTGCAATTCCATGTTTGATTTTTTTTTTTTTTAAGTTTCATATAATGCACTGTTTTTTCATTTATTTCAGCCAGTATTACAACCAGTGGCGGCTCGTCATTAAGGGCCAGAGGGGCCCGGCACCACCAACTAACCACCGTCTAAATCAAAGTATCTTCCTATTATGTAAGACAGGTCTTTCAATAATTTACCTTCATTGAAAAAATGCTCGCATTTTACTCTATTTTAATCTATCCATTAAATAAATATATAGTTTAAAAAACCAAAAAAACACGCTTTAGTGATAAATTGAACTAACTAAAAGGCGAAAAGTAATTCTTAATATAGAAATAAATTAATGAACGAAAACTAATATTATTGTGAAAAAAGCGTGGGGTGCTTTGTGCTATATTTTTTGTATCATTTTTGTACTAATCGTACCGATCGAATATTCTCAAGAACTGATATATGGAGCACCCCACGCTTTTTTCACAATAATATTAGTTTTCGTTCATTAATTTATTTCTATATTAAGAATTATTTTTCGCCTTTTAGTTAGTTCAATTTATCTCTAAAGCGTGTTTTTTGGTTTTTTAAACTATATATTAATTTTTCACTTTTTAGTTTGATTTGCTATAAAAGCGTGTTTTTTAGTTATTTTTAACGGTATGTATTTAAAATTTATTTTTAATTTTCGATATCTCTCATAAGACACAAAGGAGCACTAAGTTGGAAAATACAAAGAGATAATTTATTTTCACTGTGCACCAGTGGCGTAGCCAGGATTTTATTGGTGGGCTGGGTATCAAATTTAAAGCTGAAGTTCAATTGTAAGCTAAGTAAAGGGCACCATTTCGGGGAGGGGAGAAGCCCCCTGAGCCCCCCCTCCGGCTACGCCCCTGCTGTGCACCAAAATCAACATGCAGTTAAATGCTACCTTCCTCACTAAAAAGGAAAAATAGGTCTCGAATCAACAAATAAAAGCGTGTTAAAAAGAATGGCCTTAGCATGTTCTTGTACTCAACTCTTCCATAATGTGATGGATGACGATATTTTGTAAAAAAAAAAAAAAAAAAATGTTGTCGTGACCAGGATTCGAACCTGGGTTATTGCGGCCACAACGCAATGTACTAACCATTATACGATCACCGCCACAGAAAGGGTTTTCTTAAGATTGTAATGTTTGGAAGCGTTCTACTTTTAATCAGGATAAGAAATGGGGAAATTATTTAATCCTGGCGATCCTGATCAGGATAATCTTATAAGATTATTGTATTGTCACCGGTTCTTGATAAATGAAGTTTGAATTAAATCTGTCCATTTAAAGTGGGTCAAAATCGAGTCTAAAGGAGTCGGTTACAAACATACTTATAGGTGAAGCTAATAAAAGCGTGTTAAAAAAGCGATAGTTATACGATTTCCCCCCTATCTAAATAATGCATGGGCCATGAGCTGGCTTGCCCTGAACTGGGCGTCTTTTCTCCGTTCACTGGGTTGACATCTTTGGCATTGAGCACAAAAGCCATATTGAAGCGGAATTAACTTGGCTTCCAAACGGCTTATTTGGCGATGTCTTCGGGGCCCAGATCTTCGGGCCCCCGCATGGTCATCTACACTACTGTAGGGGGAAATTTCGGCAATCCTTGGCTATTGGCGAAATTTTCCGCTTAGGAGGAAATCATTTTTTATTTGCGTGATCGTATTTTTGCAGTGCAGACAGATATTTTTCTGTTTTGTTTTCTTGATTTACGAAAAGCGATGTATAAATGTCTTCTTTTTATATATGTTGATATTGATTTTAAAATAAATAAATCATCTAAAAATTATGAACAGGCAGCTATAAAGAACATAAATATTAAATAATTAAATGTGGCTTTTTGTTTAGTTAATAAAGTAAACTTTTCAATTTAACATAATTAGGTAAAAAATAGCAAAAGTTGTATAGTAATTTTGATAATTACTTGTCATTTGAGAAATTTTAAATACTTACGCTGTGTGCACGTGGGGATAGGTTGTTCTATATGTATATATATTTTCGCGATTTTAATTGGCACTATTTTTTTTTTTTCGGGCCCCATCACTGAAAGCCGCCACTGAGTACAACCTGTAAGGATTCACCCCGAACTTTTTCCAGTCCCTGGTAAAATTAGTTTAGTTTGTGTGCTAAAGCCAATTTTAAGTGTTGCCTGTAGCTCCAGGGAAAAGACTCTCACATGTACTGTAAAAAATCCTTGCTATAAATATGAATAATCTGGTGTCATGCTTGTCAGATTTCCTGTTTATATTGCTGTTACTAGCCTGAACGACTAGATTATGAAGAAGTTGGCAGAATTTTTTTTTTTTTTTTTTTTTTTTTTTTTTTGAGGGAGTATTAGCTATGAAAAAAATTGTGTATGAAGAGAAAAAAAATTATCTTTGCCTACTCTAGCAAGATTTTAGCCCTCTCTAGAAAAAAAAAAATTATTATTATTATTATTATTACTATTATTATTTTCAAGAATAGGAGCTGGAGCCGTCTGGAGGGAGGAGAGGTGTAAAGCTTCTCTAGAAACACCTAAAAAGTTAATCCTACAAACTATTGATTTACGGAAAACTTTTGATGGAAGTGAGGTTGCTTACTTTATTAAAAAAAAAAAAAAAAACTGTCATTATAAGACTTCATTCACCCTGTATTTAATAAGTTTTTATTTATTTATTTATTTATTTTTTAAGAATGCAAATATAAACTTAGAATTCTTCAAAACATTTTCATATTTGCAAAATGAATACATATTATACCATGATTTATTTATACACAGTAGATTAATACACACACACACACCCATATATATATATATATATATATATATATATATATATATATATATATATATGGGAAGAGCTCCGTTTTGATCTGCCAATAAAAGGACACTGGTCGTGGCGTCCAAAAATGGTCGAGGTGCTTTATGGGTGTACTAAATTGTAATGAGCTAATACTGCTTCATGGCTAGACTGTCGTTCTGATTTATTTCTACCTGCCAGCAGATGACGCCACTATATATAAAAGAAATTATTCAGGAAGGCACTTTAGTGAACACAGTTTATCATCAAAAAAAGATATTTTAATAAGTACTTCAAATAATAATTAATTACTTTCATTTATTTAAAAATAGAATCTTTTATCCATTTTCAAAATATCCAAACATAATTGTTTGTGCAAAAGAGTTTTATGAGTTACAAGTTAAAATATGTAAAAAATAACAATATATAGTAAGGTAAGGAAATTGATATCAGATTACTGAGACTATTTTAAACACAGAATGAAGTATGATTCGCTGAAACAAATTCTTACCGCGGCAAGGAAAGAATTTGTTTTAGCGATGGTAATTAAATAAATTAAACTGTACGTTCATTTCATACATTTTTTAAAATTACAAAAAAATGTGATTACAAAAAGTGTGGTGCTGCCATCTAGGATGGAATGCAATAGTTACTGACAATATAAGTTCCAAAGGTACATTGTACTAAATAATAATTTGGTATCATGAAAGCTGAAATATTACTTAAAAAATAAATTGCCATTATATATTTTATCCAAGAAACTTTAGTGTAACGTGACAAGATTCTTCTTTTTCAACTATTTTGGGAGGACCATGCAAATCGCAAAAGAATGTGTGTAGAATTTTCTAGAGATAAATAATCGAGAACGTACTGGTAGGGGTTAGGGAAAAATACAAAAAGGAAAGCAATTCGGCTCTCCAGAGGTCAGTTGTGATTTGTCACTCGAGAGCGCAATAATTCTACTCAGCTTTAAAGCTACTTGTGACCAGTGCCGCAAATTAGAGATCACTTCACTCGAAATAAATCTTAATTTTTGCGCCCATTTCAGCACGGCGCCAGGGGCACGTTCCCCCGTTTGCCCCAAAGAAACTGTATTACACATTGAAATAAATGGAAAAAAAACGATGTGCTTTATGAAGCTTTCGGCAAAATTCTTGAACATGAAATTATAGTGCAACATTTTTCGAAGAGCGACACATTCTGCGAAAATTTAGATTAAATCATTTTTCTAAAATTTCGTAGCTAGTACAGATTTATCGTTTATTTCCGTGCATATAGCTTGTGAAAAGACATTCTAAAAGATTGGAAATGCTTGATATAATTAGTTCATTTGTACTTATGTACCAAAATCAGATGGGTTTTTTTCTGAAATACACCGTTAATTTCTCCTTTCCTTCGTGCCACACCAGTGGCCGAGTGCGTAGCTGTATGAACTGGGAGATGGAAGGTGCCTGGTTCAAAACCAGGTCGCGTTCGCCGACCTAACCGTTCGGAGTTTTCCGCGGTTTCCTCCGAAAGTTAGCGTAAATACGGGTTAGGACCCCTTAGAAAGACCCCCACGGAGGGCACCCAAACTTCGGCCTAGAGCCCACGTATAGCTACTTGGCCGTAATTCCACAACAACAACAACAGCTTTTCCTTCCTAGTTTTTTTTCTAAGAACTGTATCCCCTTTTCAGTTACTGTTACGGCCCATTCTTTTACAAATCGTTAATTAATAGCCAGATTTCTTACGTTGCTTTTATGTTCCAGAGATGGAAGTTAACAAGTAAAAGGATTCTTAATTTGAGTAAAAAAGGGCGTTTTCAAATACTTATAAATACTTTAACTATTTTTAAGCTTATTTTTAATATTTATTTCTATTTTTTTTAAACCTCTGTTTCATAAACTATAGAAATGTTTTCACAAAAGGCTTACAGATGACAAAAAGGCATGTGAATTTTGTCCTTGTTTTATAAGTACAGTTCCTGGCCATATTGATGTGACTACCAGCAAAAGTGTGGGCTTTTATTTTTTCCCCAAATGCTGTAGTAGTGTGGCAACTCTTTCGTGAATATTCGCCAATAATTATTTATTCATAAGGTAACAGGAGTGTTGTGGATGAACCCAGTTCCGTACCCAGAAAAAAAAACTTGGCGGAGAGTCCAAGCATTTCGAAGGGGTTCCAAACGGTGAAAAAGGTTTAATTTTTCACAAAAAGACGTCATCATTATTATTTTGTTAACAAAAACTGGAAATTTCTAGGAGGGGGGTACGGAACCCCTGGACCACTCCTGGGTACGTCCTTGGATGAACCTAAGAACAACTAGATAGACTGCCAAAATGGTCCCGATGCTTGAAAAGTGTACCTGTTGTCATAGCTCTACTTAATTACCAGCAACATGTCAGTCGATTGCTGGTAGTTAAATCGAGCGTTGGCACGACGTGCACTTTTTCAGCGTAGGACTACCTGTTCTTTTACATAGATGGAACGAACATAGGTGTTTTGGGTAGATGTCTAGTAGTCACGTATTTAGGAACAAATTTTAATTTGTTTATGAAATTTATGTTGTTAATGTTTATCATCACTGGCATCTATGAAATCAAGAAAAAGGGGGTGAAAGTTCTTTACCTTCAAAGGGTTAAAGGAGAATGCAAACTTTTGGTGTACGTTACTGAAGATCCAGGAAGACATAAAGTGGTTTTAGCTGCAAATTTATATTAATTAATGTTCCATATTAAGACCGGGGGGGGGGAGAAAATGTAAGAATATATGAAACACTTTCAGATTTTAAATATGCACTAAAGTGCTATGTATCATAATTTATACGTCGTCACTATTTTTCTTCCTTATTCCATTATGTTGTAAAGTGTATCATTATTCATGAGTCTTCCGTAATTTTCTTCCTTGTTCCATAAAACGCACCTTTGCAATCGAAATCTATCTTAAAATCGCCTACTAAAGCTATTTTACATTCTTTGTCAAGTATTTCGAACTATACTTCACCTATCTTCACCCACATATTTCTTCGAATGTGCATCATAATCTATGAGTATACCGTGTGTGTCTTTCTTGGGTTGATTCCTATTTTAACGCACCGACTCTCACCAAGGTGGCGATAATTAAACATATGCAGTTACCATGACAATTTTTTGTATTTATGTCGCACATTTTGAATTAAAATGACGATTTGGAACAACATGTAACTACAGCATTCCATTACTTATATATTTATTTTGGATTGGCAATTAATGCAGTTTTAATAATTAAGTCTCTTCAAATTACTTAACTGGTGCGTTTTACTCTAATTTGTTCACTTTAGGTTTCATCTAGCTCTTTTGGGAACGATGAAACTTGTGCATAACCCCTAGAGACCCATGACAGCAAAGCTCGCCAAAGTACGGCGATTTTTTAGGTTGGCTAGAGTGGGGCGTTAAAATAGGAATCAACTCTTTCTTGTTCCATAAAACACATCTTTGGAATTGAAATTCATATTAAAATCGCCTACCAAAACTGTTTTACAATCTTCGCCAGGCATATTCCAACTATACTTCACCATATAAAAAATTCTGTTTGGAATAGGCATAATAATCCATGAGTGTGCCGCGTTCGCCTTTCTTTTTAAATAAAGCGCATCTTTGGAACAGAAATCTATCTTAAAATCACCTACGAAAACTGTTTTATAACCTTCGCCATACTTAATCCAACTATACTCTATTATTTTAAATACTGTTTGGAAAGTGTATCATAATCTATGAGTGTATCGTGTTTTCTTCGTTGTTCCATAACACATTTCTGTGGAGTTGAAATCTATATATTAAAATCACCTACCAAAACTGTTTAACAATTATCGCCCGGCATAGTCATAGTATACGTCACCTTTATATGCCATTTGGAAAGGGGATCATAATCTATGAGCCTGTATTTGCCTTCCATAAAATATTTCTTCGGAACTGAAATCCATATTAAAATCACCTAACAAAACTGTTTTACAATCTTCGCCAGGCATTTTCTAACTATACTTGTAATATAGTTATAATAAATTGTCGAGTTTTGGCCGGAATTACCAGAATAATCAATTACCAGAATTTTTAAACCTTGTACGACTTTCAACATTTTATTCCCCCCCCCCCCACGTTATCTGGCAAACACATTTGAAAAGATCTTCACCGTGACAGATCACATCTACTAAACCTGTCTACAAGACTGCGTAGACAAAATTCTGGGCGAAATTGAGCGAAATAGCACCCTGTTGTTTAAAAAAAAAAAAAAAAAGTTTGAGTTAGATTTTGGGATAGGCTTGACACGAGACGAGACGAAGCTATACAACAACATAAAGTTATTTTCATTTTGTAAAATGATAATGCATGTACGAATGAATAAAGGACAATAAAAAAAAGAAATATTTTATTGGTAACTGCTTCCATTTTAGAAAATGGAATAATATTTGCATAACAAACATTCCTTAAAGCAGGTATCAAGAAGAATCATTAAAGAAGGTACACCCTCACACAAAAAAAATTCGAGAAAGAGATAACTTTTTACCCTGTTTTCATACATTAAATATTATTTATCATAAACTAAACTATGAATTAGGTTATGTGCAATTATAACTTTTTTCTGCCCAGTTGTGCATTTTTCAAAAACTCAATAATTATTCGCAAAGCTAAAATGGAAAATTTCTCTTGTACTCGAATACTTTTTTGAAAAGGGTGTAAAAGAAAAGTCATGAAAGTTTCAAGTTATGATTACATCGGGAAATCATCATTTCTTTGTAAGAATATAACATACGCATGGTGTTTCTATACTACTCATCGAAAGGTGCTCAACTGCAAATCACTATACAATGCACAGTCTCAAATCAAGTGATGAATCTCTTGGAAAAAGGATATAGGTTGGCTTTTCGATGTTGTGAAGTACAAGAAACACAGAATTGATGAAAAACAAAAAACAAAAACTTATAAAAGAGTAAATATCATCTGGAACCAGATCCATTAAAAATTCTCGTTTTTGATGGAACCGATTAGAGATACTTTTCGAAACATCGCCTGCCAACAATGATACAGGCTTTTTGTCGGTCAACCAATCAGCACGATTACAGTATATTTACGCTCGATTTTCTTGGTCTCTACCACCGGAGCGTATATAAACGCTCAAATTTTCTGGCTACTGCCACCAGAGCCGTATGCATACGCTGAGCTTTGTTGGTCGCAAATACAACTAATCTTAAAACGAAATTTGGTTTTACAGGTCTTCTTTTCATATTCTCTTATGATGCAAATGGTTTAATGAAGGGTACAGATGCAAAACTCACTTAGAAAGCTACCTGTAGTTCTTAGTTCTTAGAAAAATGCAAAAAATGTTATGAGCAAACATGATATTTCGGCACTTAGTGATATATTTGCTGCCTTAACAACTATTTGCATATAAACTTAAACCTGTAACAATTCTGGCAAAGCTAGAATTTAAATTTAAATATGGAAAATGTGTGAATTTTACGTCTATACCCTTCAAATAATTGTCATGCATTGGTAAAAATATTAGTCCTTTTTTCTGCTACGACAGTTGGAGCTACAGAAACTGAGACAGTAATATCCCCAGCAGAATAAAGGAGCTTATCTAGAAGACTATTATCTCACAGCAAAAAATTCCGACTTGAGCGATCAGATGAGATCATACTGGACACTTGATGGCACCGCTCTGATCAATCTTTTTGTCGCGATCATTTTGTATAGTAGGAATTTATCCGTTGATGCAAACTGATATTCGTTGAAACAATTCATTTCCACGCTGTTGGAAACCGTTTCCTCTTTAGAATACGGAATATTATTTGCATAACAAAATAGTTACATCTATTGAAGCAGACATCAAGAAGAATCGTTAAAGTAGTTAGGAGAATGTAGTCACGGAAGTAGTCATGTAGTCAAAGAATAAGCCAAAGAAGTAGCCACGGAAGTTTCAAATATGATTGTATCATCTAACTAGAGAAATCTCCACCTCTTTCACTTTCTTATTATGGATATTTTACAGATTTATTTTTTATTACAGGGTATTTCAAACAAAATTTATTATAAGAAAATAAGTAAGATATGCTCTCCCATTCAAACATTTTGACGAAAGACACGTCCTATCAAAATGTAATTCATGACTACAGCCTAAATATTTATCTGATATCTATCATTTCTAGCAATATTATAGACATACAACATACTGCATTTCTTTGAAATCTCTGTCTTCAATAATATCCCTGTAGTTTATAGCCTGTGAAATAACTGTCATCTCATTAAATTATAAATTAATATTTTGCATAAATATCGTCTTATTTCATAACTTGATATTAATTGCGATTTTTTTTTCAGAATTTGCGTAATTTATCTGAATTCATTACACGTCAACATATTCCTTTTCAGCGAAGTCAAATCATGGATGGCTGTTTCAAAAGACCCTGTGTTCAGTGACTGAACGCATTGTCCCATTACAGTTTGTCCAGGAAGAAGTTTTGAATCAGTTTGGTTACTATTTCGGAACTGTAATATCGGTAATACCCACAGCAATCCACAGTCACATTCAATGAAGTTACCTAAAAATTGAAAGAACATTAGAATTTAGTAAAATTAATTAAGTATTAATAAATGTAATAATTGTTTCAAAGATCTTTTATAGTAACTTTCTAATGAGTATGTATTCACATGCTAGTTTATTTCAACAATTGCACGTCATTCTTTTGTATTGCTGTTCTCCCCCTCTCATACATTCAACAAAGCATTTAACAAAACATAGCAATCATCTTAGAAATGAAAACTGCTCTATCAATTTAATTTTTCGCAAAATACTTTTACGAAGAAAATGGGGATTTGATCCATAAAACATTATATCAAGAGATTTTTTTTTTATTAATGAGCTCACTTTTATTTTATCTATAAATGTCAAGTGCTTTCTTATTACGTAAAAATTTCGATAATAACAAAATTTTTATATTCTATAAATTAATATTTTATTTATATTTTTACTTTGTTAGCACTCGGGTGCTATTTCTTTCAAGCACGGGATTTTGTCTATACGCAGCGCGCCGTGGTCACTTTTCCATTTGATTCATGTTTATTGCAGAGTGATTTGATATTGCTACCGGAAACATGGACTATCCCTCCAGATGATTTTCAAATACAAGGATTCACTTTGGTCGAACGGATCGACAGTGGTTCCAAAACAGAAAGCCATCTGGAGTTGCTAACGGATCGTGTTACTAACGGAAATATGGACTATCCCTTCAGATGATTTTCAAATACCAGGATTCACTTTGGTCGAATGGATAGACAGTGGTTTCCAAAACAGAAAGCCATCTGGAGTTACGATTTTTATAGAGGAAAACTTTATAAAAGGAATATGAAACACTTTACACGTGCCTACACGAGCCAGATCAATGGTGTTCAAATGGTCATTGCGTATATTCAAGATAAAGTGAGATTTGCAGTTACATACGCTAATCCTCGAATTTCTTATGAAGGTAAATTAGACGCTGTATTCGAAACGTTACTGAAGGAGGATGATTGTAAGACTGTTTTAGAGGAGATTTTAACATAGAATTAAATTCCGATCAAGGATCCGATTTCATAACTGAAATGGATACTTTAGATTTTCCATTACTCACCAATCCAAAACATTTCACCACTGGGGGCGAAACAACAATGGATGCAGTTCCCAGCAACAAAATTATGCGAACAGGAGTCTATATGATCACTTACAGTTATCATTTTCCTTTATATGGCAGAGTTGATTGAATAGATTAAAAAAAGAAAACTGAAATTCTTCCAGCCGAGTGCGTATATAATATCTGGAAGGATTTTAGATATTATTTTTTATTTTTATAAATATGTGTTTCATTCTTATAGATATAAATGAGATTTTCCCCCAAAATTTACATAATTTTAATTTCTGTATTTTTGTTTTCTTTTATTTCTTTTTTCTAGCTTTATATTTTAAAATTCCCTTTAAATTCTCACAGAGTCAGTTTCCAAAAGTCCTTTTACAAATATTGTGCTTGAATTAAGTACTTATTTTAGAGCTTAGTTGACATTTGTATTAAATTAGTTAACATATCTACAAAGTGTTTTATTTACAAATGAGCAAACAGGCTTTTAAGAAGAGTTCGTTTTAAATTAAACTTGGGAAAAAAAAGACATCAAACAGACAATAATTTAACATTGAGTTTCTACCAAATGTAAAAGTAAAAAACATCCATAATCTAGCATAGGAACGACAGAAAATGTACTAAATAAAAAATAGTCATAAATTTAAGTTTTTCAGTGTTTACGATAATTTGAGTTTACGAAACAAACACTTGACTAATTTTTTTTAAAGGCATAGCTGTATGTTTCCAGCTTAACGCAATGAAAAGAGAATTTTAGTTGTAAAGCATGGGTATTTAATTTATTTTTTAAACAGAGCAGACCCTAAAAATCCAGGAATAAATTTTCAGGATTAAAATAGCATTCCAGGGTGCTAAAAATTATTTAGCTCTTCATTACAATAAAATTATAAATTAATTTACCAGCTATATTGATAAAGGACAACTGCTTCCACACAAAAGACCACGGCTTGGCAGGGAAGGAGTATAAGAAATTGTACGAAAAATCCACTGACGCCAAAGCTGACATATTCACAAAGAAATCGACGGGAAGGTATTGAATATTATTCCAGCTAGAGGGAAAAAAAAAAAACCAGAAATAGTGAGTGCAAAGTAATCATTGTTTTTTTAACATGCTAAACTCAAGATACTGCCAAGATAACTATATTTTCTTGCTGTTATGTTTTTATGAGATTAATAAGTTTTTCCATTCAAAAGAAATAGATTTCGTATTCCGCTTAACATAACAAAACTTGGACCATTAGGTACATTTTTAAAATCCAACAGTGGCACGATTTTCTGAATAAAAAATGTCTTTCCAATCTAAAGATATATTAGGTTGTAACGAAAGTTTTCCGCCACTGCAAGTATTGTCTGTACAAACAGTTCGCGATGGTGTCTTTGCCAATAATTTGTCAAACGATTTTTGTTATTTGAAAGAAAAAGACTTGTTTTAGAGCACTGTGTTGTGAAATCTGTAAAACAATATCGTTATGATTAAGTATAAGGTGTCTGAAATGGAACTATCATGGTATCAGATTGAACCATCGTTTACTCTCAGTTCTGTTGCAAAAAGTCAGCTACAGAATGACACCGAATCATGCGTACAGATTAAGGTACTACTATTGTATTATATAACACTTTGAAGTTTTGGTACCAAACGTTCAAAAACGAGGACTAAGACTAAGAGGACTAAGTTTAATGGACATTTAAGAAGCAGAGCGCTCGGCCGGCCTACTGATGCTGATGAGGCCCGCCAACAAGAATTTGTGGAAGAAGATAAAATATTCATCCACTCGAGAGTTAGACTTTAGTGCCATGTCCATTAATCGCGCTAGGCATCGCATATAAGTTCAATCGCTGGGTACCGCATGAGCTGATTCAAGTAAATTTGGCGGAAAACTTTCGTTACAACCTGATAATTACTGAATTTCTGCAAATAATATGTTTGGAGCTCTCGATAACTTATGAGAAAAACATGCTCAAAATCGTTTAAAAATTAGATTTAGGAAAACCAAATTCAAATTTTTTCCGGGTATGAAAGTTATGTTCTAACGCGAAATTTCAGCTCAGTTGGTGGAATAACTTTTTTTTTTTTCTTTTTTTCTTTTTTTTTTTTTTTTTTTAAGTAAGACTAACTGTGGCATATAGCCCGTTCAGTTATTTAACCTCTTCCCAGCTTTTCCCCAGCTCAACTCGGGCAGGCGAAATGTACCATCTCGATTGTAGCTCGGGCGCTATTCTTTTACATTAATTTTTGGGAAATTTTGTATGCGAGTGGTGTGATTATGTTTAAAAATATATGTAGGAGAAAGTGGCCCAAAAGGGCGGAGCCTAAGATCCTACCTGGCAAAACGATCCACATGTGTTTTCTTCCAGACAGGCAGCGCTATCTACCAGATAACACATAAACTAGTTGCGCCAAGTCAAGAAGAAGCAATGGCGGTATTTTAAGCTACCGGTGTATTACGTGTCTGAGTAGAATTCTTCAGGAAACTGGGTTTTATCACATCTCTTATAAGGTAAGCACTATCTTTACTATTTATTTAGCAATACAGATTTTAATGTACAGAAATATGACTTGGTTTACTGACTAGAGTATGTTTTTAGATGGGAATTACACTTGCTAAGTTTGGTATGTTTCTCGGGGTGTTCCATTAATATGACCTAAAGTGGGAAGCCATATTCCCGCGTAAAATGATCCCTCGACTGAAGAAATTCCAGTATCGTGTCCTAGGCGTCATGGCAGCCGTTTTCAAAATGCGTGACTCTCCATTACATTATTTTATTTCTGCGTTCATTATAGGCCATAATTTTTTTTTATTATAATTTTAAAATATTCCTTTTATTGTTTGTGACACTTTCTAATTTTAAAATTTTTTAGGAAATAAATCATGCATACTATATGATTGTAAAATTTGTTTCATTTCATTACATATAGTCATAATTATTTTCATATCTTTTATTTTGACGATAAAAACAATTTAAAATTATTTTCAAATGAAGGATCATTTTGTCAATGGGTTGAGTGTGAAATGATACTTTAGACATTTTCTCAAAGCTCTATTTTTTTTTTTTCTCATTACTCATCGTGCTTTTAAAATATTATTAAAATAGGCTTATGATACAAAATATAGTGTAAAATATGATGGCAAAGGGCCAAGGTTTTATTTAAGCATTAATGCTATTTTATACAAGTTTTAACCTAAGGGGATCATTTTGGGCCACCGTCTCCTATGCATGAAAATAAGCATAAAAAGTTCGCATTTTTGATCCATAACCTTGAAAAAAAAAAAAAAAAAAAACGCGAAGGGTTTTAAAATTATGTATTAAGAGAAAAAAACGACCGCTACACTTTTATGAATTAGTACAGAGGTAATTAGTAATACGCAACACATAAGAAAAGAAGAAAATTAACGTACAAAATTTGAAGGAATATTAAATTTCTAAATATTCCAGAAATCTAAAAGGGCTGAAGTGTGTTCTCATGTTTTTATTTAGAATCATAATAAGCAGGGGTATCCCAAAGCGATGGTAACGTTTTATTTCTTTATCTATTACAGATAAGTGGCCAATGTAAATTGAAAAAAATGTTCAAAATAAGGTCGTAAATTAAGACTCCGTTAAGAAAAAATTCCTCTCGTTACTTTTGAAAAAGTTACACTTTTTAAATTTGTATACGACCCCCGAACAAAAACATTCTCAGTTAGTTAAATACGCTCCATACACTAATGAGGTAATTTGTACCAAATTTGATCCTTTCGTCATACTACGTCACAGAGACATCTTTAGGGGACTATGAAATTATTTTGAATATAAACGTTTATTGCTAGAGTGGAAAAAGATTTTCTTTCGTAATTTCTCTACGACCCCTGAAATGCGTCTATTCGACGTAACTTTTTCCTCCGAGAGCCATTGAAAAGTGGTTTAAGGGAGCGTTATATTTATCTTCATATCTCAGACACTTTTTAAGGTATAGTTCCCAAATTTTGTATGCCACCTCATTAGTGTATGCAATAATGGCACATTTTACAAATTGGAAATTGTTTTGTACGAGGGTCGTATATTTATAATAGATAAAGAAATAAAGCCCGTTAACCCTTTGAGGCGCAACCCTTTCCCAATGCTGAAAAAAGGGCAGCCGTTGCCATCGCTCGACTTAACTACCAGCAAGATGGCGGACGAACGAAACGTTCATCGCGTGCCACCGATCTAGAGACCCTTTTTTGACGCAGCTGGCTGTGCCGTACAGAAGATGCCGCCAGTCTCTAGAACTGTGGCACGCGATGAACGTTTCGATCGTCCGCCATCTTGCTGGTAGTTAAGTCGAGCGATGGCAACGGCTGCCCTTTTTTCAGCATTGGGCAATCTGTCTAGCCGTTCTCGCATTCTTCCATTTCTCAGCATATGTCCGCGCTGTTGAAAATAATCGTGACCCTTTTTTTACGGGAAAGGACGTGCTAAAAATTAAGGATTTTCGTTCAGCCAGGTCACCCGCCACTCTTTTTATAGAAATCCAATCTATTCTTCGTGACTGGCAACAGTCAAAACGTCAGAGTTGGGTGTTCCCAGAGCGGGATCACTGCGCCTTAAAGGGTTAACACCTCTTTGGGACACCATGTATATTAATAAAAAGTTCCGCTCTGAAATTTATTTTTTGACCTAGCACTTGCTCTAAATAACAGAAAAGAAGTTACTCAAATTGTGTCAAACAAGCCAAGTAACTCAATCTCACCTCATGTCTATATGCTTCAGGTGTTTAGCTGGGTTTGCAAAATAAGAGCGCGAAATCGTGGGTATCTGATTGTGAGAGAGATCAATATGCGTCAGTTCTCGTATTTTCTGGAACGATCCTTCGTCTATATGTTGTATCTTATTATATGCCAGTATCAGGGTTGTCAGGTTACCAGGCGAGTACCGGAACGCCGAATCGCCGATGGCTGTCAGGTGATTGTAAGAGAAATCTATACCTTGCAGGCGACGGAACAAATTCAGACCGTTCGTCTGGACTGTCCCAACAGTGTTACGCGTGAGTAGTCCAGATAAGCTGCAGTTACTGACTTTCAGCCAGTACAAACTTTCAGTTTGATTTCTCAAGGGCTCCCTGTTCCATATGAAATCTTCGATGAGTTGCATATTTTTAATCTAGAATATAAAGATTATTATAAATAGGTAGTTGTAAAGGGTGCAAAAATTGTATAATCTAATATAATTTGGATCTGATAAATGTAACAGTAACCGCGCAACAACCAGCGACTTCTTTGCCCTGGAGAATTTGCGTGTAGAGCCAGATTAATGAAATTAGTCCCGAAAAATAATAAAGCAAATACATTACGAAAAATTTTAAATTGCGTTTTTCCCCAGATTTTATTTCAGCAAATTAATTGTATATAACAGATGTATACAATATATGTAAAATATATTCAGTATACAGGGTGTCCTAAACAGGTGGTAACAACTTTTAATTCTTTATCTATTGGAAATAAGTGGGCATTGTAAATTGGGGGAGGGGGATCAAAATAAGATAGTAAAAAGGACTATAAGCTAAGAAAAAAAATCCTCTCGTTAATTTTCAAAAAGTTAAACCTTTTAGATTTGTATACAAAAAAATTACCGATTAGTAAAATTTGCCCCATACACTATTGAAGTGATGTACAAATTTCGAGAATTATATCTTTAAAAGTGTCAAGGGCATGAAGATAAATAGATGCTGACTTAAACCACTTTTCAAAGGCTCTCGAAGGAAAAAAATAACGTCGGAGGATCGCATTTCAGGGGTTGTACAAAAATTACGGATTTTTTTAACCACTTCACAATAAACGTTTAAATTTAAATTCATAGCCCATCCCTCCCCCCCCCCCCGATCATCTTTGTTTAAAAATATCTCTTGAGACAATTTATGATGAAAGTCTGAAATGTTGTGCATAATCCCATTAGTGTATGGGGCACAGTTTACTAATTTAATGGGGATTTTTATTTTATTTATTTATTTGTCCTCGGGATGCATACTAATATAAAAAGTGCCACTTTTTGAAAATGAACGAGAGGTTTTTTTTCCTTAACGGAGTTTATTCCGACTTATTTGAACACTTTTTCAATTATATTGCCATTATCTCATCAAATTAAGATTAAAGCGTTCGAGCATCCGTATACTTCATATACTAGATTACAATATAAATAAACAATATTTATGTTTAATTCATTTATTCATTCTCACACAAAGCATTCAACGCAGATATCAGAGTCACATTGACGTATGATGTCTAAATGAAATCAAAATTATGAAGAGCCAGTAGAATAATATGAAGCAGTTTCTATTATTTGCAAGAAAATCATTACTTCAATCTCAAAGCTATATGCTATGCAGTCTGTCGAAAGAACTAGTTGCGGACAGCCTTCATGTAATTCGAATAGGAAACAGTGTAGGCTATTTGGTCAACGACAATGTTTGGAAAAAAAAATAATTGATAAAAGAAAGTTGTTAATTTTAATCCATTTATTGTACTCTGTAGGACAGCACCTTTAATTGCTAAATAATTTTAGTAATCAGTTGATACATATTTATGGATTATGCTAACGCTGGTTCGACAGCTATGGTCCACTGCAGATAGATCGGAACGCTTAAATGTAACAATTAGTAATGAGTTTCAGTATAGAAAAACTTGTTAAAAATAAAGATTTCAACGCGTTGCATTAAGCTTACATGTCTTTGGAAATTTTTCAAGCTTAATTCAAGTTTATTGACTTGATAAATCAAGCTTACTGCAAATTTGATGAAATTGTCACTTGTTCTGTTCTTTGTTTCTTTCTTGAAGATCTGTTCTTTAATCCAAGTTTCTTATTCGTTATTGTACAATCGAATAGCTTATGATCTAAGTTTGAAGGTGCTAATTACGCTTGATGCATAATTAGTGCATTGGTATCAAAATTGAGTCATTTCTAAAATGATTTTCTGAATGTACTTCATTAGAAATTAGAAGGGGGGGGGGGAAGAGCGCAGAAAAATGCATAATTGAATGATGAAAGTTTCAAAAATTGATTTATTGTTTAAATGTTTGTTAACATGTATTTCGATTTGTTGATTGACCAAATTTGCTTATAAATAACGTCAGAAGGAAAGACGTATTCAAGTGCATTTAAATTAAAAACTGCGTATTTGTAAGTTTGCGCCATCTTTCACATTTTTACATTGTAAATGTATGTTCATTTTGTGCTTGGCCGAAATTTGCTTATAAATCCTGTCAGAAGGAAACATGTATTTCAAGTGATTTTGTGTGATTGAAAACGCGAAATTCTGATAAATTGCCATCTGTCGACGCTGAAAGAAAAACTGGTATTCTATTGTTTTTTTTTTGTAAAAGATTGTTTTCTTGTTATTATAGGAACAGTGTGTAAGTTGCGCCATCTGTCGACGGCTTTGTAAAGAAAAGCTCACTGGTATTCTTTTTTTTTTTTTTTGGATAAAAGATAGTTTTTTTTGTATATTATAGGAACAGTGTTTTTTCTCGCGCAATAAAAAGTAGCCTGTTTGTTAATCCAGGACTTTAACTGTCTTTTCCTTGATTTGCTGCACCGTCGTCAACAATCGACAGTGTTGACTATAATCGCTTTACTCTAAGATTATTATGATTATTGCACTACCCTTGCATGTGCTGCAATCAAAGTCATGTCTTCTGGCCTTTTGTCTTCTTGTGGGGTTTTGTTTCAAGACAAGGCGTGGCCGCATACGGCCACTCGCACACTCAGCATGCTGGAACAGTTTTGGTGGAGTGTGTTGGAATACCCACCGTACAGCTCTGGCCTTTCACCGTGTGATTTTCACATCTTTGTTCCTCTAAAAAAAGACGTGGAAGGGTCGACGTTTTCACTTGGACAGTGAAGTAATGGACAATATTTGAAGCTGGTATCAATTTCAGCCAAACTCTTTCTAAAAGCGAGATATTAGCTGCTTCATACAACAGTGGGGCAAGTGCTTCTGTAATTTTGATGATTAGATTTGAAAATAAATAATACCTTTTAATTTTTTGGCTGCTGTTCCGTTTTCATTTGATCCATACTTATATATTCCTTTAATGAATTATACTAAAATTTAAATAATATAAAATTTTGTGGAACATCGCTAATCTATTAAAAGGACGAACATGTTAGTGGACATCGTGTCTGATCATGTATTGTTTTAAGGTATGTTCATTTTAGTATGTTTATAGTACAATAAATCTCCACACATCTTTTTACATATACACCTACATAAAAAAGAATTCGAGTAATAGCAAATTTCCTGTTTTAGTTTTGTCAATAACTAATTATTTTTTGGAAAAATACAACTATAGAAAGAAATAAAAGAATGTGTGACATTATTTACTTTTACTGAGGACAACGTTTTAAATAAGAAACCGACATAGGAAATTCGACTTATGCTCGAATACTTTTAGAGAGGCTGTGCACAATTGATTCGCCTTATAACAAATATAAAAACCTCACCTCAAGTTGACGAATTCGAATGTAGTCCAGCCAGTCATGTGGAAGGCGGGTGAGGTGCCCGTGTTCCGACGTTATATTCGATATCAGAAGCTTGTCAATCCACTTGCGATGGAGGGCCTTGGAGACCTTTTCTTGTAGGTTGCCGATGGATTTAAGAGATTCACATTTGACAACGGTATAGTGAGATGTTCCGTTAGAGAACTCTGTTGTCAGGTTGACATGGATATCTCGTCTTCCACGATGTACGAGATCCGTTGCACCAGGCACTGCTGTAGTAGCATCCGCCAGTCTGGAGTTCTGAGAACAGGTACAAGGAGACAATTTATCTTTGCTTGGGCAAGAGTCTCCTGCATGGCCACAGAAAATGCAGATCGCACAAAAAGTTAGCAATTTTATCGTAGAATGCATTTCTAGAGAAGTAACAAATAGTTTTTTCCAGTTAGTTACTCGTAATGCAATATTTTATAATGGGTTGGCAACAAAGTTCCAGCTTTTTTTTTCTTCTTTTTTTTTTAACATTCCGCATGACATTCATAGGTTTCTAGCATAATGTTTTAAATCATTCTAAAGAGGATGTTTTGTTTAACCGAAATCTATGCTTTTTGTAGATAATTTTCAGATCGTTAAAATGGTATGTCAAGTTGATAAAAATGAGCATTTTCGACACCTCCTAATTTTTGCTTTCAACCAAGGTTTTAAGATTTCAAAAGTTGTTCGTGACATTCGTGCTGCGTTTGGAGAGGGTGCCATAGCTGAAATAAACGCTCGTGATACGTATGAAAAGCTCAAAAATGTAAATTTTAATCTCAAAGGTGCATCTCGTTCTGACTGTCTCTATTTTTCGAGTCAAAACCTGTTAATTTCTACCAACGAGGTATTAAAAATCTTGTTAAACGTCCGGAAGAAGTCGTAAACAACAAGGGAGAATATATTATTAATTAATTAGTTGCTATTTTTTTATTGAAAGATAAACTTTTAAAAATTGAAAAAAAAAGTGCGGGAACTTAGTTGCCAGCAAAATAGAGCAGATAACTTATATTATGTCATGCTTAAGAAAATGAGCACGATACTTTAAATGTACTGAGCTGAAGGTTTGCCAGTCAATGAACCTACAGTAATTTTCATAGTCAAGAATGATGTTCAGTACCATTAAGGAGGCGGTTTGGACCGAAAGGCACTATTGACGAGTCGTCATTTTAGGTACAAAAATACGTTACTTAAAACTATTTAGGATATTTGGCCAAGAAAATAATTTAGAAATTGGTAAATTTGAATTTCTTTTGAAAATGATAAGTGAGTTTAAGCTCTTTTTTGCACCTTATACATTCAATTTTTCTGTGTTCGATATATTGTGCGGCATTAATAAACATATGCAGGAAAATCGGCTTGGAAAATCTGATTTTTTTATTATTATTGCAATGAAATTTTTAAGCAATTGCAGTTAGTTGCAATAGGAGTAGGAATTATTATTGTTATAATTAGCACTTGAGTGCTATTAATTTCAAAGATTTTTATCTGAGAAATGGCGAAATCCTTTTTAAGGATAGCCACATAGAGGACTGATAATGTCAAAAGTCGACCAGTTTTTTAATTTTTGGCGATATCGTCTATATTTAGCGAGAAATTGCCGAACTCTGGGAATACTAGTAAGGTGCGGTCTTAATAAAGGCGTTAGTGTGAATATAAAGGTGCAATATAACTAGAATGTGCCTGGCGAAAATTGTGAAAAGTTTTAGTAGGCAATTTTAATATAGATTTCTATTCCAAAGAAGTGTTTTAAGAAACAAGAAAGAGAAATACCGCACACTCAAGGAATTTCATACACTTTCTAAACAATATTTAAAAAGGTAAAGCACGGTTAGATTATGAATGACGAAGAAAATTAAACAGGTTTAGCACAAACGATGTTAAAACTATTTTCAGTTCCAAAGAAGTGTTTTATGGAGCAAGGAAGACATATATGGCACATTCATTCAAACTAACGGAAGACAAATCGAGCCGATGTATGGATTATGTTACGCTTTTAATAAATAGCACCAGTACGTATTTAAAGTATAAGAGCGTTTCTGATCCTCCCTTTTTTAAATTATTATTTTAAACAAAAAATTAATTTATATCCGAAATGATTGTTTTAAAATTATGTAATCATGATGTACTACATCAATAGAATCACAAAAGCAACAGATTTTGGAGCTGTCAAAGCATTTTTATAGTAAAAACGGCAATAAAATGGCCATTATAATTTTACATTTACATGCTTAAAGAAGGTAATTTTGAAAAAAACTTCATTTTTGTTGAAATGGACATGCTCTGTAATTTATATTGTTACAAGTCTCGGAAACTGAATGATCTGAATGCAGCTATTTGTCCTTTAGCTGGTAAAGATGCGGAATTCAAACTTCAAAAATGATAAGATGAAACTTTATAAAAAAAGTCATAATCCAGGAATTTGAATAGAGATTTCATATGTAATTATATATCAGGTTGCCACAAGAAAAAAACTTTACGAATAAGAATGGTTGAAGATAAATTCAGTTCGATTTGATTAAAGTCGCTGAAAAGTAGACATAAGTATTTGTAGAAAACTTCATATGACAAATTTTTACATTTGCCAGTTAACTTATAAAACCCTGATTCTATCAAATGGAAAACTAAACAGACGTCTGTCGTCAATATTTCGGAAAATAAGAGACACTAATGAAAATCAATCAAAACTTGAGACTAAAAGTACAGTATTGGCAATTGAAAAACAAATTTGGAAGCAAACTGCGAGTCCTGAAAATCTATTTGATGTTCAGCAAAGGAGTATGGTTTATAACGTTTTTTGAAAAACCTTGTCCAAGTTTTAAGTCCTTTAAAGTACCTATTTTTTAAAAAACAAAACAAAGATTATTTTAAATTCATATGATCAGAGAAATTGAAGTCAAAGTAATGGATGTTTTCAAATAATCTTAACCTCGTTTATGCTATATATCACGCATGAAATTTTATTTATGAGATCAGCAGGCACAGAATATAATTGATAAATGCTTCATTAATATTTTTTTTACAATTTAAAATTTAAAATTTAAAATCTACTTTTCCTAAGAAAAACGTGAATGTAATTTATCATAGCCTGCAAAATTCATTATGTTCATTCGTTAACTAATTGGATCTCGAATTCAGCGGTCCTAAATAAAATATTCATTCTTTTAATCCTTTCAAACCAGGCATCCGCAAATGAGGGCACAAACTTTGGGAGAATATTACAAAATAAATACTAATAATTTATTTTGTAATATTCTCCCTGAAAAAACTGAAAATGGTTGTGTACATTTTACGTAAATTTAATAATCCTAATTTTTTATTTAATTATAAATTTAATCTGTTATTATTTTTCAAAAATGCATCTATGTCCCAGAAAAATTATTTAATCAAGTCTGAAAGGGCTAAAATATCATGAAAAGATTTAAAAATAAAATAAAAATTTTCTCGACTTCTTTCATCTAAAAATTCTTAGACAGCAGTTGTTTCTTAAAGGACAGTAGAAAAAAAATCTACTTTACATTTTAAATACAGGGTGTGTCACAATTCCCCCCGGTGTTTGGAAGGCTTATAAAAAAATATATAACTAATACAGCAATAAAGTTGACTTTATTGGAAAAAGAAATGTTACAAATTTTGTTTCACAATTGTTCAGTATGTGAACCTTTCGTGATGCGGCAGATATCAAGTCTAAAATCAAATTCTTACCTCCCCTTACTCACTTTAACATGTCGCGATCAACGGTAGAGAATGTGGTTGTGATGCTTTGGCGTAAATATTTTAAATCATGAGGGATAGGGTGCACGAACACACATGGGATCTTTTATATAACCCCATCAAAAAAAAAAAAAAAAAAAAAAATCGCATGGAGTTAGCTACGGAGAGCAAGGTGGCCACGGAATAAGGTGATTGTTGGCGTCAGAACCTTGACCCATCCAACGGCAAGGAAGCTCGTTATTTGTGAAACAAAAGTTGTAATGTTTCTTTCTCCCAAAGAGTCAACTTTGTTGCTGTATTGGTAATATTTCATTATTTTATAAGCCTTCCAAACCTGGAGAGAATCGTGATATACCCTGTATATGGCGTAGAAAATAATTAAACTTAATTAACATTTACATTTCATAGACACATAAGAAGATCAGACTACAGTAAGATATCGTTATAACGAACTTTCATTTTTACGGATATTTCAGATTAACGAATAAAATGGATCAACCCAAAGAAAATCGTAGAGTACAAATTCAATTTTAATAAAATTTCAGTATAATCAATTTTTCAGTAATACGAATTTTCATCTTCGGTTCCTCGAAACTCGTTATACAGACATTTTACTGCATACATCTTCTAATATCACAGAATAAAAATGGACGCAGAAAGAAGAAACAAGTATACTCACTATACCAGTCTTTTACACTATTTTGCTCAAGATAGCAATAAAAAATCCTTGTCCTAAAAGTGAAGGGATTCCTTTGAAGCGATGGAGATGCTATCTACATTCAAAATAGGGATAACAGGTGATTTCCTGCATGGTTAAATAATTTTAGGCGCAGAAAGACAATCATCATCACCACGCGGATGATTGAGGAAATGGAATGGGATGACCGCAGGACACCAATCAGCAGACACAAATCGTGACATTTTCAACTCGTTAAAATTACTTTCAGTGCTCGTCGTATATCCGTTCTGCGTGTATATGGAAACAAGTAAGATAAGCGACGCCAAACGCATCGATTGTAAAGCACCTTTTCAGAGTGATCTTTGGAATTGTGAATGTACTATTTACTAAGAGTGCTTTGGCCTCCCCTAGACAAAAAACAATTACAGGTCTTTCCCATATCCTTACTTACTAAATTGTGGATCTTGACATGTTCTCCCTCCCCAGTAAAAACCGCTGATGCTATTAACTCTAATTAAGTAAATCACATCAATTAATTAAGATTTTAATACAATACGTTTCCATAGTGTAAAAACTGCATTCTAGTTACTTAACATACTGTAAATTTGAAAAAGAAAGGCAAACACGAAATTTCAAGTTTTGCACACTTAAAAACATTAATTTAATCCACATTTAAAAGGTACCCTACCCTTCCCCGAAAGTTGGATTTTCGTTAACAAAACAACGTTAATGAAATCCTCTATGTGAGAAATCTTGTCTTTTTTTCTCGGCTGTACTACTCATGTGCAGTTTTCAGTTCTAGGTCGAAAAGTTTGTTTGACTACCTGATATCCATGAATTCGACTTGAATGAGTTTTGAGCACATACATAAACGTATACATACATTGAGAACATACATTTTGAGTACATACAGGGTGTTCAATTTAAGCGAGTATCGGTTGGTTTTTATTATTACCCTTACACCTGATGGATGTGGGAACTATTCTAAACTTGAAATACATAATAGTTTGAATCTTGTTTAAGTGTGGGAGACAATTTCCTACTCTGTCGGACTGTTACAACTTTATTTGTGAGGTAAAACAGAAATGGAGGCGCACAATGGTACTTAATCCCGCGATCATTTTATTTTTGAAAAAACATAATTTAATTCAAATGTTTTTGCATTATGATTAGTTACAGCAAATTTTGAAAATGTTCGTGAGCAGATAGGGTTTTCTCGGAGAATTCCTGCAAACGACAGTGAATTAAAACAAACTATAACTGAAGAAATTTCGTCAATATTGCCAACATTGTGTCAAGAAACTTGGTTCGACGTGTTCACGTTTGCATTCAGAATGGTGGGGGATACTTTCAACATTCGCTGAAAGTAGTGCTAATGTGAAAATAAAATTAAAAAAAAAATTAAATGTACGATTTTCGAACATAAAATTAGCACTAGAATAAGTAACACTACGCGTCTCCCTGTCTGTTTTACCTTACAAATAAAGTTGTAACAGTCGAATAGCTTTGGAAATCGTCTTTCATACTTAAACAAGGTTCAAACAATCACCCTTCAGGAGTTAGAATAGTTGTCACATCCATCAGTCTTAAGATTAACAGCAAAAGCCAACGGAAACTTTTAAGTTGATCACCCTGGATAATTAATAAGCAAAACACGAGGAAAACACTGCAAAAGTGCATGAATTGATGTTATATGCAATTTTTGCATTGTGAAACCTTTTTTAGTACATATATATACCAGAAATTTTTCATGGGGGGGAGAGGTTAGAACTACTACAACTCACATATATGTATACATTAGAGATGAGACGGGCTCAGCCCGAGCCCGAAAGCCCGAGCCCGAGCCCGGCTCGGGCTCTGTAATTCACGATTGCGTTCGGGCTCGGGCTCGTGAAAAATTTCTCCTTTGTTGAACATACTCCTTGAAACAGATTTTAAAAAGTGATTCATGGGATAAATAGACGTACGTATTTAAAAAAATAGCGGCACGGAGGACTAGAAGGTGTGTGGAGCTCCAAAATTTATTGTATCCTCTTAATGAAGTAGTTAATTTTATTTGTCTTTAGCTGAAATTTCGGGCTCGGGCTCCAACTTTAATAATATTGCTCGGGCTCGGGCGGGCTCGGATTAAAAGTCTTCGGGCTCGGGCTTCAAAAAATGAGCCCGAACTCATCTCTAGTATACATGTGTGTGATAAGGGAGTGAAGAATACACATTTTGTATGGCAAAAAATTCCTCATGGGAGAATTATGACTCCCCCATGAGTTATGACTCCCCTCCCCTATCCTCCCCCCTTGGCTACGCCACTGTGTATATAGGCATCGGTACATGTGCGGTGTTTAATGTTTTCCTGGCAGATGTTCAAAAAAGAACATTCTCTGAATAGCATTCCTAAATGCAAAGGTGAATGTAAATTGCGTAATTGTTTAAGTCTAGGTTTGACCTTTACCATCAAATTCTTTTGGCAGCGCAATCTCAGAAATTTCGAAACGGGAAGCACAAATAAAACATACGATTGTGAATTTACATAAAATAACTTTATTAACAGCTAAACATAAAGATGAGCTACATTACGATCAAGTACATTTAACAGCATTGAAGAGGATTGTTTCATGAAAGAAATGAACAGCATCTTGCAAAGATGTTAAAAATTTTCGTTTTCGCTAGGAACAATCAAAATTTGCATGCCTCGTCGCTAGGCGAGTTTATTTTGCAGGAGTAATGTAGCAGGGACGAGAGTGTATGTGTATCTTAACTAACACATTAACTAAATATAGTTTAATTCACCCCATTTGAGCTAATTTGTCTAATAAAAGATGTTGATAAAGAGGCTACAGTTAAGGTATGAGACTAATCAAAAAATCTTTTTTTGTGTGCAACTTTTCCAAACTTTTTTAAATTTTCTTATGTTATAGGTCACTCGATTAGAATTCCAAAACCGTTTTACTTTTTTTTATACGATAACTAGATGTATAAGAAGTAATGATCCAGAAAGATAGCAATTTGTACAGTATTAAAATCTTTAAACGCGCGTTTTCTGAAAAAGTTATTTTTTCGAAATTTTTCTTTACGGTAAACGTCATATCTCATAACGCTTTTAGGATAGTGACTACTTATTTTATCAGTATATTTTGATCATTGATATCTGTGTTATGAAGCAGAATATAATACAGGGTTGTCCAAATTAAACTTCCCCAACTCAGAGGCCTTTGCAGGATGTTGTATGGGTCATAATGTGATGAAATTTTGAAAACAGACACTTCAGATCACACGCTCATGATTTATTAAAAAAAAAATATTAGTACAAGAAGATGCCGACAGGTGGCGCTGTAACACTTGTAATTTGCATATTGCAACAACGTGATTTGCAGAAATAAATCTTCTGCGCAACGTATCCAAAAGATGAGCCCTACAAAAGTGGAAGACAGGCGCTGCATAGGCAGTTGTTTCCAGGTTTCAGCTCGCTGATGCACAATGGCGACTTTGAAAGACAAGCTCTGTTAGTGAAACTTTTCTACCAGAATGACGAGAACTCCTGTGCTGCGATAAGAGCATTCCGTCGGCTGAATAACTTACGCCGAAGACCAATGATGCCGCGCGCTTTATGAGACATGATGAAGAAGTTCGAAAGAACCGGACAGCTGGGAATTTTACCAGGTAGAGAACGACATGTTGTGGATTCTGCACGCGTATAAGACGTTGCTTTGGCGGTCGTGGACGCCACTAGCCAATCGCCACCTGGTGTTGTCAGCGTGTCAACTGTTTCTCGTGATGTTGATATACCCTATTCAACAACGGCACACATATAGAACATCTTGTTGATCTGTAGCGCCACCTATTGGCAACTTCTTGTACTAATATATTTTTTTTAATAAATCACGAGCGCGTGATCTGAAGTGTCTGTTTTCAAAATTTCATCACATTATGATCCATACAACATCCTCCACAGGCCTCTGAGTTGGGGAAGTTTAATTTGGACAACCCTGTATTTCTGTGTTTATTTATTGGTTTTTTGACCATTTTCTTTTTCAAAAAACTTTCTTTTAGAAAAAATACTGAGTTTTCATATAAGAATTGGATTAGAAAATAGCTATTAGAACTATTGCAAATCTTTTGGTTCATGATACGGATAAATATGTAAGTTATATACTGTGTAAATATTATTAAAAAATACTTATTAGAATTGTTTACAGAAGGTGTAGCGTAAATGCAATTTTTTACTAAAATTTCACTTAAATTTGCCAATACTTCAATGTTTACGTTGAATTTCTTAAAGCTGCATTTAAATTTTTAGTTTTATACCCCATTTTAATTAAAAACATGGGTTTTACATTAAAATGTTTTGGCTCATTACTTAAGTGTTGGGGGGGGATATGCACTTGAGTCAACCTGAGGATAGATTGATCATCAACCCAAGCTTCTTTTACAGTTTGATTGGTTGCGGATCACATGTGCGATGAAAAATGACTTTACCTCGATATCCCCCACTTTTAAACGGCATTGATAAAAGTTGAAAAACAGTCCACTAGTCCACATAAACACACACGTGTCTCATGTTCATTAACGCTGCATTTTAAATCTTCTAGGAATAAATACTTTCATTCTTTATCTAGTATGAAGTTGAAACTTGCGAAGTTATCAGCAACTTAGTCGATCTTTTTTCAGGGATGTCAAGGCGTGGATGGCCGTTTCGAACGATCCAATGTTCAGGGACTGGACGCACTGACCCATCACAGTCTGACCAGGGAGAGGTTTCGGCTCCGTTTGATTGCTGTTTGTAGGCAGAAGTATCGGTAGTAACCACACGAGTCCACAGTCGCACTCAATAAAGTTACCTAAATCAATAGAAAACTTGAAGTCACACAAAATACTTCCAGCATTTATTGAATCTGTGATTTCAAAGACCACTTAAGTCATGATTTCTCTTGATTTTTTTTATTTTTTTTTGTGTGTGTGTGTGGGGGGGGGCGAAAGTAACCTTATAAATAGGACCCCCCCATTCAGATAAGACCATATAAAAATCACTGATTCTTTCTCTCTCAAACGGAATGGCGTAACTGTCATTACCAATAAACAACCGAAAATAATAAAATTTAACCTAATTTTGAATATAATTATGTCCCTTAATATTAAAAACACGTGAAAGTTTTAATATTTTAGCTGTCTAGCTTAATTTTTAATAAAGGTATTATGAACCTAGCTGTTATGTTTATCTTTAAAAAGACTATGTCAACTTCAGTTAGCAGTTTTCTAATATATTTCTTAATTCAATGTTAACAAAATGAAAATATTCTATTTTACATTTCTATAGTCTACTCACAGTAATAAATCGAAAACATCCAAACCCCTTTCGGTAAAATGACAACTCGTCATATGCCATACAACATTGACGAGCTGTACGCGTTATGCAGTCTCCAAGCTTACGGAATATAACTAACCACTTTTAGTAAACAGTAGGTAGTTTTTCTCCCTAAAATAGAGCGAGATTTCTAAGTTTGTTATGTTAGTTGGTTTCCAATTAAAAAAAAAAAATTAAAATATATTTCTTGACACAAGTCACGGCCAAATTGTTGTTAGTCAATGGGGTTTAATAACAATTGTATCTCTTTATCAATACTATACTTCTACTAACAATATGCAATTTTTATAAAAATTTCTAAAGTGTAATTTCGGGACTTCAGTGGCTTTTTTGATATAACTATTTCAAACACTCTTGATATTGTAGTACTATTTTAAAATTGATACACAATATTTAACGAACTATTGTATGATGTTGCTCGTTACAGATGAAATTCTAAAGCATTTAATACGAAGTCATATATATCTAATATATAAAATTCTCCTGTCACAGTGTTAGTCACCTAACTCCTCCGAAACCACTCGACCAATTTTAATGAAATTTTCTATGTATACTCGTTAGGTCTGAGAATAGGTTTTTAACTATGTATCATACCCCTAAGTCATAAGGGCGGTCCACCCCAAAATGTTTAGCCCCAGAGTGCTATTAATTTCAATCAGGATTTCTGTGTAGACATTAGCGTGTCAAGTCACTTTTCAAATGTGTTTGCCAGATAATGTGGAGAGGGGGGGGGGCGTTAATAAAATGTTGAAAGTCGCACAAGGTTTGCAATTTTTGATAATGGATCGCTAAATGTGGTGCCAAAACGTGACAATTTATTATAAATATATTTCGCGTATAGTTAGAAAACGCCTGGCGTATATTGTAAAAGAGTTTTATTAGGCGACTTTAATATAGACTTCTATTCCGAAGAAGTGCTCTGTGGAACAAGAAAGGAAAACACGGTACACTCATGGATTAGGATGCCCATTCCAAACAGCATTTAAAATGTTTTTGCGGTATAGTTGGAATATGCCTCCACTAAGAATATGCCTGGCGAAAATTGTAAAACAGTTTCAGTAGGCGATTTTAAGATAGATTTCGATTCCAAAGATGTGTTTTATGGTACAAGAAAGAGTTGATTCCTATTTTAACGCCCCCACTCTCGCCAACCTAAAAAATCCCCGTACTTTGGCGAGCTTTGCAGTTATGGGTCTCTGGGAGTTATGCACAAGTTTCAACGGTACTTACGTATTATCCCGGCGGTCCGCCAAGACAAGCAATTTTACACCAAGATAAATGCCGGGCACATGAAATTGTTGATGTTTGGAATACGATTGGGAACGTATTTAAAATCTACGAAAAAGTAGTTTGGCGGAAGTGACCGCCGGGATAATACGTAAGTACCGTTTCAACGCACCCAAAAGAACTAGGTGATAAGTAAAGTAAACAAACTAGCGATAAACGCGCCAGTTAAGGAATTTGAAGACATTTAATTATTAAAACTACATTAATTGGTAATCCAAAATAAATAAAAATGTAACGGCATGCTGTACTTACATATTGTTCCAAATCGCCATTTTAATTCTAAATTACGATTTCTACATAAATGCAAAAAATCGTCATGGTAACTGCATATGTTTAATCATCGCCTCCTTGGCGAGAGTCGAGGCGTTAAAGTAGGAAACAATATTTAAAACGGTGAAGTATAGTTGTAATATACTTGGCGAAGATTGTAAAATTTAAGTAGGCGATTTTAAGATAGATTTCGATTCCAAAGATGGGTTTTATGAAATAAGAAATAAAAATACAGCACAGTCATGAATAATGATAACACTTTCCAACTTAATGGAATAAGGAAGAAAAATAGGGACGACGCATAAATTATGATACGATTTTAATATATAGCACTATAGTGCGTATTTAAAATCTGAAAGTGTTTCAGATTTTCATCCTTTTTTTTAGGGGGGAGGGGGCAAAATTTTTTATGGAGTGACTATCAATAAGTCTCAATGCCAAACTATGTCTGTTTGTGGATTAGATTTGAGCACACCATGTTTTTCACACGGACAGTTATACGTGGCATGCTCTCGAGTGGGCAAACCATACAGTGGGCATCCAGTTTGTTTGTGTTATCTAAAGATGGGATAACAAAAAATATTGTATACTCTATTGCGTTAATGGATTGATATTATTTTTTAGTAAAATTATTGTAATTAGCGATATATATATATAAATTTAAAGAATAAATTACATTGAATTAAAAATATAAATGTTTCGTATTGTGTTATTTTTATATTCCAGCATCGTTCACTGCGCTCCATGCCTCTTCCACTCATATACCACATCCTCACAAACTTACAATAAGTTAGTCATTTCTTTCTACTAAAATAATCCTAGGAATAATTTATATGGCAAAACAACGTTTGCCGGGTCAGCTAGTATATATATATTATTGATAAAGGATATTATTACAGGTCAAAATGCTTTGTTGATACTAATAAAAAGATAATAATTTTGAATTTTAATACGTGAAAAACTTGTAGTTATTTTTATTTTTATTTATTTTTTTATTTATTTTTTGCATAAAGTTAAAACCCTATTATTTTATTTCTCTGTTTTTAGAGAAATACCAAAGCGTCATTACATTTACTTTATATAAAATTAATGTATAATTAATCATTTAAATCTGTATTTTAAGGTTACATTTAAAAAATACTATTTAATATTTATCAAGCAGATTGACTAAAAATTCTTTCAACAGTAAGCTGAAATCCGTTAACTAGACATGCATATGATCAATTAGCTTTTAAATGTTAAATGTAGTACGCTGAATTCGTGCTGAGAAAAAATTATTTATTTAAAAAAAGTCAGATGCACGAATTTAACATCAACTTAAGAAGGCTGAGATTACATAGATTTTAAACGCTTAAGAAAAACCTCTAAACGTGTGGAATACGGAAAGACGATTTAAAATCATGCAGAATTGCAAGCTTTGTTCTCCTGTAGGATTTATTGATCACTTTAAAAATTGGTTTCACAACACTCCAGCCAAGAGAGGTTCACAACCTCCCAAGTAGCGACCAAGTCGATGCCGGTTCACTTTCCGTGTTCTCATGGGAACCTTTCTGTGTTCTTATAGGAACATTTCAACTCCTTTCCACAAGAAATGGATTTTTTCCTGAGAAAACCGAAATATTAAGTATGATTTGAATCATTTAAATGTTAATGAAATCAATATTTTTTTTCCAAAGAATTATAAAATTGGCCCACGAAGATAAAGTTTGTTATCCCGTATATAGCGATTCCGAGACGTCTTCAAGTATCTTTCGAATTTAGAGGTTTGTCCCTTAAGTTTTAAAGAATCTTCCTGTAATACATTAGAAATGGGTCTATATTTACCGTCAATATTGATGAAACTTAGTTGCCTCCATATCACAGACCACGGATTGACAGGTAAACTGTAGAAGAAATTGTGCGAAAAATCAACTGACTTCAAGGCTGGCATATTCACAAACAAATCGGGGGGAAGATACTGAAGGCTATTCCAGCTAGAAAATAAGCAAATAAACTATACTAATGAAAACAGGGACCTTTTAATATATGCTAGTTATCATACTATCACCGATAACCATACTATTGGGTGCTCTATTGGATGAATAGTAATTTTTTCCCGTTAAGTAGAAATTTAGTGATCATGAATTCAGATTGTTGAGTTTAGTGATGAGTGAGCATAAAATCAAGATTAAGAAATTTTAATTGAAACTTTAATTTTTGTCTAACGCAAAAAGTTGGTTTATTAATTAATGTATTCATGCTTTGTCTTTATTTTTAGAGATCAGTGACAAGCGTTGCATGATGTTATGAAATTAAACTAAAAATGTTTTAAAGAACATTCTGCACGTTACTTGCGCGTTAGGCTCACAGTGCAGTATGTCGAATAATCCTGTGTTCAAAATTCTTCCACTGTGGAACTACAGAAATAAATAATTAGTCAATTTTCGCATATTTGTTTCACGATTAATGAATTTCATTCTTAAAAAATTTCGAAGAATGAGAAACCGGCTGGCTGAATTTACTCATTTTTGAATACATATGTATAGTTTAAAGGGTAAAAAAAGTATCAATTATATTCTCAAAATTAATGTCGGAATTTAACTCATTGTGCAGGCATTAGAAAAAACTGGACGAAGTTATAAAAATGGTTGTAGTTGGATGATTACCCAAAGAGTTTTTAGGGTGTATAATTTTTTATTTACCGAAAAGCATGAATTGGCCGACGAGAGGTTCTATAAAATAAAAATTTTCTATTCTTCGAATATTTTACATTTGTTGCAATAGAATAAGGATACGTAACACAAGTCGTTAACTACAAAAGAATGATTGCAATAGGGTTTCTTTTTTTTTTTTTTTTTTAACGTAGGCTTATGTGCCTCAATAACGGTTTTATGTAATGAAAAAAAAAAAAAAATTGGACGTCATTGTATACTCCAGTACAACTCCGTTTGAAAATTGAGTGAAATAACTAGATAAACTGATTCAACTACCCGGGGTTTCTTTTATGTCAGCCAAAAACATGACACCATAACTTAAAAATGCTGGAGATTCATACACTCTGCTAAAAGTTTCACGTCATATTACAACTTATGTGATTTTAAATAGCTCCTGGAGATTACACAGTTTGACATTTATCACGAGATTGAAGAACAGAGGATTTAAATATTTAAATTGTTAGTTTAAGGGAGGGGCTGAAGATATAAGTAATCAGTGGTATTTGTAAATTTGTTAAGATAATATGGATTAAAGCACTATAAACACTGTGTTAATACATATTTCGGGAAACTAAAAGTATTTGTTATATTTATTATTTTTCAACTAATTAAATGATAAGTAAGCCGGTATTAATATATAACGCGGTAGTTTCAATAGAAAAGACTACCTGATTATTTTTAAGGAGCCTTTATTAATTTTTTGAAAAGAATTCTCGAACATTTTGGGTTAGGCCACTAATTTGTGTTGATTATAAAACGGAACAATATTTCTATTCCTTAATAAGAAGCAAAAATGTTTTACATTTATTTCAGACTACATAAGTCATTCATATTGTTTTAGAAAAATGCATTTATGATTGTAAGTCATTCACAATGCAAAGCATCTTACCTCATATCTATATGATTCAGATATCTGGCCGTTGATGGAAAATAGGCACGGAGAACTATTGTTATGAAGTTGTGGGACAGATCGACGTGTTTCAACAGAGGTATGTACTGGAATGATCCAGGTTCTATATGCTGGATCGTATTATTCGCAAGTATAAGCGTCGTCAAGTTTTGAGGTGGATGCCTGAATGCCGTGACTAAAATGGCTGTCAGATGATTCGAAGAAAAATCTATTCCTTGCAAACGGTAAAAGGAATTCAGTCCATTTGTTTGTACTGTACCGACTGTATTCTGAGTCAAAGATCCGGACAGGTAACAGTCACTGACTTTCAACCAGTACAAACTCGCATTTTGGTTTTTCAAAGGTTGCCTGTTCCAAATGAAGTCTCCTTTCAGTTGCGAGTTTCTTATCTGAAAAACAAAAACTGTTTTGAACATAGCACACTTTCAAATACGCCAAGCGCACATAAAAAAAAAAAATTCTTTATACTTGATACTGTGTGAAATACCACACAGTTTCACAAATAAAGTACTTTAAGGCATTATCTGCATGTCAAAGACCAACATTGGGGGAAGGGGAGTTGACATTTTAATTTGGCTCTAATAATGTTTGTGCCAAGAAATCTGTTGCATGTTTTTTTTTTTTTTTTAATGGAAATGTGGGTGTGGATAATAATCGCTTGATTGGTTGACAGGCCCGGACTGGCCAGGGTGTCTGACTGTCTGCAGACGGGCGGGCCCCAAACAGAAAAAAGAAAATAAAAAAAGTGCTATACCGATAGCACTTAATGAAGTTTGACACAGAAAATTTTTTGCAGCTGCATTTGCGCCCCAAAAGGCTTCAAAACACTTTATTTTATATGTAGTCCTCAAAATGTTTTGAGAGAGGATTCCCGAATGAACAAGGGATTAATTAATATGAATGACGCATATTAATAAATAGATCAATATTTTATGAATGCATTAATTATCAATCATAATTAATTAATAATAACACCATACCTTCCCCCCAGACCCCGAAAGTTAACACATCCCGAATCATTTATCGGTTATACAATAACCCAATAGAGAATTTATATTATATAAATTCTCTTGCGACGGTCGGGCCCCTACCCTCCCAGTCCGGGCCTGTTGGTTGAGGATGCTGGGATGTTTTTCGGTGTACATCCGGTAGTTGCGTGGCTACAGGGGGTTACACCAGCGGAAGATATAAGTGGTGTCCTCCCCCCATCGCTTTACACGATTTTACTTCCCACCGATTCTTTCGGGCCCGTTTCCCATACCGTTGAAAAGAGGTTTAGTCCGCTTTTGCACACCTAATTTAGACGCTACGTTTTTGCGCAAAGAAATTTCGGAATGGACAAGGCAGAGGAACAGTCTCGCTTCACGTCAGAATTGTTTCTTCAAAATCTCATAAAACATTGTATTTTCGATATTTTTGCTATATAGGCCGTCGGGTGTCACCCCTTTGAGGGTGACATCCGAGGCGGACTGCCCCCCCTCCCCCCTCCGTGTAGCTACTGCAATGACCTAGGGTTTGCCAGCAGTCAAGGAAAACCTGGAATAGTAAACACACACACACACACACACACGCACGCACACACACACACACACACACACACACACACACACACACATATATATTATCTTAACAACAGCGGCTCGTCAGCAGGGACCTGGCCCCACCAACTAACCACCATCAACCAAAATCTCTTTCTGTTACTAAAAGAAAAGTCCCTATGGTCATGGGTGCCGGCAGCATAGGGCAAGGGGGGCAATGTCCCTCCCCTGGATTTTGTATGCATTGTTTTCCCTTGCTTTTTTGCTCTTTCCAACATGGTAACTATACGTTGAAGTAGTCTTCGCCCCCCCTTGAGTAGTCTTTGCCCCCAGCCCTGGTAAATATTCTGCCGGCGCCCATGACTATGCATAGTACATGGTGACAACAATCAATCACGATGTAACAAAACATACTTGTATTGTTAACCCATTTGTGGCCAGCTATTTTTGCGACTTTCTCCGATTTTTGCTTAATACCAGCAATAAATTTCTATCAACTCCTTGAACAAGGGATAGTTTCTTTTAAAATCATTCTGTATAAAAGCTGTATTGTCAACATCCTACTTGGTCATGTTAAAATATTTTCTGGAGTTGAGGTTCAATACTCGTGAATAAAGTTTAGAAAAATAAATAACGTTTTCGACTGATAGCGAAAATGCCGCCCCAAAAAAGGGGAACTACGAATAAATGGGTTACTGTCTCTACGCTTTAAACAATGATTGCCCATGCCCACAGAGCTCAATGTATTGGAATTCTTTTGGGTGCTTCTGTAAAAGAGCTATAAATGCTACAGATACCATTTTCAAAAAGGCAAACGTTACAGTACAAAGCAATAGTAGATAACTTCTGTAGCAATCAAGGAGGTTTAACATATGGAGGCGCCCATGCTGCGCTCCGCAGTGCTAGGAAAGTGAAGCCATGCCACGCCCCCTCTCTATCCCAGAAGATTGAAGAACGCATAGCGATCCATTGAAAAAGAGTTCCGGAAAGTGTTAATAAAAATAATTTAAAAGTTACTAACCAATTTTTTAAATCCATTTTACGTTTATGGAAGATTGTTTACGCGTATTAACTTGTTTTTTATCGAATAATTTCAAATTTATTTTCGTGCATTGCGTTTTAAACATCAAGTGAAACAAAAAACAGTTATTCTTATGATTATACTATACTTTGCAAAACTGGTTATATTTTTTAATGATAATTGTTTTATTATAATAAAAAATTGCTTTTTATATTTCCAGGAAGATATTTTTGTTGTTACATGGGTAAAAATCAGTTTTATTACATCAGCCTAAATTATTAAATTGCTCACATTATATTAACAATAGTTTTAAGTCATATTACAGGTATTAGAAGTAAGAATGAAATTTGAAATATGTTAAATAAAATATATGAGGTATTTACAGACAGTGCGCGAACATTATCTTCTTTAGACACGAGGAAACAATTATACACTTCAACCTTCTTTAGAGACGCGCGAGACGAGAAACAGGGCTGTCTCGTCTCGTCTCGCAGAGAAATTTTCTGTCGCGAGGCGTCTCGTGAGTCTCGCAAAATTATGAGCTGAAATTTTGCTACCATATTTTTAGTAACTTATTACTATTTTATGGGAAAATAATATTAATAGTAACAATTAGTTAGATATATTAATTACCATATTAAGTGATATGTGGATTTGAAGTGATAATAAATTCAGATTTAATCCATATATATAATGGGACAAGACACCGAAAAAACATTTATTTTTATTTATTTATTTCCGAAATTGCGTAAATGTAATATGCATGGTTGATGGAAGTTTTATTTGCTTTTGAAATTATATAAAGCTTTGAATTTTATTAGAAATGATGCAGAACTCAGGACATCGTGCGCAAATAAAATTTTAAGCTAATTAAGCGGCCCCAATGTACAGAATAGTAAATTCATAAAAAGTTTCAATGGAGACGGGATAATTATAATAAAGCCTACTTACCCCTCCCCCCCCCCCCCCCCCCCCCCACACACACACACACCTCTCGTTTTAGAGTGCAAGGTATGGGTTTCACATTTAATCGGGAACCCGGGTTTAACCTGCTCATCCACAGAATCAAAAAGAAGAGACAACAGAGAAGACTTGTGACCAGGCTTGCTACTCAACATGGATCTTTGAATGCTCCGCTGATACCCAGCGTTGTATTTGCGTAATCGCTCCTGTAGATCATTCATTTCCGTTCGCATATCTCGGCTTATGGTGAAAGAGGCATTTTTTTAATAAAAGATGAAACATTTTATTTAGAAATATTAATTTTTTTAAGAGAAAAATATGAAATATCCATAAGATTTAATTACATACGTATTCATTCATTTTGATGAAAACTTTGTAAATTTATGCGAGGCGAGAAATCTCGCGCGAGACAAGGCTCTGTCTCGTCTCGGGAGACGGTGCGAGATGTCTTGCGTCCATCCCTAACCTTATTAGGTCATTTATCATAATAATATTTTGCATTGACAAACAGTTTAAGGTAATGAAAGAAATATGAAAGTTGAATAATTTCCATCAATACTGTTTACTTCATTTAGTAGAGGGGAAAAGAAGGATAAGGTTTCAAATAAAATGTAGTAGCTAACTAAATTACATTTAAAATTTTAAGAACTATTACTGATTTTGAAGAACTATATATTTTTGATTTTCAAGGACTTTTATTCACTAAATGAACTTTGTAATGAAAACTTTGCATGTTTTTCCCCAAAACATATGTCCAATTAATAATACGTGTTTAAAAAGAATTGATTATTTAAAAATAAACAGTAAAAGTATTACAGAATTAAGATTAAAATTATGCCTAAAGTTGTGGCTTTAAGATAAACTTACATACAATCAGTAAAAAGTGAGAAATGCAGCAGTTTTGTTCTTAAAAATTTACATGCATGCCAATGACGAAACCGGATGTTTTGGGATAGAGAGGGGGCGTGGTCGTTGGCTTCCAAAACCGCAAACATGGGCGCCTCCATATGTTAAACCTCCTTGGTAGCAATCGATATATATTTACGGCAATTAAAGTATGACGGTCGGACAAAAAGAGAAACCGAAATTATTAACACCTTTCAACTTTGTAGGAAAATGTTGAAAATGATTTTACATTTTATTGGGATGTCTTACCTCTAGCTGACGAATTCGAACAAAATCCAGCCAGTCACGGGGAAGATCAGCCAGCTGTCCGTGCTCTGGTGGAAGATTGGAAATGAGGAGCTTGTCAATCCATTTTCGGTGCAGTGCAGTAGAAACCTTCTCTTCCAGATCGCCAACGGTTTTGGGGGATTCGCACTTGACAACAGTGTAATGGGATGTCTTTTGAGAAGACTCCCTTGTCATGTTGATATGGACATCTCGTTTCCTGCGAGGAGTGACGTCCGAAGCGTCGTTCCGTATTCGTTCAGTTTCCGTCAGTCTTGAGTTTTGAGAGCAGGTGCAAGGCTGTAATTTATCTTTGCTTGGACAAGGATCTCCCCCATGGCAGTGCAAAATGCACAGCATGCAAAGAGCAAGTAAGAGTGCGCAATGCATTTCTGTAAAAAGGGGGAAAATATTCTTTTCTGAGATTTTTTTTGAGTCGTAATATTTCATAACATTTAATCTTCAGAAAATTCAATACTGTGCCAGATTTATAAATTTAGGAAGGTGCGTGGTCAAAACGAAATTTCTGAATGTTATGCTGCATCTAATTAACATTTTCGGTTCAATTGGATGCAACATAAAGTACAATTAAATTCTCTGCTTATGTATTACAGATGAATAGCTGATAAGTTGCAGTGAGGGGTGCGGTAGCCCAGTGACCAAAGCTTTCTTTGGTCTGGTAACTGAAAAGTTGCGGGTTCGATTCTGACTAACCACTGAAGACCGCAATATACATGCGGTTTACGTGCACTTTAAATCGTGGTTTCGAAAGTTCTCTCGGTGGACGTTAGCAGTTTCCGCAAGTGACACCAATATTAAGATACGAAGATCCCATACGAAGATCCAAATTGTGGTGGGAAACTTCAGGGAGAACGCATCCTATAGCTCTCAGCGATAGATTTGGTGAGGTGGTCCGTTTTCACCTGAGAAACAAACAGGTTAAGTGACATTAAAAAAAAAAAGAAATGGAGATTTGCGTGTGGAAAAAAAATATTAAAGATTGTTTTAAATATTGGACGTTTATTGGTTCTGCCATTTTAAAAGAAATGGAGATTTCCGGTTGGAGAAACATATTAAAGACTCTTTTAAATATTGGACGTTTGTTGGTTCTGCCATTTTCAAAGAAATGGAGATTTCCGGTTGGAAAAACATATTAATGGCTTTTTTAAACATTGGACATTTACCAATGGCTGTTTTAAATATTGGACGTTTTGCCATTTTAAAAGAAATGGAGGTTTCCGGTTGCAGAAAAATACTAAACACTGTCTTGAATATTGGATGTTTGTTGGTTCTGCCATTTTAAAAGAAATAGAGATTTCCGGTTGCAGAAACACATTAAAGACTGTCTTGAATATTGGATGTTTGCTGGTTCTTCCATTTTCAAAGAAATAGAGATTTCCGGTTGGAAAAACATATTAATGACTGTTTTGAATTTTGGAAGTTTGTTGGTTCTGCCAATTCTTGTTATAAAGTGTCAGTAGAAGAAGTTATGTCCGCAATATAAAAATGGGCATTGTGATAATAATACAACTGATTATCTCTTCACTAAATTGTCCCTTAAACAAATTCGTCCACTCAGCTTTACAATTACTACCTTACTTGACTATATTAACAGAAAGAGAGATCTTTAATCTAAGTAATTTAGGATTTTGCCTCGCATTAATTCCAGGTGGAAAATTAATTTCCGGGAAAGCTAGAAATTGCTTTGATCCCATTTTTTCGCATTCTAAGGAAGAGGATCGAAGTTTGTTCCGTTTTTCCAAGTGAGTTTCAGACGTTGCACCACGAAACTTCGAAATTTTTTTCAGTTTTTAGCCAGTGTTAAAAAATCGTCATGTATATGAAACATTGCATGATGTATACTAGGTAATTTCATGGCATTAGGCAGAAAGTAATCTAAATCAGTACGTCTGTTCAGCTAAGAGGTTCACGAGAAAGAATTCTAACCATCATAATCAGTACAAATAAGGCACAAATAAGGGAAAGGGAACACAATGGGACTATAGTTATTTTTCTACGATTGAAAAGCTCAAAAATTAGAACAACATTCCATAATTTAGTTAACCACTATTGCAACACTATGGAAATTAATCACTGTCAAAATTCATCTTGTTGGGAAGTTGCAGAAAGTTTTTGTTTCTACTGGAAGAATCAGACAAGGTTTACTTTTTTGGATTTGAGAGGTAAATTATCATCCAATAATCAATATCTTTGATTTTATTTGAAGCTTAAAATTTCTTAATTGATGCATGTAATAATGTTTATTACATTGATAAATTCTGTACAACTTTTAGTTTGTATTTGAAAAGACTTCATGTGGGGCACAGTGAGGAGGCTTGTGGAGGAATGGAAAGTAAAACGACGCACAGTGGGAGGGCAACCAGGGCTCTCCTCACAATAGACATTTTTACGTAAAATTTCTCATTAACATAGAATAATTAAAAAGTAACGTCACGATTCATACCCTTAAAGGTTTCAGATACAAATAAAGCAACTGGTTCTGGAACACATTTCGCATATTACTGGCACTGAATATGATCCGTTGCGAGCCATATCGACGTTATATCAAGAGTCCAACACCAGACGAGAAACAGAGGAATATACATTATTTTTTTGAGTAAATAAAATCTCCCTCCACCGGAAATCGAACCCTGGGCCACTTGGCTAAAAAAGTTTTAACTTCAGTTTGAAAAATAATAGGGTCGCGTGCCACTTTGTTGCCCCAGGACTTCCACATCCGGCACAAATTGGGATTTTCATTTCCAGTAGACTTTCGATCTTATTCGATGATAAAATGAACTGTTGCAAACATAAGTTTTGCTACCGTTCATGCTTTAATTTGATGTTATTTTACTATTTTCAATTTAAACATTGTTGAACAAGGAATTTTGCAACTTTTATATGTGTTTCATTATAATAACTATTTTTAAGGTTTGCCAATTAAAAACAAACTTCATATTTTCTGTGTTGACTATTTCAACCAATATTTAATTGTAGTAATAGGAATATGTTGCACAATACATCGGATTTCGTATGTCTTACCAGTGCCGGTTTTAGAGGTGTGGAGGCCCTGAGGCAACAAAGGGGTGGTGGCCCCTAATCATTTCTCAAGCAAGTTAACAATCTTTTTCGACGACCAGTGTGGCGAAGCGGCTTTCTCCGCAACCTTTTTTACTCGTACTCTGTAACATGATATATATTTTTTTATTTTCTAATGTAGATGAATTGATTTCTGGAGTCAGGGGCGTAGCCAGAAATTTTTCATGTGGGGGGTTACGACTACTACAACTCATATATATGTATACGTGTGTGTGATAATGTAGTGAAGAATATACATTTTGTATGGCAAAAATTTCTCATGGGGGTTATGACCCCCCTCCCCCCCCTTGGCTACGCCCCTGTCCTGGAGTACTTACTCAACCAGCGTATCAGTAGTCATCAGAGTAAATCATAGTGTGATGTTTTACTTTGTGATTGTTTTTCACAAATATACACATGATTTACCGGATCGCAGATTAATATTAGTCATTTTGACAAAAATTCGAAACGCGCTTTGGAATATTCAAAACGGAAAACGAGTGTAAAAAGTGCAAAAACTGGTCTTCCACTGTCAGAATTTTATTTTTTAAATTATTTTGTACATTATTCGGTATTCGTTATGAAATTTGAAGTAAAAATGTCTATTGTGGGGGCCCCCTCTCTTGAGGCCCCGGGGCTGCAGCCCCGGTTACTCTCCCCTAAATCCGGCACCGTGTTTTACTCATTGTGCCACTGTACTTTAATCCCTGTCCCATTGTGGCCCTCAAAGGGTTACATCACAATGTGACAACTTAAGTAAGTTTTGAAAATTAACTTTTTTTTTTTTTTAAAGAATAAAGTAAGTATAAATTCTGAAAAAAATTACAATGAAAGCAAAGAGCTATCAAAATATATTTCTGCACTTCATTTTTAGTTTATTTTTAAACAAGTAAAAACTGTCCCACTGTGCTGCCCTACTTTTCCAAATCTAAGGGATTAGAAACCATTTTACTTTATTAACGCACCTGCAGATCTATCATTAAGGTTGCTTGGATTAATAATTTACACTCCCTAGACAGAATGTATAAACTATAAAGGCTATACTTACCCAGTTTATGCTGTTAGGCTACTAACTGCTATGCTGCCACTCTAAACTATGTTGTTTGATTTTTCAACAGAACAAGAAGGACAGTATATTTTCAAACAACAAGGAAGATGCACGCAATAGTTGATAAGACTTGTTTCCTGAATGATGCACAAACTTCATTTATTTTAAGATCCACTTTTTTCTCAGAAATTCATTATCGCTTTCGGACGACGCGATGGAAGAAAACAAATCGGACGACACCAACTGGACAAAGTCCGATGACAATCAAAATGGAATGTCCGATAAACAGTGTTTCACTTTCGATTTCCCTAATTAAGTACAATAAGCAACTTTTTCCCAGGGAATACAGTGGCGGCCCGTGGTCAAAACTGTTAGTGCAGCCGGAAGCATATGAGCCCCCCCCCCCCCCCTCCGGACAGGAATGGAAAATCTTTGTTATTGAATTCGAAAGCTGGCGGATTAAGCCCTCACCGAGGAAAAAAAAAGAAATTACATATCAAATGTAAGAGATCCTGTTTTACTTTTCCATAAAATGGACATAAATTTCAACCAGCCGCTCTTAGCCTCAAAATTGCATTAATCCGTGTCTGATTCGAAGTTTCTTTAGAATTTTCTTTTGTAACGATAACTTGAGAAGAAAAGAAAAAAAAAAAGAAAACGTACTTATTTTTATAAGTCAAATCAATCCTCCTTTCTTTTAAACTTGCGAATCGGTCAGTGATGCCCTCATAAAAAGGCGTCGTTTTAATTCAGATATCAATAATTTTAAAAGCTCTTTAAAATTTCCTATGTTTAAAGAATTTTTTCGCTCGCCATGTCCTCTAAATCCCAGTTCTTGCTTACTTAAAAACAATACTGCTTTGATGGGTAATTGTCCATTCATAAGCGTCTATTCAGGCTTACCTTCTTGATAAATTCAGCAATATAAAGTCGAGAGTTTGCCGAACATATATTCTCCTTACACCCTCCCTCACTTCTCAAGCCAATCAGTGAGTCGAATTCACAAGTGCTGCCGGCCGACCTTTCAAAATCTTGAATGAGCTGAGTCTTAGCTGCGTACCCCCATTATAGCCTATGCCGGAGGAAATGCTTACGTAACCGTTGTCATGGCAACGGTGCTGCCAATTTTCTTATCAGCGCTCTGGGCTGAACCAAAGATTTTCCCAATTGAATTGCGGGAAGATTAAAGTGCTTTTTTTCTGAATGAGCGATCTGGCCACAATACGGTTTTTTTGTTTGGTTTTTTTTTGGAGATTTTTTTTAATTTACCATAGGAATTCCATAATTCTAATCTGAATTTAGGAAAATTAGTAGAATAAATTATTTTAAAGTATGTGCTGATAATTTCAAGTGCAGCCCGGCTGTACTTGCTGTATCCCACGAGCCGCCACCGAGGGAATACGAGTACCACGAAGTGAATCTATAAAACACATTAATTAAGAACTTTGCAAAATAACACATAAAAGGTACTTATTGAATAAGATCATTTCAGGTGGTACAAAGAAAGGTTAATCCTTCAGCTGCAAAAAAGTTCCGCCATCCACACGATCAGAAAGGATATTTTCTGATCGTGTAAATGTTAGAACTTTTTTTTTTTTTTTTTTTTTTTTTTTTTGGCTGCTGAAGAACAGTGGCTTGAAACGATTGTACCCGATAAGTACATTTTTATTCTTGTTAATTTACAAAGTAATTAACCCTCTCGTCACCGAATTATAAAAAATCAGAGAAAAAAAAATCTGTCTAGCATTTAATGCATCTGAAATACTATTATAAATCATGCAAAAATATTTTTTTTCTAATGTCGATTAATATTAGATTTTTCTAATATTAATTTCTGCATTTTCGAAGCATTTTCTTATGCTAAAATTAATTTAAAAGGATTCACATATTAGGTAAAGGTTGAGGAATAAGAAAAAAACTATACTTACCTTAAAAAGAAAGAAAAACAACGGTAAAAAAAGCAGCGTAAATATTTTCTTAATTTTTCTCCTGAAACAATGAAGCGAAAACTGTAAAAAATGATCTAAATTGACTAGTACTGCAATCTAGGCACGATTTATGCATCTAGTTAAGAACCTCATATACTTTCTACATGAATTAATGATATTGATATCACTGAAAGAAAAAAAATACTAAATTCAATTGTTTTCTCTCTAAATATTGCTATTTGAAGTAGGAGCCTCATATGAGGTTCAGGGTGACGAGAGGGTTAAGAATTTTACAAAGTATTTAAATGTTGCTCTGTGTCTAAAAAAGTAAATGAGAAGAAAAAATTTGCTATGTTTCCGAGTGGAAAAGTTACCGACATATTACAAGTTAAAAATTTTAGCATTCATCGCCAAATACTATAAAGGGGATGTCTTGAAAATGAAAATACTTCTCAACTGACGCTAATTTATATTAGTGGTCATTTACTAAGAAATGTGACATTTTTTTATTTACTGTCTTAGAGCAATATTTTCCTCAATACTGGTGATGGGAAATGAAGGACGGTAAATAAAAATTATATTTTGTGTCTTAATATGTATAGTCTCGCTGTGGTCAGGGCGCTAAACCAACGCCCCCAGAGAGGAAAGCCGCGGCACTTACTTGTGACGTCACACCGAGTAGGTAAAGCAAAGCATTTCCATTGGGTTTCTCCTTTCTCCCTCGGCGCGGGAGAGAGGAGAAACCCAATGGAAACGCTTTGATTTACCTACTTTTGTGACGTCACAAGTAAGCGCCGCGGCTTTTCTCTCTAGGGGGCGTTGGCTAAACTCCGTTCCCAGAAGAACACGGCAAGTGAAAAGCTTGGCCAGTGCTAGGGAGGGTGAACTCCTCTCTCGGCTAGACTGCTGTGGGACCGTGTGCGGCGATCTGAGCTGGTGCACGTAAAATCTGTCGTGGCTGTAATGTCATCCATGTTCAAACGATTCCATGGAGTGTGTATTCATGGACATGAGAACAATATCAACAACTCAGTGACGTAGCGAGCAAAACTGGCGCACAGGGGTCAATACCTCTTTGGTGTCCCTCCCTCCTATTTTTTGTGAAATTTTCTTTGTCTTAAGGCCAACGCTCATGTAAGTCCGTTGTCATACCCTAGAATGTCAAATCAGCTAACCGGATTGCGGAGAAAGGTTTCCTCGTTGCGTTTGGGGCGTGGTTTTGTGGTTTCACGGGTTAGCTTTCGTCGGTGAACCCTGACTGAAATCTGTTAAGTATTTCGATCCTGAAATATTTCCCCCCCTCTACAGTAGCCTGCACGTGCAAATTGACCATTAAAAAACTCCCCTCATGCCCTGGAGCGTATGACAACGGACTCGCATGAGCTTTATCCTTTAGGGGTAATTTGGCACGTGGGGCATGATAGACCCCCTTGCAACCCTCTCACTAGGCCACTGCCAAATGCTTCGCGGCTCGAATTTTTTATTCAGCCGAATTTCGTTTTAATGAAGTCCAAGGAACCAGAGAAATCCTTTTGCCCTAACAAAATTTTGATACACTGATATTCTATCTCCATATTGCATTTGATCTGGGGGGGGGGGGGGGGGAGAATTACTAAATCTATAGCGAGATTTTTGCTTACGGGACTCGACTGCACTACAATTTTATGTTTAACAACTTTTTCAGTCTTATCGTTGTATCGACACATTTTTTGCTAAAGCTTATAATACAGATCGTGAGGAGACATCCTAAACAAAGTCTCGTACACGACTCATTTATTTGAAAGAGATGTCTAAGGAAGGACCCCGAAACGGTTTGTTTTAAGAGCAAATGTTATCTTTTCTCACCAATTTCAAAAACTACTCAATAGATGGCAGCACTACATTTGAAAGCACACTCAATTCGTGTACATGGGCAAAAGCCTATTACAGTACAGCTTGTCAAATTTCGAATTTTAATAATTTGGGCAAAATTGGGCCTTGAACAGTAATTGCTCAACTAAAAATGTTTTTTTTTTTTTTTTACTTCATTAAATATGTTTATAGTTATGTATACATATTAGATATATTTAAAAGAATCTTTTTGTAGTGTATAATTACTCAATAAATGCATTTTGTTTATAATTGATATATTTTTCTATTCAAGAATGGTGTCCATTTTTTTTTTCTTTACTTTTATAATTTATGTTACAGGATTTCCATAATCCTGTCTGAGAGTCCTAGTCTGAGTCTGTGAAGTCCGAGCGATTCCGAATTTTTAGAAGCTCTACTGTAGTTGCAACCATACAAATATATTGTGTTTAAGGCAAATAACACAATATGTATCTGGCTAGGGAGAGATGCCTTGAGCGGATGTCTTTTTAAGGGGGTACAGATGTAAAATTCATATATTTGGAAGAATTTATTTAGTTTATAAAAATATAAACCTACTCCTTTTTTACCGTAACTTCTTTCAAAATGATTTGTACACACACACTCGCGAAAAAAAAAAAAAAACTTTTTATTCAATGACAATTTTACATATGTTTTAGAACATTTTACTTATTTTATCCTTCTTTAAGGGAGAAAGACCATGCCTAATTGAGCAGTGTAGTATGTCACCATTGGAATAACTGGGTAGGAGTTAGGAGAGCAGCCCTCTCTGGGTTTATTTTAAGTATGAAAATTAGATTTTCAGTTTCATGATTTGCAGATGGACACCACTAAGGACAATAATTAAAAAAAATCATCTGCTTATATCAATGTATGTGATTAAAAGACAAAGAACAAAAATGTTAGAAATTTAAAAAATTCCTTGTAAATGAAGGAATTGTAACTTTTCTTTTTTTTTTCTCAGGGTTAGACAAGAGTTCAAAAACTGGAATTCAATACAGGTAACTTACAAAAATGGATGTAACTTTTTTTTTTCCAGGAAAGGAGGGGGTTATTTATTATACTTATAATTATTTTTTGGACTTTCGGTGTTTGAATGTAAAATTAATTAAAAAAGAAATTTATGAATCAAGTTTTAAATCTTCACAGTTGTAAATAAAAAAAAGGTTGGTTTAAGACCAGATCCTTAGCTAAACATCAAATTTCTCAAGGGGTGCTTTAGTCTTACAATCAGCCTAGGCCACACACTTAACAGAAACAACACATCACACTAATGAATATGTCTTGGACAGGGGCGTAGCCAGAAATTTTTCATGGGGGGGGGTTGACTACTGCAATTCATATATATGTATACATATGTGTGATAATGTAGTGAAGAATATACATTTTGTATGGCAAAAAATTTCTCAAGGGGGGTTATGACCCTCCTAACTCCCCCCCCCCTTGGCTACGCCCCTGGTCTTGGAACTTCCTGTTCCTCCAACAAGACGTTACATAATCCACTGTCTTCACAAAACTTGTGTGGGTGCTGTAGAAATAAGAGTTTTTCGAGGAGTGAGGGGATAATTATGGGCATGTTTTTTTTAGAAAAAATATATTTCCTGCAATAGCTTTACATTTTTTAATGCACAAATGAAAGTAAAAGTTTTTACAAAATATAAATCAACATGTTTTATAATTTAAATGAAGTGTCATATACTCTTGAAGAAATGCAATTTAAACATTTCCAGGAAAAAAATAAAAATGAAGAATCCTATTGTAAAATTGTACTCATCATCCTTCAAGAACAATTTATTTTCAAAATATTATTTACTCAAATCCTACTGTTTTAATATTACTAATTGTATATTATATATACTATTTTGTTTGTACAGTGGATATTTTGTAACTTGTTTTACAAACTAAAATATATAAATAATTGAACAGCACAACACAATTTAATAAAGTATTTCTACAAACACACTAGTCTGATCTACGATCTTAGTTGTATCACTTACAGTTTCTAAAACACATCTGTAAATTTCCATTATAAAAATATACAGATGTTTACCTATTTATTTGAAAAGTAATAAAAAATAATTTAGCAGTACAAGTCTATATGAAACGTTTGTTTATAGCTCAGTAATTGATGACTTTTAATCTTCACTACACCCTAATTTAGCATCAGTCAAATTTAAAATTACGCTTTGTTTAAAGGATTTAAAATGACTGACTGTACAAAAAAAAGTAAAACTTGCATATGATTTAATAATAATATAGCTTTAAGCACAAGCAATTTAGAGTATCATAAATTATGCCCTTTTTTTCCCTATATGAAAAAAGTCAAGATATATATATTTAAGCTTCAAAACAAATTGTGGAGTTTGAACGCACAGCAGACTGTTTTCTTTCTACTCAATTAATTTAACAGAAATTATACAGTCATGAAAATATAACTGATGTAGCTTATAGACTTGTTCATTCTTTATTTTCTATTTCACAACATGCTTATGCATTAAAGGCATTTGTGGACTATTTAACAAATTAAAATATGAATATTATTGAACAGTACAACACAATTTATACATCACAAAATAAGCTCAGCGGCCACTGAGTTTGCTTGGCAACATAAGGGTCATGTCAAGATTACATCTACATTTTAGGACAGCAAACGTCTATAAGATTGAAAACATTTGCACAAGATCTTATTGTCACCGTCATGCCGATATATTTTGGTTGCTTGGTGATTGAATTTTTATCAAGTTGTAACATAAATATTCATAGTTAAAGTCAAAAGGTTCAATTTTCATAATAGGGAATTTTCATAAAATAAAAAAGCTTCAATATCATGCTGATTGGGGAAAAAAAAAAAATGAAAATGTTACAGATACACTATTAAAATCTAGATTAGGTAAAAGTCTTAAAAAATAAGCTCTTCTTGAATAAAATATCACATATGTAGTAAAAAGTATTGTATAAAACTGGAATAAATAAATATTTAGATTATATTGCACAAAAAAATAACTAGAATATAAATGCACACATTATCACACAAACAAACAAGCACTAAAACCAACGAATATTGACACAAAATATCATAATATCTAGAGTATATTGTACCAAAAATCGACTAGAATATAAACGGACACATTATCACACACACAAAAAAACAAGCACAATAAAAAGCAAATGTTGACATAAATTATCTCACATTATAGTTCAAAACTGCACTCAAGACTCAGCCATAAAAAGGCTAGGGTTACCATACCATGTGATTTATTGCCCCAAAAATCCTCACTTTAATAAGGGATGAAACTTAAGATAAGGGGAGAAGGGGGCTAGTGAGGACAACTTGAATAATTCGGCTATTTATCAGTTAAAATTTCTCTGTAAATTTTTGTAGATTAGCAACACTGGCTTACATTTACATATGTAGTTGCATGACAGTACACTTCATAGTCTGGCAGCAATTTATAAAACAGGGATTTTGGTTTTTTTTTTTTTTTTTTTGGAAAAGTAAGTTCTTGATTTGTTTTTTAATTACTAGTTTTGACTATTTTAATTTAAAGGAGATAGTATGTTATAAATGAATACATTCTTTACATATTTTAATATTCACTTTTGGTTTGCATGATTTGAATCAACCAGTATTAAGACTAGATAAATGAATGATTCTATGAGACTATTGTGGATACATGGTGGTGGGGCTACTGTGGACATGTCAACACTAGCCCTATTCAGCTTTCAGTAGTAAAATAATGGGTTTTAGAATTATATTTTAAACTTTTTATTTACTAAATTAGATTTTTACAGTGATAAGTTCATTTTCAAAGATTTTTATTTTTTCATTTCAGGTATTTGTTAAATGAATTAGATTGATTTTTGTACAGTGACAAATTAACTTAAAGAAATTATTATTTTCACAAATTAAATATTTTTTTCATTAAAATTACAGCCTTATTTTTACTGAAAGAATAAAAACTCAAGAACATTTCCTTTAATTGCTGGTAACACGATTCGCACAACATCTCAATTGGGATTAAATGTTGGCATGCCAAATTACATCATTAAATAGGAGCTAAATAAATGTTTTCTAATTAAATAAAGAAAAGTTAAATAGCTTTATAATGTGTTGTTTTGTCTTTGACATTTACTCAAAAATGCACACTTCTTCATTAGTAGTACAAATTAATCACCAGGATTAATATTAGTTAAAATATATATCATTATGGTTAACAATTATTAAGGAATGTACTATCAAGGTTAGAATTTATTTATGTTTTTGTGCATGTTCTTACAGTGGTATTACATTTTCTAATTAGTATTCCAGCTTGTCCACACCAGCCCCATGACCTGGGGCTAATGTGGACAAAAATAACTTAAAAAAAATTATTATTAAAAAACTATTGTTCCAAATAATTTTATATTTTAATCAAAATAAAGGTAATAGAGCAAACTATTGAAATAAAACTATTTGGATTTTTTAAAATGTATATTTAATATACTTTTTGTCAAATTTATAAAAATTGTCCACACTAGCCCCCTTCTCCTCACATAAAACTTTGTAAGTATTTCAAACTTCAATTTATTAGAATTTAATATAGGAACAAAACTTTACATGATTAATAATCATTCTCAATTAAATTTGCTATTTATTTTTATGCTTGAAATTATCAAAATGGCTTGAGTAACACTTGCATCTTGCCAATAAGTGGCAAATATTTAAGCTGCATTAAATTTTCTTAAAATGTGCACATTAAAAAATGGTCACTGTTAAACAGATTATAGTCTACGAGTCCACAGGGGAGTTTTTATCAGATATTTCAGTAGAACCATTATTTCTAAGTCAGCTATTACCATGAATTGTGCTCATATGTCGTCTGTACGACTTTTTAATGGTGAAGCTCTTTCCACAAATATCACAGACGTGTGGTTTTTCATGAGTGTGCACACGATAATGACAATGCAAAGTATACTTGCGAGAAAATCTTTCATGACATAACTCGCATTCAAATTTTCTCTCCTTTTTAAATTCACTGGAACATTTATGAACTTTGAAGTCTGATTTACAGTTGAAATGTTTGCTGCAAAATTCACACGAATAACTTTTTTTAGCATGGACATTACCCACAAACTTCTTCTCGTGAACACGCTGGACATGCCTCTGAAAATTTCGTTTGTCGGCAAAACTTCTTTGGCACAATTCACAGCTGAAAGGTTTTTCCCCTGTGTGGGTCCTCAAATGAATATTCAGCGAACTATTGCGGTTAAATTTTTTCCCGCAGACGACACAATCGAAGGTCTTGTCACCTCTGCCATGAGACTTCGAATGACTGAGTAGATTAGACTCGTATTGAAATTTTTTCCCACACACTGCACAGGAAAATGGCATCTCATCTGTATGCGAACGATAATGCCTTTCAAGATTACTTTTATTTGGAAAAGACTTTGCACAAAGTTCACAGTAAACATTATTCTCACCAGTATGAGCAAAATAATGCTGCTTCAGATTTCGCCGATGTTTGAAGCTTTTTAAGCATAAACAGCATTCGAAAGGCCTCTGGTTGTCATGGACAACGCGATGCTTACTCAGGTGAAGTTCGCTTTTAAAGCTAGCTTCACACAAATCGCATTTAAAAATATTTTCCTTTTTGTGAGATAAGTAATGTGTATTCAAAGCTTTCTTTTCGGGAAATTTTTTTAAACATTTCTCGCATTGATAAGGTTTTTCTCCAGTATGAATCCGCAAATGACGCATAAAACTTGTCGCATAATCAAAAGCTGCGTTGCAAAACAGGCAGATAAAACGGTCATGCGCCGCATGCAATTTAAAATGATCTAGAAACTCAGCTTCATCTTTAAATGAAACCAAACACATATGGCATATTAAAATGCCGTCTCTTAAATGTTTTAAAAAATGTACCTGTAAGTCATTTTTACACGGGAATTCAGAGTTGCATGCATCACAAAAGAATACGACATCTTGAGCAGAAACCGACATCTTATTTTGGGTCGGCGGGTATTTATGGTTTGGTATTATGACGAGAAAAATTCAAACAACATGTAATTTAAATGCAATTGAGTATTGAATGACCAGACCTTTCAGAACTTGTTGACATTTAAAAGAAAAACAATCTTACGATAAAAATTGAAAAAAATTCAATTTTATTCATCGGCATCCGCTCACGACGTTTTGAAAACATTGCGCTGAGTGCATTTTCAGAAGTTTCGGTTTCTTTTCTGGCAACCTAACCTGTTACTCGATCACTAATACCAACCTTTCACAGCTGTGAATCGTTAGTGCTTTCTGTTAAAGTAGTGATTTAGGTGATTTTGTTCCGTTGATGTCACGAACTTACGTATCAGTAAGTGGTCAGCGTTGGGAAAACCAGCCGGTGTGATTGGTGCTTTTCACCCACCGATTCTTGTTTTTAATCAAGTTATTTGTAAACAGGAAACTTGTTCATAATATGATTCTCTGGAAATGCAGTGATCACTCGGAATATCGCCCATTGGCATTTTTCTAAAGCGGCTTTTGACAGATTTTTTAAAAAAGAAAGGCAATTCTATAATCTACGCTTATGAATTTTTTATTTATTTATTTTTTTTAACGTGAATACGTATTTATATTTGCTTCCGTAGTAGGAGGAAATTAAAAAAACTGGCGATATCAAAATCGAGGATACAATTTGGTGCCTAAAGCCATGTTTCACTCAACGTACGTTCAGTGAAGCATCGCTTGAGGTGGAGAGGGGAGAGCCGCCGTTTTGAGGTCGTTTCGCTGCGTTATATGATGCCCGTTTAGTATAAATTTCGACTTTGAGAAGCTAGAACGTTCGTTTACATTTCAATCGTCGGCTTTCGTCAGTATCTATCGATTGCGTGTATAAAACATAAGTGTGGAAAGGTTATAGTGAATGTATAGTGTTAAAATAAAAAATTAAAATAAATAATGCAGTGTCGGTCTATACTCGTCGAAAAGTCAAATCAAAATATAGAGAACGTTTACAGTTAAGGACTGAATTTTAGTGACCGATATAATCAGGCGCGTAGCCAGGAAAATTTTTCGGGGGGGGGGATATGAACTTATATGTGTATAAATAGACGGAATTTCATCACTAATCCAGAAACTTCGGGGGGGGGGATATGAACTTATATGTGTATAAATAGACGGAATTTCATCACTAATCCAAAAATTTCGGGGGGGGGGGATATATCCCGATATCCCCTTCCTGGCTACGCCCCTGGATATAATGCACAATTACTAACAAATACCCCTATAAAAGCAAAAGGTTCATATTTCACAATAAAGAATTTCCACGAAATGGAATACTGTTGTGTCATTCTATCTAGAGAATATTGCACCACAAATTAATGAGAATATAAATACCTAAAAAAAACAAAACAATAGAAAGGTTAAATTCACATAAATTGTCGTATTATATTATATGTATTAACCCGAATGTAAAACGATATTTTTGACTGATTATGTCCCGTTAAAAACCTGACTTGCGCTGAATTCGAAATCTAGATAATGGATTTTTCTAATTATCTTGATTAAAAAATTCAAGGTCGCGTTATATTCCGGTTAATACGGTAGTTCAAATCTACACTCAAGACTCAGTCATAAAACGATACCGAATATCATTGATACCGAATAAGATGCACCGGGGCCATTGTGATTCTACCGGGCCTGCTTGTGTACTCCGAAAGAGGCCTACGGACGTTTCCTCATTGGCTAGATTCGGCGGTTAGATGACGTATCTAAGTGCTGGAACCGTAAGTAGCCGGTTTGATGATAACAGCAGTTCGATGACGATGGTTTTTTTTTTTTTTTTTTTTTTTGCTTACTGTTTCATATTTAAGTAGGTTTGTAATAGTAAGGTTAATGTAATGTGTCATAAGATTACGTCCCAGGTTGAGGACGTTTGTTATCTTAATGAATCACAGCCATTATAATATACAGAAGATTCCAAGGCCACTATTTTTGTGTAGTGGTCTTTTAGATATAGTGCACTCGTCGCCTATTTAGCACTTGTCATAAGATCGGCAAAGCTAAACGTCCTATTTTCCAAGCATCTCTACATCAACTTCTTTCTTCTTTTGCTATCAGTAGGAAAATTGAACATTCTATATCCTTTATTAGAATGATTCCAATAATGAAAGGTTGAAAAAATGTATCCATATCGAATATTCTTTTGATTCTTTTTTTTTCAACGGGCGGGCACTTGCCAACTAGGCATTGCTTACTACTACTTCCCGAAGTTACTTGCGGCCATTTTATTATGGGGGCACCCGGTGGGCGGCCAGCGTTACCCTTGCGAAGAGACGGACAAGTTAACACCTATGCCCAAGAACGGGATTCGAACCCGGACTCAAGGCGTGATAGAATGTTTCTTAAGCCACTGCACCACCTGGGCGGCTCTTTTGATTCAAGACATAAAACATTGTTTTATTTTAGGATATTGTAACAGTAAACAGTCGCCTGTGTCTGGAGTTGCAAAAAACCCACAGTTTTTAAAGACGAGAAAAAAAAAACCAGGGAATTTTTTTGGGGGAATATACGTATATACGTGTTCATATAAGAACTACATATTATTCTGTCATTGCGATCTGTTATGAGTTTGCAGATACTTTTAGATTATGTGCACGATAGTTTATTTATTTATTTATTTTATCTGACTGTAGTGCACAGGAAAAGAAAACAAACAAATCTGGGTGAGATGTGGTGACAGTGCAATACGGAATTTCAGATTTAATATTCTAATAATTAAAACATATTTTCTTGACACAGGAATAAAAAGAACAGACGCAACTGTAATGATTTATTGAAACAAAATTATATACAACTTTACAAAAATAAATGCAGTGAATCTGGAATACTCTTAAAACACATTCCACAGCTCTTTGTACAATTATTTTAAGTATTAATATATTGAGATACAATTTTTTTCTCAGTACAGTATTATTTGATTTATAATTAATTTACTAATTAAAGTTATGTATGATATTCTTAGTAATCTTAGCAGTTTAACAACAAATTCTTTAAAAAATGCGGGAATCATCCTTCTCTTAAGGAATAAAGTAACATTCAACCGCTAGGATTGTGAATACATTTAACCACCAAAAATATTCTTTTGAATTCATTCAATACAAAAAATTAAAAATATTTTTAAATTCGCATCCAATCATAATAATTAACAAGTCAAATTACGTACAGATGACCCGAGTCCTAAACTCTGGGGTCCATCCAGCCTCATCCTTCTTGGGATCACGTATCTTTGGCGTTAGCTTTTCTTTCATTTTAATTGATTCTTAACTGTTGAAAACCGTTAAATTTTAAGTACGATGCAATAAATATGAACTAGTACAAAGGCGAATAAGTGCATATTGAGAAAATTAACCATGCAAATTTCTTTCAAAATATGTTAATGGAAATATTGGCAAAATGAGCAGTAGAGAGTTGTTATAAAATAACAAATTATTTATCTGTAATTTTCACAGATGTATTATATGCACAACAGGGATCGAAATAAGTCGAGACAACCATTTCAACTGCCGATGAAAATCAAATTATATTTCCTATTCTGATTTATGGATGCAAGCAAGAAATGGCTTTGAATACCATAAATGTTCTTTTTCGGGTTTTTTTTTTTTTTAGTTGTTGTTATGTATTCTAAATTTTATCTTGATCATTTAAAGAGTAATGTTTATGTTAAACTCAAGACTTGAGCAAATTCGATAGGAACACAATCTATCGTTTCACAGCTAAAATTATCGGGTCAAAATAATGAAATTAATTTTCATAAAATTTTAAAGATGTACCCAATAAATTTTATAAAGCCCTGAAAATTAAGAACATTTACTGTTAACAAAAATTTCGAATTTCAAGCTTAAAACTACAGCTTGTAAAATAATACTTATGTTTTACTAATTGTATGTTAAACGAAATATTTAAGGGAGCAATGAAGTTTATGTAATGAATTAAATTTTATTCTATTAACGAGCTGAAGTACCCGTCATAGACGGTTAGTACGTAATACAAATTTCCAAAAAGCTTGAATCTTCGACAGCATTGCATATGTACAAAGAATGGAATGAGTGTATTAGCAATTGTATAATAGAAATCAAAATTATAACTTCAGTTTACTGTTAAGATTACAAGGTTGAAAGTAACAAAGTAATCAGTAAATTTGACTATAGAGAACTTTTTCTTTTTTAAATAAGTTTTATTCTGGTTGAGTGATTTTTTTAAGTCGAGGTCATTCCTATCCTAAAAACAGAAATTTTGATTGATTCTCTGTAGACATTTTAACATCATTCTTAGAAAAAATTTTGCACAATTTTCACAAAATCTGAAAAAGCAAATAAACATTAAAAAAATTAATCAAATTTTTCAAAAATTTCCGACATTAGTTGTTTTAGCCTTTGCTGATCATATTGCTTAACTCCGTTGCATTCCTTTAATCTATTTTTAAGTTATGCGAGAACAAACATTTATACGATTTTCACAAAATCCCAAAATCTATGAAACATTTAAAACTGTTTTGGCATCTAGAGTTCAAACTAATTTGCATCTAATATAATTCCAAATTTTATTCTATTCCATTCCCACTTTTCAGGAATGCAGCAAACATGCACAGAACTTTCACAAAATCTCAAAATCTATTAAAAAAAAAAAAATTAAATATTTGACGCCTAGAGTTTAAGGGACCACCAGTGACGATACTAAATTTTATTTCATTCGCTTCAGTGGTTTATCCATAATCGGCAAATATTTTTATACTTTGAATAATTTTTGCAAATTCTCGAAATCGAATCAAAATTTTAAAACAATTCAACACTTATTATTTTTAGTAGAGTGACCACCTATCATGTCACCAAATTTTATTTCATTCATTTTAGTCGTTATTATATGATGCGCGTACGAATATTTATCCATTTAAAAATAATTTTCACAAAATTTTAAAATCCAATCAAAAGTTCTCAAATATTATTTCATTCGCTTAAGTCGTTATTACGTAATGCGCGAACAAAAAATTACGCAGTTTGAAACGATTTTCGCAAAATCTAATCAAGATTTTTAAAAAAATCGACGCCTCTATTTAAGTCGAGTGACCACATATCATGTCACCAAATTTCATGTCATTCGCTTCAGTCATTTTTACGTGATGTGCGAACAAAAAAAAGCGTCATGACATGACAGAACAAACTCTTTTTTGAGGGTTGTACGGGATTCCCAGGTGCTTGAAACAGATATAAATTGTAAAATTTTTGAATTCCAAGTAATGTACAGACAAGTGTAATTTTATTTATATAGATAAATATCAAAAGTTTTCTTTAAACTTCAAATATTCACAGATGATCATTCTCGTTTAATTTCTATTCACACAAGTTATTTCATAATTTGTATCTTTTTGAAAACTGAATTCATTGCTCGTTCATTAATTACTATGTAATAAACTTAACCCTTTGAAGCGGAAGCATCTTCACATCAAAATACAAACTGGATGGATAGACTGCCAACGCTAAAAAATGTGCAGCCGTTGCCATCGATTCACTTAACTACCAACAACATCTCAAGAAGCACTGTCGTGCTAGTTAATGTGTAACACATGAGGTGTTATTTCAGCTCTGTGGTGCCACATGGGCTATTCGATCGACCGCCATGTTGTTGATAGTCAAATGGATCGATGGCAACGGCTGCACATTTTAGCGTTGGGACCATTTTAACCATATTTTTTTGCGACTAGCAGGGAAAGCGCTGATGTAAGATGGCTTCACGACACAACCAACACGTGTCAAAAGGTTAAAATATTATGTAATACTTATACATTTGAACAAGACATTTGAACAAGAACAAATGTTTGGAGATTCTTCATAGCTGTGACTGTTATCTGTGGCATATAAGCTCAGTCTTCTAGTATAGGTTGTGGTGCCTGCCAAACTAAGGTAAACTTCGCTGACGTTCGATATTTTGAGTGGTTCTGATTTGTCCTGAGGAAAGAACAATTTCATTCTCATTTCGCAGTCCTCAACAGAAAGTCACATATCTCGAGATATTAGAGTTTTAGAACTCACATTCGAGTCATGAGATGTTATTTCATCGATATATTAAAATATATACACTTATGTACACTACGCCATTGAAAATGGGGGAAAAATAATTCCATGCTTGAAATACTGCCAATCTCATTCTTCTAAACACTTCTCAGTACATCGCGACTGCAATCGCTACTATTAAGCCTTGTACTATCCACCAATTAGAACTTTTGGCGCGAAAAGCTGCATTCGGACTCCGATATGGATCGCAGTGATCTTTATTTCGGCCTATGCATGCAGCGTAAGCCATTGCATGCGCAATGTAGTGCTGGTCGTAGACACCTGTGAAAAGATGCGCCATGGGACCTATTGCGTAGACCCCGACATCTTCGCCTCCATGGGAAACGGTTGACCTGGGGATTGTAGCCTGTGGCGTGTAGTTTTTATGAGCTGAAAAAAAAGAAACAAACAAAATCTGAAACACTTTCATATTTTAAATACGCACTAAAGTGTTATATATTAAAAGCGAATCATATTCATAATTTATGCGTCGACCCTTATTAGTCTCGCTTATTTTATTGCGATGGAAAGTGCATTATAATATGCATGAGCCGCATTTGCCTTTCTCGCTCCGTAAAATACTTCTTCAAAATTGAAAACTATATTAAAATCGCCTACTAAAACTGTTTCACAGTCTTCGCCATGCATATTCCAACTATACTTCATCTTTATTTACACTAATATAGACGTCTTTATAGCCGCTAATTAATATTCCAATGAAAATGAACAGTAGGGTTTGGCAATTGATCGCCAATTAAAGAAGATATCGAAAAACTGTGTCCAGTTTTGAGGAGTTATTTTTTGGAATCAAACTACTCCAAAAAATTGTCGAACACTGGCGGCTTTTGGCATTTTACTAACGTCCCCGCTAAGCCTAAAAAGTGATGCGCCATTTCTTAAGTAGACAAAAATCGTTGAAATGAAATAAATAACATTAAAGGTGCTAATAAAAATTAACCATCAAGATTAATCATGACAAACGCGTCGATTATAAGACACTTTGCAACGTAGCAATCTTTTGCACCACATCTGGCGAGATTTGAGAGATAACCCAAAGAAAGCTAGATATTACTATTAATGTAATTTGCGAGACTCTGTAAAAGAGCTTCAAATGTTATTTTATCCTTTAAATGAATAATAAGCTGTTTATGAACTTCAAATGAAGACTAAATTGCATACACGTTTATACTGTAGTTACTGTGTGTGAAGCGGATTTATACCTCCAAACTGCTATGGACAGTGATGTACTGGAAATCATTTTAGTGCTTCTATTGAAGAACGATAATTGCTACACAAACTACTTTCAACGGGAAGCATTATTTTGGAATCCTTAGTAAAATATATAAGTTTTGTTTTGCTTTAAACCGCCGAATATCTCTAAAATACCATTTAAAGAATGACGGCCTTTAACCTGTAATGCATTTGAATTTCTCTGTGTGCTACGGTAAAATAATTATAAATGCTACATACACTACATTCAAAAGGGTACACGGAACAGTACCTACGAATAACATATATTTCCTACTAAACAATGAATATTTACAGCAGTTAGAGCATGGATGAACGGACAGATAGACAAAACGAAATCATAAGTACTTTAAAACCTTGCTGAAAAGTGTTTACGTTCAGAACGAATATCAGAAAAAATGCCAAAGGGATGGTTTTCCCTACATCTAGGCTCTTTCAGGAAATTTATTTTCAAAAAATTGACAATAATACATACTTGACATCATAAGGGGTATTCATAGAAAACCGGGATGCAGCAATTAGCGGAATACTTGTCGATATTGGGCTTTCTTTTTAACTTTATTCAAAGACAGTCACTATTTTGCTGTGCAGCAGTGTTGGGCAAATTTTAATTGTAAGGACAATTAAAGATTAACAATTAATTAATTGTTAATTGTGGCTGTAACAATTAAAAATTGATCAATTGTAATTGTCAAAAATGGCAATTAACAGTTTTTTAATTGTTAATTGTAGTAGCAGCAATTAACAATTAATTAATTGTCAATCGTCATTTGCTACAGTTAACAATTAATCAATTTTCAATTGTTTTATGAATTTAAATAAAAACTAACAATTAAAATATGACTGGTGTGGATCTCTTCATTTTTAGCGACAAAAAGTAGGATATGTCCATTCTCGAGGTCCCATAAATCACTGCAATAAAATTCATCGAAGTCGGTTCAGAGGATAGGCGTGAAAGGTAACAGAGACAGGCTTAATAATATAGTTTGGGTTGAAACGCATATTAATAAAAAGTAAGATTAATGTTAATAATAATCAATAACTTAATTTAAACATGATTAGACAGGTAATGAATAACAGGTTTAATTTCTTATATAGATTGCATTTTAATAAGACTCTCTTTTCGAACATACTGTCGGACAATTTGTGGCTATTCGGCAGATTTGTCATTGTCGCAAAAGAAAAAAGGCGTTCAACTGCAGCTGATGATGGTAAAGGTGTGTTGTATTTTATAAAAACATTTTTTTTATCTCAGGATATCTAATGAGGAGTTACAAATCGTGACTTTCTTCTGCAAGTAAATGCGACATTAAAAGTTCTGCTTTAGTTGTTGGTGCATCGGAGGAGCTTCGGCTTGTTTCTGTCGCTGAAAATGAGTTGGAGTCAGTGTCAAAATAAAAAAAAATGCGTTTTTGGGTACTTTTTTTATTGCTACTGTTGCTACTACATATTCATTCATTTGTTTGGAAATAGTGGTTTTGAAAACTTTTAGAATTTTTGTACGATCTGCAGGCTCTAAACAAGCTGACTATTTATTTTTAAATCTGGGGTATGATAATGCGGCAATAATCACATTTTCCACTTCAGGAGTGCTGACATCAAACAGTTTTTCAAACCTTTTTTCGACACCCTCTCTGTATGTCTTGATCAACGGCAAAAAGAAAAGTTTTCTTTTCAATTTTCTGTATTTTTAAATTAGCGCCAGAAGGCAGGGCAGAACTATTCCGTAGTATGCGTTAGACTCACTTGGCATAATGTTTAGGGCTTCTGCTACTGGCGCAATACACGTGAAATACTCGTGTATGTAATCGAATTCGTTCACTTTGATAGCACTTTTTATGTCCAATGACCTATATAAAAGCAAGCTTTTTTTCTTTAATTTTGAAAATTTGATGTAGTGTATACAAACTATATATAAGTAAGTTAATTGTTAGTTTTAATTGTTTCATAGAATAATTAAAAAAGTTAATTGCAATTATTTTAATTGCGAATGATGATTAACATACATTAATCCAAATAGTTTAATTGCAACCTGCAACTAAAAGTTTAATTGCAGTTAATTTAATTGTAATTGATTCAATCGCAATTACTTTTTTAATCAACTAACGCGTCGATTAAAAAATTAATTGATTAACGCCCAACACTGTTGTGCAGTGACAAACCAAATGTTTCCGTTTAAAAGGCCTAAAGCAATTATAATCTGCCATTGTAATAATGGCGTAGATTTTATCAATCTAAAATGTTGCCATCATGAGTCTTGTCTTAGAACTGCTGCAGATGAAGAAAGAATCATTTATAGCTTAGTTCAGGTATGGGCTACATTTGAAAAGTTGCGGGCCAAACATTAGGATGTTAGCGAAGTCGTGGGCCGTATTAATGGGACTTATATGGTAGTTCAAATGTTTTATATGGGTTTATACGGAGATTTGGCATGCTTCGCGGCCCGGATCAAAAGCCGAGGCGAGCCAGAGGTTGCCCTTTGTGGCTTTACATATGGATGGTGTGGATTACACATTTCATAAGAATGAAACAGATTCTCAATTAAAAATCGCGTTTTGTATTAAGAGAGGGGTAAAAGTTACCTGTGTTTACACCTGTAATGTTTGCCCGACCCTTTTCTGTAATCGCATATCCAGGTCCTGAAGAATACATGAGAGTAGTGTATGGCATATGATCCTTATTAGAAATGTCTGCTATACCTGTAATAATAACAATAATAATAATAATAAATAAGTATAATAATACGAATAACATTAATCATGCTAAGGTAGTTAACTTGTAGCTTACTAGGGTGTTTTAAAATTTTTTTATTGATAAGCTTAAATGAAACTAATAGTTGCTGTTCAAACGTCTTGTGAGATTGCCTCGCAAATCTAAAGAATTCAGCAAGTCAACCTATTCTGATTTTACAGAAACACTTCAGGAGTTATTCCCAGATAATTGGAATTTCAAAATTTCGGGAATTATTTTATTCACGAAGTTCTGTCAGCGGCAGCGCTCTAGTCTTTCAAGTTTTTTGTGTAAGGTAGCAGCCGACCGTGAAAAACAGAACTGTCATACTATTCATACTAATGATGTGCCACAGCAGAGAAAGGAGCATAGGTACTACGAACTCTTTCTTAACGTTTTCCTAAACGGTGAAACGGAATTTACTGTTTCTGGGAACCTTGCAATTTTTAACCTTTTTTGAAGCCCCTGAAATATAAAAAAAGACACGGACATTTAATTAGCTGCAAAAACGTCGATTTGAAGATTCACTAGCAGATTGACTACTTCCTAGTAGAGAAGAAAGATTTAGACGAATTAAAAGACTGCAAGTTCATTCTTGAGGAGCCACTTAGACTCTTAAAAATTTGGTGCGACATTACACCAAAAACATGGTACTACAAAGTTAGCTCCATGAGATGGTGAAACCTTGTTCCAACATTTGGTGCTTTGTCAAAGTATGCTTAAACATGAGCACCAAATGCTGGAACAGGCTTTCAATATCTTATGGAGCCAACTTTCTAGTACCATGTTTTGGAGAAATGTTGCCCCAAATGTTTAAGCGTCTATCTCAGAGCTCAAGCTCTTAATCACAGTCCTGAAACTTAGTGATTAAAAAATAATCAATGGCGGATCCAGAAAAATAAATTTTAGAGAAATCGCAAAATTTGTCTCATTTTTCTTGTAAATTCACTTGAATTTAGAAAACAATTCAATCTTCTGTAGTGTCAACTTAGTTCGCCAGCGACGGAGGGGTTGGGATTGCATGAAACTAAGTTCAAAAAGTGGATCCAACGTAGAAAATGTTCAAAGGGACAATTTAAGGACAAAAGAACAATCTCTAAAACCACCAAGCTTTAAATGGACAATCGCTAGAACCACCAAACTTCAAACCTACAATCTCCAACATCATCCTCGAACAAGTACTCTGTCAGCTATATATGGCTTTGGGATTTCGGTCAATTCTGTGATATTTTGGTGAAACTGAGCTGAGAGCCAATAAAGTAGCTGTGCACAACTCAAAGGGCATTCAATGGTGGAGTAAAAATGCCAACCGAACCAAGCAATGCCAGAGACTGTGTTGTGGGGGGGGGGGGAGAAGCTTGTTCAAAATCTGACAACAATCGGCTAGATCATGTCTAAGCACAGTTCAGTTTTGAGTCTTTGCTTGTAGAACAAGCTGCATTGAGAGATGCGTACAAGAAACTCTTCCTCGCATGTTCTGAGATGCATTTGACAGTTCTGCTCGAGAATTTCCAATGTGTTTTAGACTGTGTAAGGATTTTGTTATATACCAAATACAGCATCTGAGAAAGCTTCTGCGATATGCTGACTGTTAAGAACAGAACTATTGCTAGTTAATTTCTGTGAAGTATATATTGGAGATTGCTTGTCGAATTTCTAGAATCAATAAGATTAGTGTCTAGTCCTATTATCTGGACTGCTTACAAGATCTTGCTATAAACACTGGACATTTAGCCAACGAATACAAAAACTAAGCAGAGTTTTCTGCAAAAATATGCTTGTTATAATTTTAAAAATTATGACAGGCTCGTAAAGATAAATAAAAAATAAAGTTATGCTAATCGATTACTGTGTCATGGGGCATGTTATATGCAATGAATGCTTTATCGATTTCCTTCTATATTTATTTTTACTTCCTTGTACGAAGTGAAAAGAAGTATAGTGATAGCGAAATTTTCAGTATGCAGATTTTGATATAAAATTATCGAGTTTGACTATCTCTAAATTTACTTTGATAATTTTTGAGAGACGTCCCGACGTACGCTCGTATGTATGTTCGTATATATGCATGTACAATAGAGACGAGACGGGCTCAGCCCGAGCCCGAAAGCCCGAGCCCGAGCCCGGGCCCGACTCGGGCTCGGCCTCTGTAATTAACAATTGCGTTCGGGCTCGGGATCGTGAAAAATTTCTCCTTTGTTTAACATACTCCTTGAAACAGATTTTAAAAAGTGATTCATGGGATAAATAGACGTACTTATTTCAAAAAATAGCGGCACGGGGGACTAGAAGGCGTGTGAAGCTCCAAAAATTATTGTATCCTATTAATGAAGTAGTTAATTTTATTTGTCTTTTGCTGAAATTTCGGGCTCGGGCTCCAACTTTAATAATATTGCTCGGGCTCGGGCGGGCTCGGATTAAAAGTCTTCGGGCTCGGGCTTCAAAAAATGAGACCGAACTCATCTCTAATGTACAATACATTTTGATTATTTTTTCCTGACTCCCGTATGTACGTAACTAGCATATCTCAAAAATTATTAGTCGCACAATGTTCATATTTTATATTTAGGATTGCTGTAATGTCTAGTTGTGCACTTTTCTTTTGGGTTCCAATCTACTGGCGTTTATTTACAGGGCCAACAAAAAGACTTTCAATACATTAAAGTTTATAGACATCTTGATTATATTATGGCTACAGCCAGTCATTGTTAGGGCCATGCCCAAAATCTCCCCAACTATCATCGACCTTGGCGAGTTTTGCCAAAATATCACCAAATTTGACGCCATAAATATGACATATTTCTCATAACTTATCTTCAACTGTACATTAAAACTTTTAACTGTAGAATACTAATATTTTGTATTTATAACTATTGTAACATCTAACTGTATATTTTTTTATTGCAATCGATTAGATAATTTATTTACAGGTCACCCAAAAGATTTAAATTAATGTCTATAGATACATTCAATTCATTAAAAGTCTGAAGTCTATCCTTATTTCGGCTATGACCAAAATTTGGCAAACTATCTGAAGCTTGGCGGCTTTCGCCGAAATATCACCGAATTCAGTGCCCAAAATAAATCTTTAATTGAACCCAGATTGGTGATATCTCAAATATTTGGCTAGAAATGGCTAAACCGTAGTATTATTGCAGTGGTGTCTTAAATTTAAATAAAGTGCACCGAAAATATTTACGATTGAATAGATGTACAAGGAAGTCATGTACTGTCCACATCAGATTTTTTCCAATTATAATTTGGTCGTGAGAGAGTGGAAGTGCAGACATGCTACTTTTCACTGCTTGATAATAATAACAGCATTTTTAAAAAATATCTCCTTTTCTTTTAAAGAATGGCATGAGAAATGTAAGCTGATACCTGAAATACTTTATCACGCTACATTCTCATTTCTCACTTTAAATACTTTCGTAATTTATTTTACTTATGCGTATCTTGTACATAAATTCCGAAAGCACTTTTTTAGACACCATGCAAATCAGGAATCCAACAGTTAGCAAATTAAAATTACGTGATTATCTACGCTGCTCAGTGAAGGTCTCTTAGCAGGAAAATGATTCATTGCGTGATTTTGATTACATTTACGCAACTGCTTACTGCCTCTCCCTTTTCTTTCACTGGAATCTCAAAAATGCTTCAGTTACAGTCAAGACACACGCACACACGAGAATATTTTCCTTTAGTTATAATCGTTCTCTTTTACTTTTTCTTTCAGTAATTCAGACTCATGTTTAGCTTTTCAGCGTTTGTCATTCTCATGTTTCGCTTTTAAAGATGAATGTATAATTAAAAATATAGTATCTGAGAAAAAATATTTGATGTATACAAGAAAATTTAGGGGTATTTCCAGCAAAGTGGAATGCGGAATATAGGAGGTAAACGCCTTTTTGATGTCACGAGTTTTAAAACGCACCGAGTTTCTTATGAAATTTTAAACAAAAAAGATAGTATTTATAAGGAAACGGAAAAATTGGAAGTTTTGAAGCCATTTGCTTGCAACGATGCTTGGCGCGTGGTAACCTTTGGTAAAACTATGTATTGCTAGAGGCGAGCTTGTGATGTTCTTCTATACCATTCTGTGGAGACAGAGACTATTTGTAGGTGTTGGTCAAAGACATGCAGTCGTCAGCAGGTTCTTTGATTTCTGGTATAGAAAGGATTTCGAGAGTGGTAGAACTTTTACTGCGTTTATGGGAGGAGCATATGAAATGGTTGCTCATTTAACCCTTAAACGCGCAGTGTTCCCGCTCTGGGAACACCAAATTCTGACGTTTTGACTGTTGCCAGTCACGAAGAATAGATTTGATTTCTGTAAAAATAGTTGTGGGTGACATAGCTCCACGAGAATCCTTTAGTTTTAAGCACGTCATTTCCCGTAAAAAAATTGTCACGATTATTTTTGACAGCACTGAACTATATATCTGCTCACTGTTTGAACCGCTTTCGAAACGTTTCAGAAAAACCAGCAAAAACCCCTTTTCGATCAATTTCAACTTAAGCCGATGCATACTTCGGAGTTGGGGGAAACCTACGATAGTCATATTCTGACATAAGCTATTAAAACAATAAAACTTTTAGCTAATTTAGCAACTGGATTGTAACTTTTGTAATATGGTGTGAGTAGTACAACTTAGGAAGCTACATATTAAAACTGTTCATAATGTATACAATTCGTATATTTCAAACTGTAATAATAAATAATTTTCTTAAATATTTTTAACCTGTTTTTTCGTTTTAGAAGCTTCCACCACTGCGTCTTTGCAACGGTAGAAGAGAAAAAATATCAAATAAAATCCCTACAACGCCATGTATGCATCGTTTATGATATCGAATACTTAAATGGTTACCTTTTGTTTGCAGTTAAAACAAAAATAGTTTCCTTTCAAACTTATCGCACTGAGTGAAAAAAAAAATCCGAATCGCTTATTTTATGTAAAACGTATCGTTATTACAAGCTTAACTAAGTGTTTGTTTAAAAATGCTAAATTTTTATGACATAGGGTAGGAAAAATGGAATTTAAAAATAAGTTCTCCGCGACTTGCATTACCATCAGAACATAATTCTACGATGTTAAATGGACGCTTGGATATTTCTACAGTAATTTTCGCGTTTCGTGAAAGTTTATCTGCTTAACTATTTTTCTTAGGGGTCGTTTTTACAGAACTCTATTAATCAAATAGGGGGGCTCTAATCTCACAGGTTCGTCAAAACGAACGTTCGTATTTGTGACATAAAGTTGACGTCATCCGTAACCTGCCAGTGAAACTTGGTAAAATTGGTACTGTTCAGCTTTTTGTGCGAAATCTTCCTATCGAATGTTTACATTCTGGCCTACGCCTTGGTATCACGTCACAAATCCAAACTTTCGCTTAAATGGAAGTGGCAGATTAGATCCCAAAATATGTCTCTACAGCTATTCGTCAAGTCAACACGTGTACATCAGAGTAGTTTCGAAAGTTGTTTCCCGAAAATTTCTAGAAATTGCTCTTGTCCATGAAAAATGGCGTCTTACGATTGATATGCATATCGAATTACTAAATTTGAGAGTTCTGCCATGCAATTTTAGTCTTGGTAATCGATCAAAAACTATGCTAAAAGGTTCTGAAGAGACGCACTTAATATTTAAGTCAAGTGGAAGTAGCGCGCAGTAAGAAGCGAAGCGAAGTGCTTAACAGATGTGTCACTCGGGAAATAAGAATAGCGACTCATAAACAAAAAAGCTTTCATATAGGTGAACATATCTAGCACGCTTTTAATAAGGTTGAGCTTTGAATAAAGATGGAATTCAATCGAACAGGAAAATGAATTCGTTTGAAACAAGATTCCAGCTAAAATATAATCCAACTAAAACAAGTTTCATTCGAATTTTAACTTACCGAAAATATCTTGACCGACGTTAGCATACCCGACAAAATTCAGACCTTGCGAGTGATCTGACGTGACGACTATAAGTGTATCTTCTGTGCTGGTTAGGCTCAACGCCACTTCCACTGCGTTCTCAAAATCTAACGCCTCTGAAACTGCTCTCACTGCATGTCCAGTGTGGTGACGCTTGTCAATCAGACCTCCTTCAACGAGGAGAAAGAATCCGTTGGGGTTCTTGGCAAGGATCCTAATGGCCTTATCAGTCATCTCAGCCAAAGTAGGCTCGTCGAAGTTAACATGTTTGGTTTTATCTCCCTTATCTGTTACATCATTCATATGACCTGGTTCAAAAAGACCTGAAAATACAAGAAAGAATACTTAAACAATCATGACTGATATAAATAAGGCAATTTCAAAATTTTTGGAGAGACCTATTTCCTAGAATAGTGAAAAGCTTTCTCAAATGAAATTAAAAGAAATTTTAACATACCTAATAAATAATCAACCTTCTTGGGATCCACTTTGTCGAAACTTGCCTTATTCCAAACGTATTCGTGACGCAGTTTATTTTTCTTTTTGTGCTCCTTCCATAGTTTTATGAGATGGCGCTGATCCACTCGTTTTCCACGCACTTCAGGACATTCATCATCGAACGAAGTGTTGGGCGTCATCACTTCTCGGCCTCCACCAAGAATAACCTACAACATCAGATTCATGACAGAGTTAAAAATTCAGTAGATTTCTATTTAATTCTTTGAAACGCAAACCATTTTCACATTAATGTAGAAGAACAACTGAATATACTGTCCGATACTGAAAAAGTACTGAAATTGCCATCTCTCGATTTAACTACCTAGCGACATGGCGCTCGATCGAATTGTCAAGCGCGTATAGCAGAGCTAAAATATTTTTTACATGCGACCGCATAGCCAACTGTGTCAAAACCGTTTTTTTAAATTGGCCAATGCTTGAGTATTGTTGCAAAATGTTATTTTTGCAAAATTTTTATTTGTTAGTGTCAGTTTTGTGCTCTCACAGCGAATACACCCAGCGTCAGTCCTTTATCTATTGACGGTTCTTAGATACAACATAAAAATAAAATTGTTTAAAAATTGGTTCATTCATTGCAACCAATTTTCGAAAAATCACTGCCCAATAACTTCATTTAATCCGCCGCTTATATCACGATTGCATGTTTTATTACAGTAAGATTGTTTTAAATGGACAGCTTTCCGCTCTTTTTGTAATAGTACCGTATAGTTACCGATAGCAACGAGAAAGATCATAAACATTAGTGAATTTTCAGAAGCTGGTTTTATGATTAAAGGATCAGATTTCCCAAAAGGGTGCCTTTCAAAGTATTCCATGACTTTTTCAGTTTTGTTTGTGCAATACTCTTTTAAAAAAGACTAATTAATTGCTTGTAAACTAGTCATCAGATTTAGAGCTAATTTGTTTCTTAATTTTCTATTATAGTACACGAATTAGTATTGATCATCCATTGTGCAGCTAAAACAAGATAAAAGAAATAGTTTTGGATTGATATTACAGCAATTTTTAATCGATAAAATGTTAAACTTGTTCACTACCATTTTTATAAAGACTCAACGATAAAGCTTCATCCTTCTGAGCCGAGAGCTGTACTCTGAATATTCCCAACGATAAGCTGAAATAGGTTAGAGCTGCATTAATATAATTTGCTACGTACAAGAAACTGCATCATGCTTCATCCTTTTCAACTGAAAGTTAAAATTTACAAAACTCAGTAAGTTTAAATTCGGATATAATATGGATTGAGAACAATAAATTCTATCAGGACTATTGCCAATACTTTTACTTATTTCCTGAAAATAATTAGCGAACATTGCAGATTTTTGTGCTCAGTAATTTTAACTGCTGTTAGTGCTGTTAACACGGGCAAGAAAATTAACTTTAGTTCATCGTTTTGATGTTTGACTTTTCCTTTTTATTATTAGATCAGCTCTCCACTTTGAAAACGTGATCTACGTTAAAATGGCCTGCGTGCTGAATATTTTATTTTCACAAACATTATACGTGGCCGCGAACTTTGTTTTTAATTCTTTATCAGGAAGTGTCCGTTCTACTTGAGCATTAAACACACAGGTTTCTAACACATGCAATTGAAGTTTATTCGATTGGAGCAGAACTGACCAAGTGTTTCACTCAAAACGTTAACATTTGGATCAGGAGAGTTAACTTACACATGAGAAGAATAAACTTGCCTGTGTAGAACTTTGCAATAATTTGTTTCTTGAAATGTTCCACGCATTGCAGACGAAATTGTTAACGGTCATCCATTCTCGTAATTATTGTAAGTAATAACACTCTTGAGTTATTGAGAACAAAATATAAAACCTACTTTGTTCACTGATCTACTCTATCTGAAATTGGGAAAGTTTTTGGAGATGAAAATTGCAAAAAATCTCTTAGATTATCTAAAATTTAAAGTCACTTTTGGCTTTCGTTATATCGTTCAAGTTAATAACATACAAATTTGCGTATCTCATATCTGTCATCATCAAAATAAAAATTTATTTATTACTTGTATTTTGTTGATATGAAGTCTCATTTTCTGCAAATACAAAGTTTTAAATAGTACCCTGAAGATAAATATAAAACAAAATGTGTAATTAAGGGAAGATAAACATGGCACGTTTTTCTTCCTAAGAGAGGAATATATATTAGAAAAAGAAAAAAGATAATGAAGTTATAACATTTTAATATTTGATCTAAAGTTTTGTAGGAGAGCATTGTCAGATTAAATTTTAATAAAGTAAATCCCAGAAGACATTTATTTATGGACATAATCTAGAAAATCCAGAAAATGTCCATGAATAGACCAAAACTAGACATGGAATTTCCAGAGTAAGTCTTTTTTATAGACGTATCCCAGATAATCCATAGTACCTTAGTGAAATGGCAAGAAGCATGGATGGAGATGTCCAAGTAGGTCCATGTATAGACATTGATGTCCAAGACTTGCCCATACTAAGTCCATAAATAGGCAAGCAAGTCCATAATTACGTCTATATAGATGTCTATAAGACGTCAAATGGGCGTCCTATAGTGCCATATTGACGTAAAATGGACGAGAATCCGACGAATCCTGGATGTTTAATGGACATGTCAACTTGTCTATATGACATCTTCTAGGAGTGTTCTGGACAAGTTTGTGCTAGCTGGGTTATTAAATAAGATTAAGAAATCATTCTTTTGTAACATAGATTCCACGTTTAAGAAATTTGAACAATTAAAATAATTGAATTCATAATTGTGAAAGCTGTAATGGCATTTAAATCAGTTCTTTCATCAGTAGCGTTTAAAAAAACGGTCCTCACCCTTCTTTATGCTGCGATGAGCAAACATAATCTTTTTTCCACAGCCATTAAAAGCTCATTAAGTTTACTTCTTCATAATAAGCGATAGCATTCTACTTTTTACGGCTCTCATTATTTTTGCGTAAACATTTAATTATTTTGAAATAATTGAGAGGTTTAACTTCTTTCTACTTGCATTTTATGGTCCGTTTTTCACATGGGTGTAAAAGAATATGTAAGAGATTTTTTTTTGTACATACCCTTTTGGTCTAGTACTAATCACATACTGCTATTAACTCCTTCCGGTCAAATGACGAGCTGCTATCCATGCCATACAGCACAAAGACGAGCTCTACTTATCATGCTGTCTCCAACCTTTACGGAATATAATTCACCACTTCTTGTAAACAGTAACTTTCGTCTTAGAATAAAGAAAAATTACCGAAAAAATCGCTTTCAGATATTGTTTATCTTGTCAATTTCTTGGCATGAAAAACGACCCAAATTTTTGTGAGCCAGTGGGATTTCATTCCAGCAGACGCCTTTAAAACTTCTTGCTTATAGTTTCTCCCTCATAATTCAAGCCTACTTGGTTTCTTGATGGTTGGCACGCGGAACATATCTTGTAGGATGAAACTAGCAGCTGCACATGATGGAATGGCTTTTACATTATTATAAAATGATCGTACGCTTTTATGAAACGATTTTCAAGCATAACGATTCTTTTTTTTCTAATGGCACGTTACAAGACAACCGAGCAGCATGAAAAATACATAAAACGAGAAAGATATTAACTTCAGTATATGTTAAACCCAGGGAACTCCTATCCACCCAGTAGCTCTCCCAAATCAAACCACGGCGAAAAGAAGGGTATTTGAGAAGATGTGGCGGTCCATACCTTCCGTAAGATTGCATAAAAGGCAAAGAGTGTCAAGAACGACATTGATGATATGGAGGTGCTTGAGAATGAAATCATAGCCAGAATTAAGTTGGAATATTGGGAACAGATTTCTTTCTAGGCTATTCGAGTACTTCAAGAATCTGCCTAAGTCATGATTTGTTTCCATTTTTGTCTGCGAGTTCCTAGAAAATGAAGTCTCTAAGAGCTTTTTTAATAACTGACTAAATGAAGTTGTAGGAGAGACCAGGGTGTGATATGTGAATTTAGTAATAATATTATCATATTACAACATTGCAACTTAACTGTTCGTTCTACAGTAATGTAAAAGCGAGGGAAGTACGTACCTGTAAGTTTCTCCCTGGATAGTCTTCCACTAACTGTCTGGCAATATCTTTACAAAGACCCGGTCCTTAGGCTTTATCTTGCCATCGTATTCCCACCACCGGTCAGGACTGTGAGCATACAGTGGTGCTGGAGTAGCGTGTGTCACTCGCATGTTTGTCACAAGGCCCACTGATTTGTCTGCAATATTGAAGTACAGAAAATTTGTTCGCAATTAGATACAAAAATCCTCCAATATGAACAAATCACCTGAAAATTTATGCACGTTTTCTATAAGAAATTTAAATTTACAGTAATCGTATTTAAGAATAATGTGATTGCAGTTCTCAACTTTGAACTATTTAAATTATTTACGAAAAATAAAAATTGTACACTAAAAAGTTGTACTAAAGAAACATAACTTAAAAATCTGATCTTCCAATAGCTAAAACATCTCGCAGCATGCACAGACTTTTTAAAAAATTCTTCTCTTCTGACAGTAAAACAGTTTAGAAAAGATAACAACATTTTTAAAAAGGCGTACTGCTTTCAGCTTCTTTCACGTGGTTAAGATTATTTAGTTAAGTTTTGTTTGTGCGTTTACGGCAACGCCACGCTAGGGCAGTGCCTAAGATGGGGGATGCCTAGTAGGAGGACTTTATAAGGGGTTCTAACGCGTATTCACGTTACACCTAGAGAAAACCTACAAAATCTCCAGACCGTTAGATAAACAGCTGCGCGATGGGACCCGAACCCGGGACCTTCATACTTCGGTCGTCTACCATTTTCAGTGGCATAACCACTGTGCCATGGTGAGGTTATTTGGTTAAGATTACAGAATGCTCGGCAAAAGACAACTTTAGCCGAGCCTATTATTATTAAAAAGAATACCTGTCATAAAACCACTTTTTTTTTTGTTTGATCTTGAATTGAGCCGGTGAATGCAAAAGAAAGTTATGTAAGTTAAAAAAAGATAAGCCACAATAAGCCGTTTATAGGAATTCAGCAAGTTGTGAGCTATTTTAAAAAGTACTATTTTTCTTCTCAATCAAATGAGCATTAATTATTTGGTAGCTGTTTGCATACATTTCAGACGTGTTCATTCAGATACAAATGAACTACTCTACAAGAAACTGACTTATATCACTCTAGCTCCAAACGGTTTAGTTTTTGACTTTATTCAATAGTTCCTTTCCGCTCAAGGACCATATGCTACCTTTCACGTTACAATAGGTACATTCTTTGTTTTAAATTAGCCTTGTAATGATTGCTTTTTATCCGTAGGCCCGATTTAGGGAAGCACTAAGGGTCTTATTCTCATCCCTGAGATATCCAGCCGAAAAAAACACTTAAGCATGATCTCGAAAAAAACAATTATAGTCTTGATCATATTCACAAGTTTTATCCTTGAATATCTTATTCTAATGATAGGTAAAAAACCGGAAGAACAAGTAGAATTTTCTTTTCTTTTTTCAAAGTATGATTTAACTCAGTGGGTAACTCCACCGATCAATATGTCAAACAAAGAAGGAAAGGAACAACATCGATTAAAACTATCTGTGAATGCATATTGAAGAAAAATAAAAAGAAGATGAAGCTATCTGTTTTTATTACATCGTGAAGATCTCTATCATTGATATCATATAACATTCTCATTCATAGTAAACGATTCTTAATGGAAAATAAAAAGAAAATAAAATTCGTGAAAAAATATTTACGATAAACGCGCTGAACATCGCCCTAAGGAATACCAAAGAAGAGAGTGAAGTTGAAAAAAAAAAGGTTAGCAGTTCGTGAAAAAAGGGTAAGTTCAAGTATTCAGGTCAAACAGAAAGTTAATCTGTAGACCTTTGAGGGCTGCATAAAACCGCACTTCTTAGAAGAAGAAAGTCTTAAAAAACCCTTGATAGATTTATGTGTACATGGGGTGTCGTCTTTGACACGAAAATAAATTACAATGATGACTTTGGCACGTAGACGGAGTGTGATGCTGACAAGGTCGTGACGACATAACGCCTGGAATAAGACAAACAAAGCAAGAGATGATTAACACATGTCCAACATGTCCAGCTGACTGATAGAATGAGCCTTGTTTATGACGTATATTATTACTACTGAAAATGTACATGTAACGTTTCAACATGCAAAAAACATTTCAGTGATAAAACAACACAGAATACTTCAAAATTTTTGTTTTCATTCTTTTTGATCTCTCGTGTAAAGATTTCGCAAGTACATATCGAATTATTTAAATCAATCTAGCATTTCACGCAGTTCCTTTACACTAAGGCGTAATAATACTTTTTCCAGCTTACGTGTCTATGGTTAACATATTGAATATCACACATAATAGAAATGTTATTCATATTTTGAACATTCTCTGTATCATAAAGGAAAATAAATTCTTTAACCTTTTACAGACTGAATTCGTGTGTTTGGTATTTGTGTCTTATGGCAAGTCTACACTAGAGGCATCTATCTGCCTTGGGTGGGTGCCTTGGAGGGATGCCTTTTTAAGTTGTTCTAACACGTATTGATGTTACATCTGTATAAAAGTCAAAAAGCTAGAAATTTTTTTAAGCCTATTGATGAAATTTAAACTTTCAATAAATGCTTAATTTGATGTTTCCAATTGGGAATACTGGCCTTTAAAAGGTTAATTGTGTAGTAAACTTCCTTACAGGAGCAAAAATAGCTCCATTTCTATGGACGAGTTTTTTGTTGTTCATATGAAACCACGGACGGATATAAGGGGCCTGGGCACCCCCTTTAGTCTATTCAAAAGAGCTAGTTGTGGCCGCATATCCATATGCACCTTTCGTATCCATGCCTCAGAATATACGTAAAAATATTTTTAAATTTCATATAAACTTTGAAAATTTTATATTAATTTAAAAAAATATATTAATTTTGTATATAATGTAATGAGTAATAACGAAAATGTACTATAAAGAAAATCAAAAACTTACAATGTAATTGAAATTTTTTGCAAAATATTATAGTAAAATTTACTGTCAGTCAAATTATATTGAAAGAATGGAAAACATTCCCCCACCACATAGGTGTACCTGGACCACCTCCCACGTAAAAGATATATCTACGCTCGTGAATGATACCTAAACAATATTATTTTAAAATTGTATATTATACATAAGAAAAGGTCAAATTCGGCCATCAAATTCAGTTAAAAAAATTAAACTTACTATATTAATGAACACACATTTATATAGAACAGACTTATCAAAATAAACTAAACTGCCAATTGGAGTTACTTTCGCACAGAGTAAAGATTTCTAAGCCATCTATTTTCATTATTTTGAGCATTTATATTGGGATTCTAAAATCTAAGGAAAAATTATAAAAGAAAAGGCCATGATATCTAAAAGAAACAAAGAAACATAGTTTATTTTTCAATGCCAATTTATGTTAGCACCAGGTAACTGCTCTAAGTGATTGTAATTTATTTTTATTGCATGAAAAATTTCCTTTGTACTGCTTCCTTTCCTGTACATTGCATGGCCCCAAATGCAAAATGCAAACACACATGCGGTGTGGAAAAAGGTCATTGCATATAATCTTTGTATAATTATTTAAAGTACTGTATTTTTAACGAATCATTTTAGCTTAAAAGTATAGAAAAATATAACTTATTAGCCAGAAAAGTAAATTTTTTATTAATAATATTTCCGGTTATCTCATTGTCTCGCTCAATGAGTTAACCCTTTGGCGCGCGGTGGTTGCGCCATATAACCACCTTATTTCAGCGCTTTCACTGTTAGTCGCAAAAAAAATATAGTTAAATGATCTCAACGCTGAAAAAGCGCAGCCTCTGCCATTGGTCCATTTAACAACCAACAACATGGCAGTCGATTGAATCGCCTATCTGGCGCCACAGAGCTGAAAAAGTTATCTGATACAGCTGGCTATGCGACCGCACATGTTGTTGGTAGTTAAATGGATCGATGGCAACGGCTGCACTCTTTCAGCGTTGGGAAGTCTATCCAGCTGGTCTTCTATATCGATGCGAAAACGCTTGCGCTTCTAAAGGTTAATGAATTGATGGACATAGTAGGCTTACCTTCAGCCATTGCCCACTCTCCGATACACCGAAGCTCCGTTCCGGGCAAGCTGGAACAATTGGAATGTATTATGGAACTGTCGACGCCCACAGCTTCGTATCTCGTTTTGACACCACATAAAAAGGCAGTGGCCGTGGATGCAGAGTCAGGTACATATTTGTCGGTTGCGTAAGTCTGAAACATAGCAAAGAAAAGTAAATAAAAATTAATATATACAGTATCTTTAAAAAAAAACTCTTTTGTATACCTGTATAATTATAGCTCTGTATTCAGGGCCCGACTAAGACTTTCAAAGGCCCTAGGACTAGCACGTTTTAGAGCTCTCTACTGGCCCTGACTATCGCATGGGCATTTGGAACACGCTTGATGGGCACTAGCAATTTGAGGCCAAAAAATCGAGTTCAGATTAGAACATTCATACCAAAATGGCGAATCGGCTATACAAAGGGGAATAAAATTTGAAAAGTTCTCTTAGCATAAGAATATTATAGCCAGGCCCAGGGTCCTTAAACGGTCATAACTTGTTGACACATGCAGTCATAGGTTATAAATATTTGTTTGCACTGGCGTACAAATAAGAGGGAAGGGGGGGGGATCAACACCCTAACTCCTTTGTCCTAAAAATTGTAACTTAAAGACTGTTATTTTTTAATGCGCTGTAGTTATGCTTCAAATGACGTCACGTCCATGAATGCTCCATGGTGGAATGCTCTGGACCTTAACATGACGTTTGTTTTGTTCCTGAATACAGTGAAAACAAACATTTTCGCATAGTGGCATGCGTTGTAAAAGTGCACCTCTTATTTATTGTCATTAATATTTTTTGTGGTAATTTTTAAAAGCAAACAAACTATTTTAATAACTTGGGACCCTCTCTAAATCTTTGGAGGTCTTAAACCAAAGCCTAGTGGGTGTGTGCGATAATCAGGCCCTACACGCATTATCTACATTGAAGCTAACAAAAAATTATGATGAGTTAACAAAAGCTAGAAATATTAATAACATTTGCGTACACAAAGTAATTCCTGTAAATATTGCATTTTCTCTTCGAAAACCTTATTCTTAAAAACTTACATGTTTGATACAAACTATCTAAACTGAAAAGGAAATTTTGGCTATTTTGTTGACTTGTGTATTATTTACTTATTGATCTATTTACATTTTCGTATATGGGGAAATCTGATTTAATCACACCCTTAATGAACTTATTTTGAGAGGAAATATTTCTCGTGTTGTCTTGCAAAAATCCGTAGAACACGAAATTTTTATTCAATGGAAACCTGTTTTCAGCGGAAAAATGTTTCGATGAACATTTCAATCAGTATGTACCGGTATGACGAACTAAAATATTGCAGTGTTGGTTAAGTAGCTAAAAGGAAAATAAAGCTATACATATGTTTGTAAAAGCTGGTAATATTTTTCAATAGTTTGTAATATAAAATAAAACAACGTACTTAAGATTTAACTTTTTAAATTAATAAATAAGTTATCAATATAATTTTAAAATTTAATGCGTAATAACTTTTTTGGTTTTTTTAAAGTTATGCCTTCATTCAAACTTTATATAGTGATAAAAATAATTTATAGAATCTCAATTTTTATTTTTAGACTTAAATTAAAATTTTTTTTAGAAAGCAATTATTTTCCTTTTCTTACAGTTTTCTTTTCCACTGCGTTACAAAGACTAATGGTTTATTTTATAAAGAAAAACTTTTCTGTTCATACATAAAACAATTAAAGTTTAAAATTAATGTTAAATTTGTGCATAAATTATTTATTTGGATAATGTGAAACAAATAAATAGAAATAGCCTCTTTAGTTAAGTGAAAAAGCATTAAAAAATGAGTAGTGGAATGTACTAAATCAAAAATTAAAATGTGTAGTTTTTAAATCGAATAAATGACCTTCGTTAGTTAAAATGTAAACATGTTTCCTAATCCAACTAAGCATATAAAATACAAAAGCAATCGGTATTTCAATTTAATACTCACAATTTATAAATCTTCATGAAAAATTTCAAATTGAAAGTTAAACCGGCCTGTGTTTAGCGATTAAATCAGCTAACGGATGATCAATCGCCTTTTTGTATTCATGCATGCAGCCTTGACTTTTATGTCAGGAATCAGTAATCAATTCTTAAGAAAATAATTATCAGATTTGGAGATAGTCACGTGCTTGCTGGGTTGTTTTTAAAGAGCTTCGTTCATTAAGCAAGCAAGTATGCTATTAGGAACTCAAAATATTCATGCAATGGAATATTTGTACAGTGAGCGCCTTTGTATACCAGTTTGCATGTTAAGAAAAAACAGAAATGACAATTTACTATTTTTATCGTCCTATGTCTAACTGATTTTTATTCTACAAATGTCTGCTGAATCAAATATATATATATTGTATGGGGGGGGGTGTTAACGCTATTTTAACATACAAGCCCAAAATGAAATTTTTATATATGCTTTCATTAATTTTGGTATTTGGTTAATCACTTAACGCCACTAGCAGGGATCTTATCTGTCACATAAAAATTTGACCTGAGATCTAATTCTGCTATCGCAAATTTTTTATTATCACGATCACAAGTTCTTATAACAAGCTGGGGTTTGTTAATCTGAATGAACTCTTTTATTAAGTAACTCTAATTGTAAGCTGGAATAGGTTTTTGACTATTTTTAAAATGGCGGGGAGGCAGTGGCTTCTGCTTAAAAAGAGGTCCTTTTTTCTTTGCTATATTAAATCTAGTATTTCTTGAGTGGTCTAAACGCTTTTTAGGGCAGGTTAAGCCCTTCCTAGCTGCATAGACTTCGTTTACATTCTAATTAACGTTGGAACATGTACTTTTAGGAAGAACTAGATGTCACCCGAAAGAAATTGGAAGAAATCACCAACCTCATTACTAGACACAAATGTACCTTAGAAAAAGCACGGCTTTTTAGCAAACTTTCATTGCGCGAACAACAATCGATATTTTCAGCTCGAATCTCTTAAAATGAAAGTAGTTAGGATTAAAGAGGTGCCATCTGTTTGATTGGAGAGGAGAGGGCAGTGTGTCACAAAATGTATCGTTTAGAGCTACCTGCATACTAAAGTTTCTCGAGACACTTTGGAGCCTCATCAGGAGGTGGCAGACTTATGAATATTGAAACTTCTAGCGACTGCCGAGAGGATTGTCGGAAGTAAGGACTTAGCTTGCACGTATACTTCCAAAACAGGATTGGTTCTTAGTGACTGTACCAGCAAACATTCCTTAAAAGTAGCGAAAACGAACATGACAAGCTTTCTATGGGCGCACAAAGAAGGAATATGTTTTTGAAACAAATTACTGAAATAAAAATGGTTACGCTGACATTATGCAATTTTAAAAATTTGACAGGTTTGTGCACATTAATTCTTCTTGTACATGGTAAAACGGAAATTCATAACCCGAAATTCGTTTAGAGCTAATTTTCAACTTCCCCGTTTGATGTGGATATGAATTCTTCATGGGAGCTTATCATCTTTAAAGCAGGTGAATGTAGTATTTATAGCTCATTTTCTCTATCAATAACTAATTTTATTTGCCCTTTCGTGCGTTGTTAAAACAGCTTAAACTCAGCAATGAACACGGAATTTTATAATGAAGATCGGTCTATGTTATGTCTTTGTAATAATAAGTGCTATCTTCATGTAATATTAATTTAAAACTTTCTAAAGTAGCTCACAAAAATGAAGACATTTAGTAAAACTATTGTTTCGGATGGTACAAAAGGTGCGTTCTTCCTCAACTGCAAAAAAAGTTCAATCATCCACTCATCACTATAGATTAAGTTCTGTCAATGAGCCATGTAATCGGGAAAATATTTTCTAGTCAGGAGGGCAGCAAGAGGCGTTAGAGGCAGAATTTGTCTAAAACAGTTTTAATTTGTATCATTGTGTAAAAGAAAGTAACTAAATAAATAAAATAGAAATTTATTGGGTAGAGGACTATCCCTAACAAGGTTACATCCTTGTTAGGGATAGTCTTCGTTGCCATCGTAGAGACTTTCCTTGATTCTAAGAATGAGTCTAAACTTTTTAGCCTAAAGGCCGCACTCTCTCCTCCACTATCTTGCAAACTAAACTATTCAATTTCATTATGTATGTGTTATCTATAGTGTTTCTTAATCGTTTTGTATGATTTATTTACAATATGTAATCAAAATACACTGTTTAGAGGGCCGAATATCGACCATTTCCGTCTCAATACAGCGGGTCGGATAGGGGGACACCGTTTTGAGTATCCTGTTCTAGAACATTAACACAAAATACATGTGCCAATTTTTGGGTAGTTTACACTGCCTGTATTAAGAAATGCGCAATTTTAATCTAGAAAAAAAGTGTTGCCTTCAGATCTGACTTATATAGTAAACGTTTCTCCAAACGTTTTCCATTTTCTGAAAAATCGTTCATTAACTCCTTTGAAAACAAACATATGCGAGCTAAGACGAATGCAAAGTTGGCGAATTTGAGTCGCTAAACAGCATATTCTATTTTTATTTTATTCCTGTGTTATTTTTTCTTCCAAACACACGTACGGAGTTGTATGATGACTACGCTCAATTTATTCCAATCCCTAGGTGGTCCATAACGAACCTTTTTACGCCCTCCTCTGGGTAGATTCATCTTAACGATGTTTTCGGAAGCTGGTCAAGGACAAATTCCGTGCTCGAATAGTTTTCTACAGATGTCAGAGTATTGAGTGTCCCAGTAAACTATCTTTATCCTTCATTGAGAGATGGTGATGTTCCGTTTGTTTTGCAATGGTACCGTACGAGCTGCAGGAAAGCGAAGACGCGAATTCGGTACAAATTCTTCTTAAAACGCAGTAATTTGATTCAACTATACCTTAGTGTTCTTTACACTCAATGCAGTATTTGTTGACTAAATTTCTGGACTCATTTCAATGAAAATCATATTTCTTTGTTGTAACAGTATTTTTCATTAAATTTATTTAGGTTAGGGTTGCTAGACACATTTTGGGTGTCATCATAAAAGCCGGGGATGAAGCAGCAAATGGCTAAAATGTGCTTTAGAACAATGCACAGAGCCGGCCCAAGGGGGGTGCGAATGTAGGCGATCGCCTAAGGCCCCGCGCTTATAGAGGCCCCGCTCCTGGGCTATTTTATGGCTATCTCATAAGACATGAGAGAGAAGAGGCCCCGCTCTTGTGCTTCACCTGGGGCCCCGCACGCCCCTCTGGCCGTCTCTGCAATGCATGGTGACATTTTTTAGATGGGCGATGAATGCGCCAAGCATTGTAAATTCGATATTTTAAAGCTGTGAAAAAGTCCGATTGGCTGGCATTCCAGCAACCTGCAATATTTTCGCCTCGGAGCGAAAAAGTTGGAGTTGACCGTTCCCTTGGTAACCGAGAGAAATTTCCAGGAAAGAGGTTCCCGCAACTGGTTGCAGCAACAAAATCGCCCGAAATTTTCTTCGTGTAAAAAGGCCTTTAGAGCATCAGCGTGCAAGGAATATGATGACTCTGTACTTTATTTCTGGTATATGGCTGACGTGTGAAGGTCTCGGATTAGAGCCTATCACACGGCCGTCGATTTAACTGTCTTGGGCATGTTTCTCCAGATGCCACGTGAATACGCATTAGAAATCCTTCAAAAGTCTTCTGCCCAATGCACCGCTCTAGACGGATTCACCACGTGTAGGCTTGCCATAACACACAAGCTCAAAAGTTTTATTCTATTTACCACCCACTGGGCAGCCCAGCGGAAGGGTAATATCCCCATAAATGTAATGAGAACATTTGACAATATATTTACGGTGATTAGATAGGATTCGAACCAGTGTCCTCCAATCTTGACTCGTTGCCAACCGCGCAATCCCGATCCCGTGTGCCTTTATTTAGACAGTTTTTCTAAAATAGGAGTAGCGAGTAAAATAATAAAAATATAGAAATAACGCTATTTCACAACGCTGGCACAAAGTCATTGTAACTAAATTGTGTGTTTTTGTGTTATGGCAAGCCTATACTAGGGCTATTTGGCGTAGGAGAAAGTTTGTTTACTTTTGCAACAATTAAAATAAAACCCGCCTTAAAGTCCGACGGAAAAGTTGTTCCATCACAAAGCTGATCGGATTTTTTCCCTTAGTGTGCTAACCCTATTAGATGGATGACGTTGTATATTAAGGTTTTCCAAGTTGTGTTGTATTATATTGTGTATTGAGGGAAAACTACTCGAAGGCTATCTGCCTAGGGAGGGGTGGCTTGGGCGGAAGAAATTTTTAAGGGGCTCTAACGAGTATTCACATTACATCTGGAGAAAACTGACCAAAAAGTCCAGGACAGATCGACAGCTGCGCGATAGGCCCGAACCCGGTACTTTCACATTTCAGCCGCTCACCCTGTTCAGTGACTAATTCACTGATCCATGGTGGGGTGGTAACTAAATGAACACTACCGATCTTCATACCGGCCTGAGTCCTCAATAACGTTTATCAGACTACCAGGATCAGGTGACTTTCCAATCGATTACTGGTTAGACTTGAATCATTCAATGTCCAACCTGTAATCGAGTCGACAATCTCCCGACTCTACTAGTCTGAGAGACGTCATTGAGTGTCTACGCCGGTATGAAGATTGGTCATGCTAAATTAATTATAGTGATTTTGTGAAAGTTAAGGGTCAAAATTAGAAACAAAGGAATGCTTAAAATAATGTAACAAACAAATAATAAAAACTGAAAAAGAAGAAATTGAACTCTAGCTTTTGCATTAAAAGAGCGACCATTTTATAGAATTGTTTCCGCTCATTACCTTCAATAAATTACAGTTGGTTGTTGCATGCTTCATAAAATGAGAATCAGATTCAGTTTGATCAAACAAAAGAACACCACCGAAAACTTTTATTTAACGAAACGAAAACATCTAAAAAAGCATCCAATCATTGATCTACTTATAGTGCCTGATCTTCTCATATTTAGACTTACCCTGGCCAAGCCTGTGTGTGGAAATGTTTCGTACAGCATCTGTTCTCCAACGCCACTTCGTCCAGCCTTTTGACCTTTCAACACTCTCGCCGCTGCTATCGTGGGCAGGCTCATGCCGTCCCCTACGATGATTATCACATTTTTTGCCACGTTCCAGTTGTCTTTCCTCTGAAGAGTTTGCCGGAGTATGTCCTGGGCTTGTCGATTGTACTTGTCTTTGTCACCTAGAAATAATTGAACGACGACAGAGAACTTAATATTAACATGTCATTTTGTCACAGGCGTACATTCTGAAAGTAGATCCTAAGGCATGCACCTAAATTAGAGCCTAAGGCAAAACTGCGCCCATTTTCTTTGTAAAAACAACACCGATTACCTTGTTCGCATGGTAATTCTTGGATTTTTTTTTAGAATGACCATTTCTATTGGTATCTGCTGTGAGGGCTCATTATGCAAATGAAAAAAAAACTCTAGGTTTTGGGTTTAGGCAAAGCTACGCTCAGCCCATTTGCCTGAGGACGTGGTCAAAAGACTTTTTAAGGGGTTCTAAAACGCATTCACGTTACACCTGGAGAAAACCGACCGAAACTCTAGACCGTTTGATCGTCAGGCTAGATACCTGGACCTTCTCAATACAGCCATGTGCCAAGGCCGTACCCAGGAGGATGGACGAAGTGGTCCGGTCCCCACCCCCGAAATTTAAAATTTTGTTAACAAAATAATAATGATGATGTCTTTTTGTGTAAAATTCGGCCTTTTTCCCCATTTGGTCCCCCACCGAAATTTTTGTACCCTCCCCGAAATTTTTTTCTGGGTACGGCCCTGCCATGTCCCAATGTTTAGTGCATTATCTACTCAGAAACTGATCGACTCTTTCTAAGTTCGGAAGGCAATGATACAAAATAAGTATTTCAGTGTCTTATTAACTTTGATCTGTGCCTACTTTTAATTGCCGCCTATGGCACATGCTCTACCCTAGATACGCCACTGCATTTTGCTCTCTCCGGCCTTAAATACTTTCACTTTTCTGTTTGTGTGTGTTTCTTGCTTGTGTAAAAACATCCAAGGTTTTAAGAGGTATAAGTCCTTAGCTTTACATTTTCCAATTATTTTTTGTATTTAATAGAGTTTCAAGTTGGGCTTTTAATGTACTTAGTCGTCTATGTTATGACTATGTACATAGAAATCAAAATTTATTAGGTAATCACTCATTTTTGTGAGCGCACAAGGCAACAACAACAAACCCTATATGCTCACATTATTTATTTAAGTTCTAAGGGTTTTACAAGCTAAGGAAGGTTACGGATTTTGAATTGTGTTCTGTTTCGTGATTATGGTCAATTATGTACACGCAGGATCTAGGCCGAGGGGGCCATCCTACGTGGGGGTCTTTCTGAGGGGTCCTAACCCGTATTTACGCTAAGTTTCGGAGAAAACCACGGAGAGCTTCGAACAGTTAGGTCGGCGGACTCGACCAGGGTTCGAACCAAGCACCTTCCGTCTCCCAGTTCAGAGCGCTATGCGCTCGTATACTGGTGGGAATTTCTATTCGCGCGCTATTTATTCTCAAAAGATCCACGGATTCTGCATTTAAAAAATAGCTCCTTTAACGCTAATGTCTTAGGCAAGTTAATAATTATTAATAAAAATTCATAAGGGCTATTTCTTATGGAACTACCCATAGCAATGCACTAAATATCTAATTTTACTGCATATTTATTCAGCTATCGTGGGCTGATTACCAGCTGTAAAAGTAGCTACAAAAATATAGTTTATATGCACAGCTCTATTCGGTAATAGTCTTGTTAAAAATCACTCTTTTTATGAGAAAGAGAAAAATAATTTTTGTCAGATGACCTAAAACGACTGCGTTTAAAACCCATTGTTCCAAATTGGCACAGTTAGTAGTGAATTGCTCAAAATTATGGCTACTCATTATGTAATTATGTGACTGAATTCATTTATTATGAATACTTTCACTAGAATGATAGAGTGGAGCAAAGAAAAAAAAAAGTTAAAAAACTATGAACTTATCTGAAAAGTTCATGAAAAATACTACAGCATGTTGTACGCCTTTTATAACCAGTTTTAGACATGTCCCAAATTATATTGTCTGAAAACACTTTATTTTGGTTATTGCATTTGAGCAGAATAAAATATAATGCATTTTGTATACACAGACGTTTTTCGTAGACTCAGCTCTTCCCTAAATTTGAACGTTGGATTTTGTTAGGAAATAAACATATACTCTTAGGTGCATCTGTATAAAAAGTTTAATTAAGAAACCATTTGCCTGAGACTACCCAGTTAAAAGATTTTTTACAGAAAAAAAGCGTATTTTTAAAACTTACCTAAAATACAGGCTACTGTAATGGAAAGAAAATAAATGAGAATCCAATTTACAGATGAAATCATGGCGAATGAATATGCTTGTATAACAGGCAAGGAGTAAAATTAGGTAGCTGCTAACATCAGATTTTCGGAACCTAAAATAATGACATTTTGAATAAGAATAATTTATTTATTTTTTTTATTCATCTTTTAAGAGCAGAAGATTCTGTTTTAATGAATTTTCTGTGTTTTTAATAAGTATATTCAAAAATATAAATAGAGGTGAATAAATAAATAAAAGAAAATTGTGAAATTTTATGAGCAAGTAGACAGAAATCTTTATTGAATTTTTAAAAAGTATATGTATTGATGCAAGTACAGAATGATTAAAAAGGACATATCCGAGAGGTTCAGGAGGGAAAAAATGTACTCGCACTAAAATTATAATACTTGCGATATTCTCAAAATTCTTACGAATGAAAATAATAAAAGTCTTAGGAGTGGTAGCCCTCAGCTAAAGACGTAGCTCCAAATACTTTTTCCCGTAACACAAAGCAGTGCATCTACAAGTTCGTCGTGGTATTAAATTTAATTCCTGTTTTGTCCAATCGATGGTTTTAATTCGTCAAATGTTCCCTGTTTTTTACACATTTATCAAATGTATTGAACATATGGTATTCAAAGGTTTTACATATGTATACACCTACAAATATATATTGCACACATATAATTTGTTAAATTTAACATAATTTTGCTGATTTAACAAAAAACGGATTAGCGCTACTTTAACACCATCATTTTGTTTCATGTATAACCTATTTTGTCGATTCCTCAAAATATCAACGAACATTTGTTTACGGCATAAAATTATTCGCTTAAAATAATACCTACAAGATTTCGCTGAATTCACCAAAACATTTTATTTTTCACGGCAGCATAAATTTAAAAAATCATTTAAAACTTGCCATAAGAAAAAACATATCGGTGTAAGGTTTGGTAAACAAGAGGATATTTAACTAAACCCATATGGCGAAAAAAAACCCAAATTATATGTTTATTAGATTCTCATCCATAGTGGTATTTGAATTGCAGTGATAGTCCTAAGGATAGTACATTGTATGGAAATAAATGTTTTCTCCCTGAACTTTTCTCCCTCTTGTGTTGAGATGTACACATTTTATTGAGGCTTTATGAATCATCATTTTCTTTTCTAAATTGATTTCAGCTTTAAAGCATGCAACACTTTTAGAATCAATACAGCTTTAGTTTCGCATTTTTTAGATTCACATTTCGCACCAGTTCTTGATTAAGAATCTGAAAATTTTAAACCTTTAAGCCTTGGGACCCACATCATCTTTGATGTGCACAGAGTTTTTTACAAATACTTCACTTTAAAATAATGGGGAGATACTTAAATAAATTTTTGATCGCATTTTTGTAAATTGTGGGCATATGATATAAGTTATTCTTGTGCAGTCGTTCATGACTGCATAAACTGTGGTGCGTGAGATGTTCATCAATATATATTATTAAATATCTATATCCAGACATAGCCTAGTCATTAAACTCCGTTCCCGCAAGAAAGTGACGCAGCACCCGGCTTGGCCAGTGCTTGGGAGGGTAAACTCCTCTCGCGGCTGAGCTGCTGTGGGAGCGTGTACACTAATGGGAGCTGGTGCACGTAAAATCCGTCGTGGCTCCAATGTCCTCCCACGCTACCTCTGGGGGTGCCGATTTCAAATGGTTGGTTCAAAATTAGGGACTCCAAGCTAAGTCGGATTTCCTCCCACTGGAGCTCATTAAAATGGAAGCCGCTTCTTCCGCCCATCGCCTTCCTATCTGGGGGATCTGGCACCGCTCCGCGGTGGCCAGAGGGCACTAGCAACAAGAACATTAAATATATTTTCGTGATTCACACTTACGGAAACTGCTTTAAACCATATAAAATACTTTTATGTATTAACAAAACGCGGGAACATATTCGTCTCGCTGAAAGAAGGGAAAATAAATAATCGTATTAAACAGAGTAGAGCGAGTACTAAAAACTAAACACATTCCTTATGAGAGATACAAATAGCATCCCTTCGTCAGCACCAAAACATTGGATTTCATTTTTTTTTTAATTATTGTTTCTATTTTTACACAATTTTTTTTTCTGAAACCATGAATACTTTGGTGGTAGCTGTGGAGACAATACTACGTTCACCGAGTTTTAACTTTATTTGTATCTCATATTGTTTTTTATCAAGATTACAAGATTATGCAGTCTCTGTTTAAGTAAAATGGGTGCCACTTATGTGGTCATTCTAAGATGTTTGAATTTTACTGGCCTTCATTAAAGCATCGAACGAAACGGAAAAAAAAGTCAAATTTTTCTCAGACTAATGGACATTCGTAAGAAAATTTATTTGTGCATAAAAGTACTTTCACTGGTCCAGAAAAATAAATTCCTCCACGTTTGCCAAGTGCCATATCAGGGACATATGCACATTATAGGGCCACCCTTGTGCCCTGTATAAGGAATCGTGATGCTTCCAGTTTCACTACGCAATTATTTTAAAATATATTTGTTTCGCAGTAAAATTGAATAATCTGACAAAAAATTATTTGTTTCTTCATTTAAAACACCAATTTTCCTTAAAGATAAAAGTTAAACACATAATTAATATCAAAATATTTTTAAATAAAACATTAATGTGTTTGATGTAATTTAATATAAATTTAACTTTATTATTACTGATTATTCAATTATTAGTTAATAAAAATTAAATGAACTTGAAATGGCTATAGTGAAATTGTATGACACCGTGGTAGACCAAGAGCAATTCATCTTTCAGGAATAACATTAGCTATTGAGCAACTCTTAAAATGTATGCCATGAACGACTACAAATTAAGATTAATAGAAACAGCATTTTAAACTAATTATGATAATCGCGATTTTCCTGAAAAATGTCTGTAAAATATGAATAAAACACAGAAGACGTACCACATAAAAATAAAAAGAGGTTACAGAAAGGAAAAAAAAAACAAACAACAACAACAGGCAAATGACACTATATTGCTCAACTTGGCTGAATGGAAAATTAGTTTTGTTAGATTAGTTAACTCACACCAGCTCATAACCATGTCAGAAATAAGCATTTTATACAATGTGATTACATACTAAACGTATTTTTCTTGAAGATAAATGCAAATTATATAGCAATGTGATTTCCAAATGTTGCATTAATGCACTTTGAAAATGTGTTACAATGCTACTCAAATTTACATTTGAAATATATTTAAAATTATTCAAATTGAGCATAATAGAGGAAGAATACTTTTGTTCAGTGGGATGGTTAAAGGACTTTAGTCTCAGAGCTAACATACAGAAATTTATTTATTGAGAATCGATCGACAGAGAGATTACAAAAAACACAAGTTGAAATCAACAGAACCAATTTACAGAAATTTTTCTGCCTTTAAGATATTAAAATAAATTGTTATGAGGAACGCTTTCAATCAAAAATCAAATCTCGATTTCTTTCTTCTTTTATAGACACGTCTATCAGTTCAGTAATATTAGGGGTACAGGAACTAAATGTTCTTTTTTACATGAAATTGGAACAAATAAATTTTCAAAAAGTATTGAATTACGAACAAGTTGTGCCTAAGTGTAGGACTAATATTTTATAATTTTAAAGCTATAATTTTATACATTATATGTATATAGTAAAAAGGCTTAATTTACGAATCAATGTAGCATGCACTCAGCAGATACAAAATTCTAATCATCAATGGAATAATAAATGTTTTTATTCAGGGAAACATTCACACTTAAACAACGTATCCAAAAAAAAAGCAAAATTATATTAAACCAAAAAAAATAAAAATAAAAAATAAAAAATAAAAAAAATAAAGAAAAACGATTATGTGTAAAGATTGGAATGAATAAAGGTAGTAAGCATCGATTAAGCTCATCAGACCCCACAAACCGAATACTTACTACCAAAAGATAAACAAAATAATAGGATTTCATTGTAGTTACTTAGCACAAAGAAAGCTAAATGTGCAACTACGAGAGTTTCCTGTTAGAAAGCAAGCATTAATACAAAAATGGAGACGACATGGCCAAATGCATTAAGCATCTCTACCCCATTTTTACACGTCTACCCTCCTTGGAGGATTACGTTCGAAATGTTCGGAAATCGATTTTTAGCTATTTGTTTGTGATGTATTGTAAGAATTTATGGATATCCCTTTTCTTCTTTCAGATCACCCAGGATATGTGAAAAGGACGCTTAGATTCCCCCCATCCCCCCCATAAGTAACGAATTTTGGAAAATGCTCTCCAATCTAGCACCTACGCTAAAAAACTTACATTTACACCAAATTTCGCATTATTAGCTTGAGAAGCTTTGGCTAGGCAAACTTTCGATTTACGAAGAAAGGACTTTACTTTACAGTATACTTAATAATATTTTTTGTCGTATATACCCCATGAAACTTATACACCCCTTAATTCTTCTCAAAGACTACCAACCACCTGTCTGAAAGACTGCCATTTTATGGTTTAAACGCTGGTCCTTTTAACGAGTCTCCAAGGTAAGTGGCAGAAAAAAATTATAAAAATATATCCTCTTGAAAGAAGAAAAAAGAAAAGAAAAGAGATGTCTGCTTTTGCTAGCTTTGTTAAGAAAAGTGACTTCTTTGTGTTTATTGTAGTTCGTTTAGAAATATAATAAAAAAAATGTATAAATTGGCCTTCGTGCATTTTCAAAATTGTGATAACAGACGCAATGTTATTGGACAAAATACTTTCCTCTTAAAAAAATGTCAGGAGAAAAAAGAAATCTAAAAATACTTCCAATTCAGTCATGTGTTAATAAGTACCTTTAGCTGTCATTGCATTATTCTGAATACAATACAGTCATGATCTCGGGGGAAAAATCTCAATAAAGAAAAGTGTGTAAAATAATAAATTCTACTGCTTATGGAAATGCTTTGAAATTACTTCTCCAGTACTTTATAAAATTATCTTAGAATTAAATTAAAAGAAATTCTGAAATTGTTAAATGTCTACCCAGACTGCACACATAGGTCTTTGGACGTTAGCAGAGATAACGGACGTTCATTCTTTATTTATTAGAGATGTGAGCAGTGAGCAATGTAAATTGAAAAAAATGTTCAAAATAAGTTCGGAAAGAAATTCCTCTTGTTAATTTTCCAAAGGTTACACTTTTTGAATTTGTATACGACCCTCGTACAAAAAAATTCTCAATTAGTAAAATGTGCCCCATATACTAATGAGGTGGTGCGCAACATTTCAGCCTTTCACCATAAAACGTGTCACAGATATCTTTAAACAAAGATGATCAGGGCTTACGTGAATTTGAATGTAAACGTTTTTTGCTAGAGTGGAAAAAAAAATTATTTCTTAATTTCTGTACGATCCCCGAAATGCGATTATCCGAGGGGAAATTTAAGCGCCACTGAGAAGTGGTTTCAGTTAGAATATTTTACTCTCCACATCTATCTCTGATACTTTTTGAAATATAATTCTCAAATTTTGTACATCACCTCATTAGTGTATGGTGGCGCACTTTACTAACTGGGAGGTCTTTTTGTACAGAAGTCGTATACAAATTTGAAAAGTGTAACCTTTTGAAAATTAAAGTGAGGAATTTTTTCTTAACACTTATTTTCGACCTTATTTTGAACATTTTTCAATTTGCACTGTCCACTTATCTCTAATAGATAAAGAAATAAAACGTTACCACCTTCTTGTGACACTCTGTACATTATGATTCTAAATTAAAAAAATCTGATGTGTCCAACACATGACTTCCTTGCACGTCCATTAGATCAAAAATGTTTTCGACGCACTTCCTCTAAATTTATTTGTTTGAAAGAGATAAAATATCAATAATAGTAAGGTTTAGCAATTTCTAGCCAAATATTTCGATATCGCCAAGCTGAGTTCAATTTGAAAGATTTCCTTCTGACACTTTATTTGGCGATATTTCACCAAAAGCCGACAAACTTGAGATAGTCAGCGAGATTTTGGGGATAGCCAAAGTAGTCAGTGAGCACAGACCTTCAATGAATTGAATGCATCTATACACCTCAATGTATTCAAAGTCATTTGGCTCACCATGTAAATAAATTCTCAGTCGATTGCTGTCAAAAAAGATATTGAAAACAGTTAGATATTACAATAGTTCTAAATACAAAGTTAAAAAAATCTACGGGTTAAAGTTTTAGAGTTATACAAAATAGGAAATAATTTTTGGCGCCAAATTTGGCGATATTTCGGCGAAACTCGTCAATGTCGACGACATTTGGCGAGATTTTAAGCATAAACCAAACAATGACAGATTATCGCCAAATTTGGCGATATTTCGCCAAAACTCGCCAAGAACGATGACAAATGGCGATACTTTTTGCATGGACGAAATGACTGACTATCGCCAAATTTGGCGATATTTCGCCAAAACTCGCCAAAGTCGAGGACAGACGACGAGATTTTGGGCATGTACCAAACAATGACTGTCTACAGTTGTGTTATAATGAAGATGTCCATAGACATTAAGGTACTGAAATTCTTTTCGGTGGTCCTGTAAATAAACTCTCCAGTAGATTGGAACCAAAAATCGAGATGCACAACTAGATGTTACAACATTCTTATATATGAAATTTCATAATAGTTTTTGAGATTTGAGAGTTAAATATGCAGACACGTACACCAAAAGTCGCCAAGCTTGGCGACTTTTGGCATAGTTCTTGAGGGAGGCACGTGACCGTGGTCGGACCATTATCTAACTTATGTGGTAGGACGGTATTGTGCTTGAAATGGATGAATGCCCCTAAAATTGCTATTGACCGTAATGTATTGGAAATCTTTTGAGTGTTCCTGTAGCAGAACTATAAATGATAAAGACACTTTTTTTAATAGAGAAATTCATTTTCTAACTGTTTACAGCATATATCACTTCTGAGTCGTTTGAAATAGCCCAATACCTCTAAAAAACGCTTTGATGAATTTCGGCCCCTAGAGCGTAATGTATTTCGAATCTTTTGGGCGGTCCTGTAGATAAACTATTCAGTCGAATGGAACCGAAAGGGGAGGTGCACAACTAGATGTTACAACAATCTTAAATATAAAGTTTCAACATTCAACGCCTAACAGTTTTTGAGATATGCCAGTTTAATGAATTTCGGCCCATTGAGTGTAATGTATTTCGAATGTTTTGGGCAGTCCTGTAGATAAACTATCCAGTCGAATGGAACCAAAAGGGGAGGTGCACAACTAGATGTTACAACTATCCAAAATATGAAGTTTCGACATTCTATGCCTAATAGCTTTTGAGTTAGGCGAGTTTAATGAATTTCGGCCCATAGAGCGTAATGTATTTCGAATCTTTTGGGCGGTCCTGTACATAAACTATCCATTCGATTGCCACCAAAAGGGGAGGTGCACAACTAGATCATAGAACAATCCTAAATATCAAATCTCAACATTCTACGACCAATAGTTTTTGAGATATGCGAGTTACATACATACGTACGTACGTACGTACATACGTACGTACGTACGTACAGACGGCATGGAAAAACTGGCCACAGTAGACTCGCCACTGGTCAAAATGAGTTGCAGACGCGTTAATATGATCGTGCATGCTAGCCTACGATGAGATGCATCGAAAAAATTTTTAAAATTCAATTTAGAGGTGGTCAAAATCGGTTTTTATGTCGAAATTTGGCCCCCAAAATTTTTCGGGATCACATTACTTCCTTATACTACGTACAAGGAAGTAAAAACATGAGAACACACTTTACAGATTTCTGGAATATTTAGAAATATTATATTACTTAAATTTTTTTTTCTATTATATTTTCCCCTTTTTTTATGTGTTGCGAATTTCAGATCATTTGAGTAATACTCGGGACATCTGATAAATCTTTACGGTCTTTAATTTTCCCAAGTGATGCTTATAGCTATAAATACTTTCAACTTAAAAGTGTTTTAAATGAAGTGAATACTTATAGGTTAGATATTTTTTATATTTATTATACTTAATATATTTATTTTTAAATCTGTTATATTGTCCTACAGACTTAAAGTTGTTTTCTTGGAGAAAACGTAATGATATGTGAGGCGCAGAAAAACTCCTTCCTCTTGAAACATAAATTGACAGAGATCTGTAATTTCATTGAAATTGTAATAAATTTTCATCTTCTGTCGCTCGGTGATGATTTTTTATCATGTTAAAACATTTTAATTTATAAAATTATGAAATTTCTTTTACACAGTTAAGAAATGAAGTCAATCGATTTGCATTCAGGAAGGCGTGTGAAAAATATTAATATTGAAGGTCAAATGAAATGTTTCGGTTCCACAAGATGTTTTATTGTTTTCTACGGGGGAAAAGGTATATGCAAATTATACAACACCAAACTGATTTTGTAAGGCAAAGTAGGGAGAAAAGGATAAGAATTTTGTATTGCTCTTTCAGCCACTTCGCACAAATATGCACTATGAGTGGGACCTTTGTTTCTTCTACATGTTCTGATTTTGTGAATTTTTTTTTTTCAATTATGCAATGTCTCCATTTAAGAAACATGTTTTTTTTAATTTTTTAATCCTTTGTTTATTTATCATGCAAAAAATTTTTCTTAATTGTAAAATGTAAAATTTATTATAGATTACTAAAAGTGCTATTTGAAATTCAAATTTTCGCATAAAAATATTATTGTTATGATCTTTCATAAAATTTTTTTTGAGATTATCTCTTTAGTATTTTACAAAATCGTATTTCTTCCTCAAACTTCAGTATTCATACTCAAACCTCACTCAACCTTTTACTCGAACCTCAGTATTCATAATAATGTCTCAAAAATAATGGAGAAATGGCACGAATGGGGGGGCATTTTGCATTCTGGAATTTTCTTTTTTAAATCTATTGCAATTATTTTGGTGGGAATTGTTTGAAAATTAACATCAGTATCCCACTTTTCATTGCAGCTACATTCGAATGATGAGATCTAAAAAGCATAAAATATGTTTTCTGTTGCTGCCTAGTATTTTCTTAATGATCGTAGACAGCTTCTTTTTTATGCATATTCACACGCATTATAAAATTCTACACTAAGAAAGTATCCTTATTTTTAAGCCCCGTCTCTTATAAGTATAGAGCTGAAAAATTCTTGGGAGAAATGTTTAGGGGAGCGCGGTAGATTAAAAGAAATCAGTTCATATGGTATGCATTTCGCATGGCTCATCATTTCATGATTATGATATGCAGAAGAGTTCGTATAATTTTGTTTGAATATTGAAGTACCAGTATTCTCTTTAACTGAAACTACCTTGGGATATGTTAACGTAACGTAGGATATTATATACCGTTTCTGTATTTGTAAGGTGCCTTCTGAAAAATGAATTAATATTTAATTTAGTATGCACAAAATGCTTACTACGAGGTATATTGTGCTTTAATCTAAATGTCCTTATAAATCTAGTAATACTGCCTTTTACTAATACTAATACTAATCTTCGTTTCTACCAATGAGAAGCTCAATTTAAATATTTAAATCTTCATGGTTCAGTAGAAGATTTTTTTTTTTAAATCTAGTAGGAAATATTGGGTTGGTGCATAATTATCAGACGTTTATTTGACGTGCTATATTTTAATAAAAATTTACAATATTTTTAATTAATTATTTTTTAATCCACGTATATTCTCTTCAAATTATTCATAATTAATTTAATTAATAAATTAAAGAAAAATTTATAAACGCCTGATAATTATGTCCTAACCCAATAGTAAACTGCGAAATCTTGGAAAACTATTTAGAATTATACAAATTGCGAATATGATGTAAATTATGTGGTGCAGTCTATCAATCTCATCCAGTTTTTAATTTTTGACTACCGTAAATCTCAGTAAACCCAATTCACTTAGTTCATCCACTTAGTTTTCTTTTAAGTTTTAGTTGTCGCTTAGTTTTTTTCTTTTTCACTTTACTAGTAATATTGAAACTTTCAACGACGTTGAAAACATTTTTTTTTTAAACTTTTACAATGGTCCGTTAAAGGAACGCAACCCTATGATCAACCAAAATGTGTATCATAATGAAAGTGTTTGATAATTTCACCGTGTATTAGTTCGCTACAGTGTACTAATTTTTGTACTTTCAACATATTTATAGTGTTTCATTTATTTATTTTCAGAAATATATTTTACTGCGTTTTATATTAGTAACAGAGTATTAACAACCTGTAAAATGACAAGCATTAACGACGGCGTTTAAAACAATATTTCTTAGATTTTAGATTCATTTAAAACTACTTTTTCAATATTTTCTTTTCATGGAAACTACCTTGTTTCATTACAATTAATATCAATATTGCTAATTGTGTTGAATAAATTTATCTATTATTTTATTTATTCGTATTAGCATAAATTGAAGAGTAGATTAGATTTTATATAAGGGTTATTTATAATCACGACAGATTAATAGTAAGATGCTTTCAGAAAAATTAAGTTCTTTTTAAATATATTAAAAAGTACTTCATTGTAGAAACGACAAATGGTGTTCTCTAGAGCGGCTGTGCATCTTCCTAGAGTTACGCTAGAGATTCTTATTGTTTAAACTAGCGAAATATCCGTTCTTCGCATGGGAGTGATAATTTTACAAATAATGAAAACTATGCTATATATGTATTTAATTCTGTATTTATCTGCACTTCTGAAGAAAATTTCAAAGCAGTTGGTCAAACACTGATGGAAAATTTTCTTTCAAAGTCGAAAATTATCGATAAAATCACCAAAATCTAGTTGAATGAACGAGCCACGATTTATCATATTCTTTAAAAAATTTTAGATTGAACAACAACAACCAAAAATAAAAAAAAATAAATAATAATAAATAAAATGTGCTTTTGATTTTTAAATTGTCTTTAAATTTATCATGCTATTAATTAAGCAAAAAAAAAAAATGATTCTACTTTATTCAAAAATCTATTTTAAAAAAATAAACATTTTTTTTTTTCTCTGGCAGACTGCCAGTTTGATCCAATTTTTAATAAAAGTTTAGGAATCTAAATATCTTACAGACATTCTTTTTAAAGGACGTACACATAAAAATATCATTAGTAGTTACAGATTTTCAAAAACATATCAATGAAACATCCATTTTTCAAGTATTAATTATCTTTAGCAAATTCTTTCATTTTTTTTTTTTTTATATAGCGATTAACTGACTAAAATGTGGAGACTTTTGATCAGAAGTGAGAAAATTTTGGTCAAACTTTAGCGAAATGATAAACATAAGATAAATCACATCCCTGAATCATGATATTAAGATTAAAGATGTGTATTAAATATACTTATTTATTCACAAGACCAAGTCGGCCGGCTACATAATGACTGAAGAACCATTCTACCACACCACGGGTCCGGGTTTGTCATTTCGTCCGCTACTTCATAGAGGCTACATAGGTCCACCTACTAGATGCTTGCATAATAAAGAGACCAATGCTTCCGACCTTGCCCAGGTAACATATACAGGTAATCTGAACGTCTATTTTTTTACTATAGATTTTTTTTTACTATAGGCCCAGGCCTCATGGGCCTATTCGGTAATCAGGACCTGCTCTGAACGTTAATAGGCGCACAGGGAACAAGTGTATGCTGCCTAGGTAATAGTCGGCCAACGCTTAAAATTGCCAAGCGCTACGCCGTAAGGGGGAAAAAATGAAATAGAAGACTTCAAAACGTGTAAATAATTCAAAGTCGATTTTTTTTTTTTTATGATTACAATAATTTCCCCATATGTTTACATGCTCGGAAAGTATAAAAAAAAAAAAAAAAAAAATCACAATTTTTGTACATAGTCATGTCAAAAATTCAAAATAAAATAGAATAACTTACTTTTAATTTTTGAGGCACTTATAGCTATTCAACTATAAACAAATGTTGTGGTATAAACACTCACAATTATCTCATAAATTTTTTGTCACCTTTCTCGGACGTATACTCCACGCTTATCAGCTACGAACAACATTTTAGGCACACTAATAGTCACGCATGTTAAAAACTCATCGCTCAACTCGCAACAGTTTTTTTCAAAACTGGCGCTGTTCGCACCAAATTCTGTTTTTCTGCTTCGCCTCCAAAACACATGGGCCACAAAATATGACAACTCTATGCTCCGAACACGAAAACCAAGAGCAGACGACAACAAAGTTGTTGCTGTTTTCTTTTTTCATATCGCCGCCCTCTGCCGGTGACTGGTAAAGTTACTCATATTCCTTCCCGCCTTCTTATCTTTTCATAGAGATGACTGACTTCTTGTGTGTTTCATTCATCGGGAGTAAAGGGAGTAGCTAAGATTGTTTTGACTGATGCCGATAGTTCAGATTAGCGTTATCGGTTAATCGAAGAATCCCGATGAAAAACGTTATGGTGGTGCGAACGAGATGCTTCTACTCATTTATAGAACATTTGTGACTCACAAGAGTGCATAAATATCGCTACTGTACTGAGGCTCTGAGATATCTCCAGGATAACTGGATGGAATTTCTGGATGTTTCAAGGAGGGATTAGAGAGAAGTTCCCATTTTCTTTTGTTTTCTTTTTTCAATAAAAAACTTAGTTTTTCTAGGGTGTATAAAAGATTTTTAGGGAGGGCTTGGACCCCGCCCTCTCACCAAGCTCAATAGCGCAACAATTCAATCATGCCATGATCTCGGATCGATTATCTGAAACAATGACGCTTCAATCTTATCCGTCGCAGCCCCCTGTGGATTTTTTTTTTTTTTTTTTTTTTTTTTTAAGAGAAGGAAAAATGGAAATGATTTTGATTAAATACAAACGTTTAGACAACCTTTTATGAACTTAAAAAAACATTAACATGAAATTTCATTAAATGTCGAAATTAGTTTCACCACACATAATAAAAACGCAAACAGATATTAGGTGTAGCGGAGACTACTGTCGTTTGCTTACATTAAATCCAAACAAATAAATTTTTAACAATTTTTTTAAGACGATGCATTTGTACCTAAACAACGGATTCATACAGGCTGGCAGAGCTTGCCAGCAAAGCTGCTTTTAAAGCAAGAATTTTACGGATAAGTGGGTTTTTTTTTCCCAAGAAAGAAAGGAGAGAAGACGAATTCCAAACGGTACCTAAGTTGTATTTTACGTATTCGTATGCGTTACATTTTACAAGAAATTTACGCATCTCTCTTTTTTTTTCCTTGCGAACAATGGTGTGGTCAAGGGGCATGTGGGGGGACGGTATCCCCCTAATTTCTTATTTGAGCTTATGCTTCCCTTCACTTTTTATTTTCAAGGGAGACGCTCAGACCTTGTTTTAAATGCATTACAATTTCCATTTTGTAATTTTGCGTCAGAAAGAAAACTAAAAGGACTTTTATAGACTACCTAAGTCGATTTCGTGACTTTTGAATTCCTTTGCGTAAATGCTAAATATAAGGTGTACTGGAAAATAATGCCATTTTTTTACATAAAATTCAAACAAATAAATTTTCAACAGGTATTGAATTGTATTTTAAGTTCTGCCTAAGCAGAGGATTCATATTTGTTAATTTTTAAAGCGAGAATTTTATAGATTTTTTTTTTAATGTCCACTTTCTCCTTTTTCCACTTTTGTCCTCCTTGGAGGATTACATTCGGAATGTTCTGAAATTTTTTAGATATTGGTGAGTATTATATTTTACAGCCGGAATTTCATGGATATCTCTTTTCTTCTTTGAGATCACGCAGGATATGTGAAAAGAACGTTTTGGCCTCCTATCCCCAGCCCATAAGTACGAATTTCGGAAAATGCTCTCCAATCTAGCACCTACGCTAAAAAACTCACATCCCTGATCCCTGACTCGCTGATTCACAGACTGTCCAACAATTCCGGGCAACCTGCTCCAAGTTAAAACTTTTACCGTCATTACTCCAAGAAGATTAAAAAGTTCAAAAAGATTAAAAAGCGTAGTAACATTTACACCATTTGTACGATCCGCTTGAAAATTTTCATAATTATGTATAAAAAATATAGAAAACAATCTGCGCTACTTTAAAAATCTGAAAATCCACCCGTTCCCTCATTTTTAAGCGATTTTTCGCTATTTTCAGCTTCATTTTATTTCCGAGAGTTAAAAAGTCAATCATTTGCATGACAAAATTAGGCTCTGCAAGTGACAATGGCGTCCTATTTGAAGTCCCGGCTTTGAAGGGAAAGTAGGGATTTCATTTCGTTTTAAACAGTTTTTCCAGATAACATAGTTTATTTATTTATTTATTTTTTCATCACAATAATCATCTTCTTGCATCATTGGTATAAGAGGGGCCGTGTACACAAAACGAAATTTTTCGAATACGAAAAGTTTCCGCGCGTTTCGAGAGATGAGCATGAAATTCGATTTGGGTTATACAGTGCGCACCGGTTATAACGGGCCTGGGATATAACGTACTATTGGTTATAACGTACCTAGAAGTTAGGTCCCGATTGAAGTCCTATATTTATAATGTTGTTTAACTTCGGTTAAAACGTACTTAACAAAAGTACGTATACTTCGGCTATAACGTACAATACCAAAAGACAAAAATAAAATATACCAAAGCCAAAAATAAAATTTTGCTCTTCTTAAGAATTTTATTTCCTTTTTCTCGGAAATTTCAGTACGTTCAGAAACACTCGTTGTCAATTTCAGAATCTGCTAGCGAGATGAATTGTGTATGAATGAAGTGAGCGATCTTTTATCTTTTCCCCCTGCTAGGCAGGGCTAAGAACAAGACCATGTTTTCTCTTTGTCATTCAATGTAAATGCCTATTGAAAAGCCCTACTACTAAAATGATTCTGATGATAGTGAAGAAGAAATAACAGAGGAGCCTATACCAAGCATACCCGACGCATTACATGCTGCAAAAACATTATTACGATTTTTTGAATGTAGAAGTGATGATGCAGAGACTCTACAAGAGTCTATTATGGATATCCAAAACGGTATCTTTAAAGTAGCACCTACTCATTTAAAACAAAAGAAAACTACAGATTATTTATCTCAATAAAAATTGTTAGTAATAAAAATTTTTCTCTGTTTTTTATTTAATTTAAATTTTAAAAAATCAGACCTGTTTAAAACACAGTTTCACATTACAGTGAAATATATGAGCCCACTTGTATATTGAATCTTACTGCTGGTATTGCTTATAAAGTACTCCGGCTATAACGTACTACTTTTTTAGGTCCCATGAGAGTACGTTATAACTGGTGTCTACTGTAATAAAAATTGAAAATGAAGTTATTTATTTTAGGTAGACGAAGAAGATATATAGCAAAACCTCGATACAACGATACTTAAGGGACCCCAAAAATTATCGCTCTAGACGGATATGTCGTTAAGTGGAGGGGAGATAATATTGTATAGAAATACCGCTGGACCATAAAATTTTATCGTTATAGGAGGATTTACTGTTGTATCGAGTGCCGTTATAGCAAGGTTTTACTGAATATTGTGTGTAGACGCAATTTCGTTAAATGTTTTTTCTAGCGCCCGTTGTAATTGCCTCCACAACGGGCTTTGACTTCTAGTATAAATATATCCTTAGAAACAGAATACCCATGTTATCTTGTCAAACGCACTTCTGCTCAAAAAGTGTTGTCCCAAATGATTGAAAAGGGGAAAAAAGATTATCAAGGGGTCCAAAGCAAAAAAAAAAAAAAGGAAGAAATCCTAGTCATTTTGACACTAGGATTATTGACGATGACTGATAGAAAAATTGTTTTTCTAAAAGGACTTCTGCATCTGTGCAAGGAAACGATCACCTCAACTCTTCTGCCTCATATTTTCCAACCGTTCTTGATTTTTTATTCTGAAAACATTGATCTAATGTTATTACGATACAAAATTTCTCTAATGTAATTAGAACATTAATTCCATTATTAAACTAAGTTTCTCTACGTAATGCAGTCAGGAGAATATTAATTCGATTATAATTAATGTTTATCTAATTGCATTAGAGAAATTTCGTATCGCATAACACTGTATGAATGTTTACAGAAAACGAGTATGGGAAAGAATGGTTGATATATATTCAATAGCTCGTTCTAAAACCTTGAATTCGTAATGACAGTTTTTTTTTTTTTACATAGAAAAGAATTTCGTTGATCGCTTTCGAAGAGGGAGCCTCGTAAACCAGCTGCTGATCAAAATTACACTGTTTTTGATATCAAAATTAATTACTCCAAATTAACAAAAACGAATTAATAAAAAATTAAAATTAGAGATTTAGTTAATTTATTTTATGTTTTTAACTATCATTGCCTTTAACTAATCATACCTATTTCCGTTAAATTTCTTTAAAATGAGTGTCCTCACACTTTTTCACTTAGAACTATACCACTGATAGAGATAGGGATATGTGAAAAGAACATTTTGGCTGCCTACCTTCCACATTTTACGAATTTTGTAAAACCCTCTCTGATCGAGTATGTACGTTACCAACCTCACATACATGCTAAATTTTGCATCATCCAGCTTCAGTAGTTTAGGCTAAACGAAATATTGACTTAACGGAAAAAAAAAAAAAAAAAAAAAAAAAGACATTACTTTCTGCACGCTCCCCCCCCCTCCTAATTCATTCATTGTTGTTTATATTTAATTTAACAATTCGGTTTTAGGTGGGCATGTTATCTTGATGTTCAAGTAAGAATGCTATTAATAAACACTTTGTAAAAAGAAAATTTTATGGTAATCTAATACCGTATAAAACTGAATGTATCAGGTTGTAACGAAAGTTTTCCGCCATATCTGCCTGAAAAACTAACTTCTCACTCCTTAGATAACTGTTTTTGAACTTTCGGTACCAAACCTGCACAGTGTCACATGATACAACAATAGTACTTAAAGCTGTACTCATAATTCGTTGATATTATGTAGCTGACTTTTTGCAACACAACTGGAAGTAAATTATGGTTCTAATCCTCTAGAGTGATAGTTCCATTTGAGACACATTATACTTAATGATATCTATATTATTTACAGATTTCACAACACAGTGTTATAAAGTAAACCTCTTTCTTTCAAATGCCAAAAATCGTTTGACAAAATATGAGCAAATACGCCAGCGAGAGCTGTGTGCTGACGAAGTTTGCGGTGGCGGGAAACTTTCGTTACAACCTAATATACGTTTGAATTTAACCATATAAATTATTTAAATTGTTTCTTAATTTTTAATTCTGAAACCTCTCTAGAAATTTCACAGCAGTATAGTTAGAGAATTCTAATGAAAGAAATGTAACCACATGAGTAATTACTCGTAATTTGCATCATCCGCATGGAATTTTTCCGACGTGCGTAATGGCATTCCAGGATGATGTCACAAATTGAGGAAAATAAAGTAGGTTTTCACAAAAGAGTAAAATATAATGTCGTATCACGAGACTTAATTATTAAAAATTGAGCTGTTAATTTCTAAGGGAATAAATTAAATTAGTTCTTTTTTAACACTTTACAACAACGCTAAAAAGTAAAAATAAAAACTCTTGTATGAAAGACGCATAAGAACAATAAAAACTGAACATACTTATCAAGAGGAAGAGCCATTCTTCCTAAGTTAACAGCAAAACATTCGCCAAACAATAGGTAGGTAAGAAAGCAAATATAAAGGTAAATTAAAAAAAAAAAAAAGATTATTCTTTGTCCGGGATGTTGAGAAAATTTCATAGACTTGTATGAAAAAGGATACAGAAAAAATATAAGATATATAAAATAGATAAACCTAAAGGTAAGTTCGTGTTCTGGTTAGACACACAAGAACCCACTCAGACGCAAAATGATCTAAAATTCCGAGTTTTCAGCATCACTACTATCTAAGCTTTTCTCGGCGCTGCAATTTTCTAATACCATTCCAACTTTTAGGTGCGGTCATCACAACACAGCTGGAACACCTGAAACAAATTTATTGAAATGATAAATAACCTTTCGTGTAGCTCTTAATTATTCATTTTAGCGCCTGGGGTGAAATTCTAGAAAACAAAATGCGCGTAATATGCTCTAAACCTAAGGACTCTACAAATCTTAATACATTCAGCTCGTGGCAACAGCATCATTAATATAATCGGCCATAGCAAATCAATCGCATATTAAACAGATAATGGCTCCAGGCTTCAAAACTTTTGATTCTCAAAGCGATGTAATTGTGCTAATGAAGTAAGGAATAACGCAGATCACTTGGGGAATTTTGGAAAAATAGAGTCAGTAAATTGCATACTTTGATTAAAAGGACATTTTCAAATTCAACTAACGTATAATTTAATAGGCGTGCATAGATGAAGAAATAAAAGTAATCACATGCCTTGGCTGTATAGCTTTTTAAACGAACTGCTTATATAAACCTTAAGCACTTTGAAATTTCATACTTGTTTTGAATTTCCATTGAAAACTTAACTAGTTACGTTTTAAAAGTGACTGAAAGTTGTTGCAAGAGTCGGTCATGAGCGCCCTTGCCAAGATTTGAATTTTGCGCCCCCAAAGCTTCTTCTTACTATATTGTAGAAAAATCGGCTTTCTGAGGCTTGCGCCCCTGGCAGCTGCCCACCTGGCCAGCTCCTAGCTACAGCACTGATTGTTGCACTTAATTATTGCTAGTCAATGACAGTATGGCTGCCTTAAGTCATTCCAGTGTCCTAGGGCGAGCCTATTTGGAGCGGAGAGGCCACATAGACGGAACTTGTTAACTCGAACATTCACGATTAACAAATTTTAAATGGGACTCTGTAGCACAACAGCCCATGTAAGAGCAAAGCCTGCATATTATATAGATTCCAACCCATACTTCCTTGACCGTGGATCCTGTAGATATAGAAACGTATGCTGCGATCAGATGGTCAGCCTGACGCGCGTGTCCCAGGATTTAGATTCCGAAGCTAGCAAGCTTGGTCCACATTTAACCCTTTAACGCGCAGTGTTCCCGCTCTAGAAACACCAAACTCTGCCGTTTTGACTGTTGCCAGTCACGAAGAATAGATTTGATTTCTATAAAAATAGTTGCGGGTGACATAGCTCCATGAGAATCTTTTACTTTTTAGCACGTCATTTCCCGTCAAAAAATGGTCACGATTCTTTTTAACAGCACTGACATCTGCTGAAAAATGGAAGAATGCGAGAACAGCTGGTTAGATTGCCCAATGCTGAAAAAAGGGCAGCCGTTGCCATCGCTCGACTTAACTACCAGCTAGATGGCGGACGATCGCACAGCCAGCTGTCGTCAAAAAAGGGTCTCTAGATCTGTGGCACGCGATGGACGTTTCGATCGTCCGCCATCTAGCTGGTAGTTAAGTCGAGCGATGGCAACGGCTGCCCTTTTTTCAGCATTGGGAAAGGGTTGCTCCTCAAAGGGTTTATCGAGCTGTTCCTATTTGAGGACTTGAATTTATTTTAATCCGCTAAAAACTCGTCAATCCCTCAATCCTCAATCGAGCGAGCCCTTGTTTCCCAGGCAGAGAAGGAGATATCAACAAAGGAACTGGGGTTGTTGTTTCATTGTTATTAGTTTGGCTCATCTTGCTCGGCTCGTTAGCGTATACATACTTTATCACAAGAGGGGATGGATAGTAAATTAGATTATAAGAAATGATTATCTGAGAGCTGCAAATCGCTTTCAATTTAGACAAAACCTTATCAAATACCAATCGTACGCAGGAAAATATTAATATGAAAATTTTCATACAATACAAACAATCAAAGATCTGCATAAAAACTTGTGTAACAAATAATAAAAAAATCTGTGACTCCACTCGATTTTCCAAACACAGGATATTTATCAAGAGTTTAAATAAATTTAATTCAACTCTATTGGATCTCGTGTTCAGGTACTGCACTTAAAATGATTTGAGTGTACAGGCCGCAATGTATAAGAATACTTTTTTGTAGCCCTGTAGAAAACTGTAGAGCGTACACTCGCTAAAATTTATGCAGTATGTAAGACAGTGACCTAAAATATGTGTGCCTAATTTGATGTCAATCGAATTCACAATTTAGATATAGTTCACTTTAAGTGATTTGCGTCCTTAGGCCGTAATATAAAATAATAATTTTTTGCAATCCCCTGTACAAACTATCTATTCTACACACACCAAAATCTACGCAGATCACGTGACCGTGACCTATTATATACATACCCAATTTGAGCTAAATCGAATGCACCATACAGACATTAGCGCACTTTCAAGAATTTCCGTCCATGGACCATAACGTAAAAGAACACTCATTTATTGCCCTGACAAAAAAACTATAAGTCCTATACGCAACAAAATCTATACATGAGTTTGTGGTGGTCACCTATAATATGCATAACGAATATGAACTTAATCTTATTTGAAATATTTCCGTCCATAGGCCGTAATATATAAGAATTATTTTTTGCAGTCCTGTGAGCAAACTATCAACTCTACATACACCAAAATCTATGCAGATCACATGACCGTAACCTATTATATACATACCCAATGTGTGCTCAATCGAATACACTGTACGCTAGCGCACCTTCAAAAATTTCCGTCCATAGGTCATAACGAAAAAGAAATTTTTTCGTAGCCTTATAAAAAACTATAAGTCCTATATATAGTAACATCAATACCGATTTATAATATATGCACCAAATTTGAGCTCAGTCGAATGCACCGTTTGGGAGCTATCGTGTTCAGTCACACACACACACAAATTCATCTCTTAAAAAGGACATAAATGAATTCAGAAGACCTACAAACGAGTAAACACACCAAAATCTCAAAATCGAATTTTCACATGATTGCAAAACTTTCCTTATATGTTCGGAAAGTAATAAGCTCCAAAAATACACATGGTTTCCATTCTTGGACTTAAGAATTTTTACTTACGGAAGTTTTTTACAGAGCTACATGGTAGTCTTTTAAACTCATGAGAGAGAAAAGCAAAGCTTTGTCCACACGACTTGCAATTACTGCAATGAACAAGAATTTCATAATGTATATTCGTTTTTCTTGTTCAAATTTGTTTTTCCAACATACTGATCGTAGAAGAGTTGTATAGTATCATTCAGTCATGAACAATATCTGTAAATTTTTTACTCATATGATTATGATTTTTAATTGATGAACATCCGTAGACTAGTATGATTATAGATAATAACGACCAGGAATTGTTTGACTGGCTAATCAATATGTCTGTATAGTTGTCTTTTAAGCATGTCACTTTTTTCGTTCCAACGCGGGAAAAATATTTGACTCAGACTATATAATTAGTCAAATAGAAAAGACAGACGTAAGATGACCTAATATGTTTGTCACGTTTAAATACTAGAGAAATCTTACACCTAAATTTTTCCTTCTACTAACCATTATTACCGTGCTCAGATTGTGAAATGGCTAAGGCATTCATACTTAACTCGCCTACGTAATTTTATCTGCTAGACAAATCTTTTCAAAACTGTTTTTACTATTATTCAAGTGCAATGATAACTCTTAAGTACGGAAATTACAGGATATTATATTTCTTGGGTAATGTCATACCTATTTCGAACTATACAGCGTTTTTTAGCTTTCATTAAACAACTGCAATTATCCAATGTTTTTTCTCTTGCCAGGTGTTGCAAGAAAGTAATCCCCCCCCCCTTTCCGTCGCCAACTTCTTAACAAAAAGTACTGTGAAACTAGGATAAATATAATTGCTGTTCAAATAATGACATTTATATATACACATTAATGGTATCATGGCCGTACACAGAAAAAAATTTCGGGAGGGTCCAAAAATTTCAGAGGGTGTCCAAATGGTAAAAAAAGCAAAATCTTTTACAAAAGACTTCATCATTATTATTTTATTAACAAAATTCTAAATTTCGAGGGGAGGGACGATGGGGGGTCCGAACTCCCTGGTACACCCCTTGGATACGGCCTTGAATAGTATTATAATCCTGGAATTCACTTCACTGACAATTTTTTCAACTTTAATAATGAAAGTAGTATTTAGAGCTTATTTTCTCTAAATTAAAATTGTTTCATCCGAATTTACTTTTCACTTTGTCACTAAGTTACCTGTCTTGTCCCGTATGCACTCACTCACGGATAAGGAAAAATGTACAGATGCGAAACTGCAAATTACGAACCCTCTATGGATCTGAAAGTTACTGCAACCGTGGGCGTTGCAAGCTATGGGCACCAGGGGACACGTCTCCCCCAATGTTTCAACTAGGGGGGACAGAGGGGGACCGAAGAATTCTGTATAATTTTCATTTAAAATGCTCTAACAGTTGAAAAAAACCCAGATCCCAGACAGCACAGCAAACTTGCAGCAAGCTTGATTTATCAAGTCAATAAACTTGAATTAAGCTTGAAAATTTCAAGCGTGTAAGCTTAATGCAAGCTTGAATCAAGTGTTCTAGTTTACACTTGCCCAGCTTGCATTAAGCTTGACATAGCAAGCTTAATTTCAAGCTTAAAAAATTTTGCTAAATGCACGGGGCGCCCGTCGACGAACTCTACTCTAGAAATTTGAACGAACGGGGAGCGTAAATGATGACCATGTTGGAAATGTCGGCCGGCCACGCCTTTCAGTTACAGAGTCGAATGCTGAAGCCGTACAGCAGGTTATCCAACAGCGGCCTCGGACTTCCGTACGCCGTGTTGCATCTTGTACTGGACTCACCTTGGAATTAGCACTCACTGTCTCATGCGCCACAGACTTCACATCCCAGACAGCACAGCAAACTTGCAGCAAGCTTGATTTATCAAGTCAATAAACTTGAATTAAGCTTGAAAATTTCAAGCGTGTAAGCTTAATGCAAGCTTGAATCAAGTGTTCTAGTTTACACTTGCCCAGCTTGCATTAAGCTTGACATAGCAAGCTTAATTTCAAGCTTAAAAAATTTTCCTAAAAAAAAATTTTCTAAATGCACGGGGCGCCCGTCGGCGAACTCGCCCCACATACTTTATTTTTCCACGCATTTTCCCCTCTATGCTGAAATTTTAAGTTATTTTAATCTGTTTCCATCAAACGTCCGCGGCTGGGTTCGATCTCGGGAACTATGGGCTGGGAGGCCAGCGTGCTAACCGTTCCGCCAATAAGCCTCGCGCTGCTATGACTAAAGTTTGAAGTGACTGTCACGCCGTTTTCTGGCCAGATCGATCAGTATGGGCGATGCCGATAAGTTTCTTTTATTTTTCCATGGGATGAATCAAAATTTAAATAATGTTATGTGTGATTTATAGACTCTACTAATAGGGAAATAAGCATAATATAAACTTAAAAGCAGGACACGTTTTAAAACTTTCAATATCGCAACACTCATGTTGGGCAATACTGCTGGCCAAAATCGAGACAAACGACTGATTTTGAAATCAATTTCGTAGTATAATTGTATTTTATTTTGAAGAATTTCCATATTTGGAAATATAGAATCTTTTTTTTAATTCTATGGTCAAGTACATTTATGACTGATTAATTATTTTGTGGCGGCCGGATTGCGCCTCATTCTACCACCCATAAAGTGAAGTATATTAACTAACTAAATTGTGTTAATTATATTAAAATTTATTTTTAGGGCTAATTAATTAGTTAATGGAATTACTAATGTTAATTAGATGTAAATAAAACTAAAACTCCCCTCGTGTTACACTTCAGAGGGGCTTATCCCATTCATTCCTTCCCCTTGCGTGTTCTAATGTCCAGGTTTTGTGCGATAATAAAATAAAACACAACTTTTACGAACTTTTCTTTATTTAATATGAGCAAATTTGAGAAAACGCTAGACAATTAATGTCCATTCTCGTTCACAGATGGCGCCATCACCGCACGCTTTCGAAAGGGAAAATCAAGCTGTATTCCAGCTTGACAGTTCAAATGACTTCTGCAAGCTTGCTGCAGGCTTAAAATGAATTGAACTGTCAAGCTTGTATTAATACGTCAAATTCAAAGAAATGTCAAGCTTGATTTAAGCTTATGTGCTGTCTGGGATAGCTGAAGTCACATCCGAAACCAACTTTTTCTCTCACTTCGAGGTGGGTACATTTTTTTTTTAAAAGACTGCTGGACAATACAGTATCGTAGTCGGATGCTCCCCTATGAAGAACCTCACATGATGTCTTCTTATTTTTCTACCTGCCCAAGGCATTAGGTTTATTCTTCTTATCTTCGTAATTTCTTTTGAAGACCGCACAAACTGTGCAGTCGCTCTCGCTCTTCGGTTTCGTATCGAGAAGAGTGGCTAGTTCAAATTTCGGCCTTTTGCCATGTCCGAACATTCTAAGATGCCTCACAAAAGACTTCCGACCATTTCCTTCACAGGAATAAAAACATAGACCTACATAAAATAGATCCGGGTATATGAATAGTCAGAGCAAGACAAAAGGTTGGGGAAGGTACAGGAGTGGGTAGCATTTTTTTGGAACCAAGGCTACTATTGCGAAAGATTTAGTAGCTACTAAACCTATTGTTCAGTTACTAAGTTTACTAGTACGGTCATTTAGCAGATTACTAGTCGGTCATTTAGCAGCTTGTTTGGGTCACGTGTTTAGTATCTCCGCCTCCGAATTCTATCTGAATCGACTTTACTAAGTTTAGTAACTAAACAATAGGTTTAGTAGATACTAAATCTATCTGAATATAGGCCTTAGTAGGGAAAAATACTTTTTTGTTATTGACCGGTAGAATTTACAGGATGTGATCAGTCGTATATATCTTCTCTCATAGAGCATCACGAGTATTTTACGAGTCCTCATTTCTGTTAAACTACCATGGGTCCTCCGAAAAAAAAGTTAAAATCGCACTATACTGAGAGTTTTTTCATAGACTTTAAGGACTCTAAAAAAGACGAAACATTTCTGAGTGAAACTATTGATGTTGCTTTAGGAACAGAAGGTAAGAACATATTTGGAGATTATTTTTTTCCAGTGCGTATCCAGACATGTTGTTTCGAGGAATGGCGCCCATGTTAGCATCTATGGAAGTCACATCACATCTGTTTGTTTTTATCTGTACATAAACTTTTCCTCTCCCCATTCTTAGTCTTGAATCTGCATTTAAACTGTTTGCTTACTTCCATCTTTGAAAAGACGCAAGTGATACTTCCTCGATCCGTGCTTCACTGAATACCAGAGGAGCATTCAAAGACCCATTCTCGGAAGCAATACCAAGCACAGAAGGAGAATCTTGCCCGTTGTGTCTTTTCAAATCTAAGAGCAAACACATTAAACTTAGGTTCTTCGGTGGATTAAACTCCAGTACAACCCAACCCACTCACTTACTTTACTTACACAACGCCAGAACTGGCTGCAGCTGTGGAGTGATACCAACTTCACGCTAGCCTTTTCCTACGACGTCCGTAGTGTTAAATAGTGTTTCAACCAAGTTTTAAAAAATTTGTTGCAGTCACAGTAACTTTTTCAACTGCCGAAACTCCCTCCTCCGATGACGCAGCTTTAAAAACTGATTCCAACGGAGCATATGGACTTTACCAGTTTCTCAGCTCGCTTTCATGATTCGTCACAACATGCAATTCCTCATAAATGCTCATTCTTGTTTTTTCTTGAAAATAACGACAAAGTTTTCCCCTGTCAGGTCCTTTTGAATAGTTTTTATCTATTTGAGAAAAGAACTTGGATGTTTCGGTGTGATCAGATTGGTTACATCTTTCAATTAAAAGTTTATATACTCCAGTCTATTTGACATTTCACACATTCATTATACTCTTATTTTACGACCACCCTGTATTTTTTTCCCCCGGATAACCGAAATGATAAACTCAAAAACTTATAATGATATGTATCATAAATTGCTCTTTTCATGTATTATGTCTCCAAGCAAATACATTTTAATGCAATTATAACAACTTAAACAGCCTTTAAAACGAACAGGACGTGATAAAGTGACTGATTAAAGGAAAATAATGTCCATCAAGTAACCGACTTTAATACTGAGCTCCATCTCTTCCGGGTTGAAGAGTCATCTCTTCCTTATTCACTGAACTTCAGATCTCTTTTTGGGGTTAAAAGGATTTTTATCACTACTGTATTTAAAGCTCTTGTTATCAAGAGAGCGTTTGAGATCTTTTTGAGAGCAAGTGATGGGAGTTACGAAAATAGCATGCTCTCTCTCTCTCGCAGGCACACCCTGACGTAACATCCAAGGTTAGAGTGGATGGTGGCAGACGTCTGATATACATCATCCTTAATTTCGCTGCTGCGTGTTACTTGAGCTAAGACGTGTTCTTCTCATAAAAAAGAAAGTTGGGTAAAGAAGGCGCACGTCCCAATTGATACGAATGATTTGTGTAGTTTTAAGTAAGACCTTTTCAAACATCTTGAGCTCCCCCCCCCCTTGTTTGTTTGTTTTAACGCGGATCTCATTCTACCAGAAAATATTCCAAACAAGGCTTCAATTTTTTGTATAATGCAGTAGGTTTAATTAAATTATACTTCAGACAATTTTCTGACTTTTACATAAAGCTTTATATCCCCATCTTTGGCAGGAATAAGGCATTAAAAAAAACGTGTATCAACATATTGTTTTTTAATTAATTTATTATACTAGAATTTTTAATTTAGAATGTTATATTCACATGAAATGTAGAAATACTGAATGAATGAAGAAAGAAAGAAAAAGAAGAAATCAATTTTTCTGATTTAAAATCTTTATTATGCTCAAGGTGACCATTTATTGAAGTAAAAAAAAAAGAGAGACTAATTTGAATCAGCTTACTGTCATCATCCATAAAGATGATGTCTACTCCAATGGCCATCGGAACTGGCTGACAGTACTGATCTTCGGTAAAAGAACCTTGCTCGAAAATTTGCTTGCCGTGCCTCATCAGATGCAATAATTTCTTTCCTTGATGTTAGTTGGTTAAAATCATGTCCGATTCTTACGCTTTTCCATATTAAATGTCTTATACAAAGGGCATTCCATAAAAACTGAGAGTAAAATCATAAAAAATCAGGAGATATATTTACAGCAAAAAATACATCATTCTTTTTCAAAATACCTTCCGTCAGATGATATGCAACGGTCCCATCGTTCAACCCACTTTTCAAAACAAGTAGAGAAGCCCTTTTCTAGAAGCTGCTTCAAAGACCCCTCCGCTGCTGAAATAACTTCAGAATCTGTGTTAAATTCTCTGCCACGGAACTTCTCCTTCAACGTCGGAAACAGCCAGAAATCGCATGGTGCGAGATCTGGACTGTAAGGGGGATGTAGCATGATTTTAATATTGCATTTACTAAGATATTGCTGACAGAAGTAGCGACATGCGGGCGAGCATTATCGTGATGTAATGTCCAATTCCCTACCAGTACATGACGATTTCTGTATGGCAAATAAAACAGTTCTTTAAACAAGCACGGAACTGCTTGCAAGGAAAATAAAATCGTCTGCTTCGTTTAGAATTTTGTATAAACGTACAGTTAACAGTTTGAAAAAATCGCCTGCACTTCTATTTTTTAGTTGCGCGGTGTTGCCACTGCGTAAAAAAATAACTCTCAGTTTTTATGGAATGCCCTTTGCATACATAGCTTGTAGCACTAAAACGAGTGATCTGTAAACAGGGCATCGATTTATGCGAAGTCCATTCAGTAACAGTCATAGAACTGTTGCTGTTGAAGAGCTGATAGATAGATAAAGTATTGTTAAAATGGATCAGACTATCAACCTAATTTAAGTCTCAGAGTAAATGTACGGTATGTTTCGGGGAGACGTTTTTTCTTCGGCTTTTTTATATCTGCTGGAAATCACTCAACAACTGAAAAGGATTTTTATTGATGTATGGACACTCATCTCAACAACTGTTGGATAATATGGTGTTGAGCTAGATGAGAGACGATGTCAAGAAATCATTGCTGTTAAGAGAGGTCATATTGCTGATAATGGAGCAAATACTTGTTGTTCTCCTGCTAGGGACCCCTTAAGAAGTCCTTCATACAAGGCATCTCCCTTCAGTCAAATAGTCCTCTTGTAACTTTGGCTGAACCAAAAACGAGCGAGCAAACAAAATCTCTTGCTGACAAAGAGTCATTTGCATTATAAAGCAGGTTTTTAATCTTCGATGCAAAAAGAGTGATGTTTTAAGTTTGAACCCATAGTGTAGTAGTAGTTTCGAATATGGTCAACTCCGTCCTCCCTCTAAAAAGTCTATTCTCAATCTCAAGAAAGTTCGCTACTTAAAACATCTAATAAAATCGCCGGTCAAAAAACCGCTGAGAAAGCTCTCTTACGATGAACTTAACCCAGAATGTTTTTCCGCATGTCTTCTCAAAGAAAAAGAAAGAGCTAGCTATCAAATTCTTGCAGCAAAACATAGCATTCGTGAATAACTAAAAATCGATTTCAGGTCATTTTAAAGTTCTTCGCCAAAGAGGGCACATCCTCTTTTTTTTTTTTTTTTTTTCATGTGTCTCCTTTGAAAGAAAAAAGAACTGTAAAAAAATTATTTCTTTAAAATGTAATAAGTATGAATCCTATATTCTATTCATGCACAGCATTTTCGTAATTAACAATTTTTTGAAAATTCATTTTTTATAGTTTGAAGTAAAAAAAAGACTAATATTATACTTTCCGGCACACCTAATCAGGGCCTTATTATCGCATGGACAAATCGGGACTCGGCCCAGAGGGCCCCCAACTTCAAATGTTATTCTGAAATACTCTTTTTTATATCAAAATTTTATGAAAAATAAAATAAATGTCATACATGGGGCCCCCTAAATTCATCAATGTCCGGGTCCCCTGTTAGTCATAATCGAGAACTGCACCCAATATATGAAATATAGCGAAACGATACAAACATATGCTTCAAACCAACTGATAAAACTAACAATATGCTCTCAGACCTCACCATTAAAGTAGGTCGCGATCTACCACTAGCAAAACATATAATTTGAAGTTTCGAAATAATCGTTTATCAAAGAGAAACGCTTAAAATATATTAATTTAAACTTTCACCCACAACAGCGAAATGTGGGGAAAAATGAGTGACGGTTACAAGCTTGTATCCCTAATGAATGATCGGAAACCAGTATTTGCAGATTTATGACCAAAGTTAATGCTAAGTGACATGTTTTCGTTTCTTTAAAGTATGCGTTCTACTTTTTGATAATCTGAAGTGCATGCTGGGAGATACTTTTAACACCTAAATAACTCGTGTTTCGAAACTGGAATAGCAAGTTCGTTTTATGAATCTTTAAAATAGCGCTTGAACAAAATATTTGGTGCACCAGAAAATAATAACTTAACAAAATAAATAAATTAATTAATAGAAATTAAAAAACGCATAATTCAAACAGATATCTTTTTAGCAAGTTGATTTTAGACAAAAGACTAATTTTTATTACATTCCAAAACACGGATTTTCATAGATAACTGCTCTTTTTCCTTTTCATAGAAGAGTACCAGGTTACCGAGCCATGCTCAGAATCTAAAGGCTCCTTAAGTGTAAAATAATGAATACGTAAATGCCTTGGCGCGTATCAATAATCTTCATGGTTGCCAAAGATTTTCATCGCTGTCGGATCCCCCATACATTATCAGGTAAGCTTGGGTCGGCATTCAATGTTACAATGGCATATACTTTGTTTTGAAGAGGGATGCTCAATATTCGAGGGTCGGTGCCATCAGAGTTGAGCAAAAAAGTAGTTTAACGTAAGGTGCCTCCTTTCCTTCTGTAGCAGATCAGCGAGGGTATCAGCGAAGATCTTGGGCGATGCATTCACTAACAGCGTCTTCATTACTTCAGAAATATATCTGTCCATATTCAGGACGTTCAAATTCAGCATCAAGAATTTCAGTGGGTTGAACTGTCAGATGAATGAGTTTATAAAAAAAAATTCATCAAGTCTGTTATACACTGTTTGCAACGTAGCAGTGCACACCAAAATCGTTAATAGTTTCACTCGTCATATATTGTGAACAAAGCCATTGTAAAGTATGCTTTCAAATTTCGAATTCTTTGAAATGTGGGTGACATCGAAGAAACAACCACACCCATTCATTAGGAAATTCGAAATGTCCTACATCAATCTTACAGTTCCAAAAAATGGTTTCGGTTAATTTTTGTTTTTACTCTTCAGAAAAATGCAAAGCTCCAGGGTGAATGCAATCCATGTTAAAAAGTTTTAAACTATGATAATAAGTACCCACATTTGTGGCAGCTTTGTAGATACTTAGACTGTTTACCCGAAGTATTTGTCGACGTCTAGCTGTTCCATGTCGTTCTCCTTCCAAATACTAATCATCTGTTTCATCTGCTTGTGTTTGGACTGCACGTTCACACATTTGGGCCAAGTGCTGCTGCCGGTGATCAAATGTTTCCACAGCTCGTTTTTGAGCTACACTTTCATGCATTTACGTCTTTATAATACATCTATGATGATAATTCTTTACAATTGAAATTGTAAATTTCTCTATAGTGCTTCAATTCAAACATAAAATACTTATTTTTTTCTAATTCAAAGAAAATACATCATGCATAAACAAATTCTACAAACGTAAATTCAATCTTATAGATACATAAATATAGATGCCATAAAAGTATAATCTTACATAAATATGCTTTAAACATAATTTTATTTTATAAACTCACGCTTAAGAAAAGAAAAAGTGTAACGCAATTTAAATTATTAGTACAAAAGGACACTTCGAAATCATGAAATCAAAAACAGATTAGATCAAAAATATTCTTTTATAATAAACCTAACAACTGCTTAAACGTTGACAATAATAGAACAAACGGATGGACTGAAGAAAATGGACTTCTAACCTCGAATAAATCAAAAATACACCGCTCCTATATAGTTACGCTGATCCCTAACTCTGTCACAATTCCAGTTCAACCACTCAAAATAAAACTTTTACTATCCAAACAGATTAAAAATGTATTGTCTAATAACTTAAAATTTACACGGTTCGTTGGTGCGATCAGCCTGAAAATTATCATAATTATGTAAAAAAAAAAAAAAAAAAAAAGAAAGAAAAAGAAGAAAGAAAAAATCTGATAATCCACCCGTTCCCTGATATTTAAGCGGTTTTTTTTTTGTATTTTTAGCTCTATTTCATTTAAGAGAATAAAAAAGCTAATCATTTGAGTGTCAGAATTATCTATTGCAAGTGACATTGACGTTACATTGAAGTGACGGTTATCAGGCTTTAGAGGAAAAATTACGATTCCAATTCGCTTAAGATAGCTTTTCTAAATTACTACTCAGTTTAACTTTTTTTCAAAAATAAAACGGTTTTCTATGCATTAAGCATGGATATAGGAGAGGATGTTGATACCAAACGAAATGTTTCGAATACGAAATGTTTCTGCAGATTATACAATTCGAATTTCGATGTATAATAAAAATTGAATATGAAGTTATTTGATTTTAAGTGGGTAAATATTAAATATTCTGAGTGTAGACATTCTATCGCCCGCTGTAATTGTCACCACAAAGGGCTTTATCCTTTAGTTTAATGATAGTACACAACACAAAACAACACTCTAATCCACGTCTAAATAAGAATTGAAAATTTATTAGAAAAAATCTTAGTAACCAGATTTCAGCCTCCCAATTTACTGCTTCCACATATGGACAACTCCCAGCCAGCGGCCGGATGGGGCCCGCCATGGCTTTTGGACCAGCCCTCAGAACAAGTCAAAACCCTGTATAAAACCTATATAAAACATTCAAACTTCCATATAAATCCGAATTATACGGCCCGCGATTTCGCTAACATCCTGAAGTCAGGCCCAGGAGGCCACTATCGTAAAGTTCTGCCCGCAACTTTTCAAAGGTTGTCCATACGACGATAAAATAAATGAGTTGAAATCATCAACTGCAGTGAATGAAAACTAAACTGATGGCTGATCATCTGCAAAATTAATTTGAATATCGGCTGCGAGCCCAATTTAGGAATCGATCGTATCATTTTTTCATCGGAGTTTCGAACATCGTTTCATTATAAACGGTTGAGCCATTAAAAAAAAAAAAAATTGTCAGGGTAACTACATTTAAATATTTATCGTCAACTTGGCGGAATAAGGCAGTTAAAATAGAATTCAACCTAGTGCCGTTATTAAAAAAAAAATGGAATTTTCATGTTACGTCAGAGGATCTTTTTTCTTACTGTGAATGACTGAAAAGGGTGTCATTTTCATTTAAATTATTCGGCTAAGTTGCAACTTTTATGCACTTTTGAAATTCGCATCCTATGGATCAATAAAATAACATGAAAAATCTTTATTGTTTTAGTATATACGCGAAAATACATTTAGCTTTACGTTAGTTACAAAAGGATAATTGTAATAAATTCAGGCAATTTTTCACATAAGATTTACGAATAGTTTTCTATTAATAACTATGAATTAAGAATAATTAAATTATTTACGTATATTCCATCAAGGTGCTTGCGGGGATGGCAACGAAGACTCTTTCCTCTTTTTCTTTCGCCGGTTGCCAGGACGATATTTTGAAATAAAAATAACTTTTTAATTCTAAACAAATTTATGTAGCTGAATGGTGTAATATATCTAGTTACTAAAATATTTATTCGTCTGTGTACTGAATATCAAGTTCCATTTATTTTGTTTCTTTGCGAAATTAATTTTTACTATTATATATTGATGGCGTGTATTTTTTAATCTGCCCCAAACTTATTGGAGCGTCCCTTTTAGGAAGATTGCATCCAGTGTGTTTTTCAAACGCTCAATAGATGGCGCTACCGTCCAAAAATTTTAAATTTTAAATTTTGAGCGTTTTAGAGTTTTTTCAATCAATTGACATAGCTCAATCGTTTCAGGGGCCCAAAAAAACCCCAGGTACGAAATTTAAAAAGAATCCTTAGAGCAGTTTTCGAGATCGTTTGGACATACACACACACACACACACACACACACACACACACACACACACACACACACACAAACATTCCTCGTTTAATATAAGAGCGGATACATAAAAAGAGGGGAAGGTGGTAGAGATGAGTTCGGGCTCATTTTTTGAAGCCCGAGCCCGAAGACTTTTAATCCGAGCCCGCCCGAGCCCGAGCAATATTATTTAAGTCGGAGCCCGAGCCCGCCCGAGCCCGAAATTTCAGCTAAAGATAAATAAAATTCAAAGAAGTAATTCTTTGATAGAATACAATAAATTTTGCTAATTAATTTGTGCAAATTAAAGATAAATATAGTTGCAAATTTTTAATGCACTTTCTAATTTTTATATCTATGTTTATGAAATAATATCGGATCTCTGACTAACTAAACAATATAAGCCGCCGTTCTGAAATACCCAAAGAGCTTCACGCGCCTTCTAGGCACCCGTGCCGCTATTTTTACTTTCGGAACATGTACCATGTAAGGAAAGTATTATAATCATGAAAAAATTCGACTTCGAGATTTTGATGTATTTACACGTTTTGAGATCTTCTGAATTCATTTATGCTATTTTTATGAGATGTGTGTGTGTGAGAGTGAACACGATAGCTCCTAAACGGGGCATTCGATTGAGCTCAAACTGGGTATATATGTCATAAACCACCGTCGCAAGACCGGTATTGATTTCGGTGTGTATAGGACTTATAGTTTTTTTAGAGGGCTACGACAAAGATTTATTTTACATTATGGCTTAATGGCATATGGGGAGAAATTCTTGAGAGTGCGCAAGCGTTTAAACGGTGCATTCGATTGAGTTTCAATTTGGTGTATATGTTTTAATTATTCATCGATTAAAATTTATTTAAATGCTTGGTAATGATCTTAATCGTAAGTGTTCGGAAAGTCGAGTAGAGTCACTCCAGAATTTTTTTTATAAGTACTTTTATTTTTCATGTGAATCACTTTTAAAAAATCTGTTTCAAGGAGTATGTTCAATAAAATAGAAATTTTTCACGAGCCCGAGCCCGAACGCAATAGTGAATTACAGAGCTCGAGCCCGGTTCGGGCCCGGGCTCGGGCTCGGGCTTTCGGGCTCGGGCTGATCCCGTCTCATCTCTAGAAGGTGGCCACCTAGCCTCCTTGGACGGCGAATTTCAAAATATCCTGAAATGCACTTTTAGGTATTCATGTGTGCTACATTTCACAGTAAGAATTTTAAGGATCTTTCTCCTTTTTTACCCTTTGGCAGGGATGTGTGAAAATAAAGTTTTAGCTCTGACCCATTCAGGTTGTGAATTTTGGAAAAACCCCTCTTATATTGAGCATACGTTACAAACCTCACATGCATGCAAATTTTGTATTTTAGCTTCAGTAGTATCAGCACTCAAAATATTGGCAATATATATATATATAAATAAAAAGTGTGTAATCTTTACGCGCGATTGAAGTAAAACTTCTTTGACGTTTACGACACATATCACTGAAATGATTAAACTTTAATTTAAAATAAATATCATATTATAATTTAATTATATTTATTATTCATGTACTTTACAAAGATTACATAAATGTTATATTTATATTATTCATTTTAAATAGGTACTTGAATGTCATCGTAATTTTTTATGTATGAAATTATAGGTTAGTGGTAACTATAATGTGAAACCTAAATTTTATTGTCTAGATTTGATTATTTTCTTGAAAATACAGCATCTATCGTTGTACCGAAACGCGTTGTTGATTGAAGTCGAGAAGTATTCATAGTTAGATCAAATTTTTCTTTTAAAAAATCTACTAACGGTAGCAGTGGACTATAACTGCTATAATGGCATAGTTAACGCCGCCAAATATTTCTACTGGTAGCAAATAATCCAGCTGGACCGAACCAGCTTTAAAATAATCTGCATTTTAATTATTTTTCATTTTCAAGATATTAGTTATTCTGTTTTGGAAAAACGAATAATCGCTCATTCTAAACTCCTGTTGTCTAAGCGAACTGACTATTTGAAAATTGTCAATTTTGTGTAACACATTTTGAGTTACTTATTGCATATACTTTTTAATTTGGCGTAAAATGGATGTAATTCTACTTCATGTTTGACAATTTCACGTGATTCTACATAATTGGAATTGCTTTGTTGTAAAGGAATGAATGATTTTATGCCAAATCTGGCAACCATTATGTTTTATTTTTTCAGTTTTTTTTATTAATATCTTCTAAAATAATTCGATTTTCGAAATTTAAGTCACCTTATCAGGTTCCTCGGTGATTTCCGCATTCGGGAACATGTTTCTCGAAATTCAAATCCCCACGGTTTAGGAGAAGATAGGTCAACAAGCTCTGACAGCGTCGACAGCGGCCTTTACCTTTTTTTAGAATAGAGAGATACGGCACTTGACTGCTTTTCTCGCCGTTTCTTTCCCTAACAGGTTATGCGTACTTTTACAGGATGAAGTCGGCGAAAGCAGCAGAGCGGTCGAAAAAGTAGGTTTTTCTGTGGTTCTTCTTTTTCAGGGTCAGCGTGAAGTATATGACATATACGTTACTTCCTTTACTGAGCGTTACTTCCGTCAGAAAAAAAATCTCAATTACTCCCTAGTTGCGCCTAAAGAAGTTTTACTTAAAAAAAAAAAGATTTTCACTCCAAAATAAATTCAGCAATTGTAAAGTCAAACGGTGTTCTTCAATAAGTAAAATACAGGTAGTGGAGAAAATGCAAATGCAAATTACATGCTTGCATTACAAATCTGGTAGTCGGCGTTTTTACAGCGACATTCAAAGACTAAATCGAGGAAGCAACGCATGTCTTAGTCTGCGGGGCTTATTCAAATCGCGTGCCTCGAAATTTGAGCCATTGGAAGTTCTAGGTCTAGTAACTTCTTGTTCTTCTTCAGCATCACCCTTTTCAATCTCGTAATTTTGAGGAGGTTCAGAAATTGGCAGATCAGCCGAGTGAGAAACGCTCCGAATGGCTGATGGACCGCAAGGGATACTGTACGAGTCATAGTAGACGTAGAAACCATTCATAATGAGATTTCACTGCCATATTTTTTCTGTATCTTGAAAACAAGAACTAATCTCAAATTTTTGTGGCGATTTTTTTGTGTTTAGCGAGACAAAATACTTCGGAAATAACTATTTTTGATCCCGAAACATTTTTTGTGTAGGGTAGTGTAATCAGTATGGCTAAGCTAAGCTCACGGCATGTTGCTGCGACTTCATTTGACCCTTTTTAAATCCTTAAACAAAACTAAAAATGTTTGAATACTCCAAACAAAAAGAGGTCCTTCATTACTAATTAAAAAAAAAAAAATCTGCAGATGTTTCTATTTTTGTGGGGAAAACTGTTAATGTTGAAGTCTGTTTAAGTAACAGTTGCAGCGCATATTCCTAAAATTAGTCAGACAAACGTTAGGAAATTATTAAAAGCCGTGTCAGCTTTCTGGATTTGTAAGAAATTTTTCTAGGTTGTAGTACTATTATTGTTAATTAGTTGCAATTTCGGATGAAATAATATTTTCAGCAATTGAGTTCAATGCATCCTACTGAAATTTTAATCTTAAGAGATATTTTCGCCATAATTGGCGGGCACTTTTGCCCATCAAGTATTTTGGGTTACTTCCCACACATCGGCACGCCAAGAGATCGCCAACAATTTCACCCCCTTTTCAAGAAGGATCAGTGGGTGACCCTGCAGATCTAGACTCACGGAAAATATCACGAGGATGGCCCCCGTTCTAAAGAGGGGATGGCAAAAGCGGGAAGATAGTAACCCATAAATTACTCCAGCCAGTGTCATTGTGAAATCCGTGTGTGGTACATGCAACGCTTTGAAGTACAGTATTTTGCAATGAATTTCGTGTATTGATATCTGAGATGTCTAGCAAGGGTATAATAAGAGTTTCTTTATCAGCAGCAATAATTAAAACTTGTCTTTAGAAAAATATTTTAAAACGCTAGAAGCATTGCACTTACTATCGCTTGTTTTGAAAAAAATTTTTTTTTAAATATTTTATTCTTTTTTTTCACGATTTTAAAATTCGCTAATTTTAATTTAAAATGCGTGCGCTCGCTGTCTCAGGAAGGAAGGAAAAAAAGAAAAGAAAGGAAATTTGAAGGAAGAAAATTGCGTTAACTATTTACATATATTTACCTCAAAATTTACTTATTCGTTTTAGTTGTGGACGCAGGATCTTATTTTAGGCTGGGTATTCGGAGCACGTGACATGGCTCTTCCATTTTATAGTTGTCCTAGAAACTGCACAGATAGTATCAAAACACGTACTAAAATAATCTTTCACACATTATGAAGGTTTAATTTCTACCCGAAAATCAAAGTAAATTATCTGAATATTTTAATTGAATCCAACAAATTATTCGAAGAGTTTAGTTTCATAAATTGACATTTATTTTCTTAAAAAAGAGTCTTTTCTTAAAAAAGAGAGTGACATTTATTTTCTTATAAAAATTTTTATAAAGATAGTTGCAAGTTATGCATAAATGTATAAATTTAATAATATCTGATGCTGATAACTAATAAGTAGTTCGACAAAATCCTCTAAAGTTTTAGACATTCTAAAATTTAAACTTTTGGTCAGAGAAAAGAGAAAATCAGATTTTTTTTTTTTCGGAAACATATATCGTAATTTAATGTGTTCTCTTGAGTATTTGTAGAGCCTGAAATATTTGACCCATTAACCGTATATAGAACATTGTAAAACTAAAATTTAAAAAAAAAAAAAACTTAAATTTTTTTATTTTCTTACATTCATGTTAAATATTTTTTGCTATTCCCCTAAAGAACTCTTGAGCAATGTGACAGAGGCGTTTAAAAGTTTAATGTTAAGAAAATCTTCATGCACGGGTGATTTGTGAAACGTAAATTAATTTCATTTAAGTAATATTCCGCAATAATTTTTTTTTTCAGGGTTTCCCGCAAGTACCCTACAGAGGATGTTCACACATTTTTGTAACGATTTTGCAAAAATATATATAGAAATAAATATAAGAATTTTATTTTCTAATGTGTTCAGTCTGATAGCCCTTTCTTTGAACCATGATATTACATCTTGATTTCAAAGATGAAAGTCCTTTTCTTAAAACATCAAGGCTGATATTGTTTCACTCCTCCATTACAATCTTGTAGTAATATAATCTTTTGTAGTAATATATGAATGCATCTTGTGTTTGCGTGATTATGGCAACGCTATACTAGGGCAATCTGCCAAGGATGGGGGGGGTTCTAAAGCGTATTCACGTTACATCTGGAAAAAACCTACCAAAAATCCAGACTGTTAGATCGACAGCTGCTCGATGGGACCCGATCCCGGGACCTTCACTCTTCGGCCGTCTACCATTTTCAGTGGCATAACTACTGTGCGATGGTAAGGCTATAAATGTATCTTAAAGTAGAAATATAATTCAACTCATCTTCGTTTAGAAATATATTTAATTTTATATTTCAATTCCATTCATTATCACTGAAAAATAACGTTCAATAAATACTTGTCACACAATTTTGCTTTCATGCCTTATAAGATGCAATTTATTCCAGGAAAAATTCATGTATATGTGGAAAAAAAAAGTTACTATTATATTTGTTTGTTCATCTTAAAATACACTGGAATAAAATAAACTAGAAGTTTCAGTTGAAAATTTTACTTAATTGAAGTTTTAGACGTATTTCGTATTTTGTGTGTATTAAGAAAATACATGTATTTTGTATTTTTTCAATTTAGAAAGCATTTTGTAATTTTTTGTGTTTGAATAAATATAATTTGTATTTTGCATCGAAAATACATTTATTTATGTATTTTGCCCAACTCTGCTTCTGTAGCTGCTTTCAAAGAGAGCAAGCAGTAATTATTTTTATTTCCAACGAAGGGGAGTAGAAGAGGGGACTCTTTTACTCCCCTACGTTGCACTGGAGAGAGTGTGAGGGAACGTCCTCTAAGTGAAACTGTACTCCCCCTCTCTGCACAATGGGGGATGAGGGGGAGAAAAGCAATAAACTTTAGGTTTACCATTGCCGATCTCTGGGAAGATAGGAGTATTTTGTACTACTAAGACCCGAATTATAGGCGGGGCCGTTTTATTATGGGGGGCGGCCAGCGTTGTCCTCTATGAGGGACAAGTAAACATCCAAGCCCAAGCCGTTATTCGAACCCAGACCCAAGGTGAGATATATTAGTTCTCTAGCCACTACACCACATAGGCGGCTACACTTACTAAGAAAGAGTAGCATTGCGAATTTTTCACGGTATTAATAAATGCAATCAGCGGTATTCCCTTGGTCTTTTGCCTAAATTCTTTTTATTCTGCATTGAAAAATGTAACTAAAGATAGGATTTTTCTTCAGGTTGATGGATCTCTCTGCAATATGAAAAGTAAAATGAAAAAATACATCACCCAGTAAGAGCTTCCATAACTCAAAAAATCGTAAATTTGAGATTAGATTACAAGCTCATAAAAATAATTACAGTATAATGAAACGACAATGGAAATTTGCCAAATTCATAACTGGAACATTTTAAATGATTGTAGTAATTTCACAAATTAAAAAGAAAATGTAAACAAAAATTTATGTTTTTGTTTCTCCTAAAAATTAACATTTGTCTGTTTCAGTACTTTTCTAGATATGCGATATACACGAAAATAAGTGATATAAAGTAAAAAGAAATTTAACTTTGATAGTTCAAAGGTGACACTAAAGTCTCTCTAATTAAAAAACAGAAACATGAATAAAATGAAATAGATATCTAGAAGATACTCTGGTTTAGCCATCAGTTTTAATTGTTAGGTTTTAAGAGTTGCAGCTAGATTTAGTTGACACAGGGCCGTATTTAAGAGTAAGGGGGTGCAACCCCCCCTCCCCCTGAAAATATAAAGCAATTATTAAAAAACAGCTATTTTAAAACATTTTTATTGACTCTGGTACCAATAAGGTGTAAAATACCGGATCGGGGGGGGGGGGTCCCCCAAAATGGAAACCTACATATATATGCTACTGAGAATAAAGAAATTCAGTGAACACAATGGGAAACTTAAGTCATATGCCTAAACAAGATTGTGATGGAAAGTGTTCTATAATCGTTGCCCGATGCATGCAACACTTAGTTCTCTAGCTTCAGTTTAAATTTCTTTCCTTCTTTTTTTTTCTTTAAGCAATGGCAGATTTTCGACGTTTCAAAACCTTTTTCTGACTTTGGGCGCTCTCTATTACCCTTATGCAGTTGTGCAATGCCCATCCGTGTAAGGACAATTTCTGAAAGGGGGAAGGGGTTCCAACGTAAAATTTATTGCATGATTGTTCGACAACTTAGTACTCTAGACTATTTTCCGCCTCCTAAAACGTGTAAAAACTGATTTGAACATTTCTTGTGTTTAGAAAAAAAAAAAAAAAAAAGAATCCTGAAATTTTAATAAATGAATAAGTACATAAACTTAAGTATAAAAAGGAGTAAACTTGAACTCCTTTTAAACGATAACTCCTTAAAAGGACCTTCTTCTACAGGGACAACTCTCTTAAACGTATTCTGTACCGATCAATAATTCGGCCATGGAAGCGAAACTAGATTAGACCATCTTTCCGTTATACAGCGTCTTAAATAATACAGTCCCTTTAATGATATTTTAACAGAGTTCGACTGTCTAATGTACTTATAATCTGTGAATATTTATTTAATATCCACATTTCAGGGTTCTTTTGAAGTAATCTAAAGACAATAACAAAAAATCATTAAATGAATCAAACTTTTCTATTTTAAAGAATTTTTTATTGTTTGATCTCAAGTTTCTTCATGGGTTCACCTATGAACATATTCATAAAAGGATGAAAAAAAAAAAAAAAACCCGCCAAGCTCAAACTATACAGAAAATGGCTAAATTTATTTTCCAGAAGAGGACAGCTCACGTCACTGATCATGTCATTTAGAGCTACATACGTCCTTCCCACTTTCCCCGCCACTATTTTGATCCTCATCAGGAATTCTGAATTTTCACACCCCTCAGAAACTGCTAGCGACCGCCGCGAGGACTTTCGGAACTACAGATTTAACGTGCATATACACGTTGCTCTTTAGTCGTACCGAACCCGCAACCTTCCGGTTACGAGTCCAACGCCTTAACCACTGGGCTACCACGGCTCAAATTGAATGAATTAAAAATTTTATGCATATTTAGAAGAAAAAGAAGAACATGATTTGTGAAGTTTCCTGACAGAAAGCACTTTTGCCTGGTGTCCCTTTGTTTGGTGTTTTTCACGAGATTGAACCAGGGAGGATTTAAATACACGGGCCACCAAAAGTTAAGAAACAATATGTTTTTTGAAGCGCACCGCTAAAAATATGACACTAACAATAAAATTTATAGTTTACTAGCTGAAGTACCCGTCATTGGCGGGTTAGTACTGAATGCAAATTTCCAAAAAGCAAGAACTTGCGCCACCATTGTAGGAGTACACAGAATGGATGTAGTATGTTGCCAAAGTAAAGAAAGCAAAGTTATAATTTTTATGTATTGTTAAAATATTACAGGTTAGAGAGTAACTAAGTAATATCATTTCATTCGCTTTAGTCGTAATCATGTGATGCGCGAACGAATATTACGCATATTGAAATAACTTCCGCAAAATCTCAAAATCTAATCAATATTTTTGAAAAATTGGAAGCATAGAATTTAAGTTGAGTGACAACCTATCATGTCACCAAATTTCGTTTCATTCCCTGCAGTCTTTATTTCGTGATGCTGGAACAAATTTTCAGCATTTTAAAACGATTTTCACAAAATCTCAAAATGTAATCAAAATATTTTTAAAATTCAAAGCCTATAAATTAAGATTAGCAACTACCTATCATATCACCAAATTTCGTATCATTCGTATTAGTCGTTATTACGTGATGCTTGAAGAAATATAAACGTATTTTGAGAGAATTTTCACAAAATCTCAAAATCTAATAAAAATGTTAAAAAAATTGGACACCTATAGTTTATGTTGAGCAACCATCATCATGTGACCGAATTTCATTTCATTCGCTTTAGTCGTTATTACATAAGCGTGAACAAAGATTCACTCAGTTTTAAACGATTTTCGCAAAATCTCGAAATTTGATCGATTTTTTTAAGTTAGATGCTTATAGTTTAAGGTGAGTGACCACCTATCATTTCACCAAATATCATTTTTTTACCTTTGCAGTTATTACGTGATGTGCGAACACAAATTTACACAGTTTAAAACCATTTTTGCAAAATCTCAAAATCTAATCAAGATTTTTAAAAAATTTGACGCCTATATTTCAAGATGAGTGACCACCAACCGCATGATACCAAATTTCATTTCAATCTCTTCAGTCGTTTTTACGTGATGCTCGAACACGAATTTACGCAGTTTAAAACGATTTTCGCAAAATCTCAAAATCCAATCAAGATTTTTAAAAAATTCGACGTCTATGTTTTAAGTTGAGTGACCACCTATCATGAAACCAAATTTAATATCATTCGCTTCAGTCGATTTTACGTGATGCTTGAACAAAAGAAGCGTCTCGGACAGAATGACAGAACGACAGACAAACTTTTTTTTGAGGGTCGCACCGGATTCCCAGGTGCTTGAAACGGATAGAAATCGCAAAATTTTTGAATTCCAAGGAATGTACAGACAAAAGTCCAATTTTATTTATATAGATATAAATGATAAAAATGAATTTTATGCAAATTTATGCAGAAAACGATAGTTACCACAAATTTTTTTTTGTAGTTATTGAGATGCCCACAGAGCATAATGTAGTACGAGGCCTGTAAATTAAATCGTGGCAACTTCATCTAGAAACTCGCAGAAAGGCGGGCAAGCACATACAGGATATGGTAGGGGTGAGATGGCGCTGTTGTCGATGTGTAGAGTGGAAAAAAACAGTCCATCTAGTTCGAACAGTAGTTGCTGTGTGACGTTACAGTGAGCAGTTTTATATCCTTAGATCTAAAACCTTTTTCCAAAGGGTGATTAGAAGTAGAGGCTTAAAATAGAGATTGCCCGTAGCAAACATGAAACAGAATGTTATCGAAGATTACTGGAAGCTTGTAGCAAAAGTGTATTATCGTATAGGACGGTTGCACGATAGGTGTGGGGATGGTGCGATTCAAAGTGTCAACCCTGGCGACTATTGTCGATTACTACAGGACCATCTGCTTCCGGCTAAGCGGTGCAAACGTCCACGTTTATTGCAAAACTATCTCCCTATCGTCTTGCATGACAACACTCGTTGTCATGTCGCAAAAAAAAACAAAACAAAAAACAAAACCCTCACTCTTCTTTTGCAACGGTGGCAGTGGGAAATCTTGTAACACCCTCCCTACTCACCGGACACGAGTCCCTGTGACTTCATTCTGTTTTCGAAGTTTAAGGAGCTTCTCCGAGGGCGCAGATTTCATGACGTCGCATGTGTTTACTATGGGCATGTACGGTGATCCGTTGCTGACATCACCAATCAACATTTTGCCAGTGGTCTCCAACGCCTTCCTGACATTTGGCAAAAAATTATAAACTTTGCTGGTGATTACACAAAATGAATGTAATGCAAATGTGATTTTAAGTTCATTAAAAATTGATTTATACTTCTGTTGCTAATACTGAATTTACAGCACTTGTAGACTTATTTTGAGTGTCCCTGTAAAAGAACTATTTGTGCTATATGCATGAAAGGTAGACTGTAATACTCAGGAATAGTGTAGCTTTGAATTAAAAAAAAAATTTAGAATCCATTCTGTAGTTACAGAAATGCAAATCCATCGTGATGTAATTCATATGAGTGTCCGTATAAAAGAACCATTTGTGATATATGCATGAATTTTAGCTTGTGTAACTCAGGAAGAGTGTAGCTTAGTATAATTGAAAAAAATTTTGTACCAGTTAAGTAGTTACAGAGCTACCCTTAGAGCGTAATGTAATAATATGAATGTCCCTGTAAAAGAACTATTTCTGATACATGCATGAAGGTAGTGTATAATACTCAGGCACAGTGTAGTTTTCTATTAGTATGTAGTTTTCTATTAGTATTAGTTATTTCTATTACTATTGTTGAGATGAAAGGAAAAATATGCGGTATAACAATGCTCTTTCAGAATATGTGTCAATAATAAACTTTGAAGCAAGAAACTAACACTTTATTAAAAATGCCTTTCAACAAAGGGAAGTAATTGTTAGAAACAATGAAAAAATATAAGGTCTAACAATGCTCTTTAAGAATGTGTTTTAATAATAATCTTTGGAACAGTGAACTAAACCTTTATGAAAAATGCCTTTGAACAAAGGGACATAAATGTTGAAGTGAATGCAAAAATATACGGTATAACAATGCTCCTTCAGAATAAGTGTCAATTACATAATTAGAAACAACGTAATAAACCTTTATTACAAATGCTTTCAACAAAGGGACATACTTGTTGGAATTAATGCCAAAATATACGGTATAACAATGGTCTTTAAGAATAGGTGTCAAAAATAGAAACAGTGAACTATCATGTTATTAAAAATGCCTTTGAACAAAGGGACATAAATGTTGAAATGAATGCAAAAATATACGGTATAACAATGCTCCTTCAGAATAAGTGTCAATAACATAATTAGAAACAACGTAATAAACCTTTATTACAAATGCTTTCAACAAAGGGACATACTTGTTGGAATTAATGCCAAAATATACGGTATAACAATGGTCTTTAAGAATAGGTGTCAAAAATAAACTCTATAACAAATAAATCGACGCACCAAGAAGGAGGTGTCCGATTGAGACGAAAATTGGTGGATAGGAAGACAATGTACAGAATAGTAATGATTAAAATTTCAGAACAATTGAATAATTTATTTCAGAGTTACAGTAACAAGTTCTATAAGGTGTTGACCCGCCGCTCGCCTGGATACAAGCTGCCACACGGCATGGCATAGACCGATAAAGCTCCCGGATGGTCTCCTGCGGTATTTCCTACCAAATTCGCTCCAATTGTCGAACGAGGTCATCAACAGTCCGTGCCAGATGCAATCGCCTTCCCATCATATCCCAGACATGCTCGATGGGAGAGAGATCTAGCGATCTGGCAGGCCAAGGAAGAGTTTGACAAGCTTGCAGACAGTTTAGAGCAACACGAGCCGTATGTGGTCTGGCATTGTCCTGCTGAAAAACCAGCCCAGGGCACTGCAAAAGGAACGGTAGCAAAACAGGTCTTAGGATGTCGTCCACGTACCGCTGTGCAGTAAGTGTACTTCTAATGACGATCAAAGGGGTCCGGCTGTCAAAGGAAATGGCACCTCAGACTATAATGCCTTGTGAAGGGTCGGTGTGGCGTGCAGTAGTGAAAGCAGGTTCCCCCCTCTGCCCTGTGCGTCTCCAAACACGTCTTCGATGATCGTCAGGACACAGTTGGAAGCGGGATTCGTCGCTAAAAACTGTACGTCTCCAGTCGGCATCATTCCAGCCTGATCGAGCCCTGCACCACTGTAATCTGGCTCGGCAGTGTGCAGGCGTGAGTGGCAGGTTTCGTGACGGTCGGCGCGAGCGTAGATTTCGCTCTCTCAACCGTCTGTGAATGGTCATGATGGACACTGGTGTTTGGGTTGAACGTTTGATAGTTGATAGAGATGAAGAAGGCGCTGTGACAGCTGATCGGACCATCACTCTATCCTCACGATCTGTTGCAGCCCTAGGTCGACCGCTACCATCCTGACGCTGCACTCTGACATTTTCCACCCATCCTAGCCAGCATCTTCGAATCGTCGCATCGCTTCGACTCAAATGACGAGCAATTCTCCGATTAGTCCAACCGGCCTCTTTCAATCCAATGATACGACCACTGTCAAACTCTGACAGTTGCTCGTAATGAGCACGAATCCTGCAGCGAAGCATTTTTTAAGTTGTTGAAAGGTCATCTGAATCGCAATCAAACCGAAAGTTTTAACAACCGTTGAAGAACTGCTCCTTATATACGTCTGCTGGATGCGCAGTTCCAATGCGCTAGAGATCAAACTATTCATTCATTGAACACCAAATTTGAATCATTTGCATATCTGTTCAAAACATTCATGCATACGAAATTTCAAAGCAATCGGATGATTGTTTCTTGGTGCGTCGATTTTTTTGTTATAGAGTGTAGGAACAGTGAACTATCACGTTATTAAAAATGACTTTGCAAAGGGACGTAATTGTTGGAAGGAATGCAAAAATATACGGTATAACTATGCTCTTTCAGAATAAGCGTCAATAGCATACTTAAAAACAATGTAATAAACCTTTATTGAAACAATGAACTAAAAATTTATTAACAAGAACTTTCAACAAAGGGATGTTTTTGTTAGAATCAATGCAAAACTACAGGGTATAACGATGCTCTTAAGAATATGCGTCTAATAAACTTTGAAGCAGTGAACTAACATTTTATTAAAAATGCCTTTCAACAAAGGAACGAAATTGTTAGAAACAAGGAAAAATATAAGTTATAACAATGCTCTTTAAGAATATGTGTCAATAATAAACTTAGAAGCAATGTAATAAACCTTTATTACGAATGCCTTTAAACAAAGGGATGTAATTGTTAGAAACAATGAAAAAAATAACGGGTGTCCCAAAAATGACTGACGAATTTTGAAAATAAATAAAAAAAAGACGGAATGCAATAGATATGAATCGTTTGCGGCTTTATACTCAGTAAATTAGGGAATTTTATCACACTAAATTTCAAATTTAGTTAACATTTTCATCTACAGGTGGCGCTGAAAACTAAGGGAATTATTTGTGGTTATTGCGTAGGGTTATTTTTATGGAAAAAATAAAAACCATTATGAAAAATTTGCAAGGATTGTTGCAAAAAACTAAACAATGACATTTTATCAATGTAACCCCCATTTGCTGCAACAACGTGGCGCAGTCTGAGGCAAAAATTTCCAGACATCCATTCAAACATGCCACTTGGAATTGTCTCACATGCAGTACAGATGTGCTGCTTCAGCTCCGCAATTATTTGTGGAGTTTGGCGGTATACCAAATCTTTCAGGTACCCCAAAGAAAAAAGTCGCAGGGCGTCAAGTCTGGCGAATAAGGATGCCATGCCATGTCACTTCCTGTATGCATGTCGTAATCCAAGGCAATTACCCGCTCACTGAAATGTTCGTTCAAGAAATCAAATACTGCAGACGTTCGATGTGGGCGAGCACCATCTTGCATGAACTAGGAGGCATTCGAACAGTCCTCCAAAGAAGTATGAATCCTCACAAATTCTTCCAGAATCCCAACATATCGTACAGCATTTATCGGTTGCTCTCGAAAAAATGGCCCTATTATTCCTTTGGAGTAAACCGCAGCCAATACCATTATTTTTGGTGAATGCAGGGATGAAGATTCAGCAATATGAGGATTTTTGCTTCCCCGAATTCGCGAGTTCTGCTTGTTGGCATAGCCATTTGGGTGAAAATACGCTTCGTATGAGAACCATATGTTGCCAACATCGAGTTCACCGTCATCCACAAGTTGCAGCATGGTGTTCGCGAAATTGTAGCGTGCATTAATGGCATTTGGACTGAGGGGTTGGTGAGTCGGGACTTTGTACGCTAACATGTGAAGTCGGTGGCTCCTGAGACGGTGAGTACTAATTCTTCGGAGTCCAGTACAAGATTCAACACGGTGTACGGAAGTTCGAGGCTGCTGTTGGATAACCTGCTGTACGGCTTCAGCATTCGACTCTGTAACTGAAAGGCGTAGCCGACCGACATTTCCAATATGGTCATCATTTACGCTCACCGTTCGTTCAAATTTCTGGAATAGAGTCCTTATCGCATTGTCTGACGGTCCGTTTCTTACATGAAATTTTCTTTGGAAATTGCGCCTCGTTTGAAGAAAACTGTCTTCCAGGCGATGAAACTCTTAACACAATAAATAGCCGCTGTTCAACGGAAAAAAACCATTTTGGTAGAGCGGGCTTGCAATCTCAACAGCACACGCTATCAGCTTGACGACGAACTACGGAATGGCGAGCTGAAATACTTCGTTTTAACTATACCTGTTACAGATCGCCTGTAGTGCCATCTCTTGGTAGAATATTGACTAAATTTGAAATTTGGTGGGATAAAATTCCCTGATTTCTTGAGCATAAGGCCGAAAACGATACATATCTATCGTATTCCGTCTTTTTTTTTATTGACTTTCAAAATCCACCAGTCATTTTTGGGACACCCGGTATAAGGTATAACAATGCTCCTTAAGAATATGTTTCAGTAATAAACTTTGAAACAGTGAACTAAGCCTTTATTACACATGCCTTTCGACAAAGGGACGTCATTGTTGGAATAAATGAAAAAAAAAAAAAACCGGTATAATAATGCTCTTTAATAATAAGTGTCAATAATATACTGAGAAACAGTAGGCTAACACTTTACTAAAAATGCCTTTCAACAAAGGGACATAATTGTTTGAAGGAATGCAAAAACATACGGTATAATAATGGTCTTTCTGAATATTTGTCAATAAAATCCTTGGAAACAATGTAATAAACCTTTATTATAAATGCCTTTCAACAAAGGGGCGTAATTGATGGAATAAATGCAAAAATACACGGCATAACAATGCTCTAAGAATAAGTGTCAATAATGTACTGAGAAGCAGTGAACTAACGCTTTATTAAAAATGCCTTTCAAGAAAGGGATATAATAGTTGGAATGAATGCAAAAATATACGGTATAACAATCCTCTTTAAGAATACGTGTCAATAATAGAAACAGTGAACTAACAGTTTATTAAAAATGCCTTTTAAGAATGGGACGTAATTGAAGGAATAAATGCAAAAATATACGGTATAAAAATGCTCATTAAGAACGTGTCAATAATATAGTTTGAAACAATGAACTAAAAGATTCTTAAAAATGACTTTCAACAAAGGGGCGTAATTGTTAGAATCAATGCAAAAATGCACGGTATAATAATGCTTTTTAAGAATATGTGTCAATAATATACTTAGAAACACTGAACTAATACTTTATTAAAGATGCCTTTCAACAAAAAGACATAATTGTTAGAAACAATGAAAAAATATTCTTAAAGAGCATTGTTCTACAGTACTCATTAAGACTCTGAAATAGTGAACTAAAACTATTAAATCGCCCTTGAACAAAGGGACGTAAATGTTGGAATGAATGCAAAAATATACAGTATAACAATGCTCTTTTAGAATATGTGTCAATAATATACTTTGAAACAATGGAATAAACCTTTATCACAAATGCCTTTCAAAAAAAAAAAGGACGTAATTGTTTGAAACAATGCAAAAATATAGGCTTGTGAATGCTTTTTAAGAATGCGTCAATAATATATTTAGAATCAATTGACTATATTAAAAATGCCTTTAAACAAAGTGACGTTATTGTTAGAATGAACGCAAAAATATACGGTATAACAATACTTTTTTTAAGAATGCATGTATAATATACTTGGAAACAATGGGCTAAACCTTTAAAAAAAGCCTTTCAAAAAATGGAAGTATTAGTTTGAAATGTATGTAAAAGTATGTGTTAGAACGCTTATACACTGGATTATTATATAGATTACCTTTCATGGATTAGCATAAATAATTCTACAGGGACACTCAAAAGATCTCAAATACGTTACAGTCTATGGGTTTCTCTGTAACTACTGAACCAAATCTGAAATTTTTTTCACTGATAGAAAGCTACACTATTCCTGAGTAAAATGGCTCATTTTACTGTGATTTGTGCACTTGACTTTGTGCATTGTGTACTTGTGATTTGTGCTCTTCCATTCACAAATCACAATTTTACAGGGACTCTCATAAGAAATACATTATGCTTTATTGTTATCTCTGTAACTACTGATCCGATTCTAAAAAACTTTTTACAGATAGCAAGTTGTACTATTCCTGAGTAACATAAGCTAAAATTCAAACATATAGCACAAATATTTCTTTTACAGGAACAGTCAGAATAATTCAAATACAATTTGCTCTATGGGTATCTCTGTAACTACAGAACCGATTCTTAAACTCTTGCACTAATAAAAAGCTACATTATTCCTGAATATTATACACTACCTTTCATGCATATATATGTATCGTTCTTTTTCAGGGACACTCATAAGAATTGCATTACGCTCTGTTGTCATCTACAGAACCCATTCTTAAACTTTTTTCACAAATAGAAAGATACAATATTCCTGAGTATTATAGGCTGCCTTTCATGCATGGCGCATAAATAGTTCTTTTACAGGGAAACTCAACATGATTCTAATGAATTACACTACGGTTATCTTCATAACTACTGAACCAATTCTAAATCTTTTCTCACTGATAGAAAGCTATCCTATCACTTTGTATTTTAGGCTGCCTTTTTATTATTATATCACAAGTAATTCTTTTAGAGCAACACATAAGAATTACATTATGCTTGTGAGTATCTCTGTAACTACTGAACCGAATCAAAAACTTTTTCAGTAATAGAAAGTCACTTTATTTCTGAGTATTATAGGTTATCTTTCATGGATGGCATAAATAGTTCTTTCACAGGGATTGTCAAAACAATTCTAATACATTATGCTTAATGGGTGTTTTTTTAACTACTGAACTGATTCTAAAACTTTTTAAACTGATAAAAAGCTATACACTATTCCTGAATATTATAGGCTACCTTTCATGCATATAGCATAAATAGTTCTTTTACACGGACACTCACTGAATTACATTACGTTCTATGTGTACCTGTACCTACTGAACTGATTCTATACCTTTTTCACTGATGGAAAGCAACGTTATTTCTGAGCATTATGGGCTGCCTTTCATGCATATATCACAAAAAGTTTTTTTACAGGGACTCTCACATGAATTACATTATTCTCTGACCTAACACAATTCTCGGACCAACTGAACCAATTCTAAAAATTTTTGCTGACAGAAAGCTACACTATTCCTGAGTATTATAGGCTACCTTTCAGGCATTAGCATAAATAGTTCTTTTACAGGGACACTCAAAATTATTCTAATGCATTACGCTCTATGGCCTCCTAAGTTAACTACTGAACCAATTCTAAAACTTTTTTCATTGATAGAAAACTACACTATTCTTGAGTAATGTAGGCTACTTTTCATGTATATATCACAGTTTTACAGGGACACTTATAAGAATTACATTATGCTTGATTGCCATTTCTGTAACCACTTAATAGTTTAAAAATTTTTTCACTGTAGAAAAAGCTGCATTATTCCTGAGTAACATAAGCTAAAATTCATACATAAATCGTTCTTTTACAGGAGCACTCAAAATAATTCTAATACATATGCTGTATGCTATGTCATTTTGAATTTTTGTAATTGGTTGTCAATAAATCAAGCATTTTTGTGACAATTCTGTAACTCTATATCTTTTTGGCACCACACAAAATTTTTTCTAGCTATGTCTCTGATATATATATATCAGATATGTATATATATACACATACATACAAACAAGCGTTTATATGTGTATGTTTGAAAGACCCCTTTGGAAAATTTGGAGCTCCCCTAGAAAAACGGCCTAGCTAAATCCTGTAGTTTGCTATAAGATTTTAATGCTTAGTTGGTGGTACAACCCAATTAAAATATGATTTTTTGATTTGCAGTGTAAGGGAGACAGTGGTCAAAAGTAACGCAGGTCACCTGTAGCATTAAATATTTTATGCACAATATAGTTCTTGTAACACTCAAGGTCAAGTCAATATGTCACAGTGCCGTCTACTAATTCAAGAACAGAAACTGCAATAAAATGTCTGCGGGTTATGTTTTTTCTTTCCCCCCCTCCTCCTGAGTAAGAGTTGTTTTGTTACAATTTTGCTCCTCTGACATAACTTTGTGAATAATATTATTTTCCTGTAGTACGCCAGCTTAAAATAATACAACTAAAAATATTCTTCCAAACACAGTTTTACTTTCAGTAATAAAAACTTATTATAATTACCCTATGAAGTTGCTATAATTGACCCATGAGTAAGAACAACTGTAACACTATACCTTGATGTATGTAACATTAAAATTCTACTCATGTGTCAATTGTTATTCTAAAATTACATTTACACAAATGTTTGCATAGTTTCTGTGATGTGTAGCTAATATTTGTACTGAGTTTTTCCACTAAGTTATTTTTTACATTGATAAAAATGTGCAACATGCTAAAACTGGCTTCAGTCTTTTCTATTATAAATTTTAGTTTCAGAATATGAAGGCAGCATTTTCAGCTAGCAATTGTCAAGAAACTTTTTAGCTGGGTATCAACTCCAACTGACATCTGGAAACAGCTTTGAATATTAAAAATAAATACTTTGTAATACTATGCAGAAATGATGCACAATGGTATAGTTTAGGCTGTTATTTCTGATAGTTGTCTTTATTTTGGAAGGAAATCTGTGTGTTTTTAGAAAAGTTTTTAATACAGCATTTATATAATTTAATGTGGATCTGTGTTTAGTAAACGCTATTGGGTTAATAAATCAGTTAACTTGCTAGCTAGAATGGTAATGCAGATCCAAATATTTCAGTGATTCAGATGTTAACCGGATTGGGTGGCAATCCAGGAAGAAACATTGGATCATGAATTCAAAAAATATGATGGAAGAGAGGTACAACCATTCCAAAAATGTGAATCTGCAAATTTTTAGATTTTTTACCCAAGTGCATTTTCAGGGTCTTTAAGAAATGCTATATACAGTGGCAAAGTCCCAAACCTTACGTCGAAGTAGTTTATGTGAAAATTTTGTTTTGCTTATCTATAATTTATACTGAAGCAATGAAAATTTGAAGGCATTTTTCTTGAAGCTTGGAAATTGCAAATTTTGGTGTGATGGTAGTGATATGGTACAGAAGATAAACATCTCATTTTACTTTTGTTCTGAATTTGTTGTCAATCTTTCAGAATGTCATGAGACATGATTACCAAGCTAATAAATCCCCAAACTAATGTTCATTTAACACATCACCCCAAAATGTTCATTTAACACATATAAACGCTTGTCAGGGGTTGCGCTGTCGATCGCCAACATCGCAAATTGCGAAAATAAAATTAGTTTGGCGAAAGAAAATACGTTTTGGCAAAAATATTGACAATTGCTTTTCTTAATGAGGTTCGGAAAAATCTAATTTGGTGAATGAATTGGCGAAATGTTAAAAAGAGCCAGCGCAACCCCTGGCTCTTGATATGGCCACTAAACATGAATAAAATAATCTTTTATGAATCAATTAACAAATAACAGCAAGATATGAATTTTGTGCAACAAATATATTTGTTTCGACATAAGTTTGTTTCAAAGAACTTCAAAAGTAAACAGTTATCGCATGAAGATTAAGCTTTCGATGTTGTTTCTTTTTAGTTCTTTGTGATTATCACCCAACTTTAAAGAACTGAATAAATTTAAGAAAATTATATCTCTTAATTTTTAGAGAAACTCATCAATGTAAATTTTCAGTTTTTTTTATTACTCTTTTTCTTTCTAAGCTTAAAAGTTTTTTCATCCTAAATATTCGGAATTTTATACAGGCTTCTATAATTTGACAAGAAATTATGGGAGAAATTCTGAACAAACCAAAGCCCTTGTCAAATTTTTATGAATGAGAACATGTGAGTGCACTGTATTGTGGAGTATAATTTTTACAGTTATGAAAACAATTGTGAAAGAAAAACAAAAATTAATTTTTATGATAAAAATTAATTTATTACACCATAAAAAGAAATATATTTCTAAAAATACAACAAGTTTACAAATAATTTGTTCTTGTAACAAAAATAAATTCCTCAAACTCTTAATCCATCATTCTTTTCTTAATTTCTTTGAACCTACAGCTTTAAAATAAAATAATAAAAAAGAAAATAAATTTAAAATAAAGAATCATAATTAAACACACATTTATGCTAGTTGTTAATGTTTATGATGAACAACAACAGAAACAAGCTTTAAATTGAAAGTTATATAAAGAAGCAAATTAAAAGTTTTAGTTAAAAAATTATCAGAGCTACACTTCAAGGAAATTAAAATTACAGCTACCTGCATGCTGTCCAGCTTTTGAGGTGGTTAGTTTTCTGGGATAAGTTTTAATTACCAAACAAGGGTTGGATGATTTTTGTCTGTTTTTTCATGGAATATGGCTACCTAATAGATACCTACACAATAAAATGTTCAATATCTTTCAACACAGTAAAGTTTCAAGCATGCATCATTAATAAATGATTGCTTTCTTCTTTGGTATTGAAGCATTAATGTCTTGAAGAGAGCCTCAGCAATAACAAATGAGACACTAATTTATAGGTTTTGAACATACACTTTAAGACAGAAAAAATGACGCATAAGGAAAGAGTTATCCAAGTGGGACGAAATTAGGTAATTGTAATATACATGCAGAGTAAAAGAAACGATTACAATTTCAGAAAAACTGCATAATTATTTTAATAGAAAGATCTTCACATAAAGTGCACGTCAATAACACATTGGTGCACATATGGCCTTCATGCAAGCAATTATTCGGCTAGACATTGATTGATAGAGTTGGTGAATGTCTTCCTACAGGATATTGTATCAAAATTGTGTCTAACTGGCATGTTAGATTAGCCAAATCTTAAGCTAGTTAGAGGGCCTTGCTCATAGTATTCCAAATGTTCTCAATGGAAAAAAGATCTGGTGACCTTGCTGGTCTAAATAGTGTGTTGGGCAAGCTGGAAGACAAACTGAAGAAACGGTTGCCATGTGATGTTGGTCATTATCTTTCTGAAATGTAAGCTCAAGATTGCATGATCTGAAAGGCAATACAACAGGGCATAGAATATTGTCAACAAAGATCTGTGCTGTGAGACTGCTGTGTATGACAACTAAAGGGGATCTTACTATGAAATTAAATGGAACTCCTGACCATTATCTCTAGTTGCCGGGCCATATAGTGAGAGACAGTCAAGTTGGTATCTCACAGCTGACAGCAGTGGCTCAAGTTAAGTCTTTGCTGGTTATTGGGGTTCAATTTGAAGAGGGATTCAGTGGAGACTGTTCCAGTCAGTGACATTCCAGGTTGAATGTAACCAAGATCACTGCAAACAAGCTTGTCAGAGTACACAGGTCAATGGCAGTTGGTGCAAGGGATGCTGTAAGCTCAACCCTCTTTCTCTCAGCCGCTTATGAATGGTCCTTACAATCCCTAAAGCACCAATTGCACATTGGATTGATGATAATGATGAACCAGAGACTCTTGGTGCCACTCTCACGACAATGCAAATATTATATCAGTAGAACATAATTTTTAACAAAGTGCTGTACCATAAATCAAAAATAAAATAATTTTATGACTTACTCTTTCTTGCACGCATGACACTTTTTAGGGTAAACTTTGTATCCTTTCAGTATGCTGTTTCTACTTATTAAAAGCTTTAAAAGGAACTTTAATAAGCATTAGTAAATAAGAAGAATGTAGTAAAAGTAATATTTACCTTCAACATGACAAACTTCAGCTTCTGCACCCAATTTTATAAGGTAATCTAACCAGAGAATTTGTTTAGATGATAGCCTATCACCAGGACCTTTTACTTCTACAATCTAAAAAAATAAAAAAAACATATGTACAAAAACTAATTACCAAATTTTATCAACATAACACCACACAGGTCAGATATCTGTATTAATAAACATTATAAATACTTCAACTTGATGAAATGAATCATTATTATATGATCTCAAAAAATTTTGTCAGCCAGGGCAGCATCAGCAGCTGCAATGTGTAATTCTATTGAATTAAACCATTTGAAATGATATTCTGATGGGCAGTCAGTAAAATGTGCCTGGCCAGAAAAACCTGGGGAGCATATTTTTATCTAAATGTTATGAATCACTATTATAGCATATTTTTAACGAATTTAATTGCATGAATTATTATTATACTATATTTTGAACCAAATATTCACTACTGATCTTAATAAAGTGAAATTATTAATCTAAAACGCAGATTGAGTTGATATATAAAATGCTTACATTGTTCCTAATTAGTGTTTTTATTTTCTAATGGGGAGTGGTGTTGCATAAGGGAAAAAAAGGGAGGGGCACTCACTTTTGAGGAATTCAACTTCATTTCTCAAAAGTAATTAGCTAAATGTATAATTATTGTTAAAAACAATAAAATTAACTAAATCATTAATTTTAATTACCTCTTAAATGATTAGTTTTACTTTGGTGTAATTATTTAAAGTTTGGTTGTAAAAGCAATGTAGTTTTGATCAAAAGCATTTTGAGAAAAACATAATTTTTCTAACTACCACTGACAATTCCAATGGCAAAATGATAGGGATTTTTTTTTTTTTTCAAAGATTTGTGTTGAATCTCTTGTTAATTAAGTTTTTTCTCTCTTCTTAAATTATTTCGGAAGACACTCTTTAATGAAAATTGTGTTTGACAAGATGAAATACGAGTACATATTCAGTTCCCTAAGGAATGTTTACATTACTCAGCACTTACGAGATTGTAAGTCTTAAAAGTCTACTTACGTGGTCTGAAAAAGCTTCTTTTCTGACGCAGACTTACAAAATGAAAATTTGAACCTAACATAAAAAAGTTTGAGCATCCCCCTTGGGGAAAAAAAAAGTAGGGATATATAAACTCAAAGAAAAGAAAAATGGGGAGAGAGAGAGAGAAAAAAAAAGGCCATAAATTGCCAATTATGATGAGAGAAAAATAAATGTACTACTGCATCTGACAAGTAGAGGTGAGGTTTTACCATTCTTGGGACGTTCTCAAAAGCAGTCCACCATGGAAAGAAATGCAAGGTTAATCTCTTTCAATTAAATAATCCCATTTTTCAGTTTCATTATGTGCAGCTGCAACTAGTCTTAGCTTGTTCAAGTGTAAAATTTAAGAAAATAAATAAGCTACTTACTTTTACTTTCAAAGATTTGGGATTCCATACTACTAAATCTGGAACTCCACTCCTTGTAAATCGAAAATCTCTGGCTAATCTTTCACATATTCCACACACTAATGTATTACCCATACAATTAACAAGACCCTGGATGAAAATATGTATGTTGAGATTAAAATAATTGCATTTTATTTCAGATATATATATATATATACTACATTTTATACATTAAATATGAATGCATAGTTTTTATTATTATTATCATCTGAACTTTATTAAAGCAAAAGTAGGGTTGTGTGCAAGAAATTCAAAGAGGACCACATTTTTCAAATTTATAAAACCCTTTTGTTTATAGAAATGAACAGCAGGGTTTCTACAGATTTCATAGCTTTTGCTTCCCTGACATCTATCATGCTCTTCCCTGACTTTATCTAGTGTACTTTCCCGAATTTTGTGATTCTATTTGTCATACTACATCCTTTAAATAATAATTTTTTATATATTTTGCCCCCCTTTTTTACAAAAAAATAATAATAATAAAATTAATATGTACAAGAATCTTATTTGATATCACTGGATTCTAACAAAAACCATGTTTGATAATAATTTAGGATAAAATTAAGCATATTTCAACTGCACAAGATATGCTCATAAAGAAAACATTTTAAAATTATTTACAAGGTTGAATGAGAAAATGAAAATAAAACAATTTCTATACTTAGGTTCAAACAGCAAATATTTTCTTGATTTTACTGCAAAATTCAATTTTTCTTGCATTTCCCTGACCTTTTTTCAATTTCTGCTAATTTCCCTGACTTTTTTTCCCAAATCCCTGATCAAAACTCATTTCCCTGACTTTCCAGGTCTGTAGAAACCCTGAACAGTAAAGCCAACATTAGCAATTCTTTTTCAGAAAAAAGTAAGAACTTTATTTGTGATTTGACAAATGCATCTAATAGGAGCGTGATCTAATATGCCAAGAAATGAACTTGATAAGAAACAATTAAATTTAAATTCCCCAAAAACTGTTTTTAGCTATCAATTATACTTAGTGCTTCCAGGCTTGTCTAGAGAGGACAAATTTTAATGATCATCTCATAAATTTTCAATTTGTTGTATTAAAATAAGTCAAGATCCCTTGTTATCTCATTTCAATCTCAGAAGAAATGTTAAGCTAGTACAGTGCAGTAAGCTTACATATAATTTTACGGCATAATATGAAAAATATGAATGTAAAATTAGATTCACATTTATATGTATGTATATATATATATATATATTTAATGGAAAAAGTCCCTTGCTTATTGAAGTGTGATAATTATAACTGATTTTAAATACAACATGAGATCACCATATAAAATATTAAGTATATTTTACACTTGCTTGTAATATTTTAGAATATGTATCAGTTAGCTGGCACTTTGAAATTTTCTAGAACTATAACCACTCTTGAATATTTCTATTTATATATATATTTTTTTTGGTGATTATATATATGTTTAAATGCACACTAATATAAATACTGCACTCTGTTTAACAATGCTGTGCTAAGCAACAATTTTTAAAGACAATATTTTGTAATCCTGTATTCTACACTGATAAAGAAAAAGTTATTTAATGATGACAGTATTTCTGTTTAACGAAGTTTTTTCTTAAAGGATATAATTTAAAAAAATCTTGTTTTCAGAATAGGGAAGAAACAAGTTTAGTTGTTCATCTTCCAAATACAGTCAATGCTCATTTTTATGAACAATAGGGACCACTCGATTGTAAAATTGCAAGTGTTTGTAAAAATGAGCATACATGGTATTATTGGACACATAAATTTGTTTGTTAGCTTCTTATCAGCTGATTGTATTAGTAAGTTATAATAGACTGGGAATAGATCATTTACAATCTGAAAGCCAACAATGAAAGAATTAAAAAAAAAAGTTTTAAATACAGCTAACAAAAAGGTGAATTAGAAAGTTTACTATCTTGAAAACTATGCATCGCATATCATATTTTATTTACACATCATTTTGTAACGTCATTTATTTACACATTTTATTTACATCATATCATATTTACACAAATTTTGTTCAATGACAATTTTTCATGTTTTGAAAGTTGTTCAATAGAGAGCCAACTAAACACATACTAAAGAACACTGGATAAATTAAAATTAATAACTTCATAAACCATAATAGTAGTGGCAGCTTGTGACCTATTTCATCGGTAGGGGCCCAAAAATAGTATGCCAGAACTTAGTACTCAGGGATGAGATTGACAAAGAAAAAAAAAAAAAAACATGCAAGAATGCAAACAACATTTGAGCAATAATACTTATGAATTTCAAGATCAATGAATATAGTAATTGCTACTGATATTAAATCTATCCTACTTATGTACAATTTTGCCTTTAAAAAAATAATCATTTTTTTTTTAAATTGGAAAAACAGAATTTTGAAGCATAAAAAAGTCTGAAAATAAGACAGAAGTCTGAAGAATCTCATCTCTGAGTACTAAATTATTAAATATTCCAATCTGACTTAGAAAAGAGCATGACAGGGGCACTTAGCTTTGCCCAGTTATACTTTAGAGCAGGTATAGGCATCCTTTGGAAAGTTACAGGCCAAATTTTAGAATGTTAGAAAAGTTGTGGACCATGTAATTGAGATTTACATGGGATTTTGAATTGTTTATATGGGTTTTACATAGGGTTTTTATATGTTCTGCGGACCAGATCAAATGCCGAGGTGAGTCACATTCAGTCCGTGGGCCAGGCCTTTAGCAAATCAAAATATGCTTTACTGTCATTTTAAGGAATATCCACTAAACTATTTTTCTCAATTGTATTTAAAGAATATAAGGTACATACATTTTTTTTTTTTTTAAATAGAGGTATATTATTAAAAAAACCTACACTTTATAATGGAAAAATCCTTTGAAATATGGGGTTCAGTTGTGCTTCTCTGGCCCTTAATTACAAGTTGCCACAGCATAATATTGATAAAAATTAACTGTACATTTCAAGAGGTACAGAAGATCATTGAACCATTTGGTTGTTGAATGCTTTGCCACTGAGGAAGGGAGAACTTCTGTACCTCTTGAAAGTATACTTTCACCAGTTATGTGTAATTTACACTAAATTATTTATTTTGCATGAATACTTGATATATTATGTATAGTGACAAGCTAAAAATCAAGGAAAAGTTATAAATACTAGAATATGATCCACATCTGCAAAGCGATCCCACATAACCAATGACAACTGACCAAAATGGGCTTCCCAAGAAGATTTTACAATTTCTTTCAGTTCCTTTAAAATAAAAAGGGGGTATTTTTATTTACTGAAAATTGGCACTATTTAGGCAATCAATTAACAATAACTCATGACAAATTCATATAATATAAATTTAAAAACAGAAATAATATGATGCAAATTAAAAAAAATCAGTAAATTTAAAATCCTTACTTCAATAGTGGAATTTCTCAAAGTTTCTAAATGACTTAATATTTGCTTTTCTCTTCTTATAAAAAATGAATTATGGTTTAGATCTAAAGGATGATTTTGATAAGGACTAATAAATGCATCTGGAATGTCACCATCATATATTATATCCCAAAATAATAATCCATAAAGAGAATGGAAGGTAGAACTTTCACCGTGAATACCTAAAAGTTAACATTCAACCAACTTTAGCTTGCAACAAAAATGGTGACTCAAACATGCGTGACAAAACACAGCTTAAGAAACAATAATATAGAAATTAATTATTATACAAGAGATAATTAATAAAACAAAATGCAAAAAGTAATTGTTTAGCAGTTGAAGGGATTAGGTTAAGGAATTCTTAACAATTAACACACTTAAAACAATTTTTTTAAAACAAGAGATTACATAAAATCTATTTTAAGAATACATAAATCATATGATCTTATGTAAAATTTAAATAATTTATTAGTGAAAAACTCATTTATTAGTGAAACTTCATTTCTTCATAAAAGAAAGATGAAGTTTCTGCATTATGAATCTTATTCAAGAAGTGGTTTCCAAACTTTTAAAAATTGTGACCCACTTCATGAAAACTGAATCTACAGCAACACATAAAGAAATTAAGCATTAGGAATTTGATACTTAATACAAATTAGAAGCACACCTAGATAAACATTTAAGGTTTTGACATAACCCACAGTTTGGAAAGCAATGAATTAGGAAAAACTTATACTATAATGAACACAACTTACCAATAACAGCATAAGGTCAATTGATAGTTATATGGATTTTACATATGATAATACAGCTTTTAGACAGAATCCAACAATTAAAGTATTCAGTGTGATGATTTAGCAGCACATATACGTTTTCCACAGAAAAAATAGCTACAACCTACAGTTTAGTTTACAATTTTAAAGTTCTAAAATATAGAAAGTCATTTTTTCCCCAATTATCATGATATGTTAGAAATTAAAATCCATTAAAAAATCCTGGGAAAAAAACTATTTATACTATATAACTACTAAAGAAATTGAAACTCTAGACACATTAAATTTCAGATAGTATTTAGTGAAATAAAAAATATAACAAAAGATATATCTTTTGCAAAAGTTATTTGAAAAGTTCCTAATTTTTGTTACTTAGGACAGAAATCAATTAAATGGAAATGAATAAAAACACTGAAAATAACCAACTTATGATTATTTATTATTTTCTTTCTAGTTTTTATCCTTTAGTAAAGCTACAAATATAAAGAGATTACAAACAAGATATCCCTTAGTTCTTTAAATTGCTTTATGAATATAACAATACAAGAACTACAGAAAAATATAAAGTGTGAAATACTTTATAATGTACTTTAAATTGTTATTAAAAAACAAACTTACCTTCAGTAAAGCCTTCATTTTTGTAATGTTCTATAGCAAGATTTTCAACATTAAGCACAGTAACATCATCATCATCAGTAGCAGTACTAGAGGAAGAGATGAAGACATTCCTACGGCCAAGTATATTAGGTAAAATGCATCCTTTTATAATAACCTATAAATATAAAAAGAAATCTCTAATTTCACCAACTATTTCTTCATTTTAAAATTCAAATAATACTGATGCCAACAAATATAAAAAATTTTTCAAGATAAGCATTTGAGTGCACATTTTAAAACATGTTAATGATGAATACCTTTTTGCAAGTGTTATCATATTTTTTATCATTTCTAATCAAGCTTTGGTAAAATTATGGTTAGGTTCTTTGCATTAAACTTTCTTATATCAATCAATTTCCAAGTACCCACTATTGTCTCTTTGTTTACATAGAGAATGTAAATGATTATTAATTAGTCATAATAATAATTATTATAAATTATTTTTAATTATTTATTATTATTATCATGACAAATATCATAAATAGTAAAAAATTACATGTCAGCAAAAATGCTTCATGTGAGCATACTGAGAGTGAATGGTCATCACAAACTTGGTTTTTATAAGTTTCGCATGAATTTCTCTTTTTCTGTGGAACTTCTTTGAAACTATAATAATTTTCCTAAGTCCAACAACTGTCTTTCTTCAAGTTGAATCATGCACCTGAAAATTGTGGAATTACTGGATCTAGATTGCATTGCAGAGGGACTTTGAACTCTGAAGCTTTCAGGATGGGTTTTATACCAGATTTAGTTGAAAAATATTGACTAGCTTCAGCATTTATTGACCGCTTCTAAATTGTTGAGTATTTATACGGAACAGCCAGGTCTTTTACAGGCCATTCGCCTTGGTTTTACAACATATTGTCCTCCAGATTTTCCAGCATATAATTTACAAATGAGCAGATAAAATTAACGACATTGCATATTCACCATACTTTTATACTGCATTTTGCGAGTTTATATTCCAGAAGCTGCATGAATCGAGCTCTGTGTGATATGGAAAAAACTGCTCATCTATCGTCAGAGTTTTGGATGGTTTATATTTATTTGCTAACAAGGGCAGGCTCAATTGTTGGGGTCACAGGTTTTGATGAAATGCTGATGGGATTTAGATGACCCCTAGAGAAGTAAAATGCCAACAAATTAGCAACCAACTCTAACAAATTTTTGAAAAAATGACATTTAAAAATTCAATACATATTTATGTATCTATAATTCAAATTTTGACAGTGCAAATCATAGCTCCGTGGATCCGTCTACTGCTGTGAAGCATGAGGTCCCAGGTACAAACCCGGGAGACGGCCTTTCATTTTTTTCCCTTTAAATATGTATACATAAACTTAAAAATCATATTTGATAGGAAATTAATGTGACTGAAAGTGAAAGGGTTATTTTAAAACGGCAGAAATTATTTCATTTGACAAAAATAATAAAATAATGCTTGCAAATAATTTGATTTTCTTTGCTAATTAGAGATTTATCTTATAAATAATGTACTTGATGCAGGGTAAATCATAAAAACATACTAAATTATTATATGGATATATTTTGTAAGATTTGTAAATAGTGGAGAAGGAATATTTCTCTCTGGAAAAAGAAAAAAGCCGTATCCTTCTTTCTATTGACAGTTTGTTTACCAGGGATGTTTTAAAGATTTAATTTAAAACAAAGCATTAGTAGCAAGCATTTTTGAAATTATGAACCTTAAGTTCTTGTCTCAAATTTTTTTTTTCCAAAAAAAAAAAATTGCTTATTTTTAAACTCTATCAAAATTGTTCTAAAATATTTGTGAAAATCATTCATAAAAACCTGTTTTCTTGCTAAATGTAATTCATAATTCATGCAAGTAGTTCTGAACATTTTCAGAAATGTTTTTTAATTCTAGTTTAAATAAAACATCTTTTTCTCATTCAGTCACATTAATTTTTTATCAAAGATGATTTTAAAGTTTATTTATACATATGTAAAGAAAAAAAAAGAAAGGGCATTTCCCAGGTTTGTACCTGCGACCTCATGCTTTACAGCGGGAGACAGTTCCCCAGAGCTATGATTTGCGCTGTCAAAATTTGAATAACAGGTATATAAATATGTATTGAATTTTTAGTAGAATCTATTGTTTAGTAGACTCCAATAATTGCTAATTGAAGCAGCTTTACCATTTTCGTATTTTGTGATACATTTGGTTTGATAATAAAATATCAGTAACTGGTAATTAAAAATATGGGAGCAATGATTTTTGAGCATTTACAAACATAGATAAAATTATGTGTTAGAATGGAATACAGCTATTTTCATGAGTGTTGTTGGTGTAAAAATACCATTTACATAAAATAATAAATTGTAAAATATTAAGGATGTTGAACAATCAAAATGATTTATACATAACACAACTTTTAAATGTTAAAAAAAAGTTACCAATAAACAAAACTGAAGTATTAAGTTAGTGAAGAGTTATGTAATTTTGAATCCAAATACAAAATTTATTATAAAATACCTTTGGTGCTTCAATAACATCCTTTGTAGCTTCAAGAATGTCGTTCTTGAAATCATCTGATTCATCTACAGCTTTTAAAATTCGAAGTCCCCTCATCAGCACAGTATAACGATACCCAACACGAACATTTTCATCTTGGATAACTTCTTTAATTGCTTCTAAGGCCTACAAATTTTATAAAATATGACTAAAATGTTTGGGAAAAATATTTAAATTTACACTGTACTTAAAAATATTTAATTCCAGGCTCAACTTTTTCTTTCAAAGGTGTAAGTGATTTTGAAAGAATTTATAATTATAAAGAAACAACTATTTATAATTATGCTGAAAATACAATTTCCTATGCTACATTTTAGCAATTTTTAACTCATACAGAGAGATATATTTAGAAAACTTTTGAATAAATACAGACAACTTGCTTTAAAATTCAAATTCTTGTTTGTATTCTTTTTGACAAACATAATAATATTTTATGAAAATCTGTGCACTTTTCTGAAATTAAAATCGATTGAATTTTAACTGATATTTTGTTGAAAAACTGAAAAGTTCTGCAAGAAATTTATGCCAAAGTAATTATTTATTCAAAAGGTATGATATTTAACAATTTTAAAAAAGCTACTGTGTAGCTCGTTCACTCCAAGCTTCATAAGTACTGATCTTATGACAGGGTTAGAAAAACGCAGTCATTAGTCATATTTTGCACACAGCAATTTAAGTTTGACAACTACGAAATAATACCTGGTTGTCATTTTTGACGCCTAACTTTAAAAAAAAATTCTCTACTTAGCAAAGCATACTGATCAATGGCAATCTCTATTCGAAATCTTATGAAAGGTTTATCACTAATCATACTTCAAACCCTATTTTCCGTTTCCTAATCGGTGTGCATCGTCTTTTGTCCTTCAAAAATATTTTCACTTTGAATGTTGTAAAAAAAATGAGGAGCTAAAATATTTTTGTGGCATAACCTGCTCCAAGCTTATTTGGCACTGTCATACAAATGTCTAATGAGCACTTGATATGAGAAAAACAGCCTATCCTTGATTGGTTCGAAGGGGGAGCAAGACCTGAATACCAATTCAGAATGAGATGGAATAAGTCATTATTATCAGAAATCTCATTTATTTAGTGTAATTTATCTGATTGTGAGACCCCAAGTTAGTGCCCTGCTTACCCATGTGGTAGTCGGCTCTGTTTTTGCCATAAATATAATGAAAGTTTACTTTTTTTTTCAGGATAATTATTTTTTTTCCCTGGTATATTTTTGTTTGTTTCCTTTTTTTCCTTTAAGGGTAGAACTCAGTGCCTGTTTAGCTTGGTGATGGTGCGTGCCGCATGACCTTGCACATATGGACAGCACAGAGACCCTGCATAGCATGCATTATTTTATAAAAGTGCATTATTTTGCAGGTCCATAAGGTTCCAGTTCTTTTAATATTGCAGTAATTTTATTATTAATTTGTTTGCAGCATTTTCCTGCATTCAACATTGTATATATTTACTAACCAAACTTTAATCAGTATTTGTACTTGGCTATGATTTGATATTTGAATGACTACAATAAATAATTTCAAAATTATGCCCAAGTAGATCATTTTGGCAACTAAGATAAAATAGCTGGGTGCCACTGGCACTTCACTTTAATATCTTAATTTCAAACCGTGCCTTATGAAGATCTTTTTTACAATACATTTACATGTTTTAGTGATATTAAGGAATTTTAAACTTTCAATGCCTTACACTAAAACTAACACAAGTGTTTCACTTCTAGATTTTGGCAACATTTGCACATCTATTCTTGCTACCTCATGGTTTCATTGCTACACATTTCTATAGCAGGATAAGACCAATATATGTAGAGATAATATCTACTGATGTGCCACATAACTAAAACCCTGCTATTTTTGTTGATTTTAATTATAATATTCTGGGTGTGGCCTCTGATTAGTGTCCCAGAGATTATAATTTTCATCCATTTCTGCTTCATTTCTACGAATCATTATTCATGGCTCGTTTTATTTTGATTTTCAACCTGCTTGGCCCTCTAGAGAAAGTTGGAGTACAATGAAACATACAATCTAAAATCAATAGGATTTGTCACAGAAAGTGGAAACTCACACACCTATTATACAAATATATGTTCCAATTATTAATGTGATTTGGAGACAATCACACTTTTACAACAATAGATATAGGAAATTATTGGACCTTCACCAATGAAAGTAAATTTCATTACTGAAAGTAATTTTGTTTTACTCCATGTTTTCAAATGCATAATTATTTATTTTTCAAATCTTGTGATCACTATGGTGTGGTTCATACTTTCAAAGCCAGAATTAAAAAAATAAATATTAGGAATTAGCAAAAACTTATTTAGTTTGTAGCATCAATTTGGGGTACAATGAAATATGTTCCATTGTACATCAGGTGAATGCATTCACTTAAAATAAAGATGTTACTATTAAATACTTAGATTGAAATCTCCATAGAGCACATAAAATTAACAATGAATTGTTTTTAAAGTGTACTCCATCTTCTTCAGGCTTTGAAGATGGTGACAATCCAGATTGTTTTTCAACCAGCAATCCAAGCAGTACAAATTGTGAGCTATTCTCAGCTACCATGTATAACACAAGCAGTATCGCTTTAAGTGATTGTGTTTTAATCAAGGAAATAGAAATTAAATATAAAGAAATGTAATTTGTTGGGGATATAATAAACATAAATCAAACAGATTGAGAAGTTCTGTAAGTAAAATGACTAAGTCCCAGCTTCAAATATATGCATTCTTCGGAAATGCAGTCGATATAGCAAACCCGGATATAGTGAACTTTCGTCTATAGTGAATGCAAACCAGTAGTCTAGATGTACATACAGTATCCCTGTTCACCATGGGGACACTTCGGTTTCAGTGAACTTCGGATATAGTGGACGAAATTTGATAGTCCCCAGAGGTTCACTATAACTGGAGTTGATTGTATATATATTTGAAGAAACTCAAATTGTATTAAAACTGCCACCTTCTGCTCCTTCAGGTAGTAAAGAAAGGGAAGAAGAAATGTTAGTTTTTTATTTTTATTTAAGTAAATTTAATATAAAATGAAAAACTATAAACTAACCTTTAATAAAAGTATTATGCTTTCATCTCAAGCTATAACACTTTAATTAAATTAGTCTTTATTCATTTAAATTTCATATTTATGTCTATTAATATTTATTATAAATGTACATAAACATATATGCTGAAATTTGAATTTCGACTCATATTATTTTAGTGTTTGTTGAGTGTTATTAAGTGTAACATAGTACTCTGGTATTTGGGGTACAATGAAACACTGACAGACACTGACCTTCTGTTAAATGGGGAGTAGAGTAGGTTAAAAATGTCGATTAATTTGATTTTTGTATATGCAAATTTATGAACAGGAAAAAAAAGTAAATTTTGTTTCATTGTACCTCAACTTCCCCTATATTCTGATATGGTCTGTTTTGGTCTTCAGTTTTCCTGCAGGGGTATGTCATTTTTGCAGTGTTTTGCTCATTCATCAGATAAATTTGTCTTTTTAAACTTTTTTAAGCTTCTCAATTTGAACTTTTAAAATTGTTGAATATATTTGGATAAAAATAAGTTTTCAAATACTGTACTTTTAATTCATAAGAAAATATACAGGAAAACATATTTACGTACTTGCTCACGTTGTTTTAAATGTTGGTCTAAATTCAATGTAAGGCGATCCCACCAAAAGCCACGGTAGTCTTGGGAAAATACCTTAATTATTAAATTTAAAAAAGAATTAATAACATGCACACACAAAGTAAAAATTTATAAATACATTATGAGTCTAGTACATGCAACAGAGAAAAAAGAAATTAATAAATATTAAAAATCTATTCTATCTAAATAAATATTAAAAATCTTCAAACAAAACTTTTATTAATAGTAATCGGGATGATAATGCACAAAGACGAAAAAAGAGGAAAAGTGTGTGAGCTTGAATTTAACCTTTTACAGGCCAATGTTCCCAACTGGGAACATTAAATTAAAAGTTTATTGAAAAATTAAATTTTATCAAGCTTAAAAAAAAAAAAAAAAAAAAAAAAAACTGATATAGTTAAAAGATGACTTGATTTTTTGAAACAGAAGTGGCATTTCTATCATTAGAGGGAAGCTGGACAAAAAAATCATAAAATAGCCATTCTCTTAAATTTTTACAGAGATACCTTGATACACCCTCCCCTCTTTCAAACATAATTTATATCGTTACTTGAATTTAAAAATAAGTCTTTAATTAATTCTCAATATTTCACTTATTATTTAAACTATTTATCAGCATATTTTGTTTTTGAAACCAATGTAAAATTATAGTCAGAAATGACCCATGCTTCCAATTAAGAACACAGTGAAAATTGTATAAAAGATATATATTTTATTCCATTTAAATGATTCATATCCTTTAAAAAACAGATTAGAAGACAAAATACACAAAAAACTAATTTAAAATATGCCTGGATCTGAATTCGGTCTGTAAAAGGATAATCATTAAAAAAAGTCAACATGCATATGCAATTTTTATCAATAAATTTCCAATCACAAAGCAAATCAATTGTTTTTATCCTGCACAAAATAATACCCAAGCACTCATATATAGATAAATACTTAAAAATCAATTTTAAAAAGGTACCATTCAATAGAAAAATGGGCAATCATAATTTAAAAAAGATTTTTAGAAAATTTTATAAAATTTAAGGTCAAAATAAATCATAAATTTCATGCCTGAATTTCAGAATTTTTTTTAATTAAATGTAAATATAAAATAATATAAAAAGATTTTTCAGGGTCTAATCTTTTTTCAAAAAAAAAAAAAAAAATTTAGAATCTTCTTAGTTTTACAGTGCCTTGATACATAGAGGAGGAAACAAGTCAGGAACAAATGCTTCTGTCTTACTAGAAGCAAAAAGTCAGAAAATAATATGTGGACAATATGTACTGTTTTTAATTGAAAAATTAACCTTTTTGTTAAAAAACAAAACATAATAATAGAAGGAAATATACATGCAGCAATTTCTTTTACTTTTTAAATTGCAGTGGAAGAAAGACATAGATCAACAAATATATTATAAGGGGAAAATATTTTTCTATTTAGTTACAGTAACAAAAATATCTTAATTTAATTAAAAAATAAATTTTAAAACTGTATTTTTTCTTTTACTTAGAAGAAAAAAAAAGCCAGATCCCCACTTTTTTTCCATTTAGTCTACCTAATGCAAATCTTAACATGGATTTGCAGCACAGAATTAATGTGATGATAATTTAGCTTAGTATTCAAACTTTCAAATGCTTTTAAAACTGAACAATTAAAAGTTAATAGAAATAAGCATTTGTGTACTTTGCAACAGCATTAGAAATATGAATAAAGAAATACTTAAAGGAAAATCTTCATTTACCACAAGGATGCAAAAAGATTGAGCTTGAGATGAGAGACATGAAATACAGTGCTCGGCCGCAATTATAAAATAGATAACTTGTTAAAATCTATATAAGTAAAATTAGACTTTTGTCTGTACATTTCTTGGAATTCAAAAATTTTGCAATTTCTATCCGTTTCAAGCACCCGGGAATCCGATGCGACCCTCAAAAAAAAAGTTTGTCTGTCTGTCATTCTGTCCGTGATGCTTTTTTTGTTTAAGCATCACGTAAAAACGAATGAAGCGAATGGTATGAAATTTGGTGTCATGATAGGTGGTCACTCAACTTAAAACATAGCCGTCGAATTTAAAAAAAAATCTTGATTAGATTTTCAGATTTTGCGAAAATTGTTTCAAACTGCATAAATTTGTGTTCAAGCATCACGCAAAAACGACTGAAGCGAATGATATGAAATTGGTTGTCATGATAGGTGGTCACTCAACTTAAAACATAGGCGTCCAATTTAAAAAAAATCCTGAATGGATTTTGAGATTTTACGAAAATCCTTTCAAACTGCGTAAATTTGTGTTCAAGGATCACGTAAAAACGACTGAAGCGAATGATATGAAATTGGGTGTCATGATAGGTGGTCACTCAACTTAAAACATAGGCGTCCAATTTTAAAAAAATCCTGATTGGATTTTGGGATTTTGCGAAAATCCTTTCAAACTGCGTAAATTTGTGTTCAAGGATCACGTAAAAACGACTGAAGCGAATGATATGAAATTGGGTGTCATGATAGGTGGTCACTCAACTTAAAACATAGGCGTCCAATTTTTAAAAAATCCTGATTAGATTTTGAGATTTTGCAAAAATCCTTTCAAACTGCGTAAATTTGTGTTCAAGGATCACGTAAAAAACGACTGAAGCGAATGATATGAAATTGAGTGACATGATAGGTGGTCACTCAACTTAAAACATAGGCGTCGAATTTTAAAAAAATCTTGATTAGATTTCAGATTTTGCGAAAATCATTTCAAACTGAATAAATTTATGTTCAAGCATCAGGCAAAAACGACTAAAGCGAATGATATGAAATTGGGTGTCATGATATGTGGTCACTCAACTTAAAACTTAGGCGTCCAATTTTTAAAAAATCCTGATTGGATTTTGCGAAAATCCTTTCAAACTGCATAAATTTGTGTTCAAGCATCACGTAAAAACGACTGAAGCGAGTGATATGAAATTGGGTGTCATGATAGGTAGTCACTCAACTTAAAACATAGGTGTCGAATTAAAAAAAAAATCTTGACTAGATTTTGAGATTTTGCGAAAATCATTTCAAACTGCGTAAATTTGTGTTTGCACATCACGTAATAACTGCAAAGGTGAAAAAATGATATTTGGTGAAATGATAGGTGGTCACTCACCTTAAACTACAAGCATCTAATTAAAAAAAATCCATCAGATTTCGAGATTTTGTGAAAATCGTTTAAAACTGAGTGAATCTTTGTTCCCGTATTACATAATAACGACTAAAGCGATCACGCAAAATGATATGAAATTTGGTTACACGATAGATGGTTGCTCAACATAAACTATAGGAGTCCAATTTTTTAAACATTTTTATTAGATTCTGAGATTTTGTGAAAATTTTCTCAAAATACGTTTATATTTCTTCAAACATCACGTAATAACGACTAATACGAATGATACGAAATTGAGTGATATGATAGGTAGTTGTTAATCTTAATTTATAGGTGTTGAATTTTAAAAATATTTTGCTTACATTTTGAGATTTTTCGAAAATCGTTTTAAAATGCTGAAAATTTGTTCCAGCATCACGAAATAAAGACTGCAGGGAATGAAACGAATTTGGGTGACATGATAGGTTGTCACTCAACTTAAATTCTAGGCTTCAAATTTTTCAAAAATGTTGATTAAATTTTGAGATTTTGCAAAAATTATTTCAATATGCGTAAATATTCGTTCGTGCATCCCATAATTACGACTAAAGCGAATGAATTGATATTACTTAGTTACTCTCTAACCTGTAATATTTTAACAATACATGAAAATTATAACTTCGCTTTCTTTACTTTGGCAACATACTACATCCATTCTGTGTACTCCTACAATGCTGACAAAAGTTCTTGCTTTTTGGAAATTTTCATTTACTAACCCGTTGAGGACGGGTACTTCAGCTAGTAAATAAATAAAATTAGAAAATAACTAAAATGCAGAATTCCATGGATTTGCAGAAAATTCTCATCCCTGAATAACTAAGAGTAACTTTAATTAAATTTTTAGTATTTCTTTTTGTACAATATAGGGTTATATAAAAAGATTATTAAATATAAAATTAAAAAATATTTCCAAATGTTAAGATATACTTCATTGCCAAATTCATTTCTGAAGCTTTTAAAGTCTAACACTAACCAGCAAACAAATTATACACTAAATTAATTTTGCTTCAAATTTTTGAAATGCTATGAAATCACCAAGTTTAACGCAATATATAGTTTTTATGTTGCTACTATTTATAAGGACTACTTTTATCATGACCATAATTTAAAAGCTATAGACTCATTTCTTAATACTGGTAGAGAATTCGTACTACAATGGATTAACAGCTATTGCGACATTTATGACAATGAGCAGGCAGACTTGTTGGCCAAAGAAGCCTTACTTCCTTCCTTGACTTCTTATCCCACTGTGAAATGCTAAGCGACTTCTCAGAAACAAAATCCAGGAAAAGAAGAATTTCCTCTGTGAGAGACATGGCCAATGGAAAAACTTGGGCTTGTTTTCTTGATGACCAGACTCAAATGCAGCTTCCCCTCCTTCCTGGAGTTGAAAGGGTGACATCTTTCAGAGTCATCAGTGGACATGATTTTCTACAGGCCCATCTATTTAGAATTGGATTTACCGATTCTCCACCCTGTCCTCTATACAATACTGAGCTTTATGACTCGGGAACATCTTTTTAGCTGCCCCTCCCTTTTCGATGTTTGTTGTAGTGAAAATTTTGGAGTTCTTTTCTGTTCTGGTGCTATCTCCTGTTGTACTGGACTGCAAGGGGCCTTATGTCTGAGAAGATGTTGACAGGCATAATTAAAAAATTTTTTTTAAAGCTTTAAATAATGAGTTTTCCCTAGCCTTTTCCCACTGACATTCTCACACCTTTCTTGATTTCCAAAGACTTTTCAAATCTGTAGACACCCTGATACAACACAGAACACATTAGAGAGAAACATTAAGCATACTAGATATATTTGCTAATTACCTTTTGATTAAGTAGATGTTTTAGTAATTTTACGGCCTCTTTATACTGCCGAAGCTTCTGAAGAATGTCAACACCTTGAGTCATACAACGTACATACACATGAAAGGAGGTATACTTCTTCAGGAATGTTGGCAAAGATGAAGCTCTAAATATACAAGAAATTTTTACATCGAACAAGATGCCTAAAACATTTCAATGAAATTACAATAAGTGAGCATAGAAGTTTAAGCTTTACCATTTAACATGCGATGTGAGACACAAAACTGAATGTGATGAAAATGCATAAACAACTAGATAGACAGCTCAAATGGCCCGAATGCTGAAAAAGCTGCAGCTTGTTGCCACAACTTGATTTAACTATCTGCAACATGGTTGTCAATCAAATTGCTAACCATATGCCACAAAGAACTTTTTCGACACTATGGGATTCAATCAACTACCAAGCTGCTGGTAGTTAAATCGAGGTATGGCAACAACTGTGCTTTTTTAGCATTGAGCAGTATATCCAGTTGTTCTTTTACACCGATGTGAAAATAATTGAGCTTCAAAGAGTCAATGCTTGCACTTTACAAACATGACAGTAGATTGTGATGAGGTATTTTCCACATGCACAAGCTCTTACTTTTCATAAGAATGATTTTCTTTTATGATCAAATTATTGCTCGATTTTGGATAAATGTCTAAAATATTCTCCCCATGTATAGTAAGGATGAATTATACATGGTATACAATATAATACAGATGATAGTACAATAAATTATATTGTACTATCATCTGTATTATATTGTTAGTAATGAGCCTACAGCAGGCAACTAACTGTACATACACTTTTAACTGGGTAGTATTGGTTAATGATTTTTTTTTTTTGTAAGTGGAAGAAGAAAGTGTATGATGTTTTACAGCTCTATTATAATAAAAGAATTTCTGTGTGTGTGTCCATTGGTGGCATTACGAACAAACAGCTACGTATAGAATTACCAACTTTTCTATACATTAAATTATGCACCTCAAAGCAATTTTTTTGAAATTCGTCCAAGAAAGTTTGTTTAATATTTTATGGATTTTTGAGTGATTTTTCATGGATATTCAACAACAGAAACAGAAATAATATCTACAAGGAAATAGTACATTGTATTATCATATAGAAGAGAAAATGTTACTGACTTTTAAGATTTCTTTCATGGGGAAATTTACATTTATTAAAAGTTTTCAAAAACAATTTTTTAATTGTTACTTCTTAAAATCTATCCATTAGAATGTTTTTCATTTGTTCAGATTATAAAATGCACATTCAACCCTCTTTTTAAATTTGAAGTTTTAATTCAATAAATGAATTTGACAGCTTAAGTGACAGTAATGGATTCTGGAACTATGGTTACTATTATGTTAAATAGAATATGAAATTAGTTATTTATCTTAAATTCAAATTATAGCTTAATTTGACATCATTTTATGTCACGAATTTCAAATAGCATCAGAAATGTACCCAGGGTGATGCACTTATTGCAAAAAATAAATTAACATTATTTTAAAACTTAAAGATAAAAATTTATTTTGTAGAAATAAAACATAATGAAAGTGAACAGATTTGTTGGCAAAATGCTTTTTACATTCTTTTTGATCACAAGCAATGATGATATAGTTTTTATGTCATCATTTTGCACTTGTCCTACTTATCCTCCCAAGTTAGTATTTGTAAGGCAAAGTTTATGTCACAAGTCACATAATATGGCACTTTTGGGAGTCTAATAATAGAATGAATTTCATTTTTATAAGTAAACGGACATGTTTAATGCCTTCTGTACAAAGAACAGGCATGCAGCTAGTAAATAAATATAGATATGTTTCAAAAATTCTAAGTTATATAAAAAATTTAAAAACACACACCTTTCTGCAAAAGCACATGTAAGTTGTTTATCAAATTCTTCTTTAGCTTTGCTGCATAATTCTTTTGCTAACTCAAAATTTTTACTTTCAACAGCATTCATAATATCATTTTCAAGTTGTTTGGCTTCTTCATATCTAAAATTAATTTTGCAAACATTAAGTTATAGTGGAAGATGGGGACAATGAAACATACTATCTAAAATCAGTATGATTTTTCATAGAAAGTTCTAACTCATACACATACAGTCAAACCCCAATATAATGGCACAATCCATTCATGAAAATTATGGTGCTATAATGAGTGTGGCGGTATATCGAATTGTATTAGAATATGTTGAAGGATACAAATTAATTTTGATATAGTATTATTAATATTGTAAAACTCAATATCATAATGCCTTTTATTTAAATTATCTAATGGAATAAATATATTGTTAATATAATATAATTAATTCTGCAGGAATTAAAATATCAAATGATATTATGAAATTAAGATGCACTTACTTTTTTATATAATCAACTCTAGATAAAGCAGTGTCCGAGTAGAAAAAACACTAAACATGGCTGAAATGTGAAGGTCCAAAGTTCAAGCCTATAGTATACAATCTAGCATTTTGGAGTTCCAAGCAGTTTCCTCCAGATGTAACATGAATACACTTTAAAACCCCTTGAAAAAATAATTCACCCAAAGGACCATTCTAAGCAGATACCCCTCGGGTAGGTTTGCATTAAACAAAACAAACACACATAAAACAGACAAGTTTGCTCATAACAGACACAATATTTATTGGAAATATTGGATTGGACTGAATTTATTGGAAATATTTTTAAGTGGTAGTTTGAGTTTTCTTTTCAATATTAATTTTTTGAATATCTTTTTCTACAACTAAGTTATTGTTTATCATTTTTTTTAATATAATACTGTTTCTTCTAGAAAAATCTGTATTTTCCCAATGCAATTTTTCACTTCCTTACATGTAGCATGTGATGTTTCATTTTTTTCAGAGTCGCTGTCAGATGAATCTAAATTTTGATTAGTAGTTCATTAAGAAAATTTCATTCATTGTCAGATCTTCAAATGTTGAAACACTTTTGTCTACATCAATATACTCAGTTAACAACAGAGTCAATGTTAACAATGTCTGTTAATTTGTATGTTTTATTTTACAGTTCTTGAAGTGCTGTAGCATTTTGTTTTGGAGAAACCCTTCAGATTTAATCAATATAGTATGTTTCCAGCAATTAACAATAATTTCGGATGAAATTTCATCCCATACCTTTTTTTAATCATATGAATACCATTGTGTAAAAGGATTGGAGAAAAATCATCTTTACTGAGGTTTTCAATAATACGATGGACATGATACTTTCGATAATGAGCTTTGATTGAATTTATTATATCTGCATCTAAAGATTGTAAAACTCCAGTACAGTCAGGAGGTAAAAATTGAATGCTGATATTACTCATTGGGTATGTTTTGTGACAAGGGGCATTATCCAAAATCATTAAAATATAGTGTTTCTTTCTTCGCATTTCTGAGTTTAAATTCACTAGCCATTTTTGAAATAATGCTGCAGTCATCCAAGCTTTCTTGCTATTATAATAGTCAACATACAGGACAGGATTAAACTTTTTAAAGCATCTTGTCTTAGCTGATTTCCCCATCACTGTCAGATCCATCAGCATTTGAACAAAACACCAGCAACATGCAATCTTTAGCTTTTTTGCAGGCTTTAACAGGCCCACTAGAAATTGTTTTATCTGGCTGCAGGTGGTAAGAAAGGACACTTTCATCCATATTGTAAACATCCCCAGCTTTATACTCTAAAATCAGCACATTCAGTTTTTTTATGAACCATTTACCACACATCTTCATCAACACCTGCAGTCTCACCACTTCGTATATACAGAGGGATTCTTCATCAATTTTTAAATCTGTTCAACCAGCTATATTCGAAATCTGTGATGCCCATTTGCTGGCCAAGAACTTTTGCTTGCTCTCTGATGATGTCTCCGGTTATGGTAGCATTTTTAATACTAATTTGAAGTAGTATACATGAGCAAAGGGCATCCTCTAAATCTTTTCATGATTTTTCAAACTGTCTCCAATGCAGCGCCTGCTAACAAGCTTTCTCCACAATGTAGAAAAATGATTGCCGATGTGTTGCTATGATGCATTCACATTTCTCTCTTTATATTTGCGAATTTCCCGCTTTTTCGAAATTGTTAAAACAGCTCTTTTGGCCATCATGAATTAAGAATTAAGATTAAGAGACAAGTTATTTTTCAGATTTAGCTGGTGAATTCTTTGATCATCCAAGGGCCAACTAAACCTTTGAATGAGAGATTTTGCATTGTACCTCGTTTTTCTTAGAATTCGGCAGAAACTTGAGGCGGTCTTTCTCCTATACCTTTTGTTAGGACCCTGACAGACCACTGGATGGTGAAGTTTCCTCAAGCACAGTTTTCATCTCATAAAGCATTTTTCTCCTTTCAGCAATAATGGGTAGGGCAGTGGGCAGTGTTTCTCAAACACAAAAGCTATGGGGAGAGGGGGAAAGTTGGGTGATGTTTCAAAAGAAAATCAATATAAATTTGTTGCTACTGAATACAGTTCGAAAGCACATAGATGCAGGAAGGCAAGGAACTCTGGAAATCTAAAATCACGTCATCTTCATGTCCGTAATTTTATTCTGAATTCTTACATGCTTTAAGTTCTTTTCCCCATAAAGCAGAAATTTTAATGTAATGCTGTAGAAGGATTTGTTCCTGATAAAAACATGTGTAGCTTAGCAACTTGGCAAAATACTTTTAACCAAGCATCTTACCCAGTATCACGTCATGGAAACACACAACTTCATTTTCAGTAAGCACTTCCTTAAAGAGAAAAAAGTGCACAGTATATTTAATTGCAATTTTTGTTATTCCTCCCTTAAAACGGTTGTTTACTGTTTGCATTTGGATAAAGAGAAATTTGCAAAAGGAAGCCCAGTAACATGTAACGGAAAAGTTACTTTACAAGTTTCTAAGACTTTAAAAGCTCATAGATCATTTTAAAATATGATTTGAGTATGATGACTTAATTAACAACAATAAAAATTGTTATTCAGTGTGTAATAATACTTAATTATACCTATACTATTAATGCATTGTTATTGACTTAGTTACAAAATAATACAAAATCTGTCAAGGAACTAGGTTTCTTTACAGCAGGTATGGGGAAACCTTTGGAAAGTTGCAGGCCAAACATTGGGATGTTAGAAAAATCACGGACTGCACAACTGAAATTTATATGAGCATATATGTTTATACGGGTTTTATTTTGGAATTTGGCACTGGCTGGATCAAAAGCCAGGGCAGGCTACATCAGGCCCACGGGCCAGAGCTTGCCCATATATGCTTTACAGAGTAAGCCGGTTTGCCAACTACATTACTAAAAGCAGTGTTCCATATAATACTGTTCAGATCTTTCTGACATTATTAAAACTGCATAAATAATAAAATACTTCCTTTTTAAAACAATAAAATAGAAAGGATTAATAATATTCAGGGAACTGGAAAGCAATATATATATATTTATATTTTTTTAAGTCAATATTTCACCAATTAAAGGGAACATACCACTAAAATATTGTAAAAAGCAATAGTTTTAAATGCATAAATTAATAGTTTTAAATGCATAAATTAATTAAAACATACTACCTAATCAGCTCATCTCTATCCACAAATATCATAATCTGCCTATTGATTTTGTAATTTGGGAAGATGATTTCTCCTTTGTTTACTTGTAAAAGAGTAAATCTGCAATAAACATTTTAACACATATTTTTAGATATAATGAAATTTACTTCTTTTAAAACTGTAATATTTTAAATTTATATAAACACATAACATAATTTAAGAGTAAAACTATAATTAGACAAACAAATTAAAAACATAATTTGAAAATCAACACAGAACATTGTTTAAGGGTTGATTAAATATTTCAGAAATTTGTAAACAAGAATAATTATTAGTGAGAAATTGAACTTCACAATTGATCTATACATGCAATTGAATTAATTTTGTCTATAACTTGATTATTTTACAGCATGGAAATCAAAATCTAAGTTATACAATTCCTTGCTTATTTATTCCAGGTAGATTTAAGCTGTCGTGAGCCTGGATTTTACAATTTTTTTTTACATATTTCTAATTTAAATGCTGTTTGCACTAAATAAATAACAGCATAAAAATCAATCTGAAATATTTCACAGAACAGAGTCGAGCATACAAAAAACAAGATTTCTGACTTAAGATACAACTACCAAGATTTGTGGGTATCTCTGACTTTTGAAATAGCTTGCGTGATTTAAAAGATTAATGCAATAAGAAAATAATCTCACTTACAATAAGGTAAACTCCAAACTGTGCAATAAATAATAAAATGCAACAAAATTTAAGTTATTTGAAGATCATAATGACAATTCAAATATCATTTTTTCTGCAAAATTAACACTATATAAATATATATAAATGCTATTAATTTGCTCACTAAGATTAAAAACTGGTATATACTTGCATTATAAGCCAACTCTAACTGTGAAATTTTATTTACTAAATTTAAAATTGCACTAAATAAAAAAAATATTAATTGTTAGTACATGATTTAAAAATTGAAGAATAATGTTTTAAACAATACATTCTTTCTCATATATTTAATAATGGTTTACAATACAATAATTTATGCTGTGCCTTACGATTCTTGGCAGCATAATGAAAGTTTGTAAACATTATTTTTTTTAAATGTTTTATCTTTAGAGTTAAACTCTTGTAGTGGTTGATTGACAGCTGCTTTTTAGTTTTCATTTTTTCTTCAAAAACTTTTTGGATGGAGTGAAGCAAGTGATTATCAGAGAGCATCAAAGTTTTGAAAGTATGTTGGATAACATAAGAATTTTCCAGCTTAGCTCTGCGATTTTCTGACAAGCCCCCAAAGCAGCAAGAGGTCTGGCATTTTTATAATGCAATATGTTATGTTTCCAGCTGAACATCACAGCCTCGTTACCTTGAACTGTTTAGATCAATTTAGATAGTCTGTCTCGGCAAAGGATAATTGAGAAAAGCACTCAAAGGTGTGTTTAATAAGAAGCGTATCATTCTGTATCATGATAATCCCAAACCACATGCAGCTTTGTGTGACTTGTCAGAAAATCACAGAGCTAACCAGGGATATTTCGGTGCATGCATCCACGGGAGCTCAAGCCCCCCCCCCCCAAAGGTAGAAAGTTAGAAGTGAAAAGCTTTAAAAAATGAAAATTATAGCTAATGAATGAATTTTTTCTTTTAATTGTCTTCAAATTATTTCTAACCAAACGACATTAGTTTTTAAATTAATGCTTATATTTAATTATACTGCTAAACTCTGTTACAACGTCACTGAAGAGATCAGATAGTTATTTATGACTCTATAACGAGTTACATTGCTTGTGGGCTTGTATTCTATGAGACAGTCAAGTGGTACAGAATATTCTGACATTATAAGGGCCGTATTCACCCAACTGTGAGTAGCCCGCCATGATCAGAGAGTTGGGAAACCTGCATTGGCGGTTTGTCTCTGAGACAACTCGGAAACTTATTTCCACCCAGGGTTACTTGACTCTGGAGTTGTCTCACCCAGCTTTGAAAGCTCGCCTGTGATTGGTCAGAGTAATGATTCCTTGAAGGACTGAACTAGATTTAATGTTCGTGAGATCGAACCCAGCTCCCACCACACACACTTCCTTCATGATATTTAATTTGTTTTTATGCAAAATGCGCATTAAAATTTGAAAATTAATTTACCTTTACTGTAAAAAATAAATAAATAAAGCTGATTAAACATTTAATACAAAATTACATCCAATCTTTTTTATAAATAAAATTTCATGTCTGTTTTACTCTTTTCAAATTTGGAAATTTTCATATTTTTTAACACAAAATTAATTTATGCAGTTTTGATGTTTTTCTTTTTGAAGTACTTTATATATTATACATAGAATATGTATATCTTTAAAAAATTCTTTGATACTGAAGCATATTGTTTCTTTCTCACATTTGTGTGAAAAATTGTTAATTCGCTACTCCCAAGTACAGTACACTACAATCAGACAAAAATGTTCAACCCCACAACAAGACTTTTTTTTTCATCCCCATCACCCTTTTTAGGTGTAAACACCTAAATGATTAATCTCTTCAATGTAAATATTTTTATCCCGTCTCTTGTTACAAAAAAAAAAAAAAAAGCGAGGGTGTAGTAGATCCACAGTGCTCTGGCCAAATCGCCCCTCATCTGTGGAATAATAGAGACAAGAAAATAAATAGGAAAGATCAGAATTTACTTAGTTATTTTCAACATAAAAAATAATTAAAAAAAAAAGCGCTCAAATCAGAAAAAAGAGGGAATGGAAAAGCAAACCAAAATAAGTCCGACAGATGGCGCCTGCAGTCTCTACAGCAAAAAAAGCCCAGTCATTCTCCACAGTTTTTGGAAACATTGTACAAAGATTTTTTATCACTTTTGGCTACTTTTATAGCTTGATGGGTGGTTTCCACAGCAGTTTCTGTCTGTTACAGTGCAAAATGTTCAAGTATTAGCAAATTTTTGGGATTTTCCAAACCTATAAAAACAACCCTCAAATCCGCCATGTTTAAACCCGAGTCAACCCTCCGATATTGCGGGGTTAGAATCTGCACCTGGAGTCAGGGTCAATTCTTGGGGTAACCCCTGATTTTGGAGTTGTGAATACCATTTTCTCTCTAACCCTTGAAGTAACTCGCTTTGCTGGGTTAACTCCAGGGTTTAAAGTTTGGAGAATACGGCCCTAAGAGAATTGTAACTAATCGAGGTCACTATAACCAAGTTGTCAAATATTCAGCATTTGTAGCCCAGAACCCCCCCCACAAATTAAAATCCTGAGTGCGCCACTGGATGCATGTATGATGGTAAGGTTGCATCCGCCATACTTCATACACTTAATATCCTCAGATTTTCACCTGTTCCTTTTCTTACAAAACTATTTAAATCAATCTTGAGTAAAAATTCAAACTGAAGCAAATGAAACTCAGGCATTAATTGAGTCCTTGCTGAAAGACAAGGCATTTCTCAAAAATAATACTTAAAAAATTGCCACTAAACTGACCAGAGGTCATAAATAATGTTGAAAATTATATAAAACATTATATGATCATATGTATAAAAAATGCATTATCTTCTTTTCCTTTGCAAAAGGGTAGAACTTTCAGGGAGATTTAATAAATACAAAAATAAAATAGTTACTGCAGATATATGATGCAAGTTTTAAAACTTCCAGAATTGTTTATTAAATGATAAATTTATCTAATGACACAATGTAAAAGAAATATGCTTGAAACTTCACATCCCAAATGATCCTTAAATGCCATTTGTGAGCTTTATAATTTGATTACAAAAATTATAAAATGATAAATTTTATTTTTTTGTGAAAAATAAACAAAACTGATAGTGAAAAAATCACAATTTTTACCTCCAAAAGTATATAAATAAAGTTTAAATTAAAATTAACAATCTACAGATAATTTTTTTAACACTTTTGGTAAAAAAGTTACGTATTATGTGGATTGGTGCTATTTGGTAAAATTATTTTTGTACATCAAATGTTTGATATCTACTTCTTTCTAAAATTCATAACAAAAAGTAATATGCTTTTTCACCGGCATTAACAGGCAGCTTAATACCTACATACTAATTTCTAAAAGTAAAATCAAATATTAATTCATATAAAAATTTGTGCTTTTGTTAATAAAGAATGCTATTAAAAATCATCTTCAGCACACAGTTTAAAAACAACCTTCTTGCACTCTAAAATGTTCTTTAAACTTTACTCATAGAAAGAAAGGTGAAATACAACCAAATAGACTGCATGCAGATCTTCAGATATAGATATGTTTTAAAATTAATTTATAGAGCAAATAAAGTAAGTTATGTCCAACATTGGTTTCAAAATGAAATCGCAGAAAGTAACACTAATTAAAATATTAAATGCAAAAAATGTAAATATGCATCATATGTTGATTATTTTTCAGCAGATAATAATATGGTATTTGAATAAATCTAAAAATTGAATATTTTGAATAACATATAAAAATAATTTAATTGTAAATTTTCAAAAAGGGCTCATGTCTAAAAATTGAAATTTTAGGAGACACCAAAAACTGATTTTCTGTTAAACCATTTGACAGATTGAAACAGTTTATTTATTTATTTATTTTTTTGGTAGCATCATTGAAAACTGTGTACGTTATAACAAGGCAAAATAATATCCTTGAAGAAAAATTTTTGGAGAAAATGATTATTAGTTTTCTGAGATGAATCTTTCTCGAAATTCATCTGAGGATTTGGGTGGTTTTAGTAGTAAAACAGCATTATTTTAAAGGCATGTTTTTTAAAAGTAAAAGAAAAATACAAAAGTTTTCTTCTACATTTCACTATACTGTTATGCCTTGTGATTACATTGTCATACAAAATTTCAAAAATATCCCTCCATAATGTTGAAAATACTTCTTTTGAACTAGTTGTGCATATTAGGGTATGTTTCACTAAGACGTAAACTAGAAACCCAGTCTTTCTCGCTTAAAAAATTTTGATCAATATGTGTACATGAAAAAAAAGTAAAAAGGTTAATTTTGAAAAAAAAAAAAAAAAAAACCTTGATATACGCCCTTTTAGAAATTTGCTATTCAATTATAAAATCCTATTTTAAGTGCTTTTTTAGTATTAAAAATGAAACAAATTAAATTATTTAGAAAGTGTTCCAAAGTAAAGTAGTGTGAATTATGTTACATTTCAAGCATATTATATTTCAAACTTACTTTTCCCATATTAACTTATGACATGAAGAAATCTTTTTAAGCAATTTTTTAAAAAGAGGTTCAAAAGTATAGCATAAACATATTATTTACAGTTTAATAATACAAAGTGAGTAAATAAAGGCAGATTATAACTCTGAAACATAATTACAGCTGTTGCTGTTGTCCCCCAGCAGCATCATCATCATCTTCAGACATTGTAGGCAAAGAGAATAACATCAAGATCCTGGTAAAAAGGCGTTTCGGAAGAAGGGATATTCTATAACATGGCCCTAGAACATCTTTTACCCTATAAAATAAAAATACCTAAGTTCATAAATACTTAAAAACACTTCACTACAGCAAATTGAGAAAAAAAAAAAATGTCTCATAAGAAAATTACATATTTATGAAAACAGTAGCTATGAATTATGTATGTATCATGATGAGCATCTGAAAAAAAATTTCAAGCAAAGCTATTTTGCCACAAACAAATATTATAGATAGAAAATGCATGATTTGAAACTCAAACTGCTTTAGTAGTTGTCAGTTATAGATGTTGAGCCACCTATGCACAGTGATTATTTGGCATCTGCCAGTGTGCAGCAACTACTTGGCTACCGATGTGTATTTACTGTTTGGCGGTCTATGTGCATTTATTACCGGACTGACATTTAAAGTAAAGCAAACACACAAAAAAGTCATATAATATGAAAATAATTTTTTTTTTTATGGGACAACAACGGAAAAATAAATCTAGAGAAAAATTATCATGTTATTTTACATGAATATGTTTTTATTATATACAAATTCAGCTATCAGATCGTCCATATCTATATGTAGTGTAATGTATCTATGCATTAATATAAAAAAAATAATATACTGAAGTAATGTTTCACTAATACAGTATAAAGATATTGCATAGTGGATAGAACAAAAACTTGAGTTAATTTCAGTCAGTTCCTTTTCCCAGGTACCTGTATGCAGTGCACAACTTGCACATATGGTAGAACAGTGCCATGAATAAATAGATAAGCACTTTCTAACTATAGCAAAAATAATAAAATCTTGAAGAATTTTGGATAAAAAGGATAGTTGATTCTGCATAACTTTAGCAAAATAATATCTATATTCTTACTTTTTTAGCATCAAGTTAGTCATACTATTCTTTCCATTATAAAAGAAGATAGACTTGTGCTCTTTGCAGTGTTTTATGAGCATTTGTGTAATATCTCCTTTGCGTTTGCCAGATAAATTTAACTTAAAGTGTTTAGCTATAGCTTTTGCCTCAGGTGAAGAAAGTAGACCTAATGCAGTATCTAAATCAATTTTATCTAAACCTAAAAAGAAAAAAAGGACATATTACTACTGATTTATACAATATACATAATTTAAGTCAAGTAAAGTGTTTGAATTCTAGACAAAAAAAATGTAAGTTTTTTTCCCCATCTGTTTTTAATACAAACTTCCTAAAGAGAAAGAGAAAACTACTGCTAACATTCATCAAAATTTTAGATGTTTCGTTATATTTTTCTATGGGGATATATTTTGAGAATGTAAGTATTTCTATTGAAGTTTTAAGATATTTCGACAACATTAAATGTGTACAAAACTTCTTGTTTTTGCTATAAACATACTGCCAGTTAACAAATGATTCTGAAATATTTTCTTCTAGGTTTCTTATAATTAGATAAAGCAATTATATTTTGATACATATTAGTAGAGACACCTCAAAAGAACTGGATTATTTATAAATAAATATAAAGAATAAAATTATAATTTCTATTTCTCCTTTAGTAAATATTCCTGAAACAGACTAGTTATAATCAATAAAATTAAAATTGACATTTAATTTATTGTTTATTGTCAGGGATTAATTATGAGAAACAAGTAACATTTGCCACATACTGAGTGAATTTGAATTTCATAGTTGTGGACATTATTTCTTCAGCTATTTTGGGAAACAATCCTTTTCCGCACATTTTTTTCTTTCAGCATATTTAAGAATGTATTAAAATGCATGCTTTTTATTTTCTTCATAGCATTAATGCAATTTTTAACATAAATATAGAGTTACCATTATACTATCCCCATTTTCCACCAAAGTGGGAGAAAATGGGGGATCAACACACTTGCCTAATTATATATGACACAGTAGAAAAGTATTTTGATAACATTAAAAAAGAATGCTATTTTCAATCTATAGAAGTCAAATGTATGTAATATACATCAATAGTTTAACAAATATAAATTTAACAGCTTGATTTTAGGACCTTTAAAAAAATGCACGATTTTCCCACTATTTTCTCCCAGCTGACTCTATTCAAGCAAATCCAGAGAAAAGTATGGCTACTAAAAAAATCTTTACAAGTTTCTCAATTTTTTTTTCAATTTTTAGAGGAAGTTTAAACAGGTAATTGTTTATTTAAATGAATTTTTGATACTTATAATACTGGGGCAAGAGGCACTTCACCTGCTTCACCAGAACAGCTGTTGCTGAATATTTGTCATGATGATTGCTTTTGTATAAAAAGTTATTTTCCATGTTCTATTTATTTTTTTGTGTGCAGAAAAAACTTTTGTTAAAATAAAGTAAAAATAAACAATATTTATTGGATAGAACAGAAGGAGGGGGTAACCAAAATGGACCTAGAATATTAAAAGATGGTTTTCTTTGTGTTTTATTTATTTTTATAGATCTACACATATTTTTTAAAAGTTGATAATCAACTCATAAAATTTGTTTTTATCTTATTTGAATAATAAACTAATTCTGAATACAATAACCAATTTTCTAATTTAAATCATATGTTTTCTACATAAATCATAATTTTAACAAGAATAAACTAATAGATTTTAGATGAGTGCATCTTTTTAATTAAGATTATATATATATAATATGGGATTCAACTGAATGTTAAAAATTAAAATAATAATTACCTAGATCAACTAATTCAATATTCACAAGTTCATTGAGCACTTTTTCTGGATCTTGAGTGATTTTTGGATAGAATATTTTATTTAAACGTAGCCAGTTGAATTTTCTTTGAAACAGACGGACATATAATTTTTGTGCAGCATCTAGAACAAAATAAATGAAGTGAAAGAAAAGTTTTCTTAAGAGCAAACAATAAGTTAACAAAGAGCATAGCAATAAAGAGTATAAAATGTATACTATTTATTTTAAACTAACAGGATGCTATTTGCAATCAAGCATTAAAAAAAGCCATCAGAAGTAGGTATTAACAGATAACAGTCAAGAGAAAAAAGATTTCTCTTACTGCTTAACTTGGGGATGATTTAAGGGATATTTTAAACTTCTTGACATGGGTTTTTTCTTTCTTGAGATGATTCTAAATTGCAACATCATTTATTCTGAAACAAAATTCAACCTTAAGTTTTCCTGGCTTAAATTAAATATTAATTACTATTAAACTTATGGCTTTGAGACTTTAGAGTAAATTCGATACTTGTTCATTATTATAGTGGCCCTCGAAATTCAATTGCTAAGATGGTGGTGACATGAAGTCTTGCCAAATTAACTGTTAAAAATATTCTTAAAAAGTATGTGACTGTTATTTTTATAATTTATTTTTACATTCATGCTTCAAATGTTGGAACTGTGATAACTGGTGGATCCAATGATCCTCCCCAAGACAAAGTTATTTGGGGAAATTTTCATTAACGAGGGCAGTCTTAGTTGGCGACTATTTATTGTCGCCAATGTCTAAAATTGCTAATTTTTTTCTCTCTCACCAAAAGTATTTTGGTGTACTTCATCGAAACTTATTTTTTTTAAGAGATAAAGTACAACAATAATACTGACGTTTAGCAATTTCTAGCCAAATATCAGATATTACCAAGCTGAGTTCAATTTGTTGTAGTTGTTGTGGTGGGATTATTGCCAATTACCTACACGTGGGATCTAGGCTGATGGGTGGGGTGCCTTTGTGGGGGGTCTTTCTAAGGGGTCCCAAACCGTATTTACGATAAGCTGTTTAATTTGAAAAATTTGTTTTTGGCACTTAATTGGGTGATATTTCACCAAAAGCTGGTAAGCTTGAGATAGCGAGATTTGGGTTACAGGTGAAATAGTGATTCATTACAGACTTTTAATGAATTGGATGTATCCATAGACCTTAATGCATTTTAATTCTTTTGGGTGACCCTGTAAATAAATTACTCAGCTGATTGCAATCAACAAAGAGAAGCACAGTTAGATGTTACAATAGTTCCAAATACAAAATTTCAACATTCTATGGTAAACAGTTTTAGAGTTCTGCAAAATACATAGTTATTTTTGGCGTTAAATTTGGCGATATTTCTGCAAAACACGTGAAGGTAGATGACAAATGGTAAGATTTTGGGCAAACAATGAAATGAAGGAAATAGAATTATGTTTTCCATGACTTTGAGGTTGTCTGGGGGGGGGGGGGGGGTTGCTATGATGCAAACTACGATTCGAACTACTAACGATGCATTCTATGGTTAAAAGTTTAAGAATTGTGCAAAATATGAACTACTTGTGGCGTTAAATTATGGCGATATTTTGGCAAAACTCACCAAGATTGATGACAAATGGAGAGATTTAGGAATGGACCAAATAATGACTGACTACAGACATAATACATTGAAGATGTCCATAGCCATTGATATACTAAAATTCTTTTGGGTGGTCCTGTTAATAAACTCTCCAGTTGATTGGAACCAAAAATCACGGTGCACAACTAGATGTTAAGCAATTTTATACATAAAATTTCAACAATTTACGACTGTTAGTTTTTAAGATATGCGAGTTAAATACATATCTACAACAAAACTCACCAAGTTTGGCAATTTTTAAGGGAGGCAAGTGATCATTATCGGACCACTACATAACTCTATGATAGGATGGTATTATGATGCTTAAAAATGGATGTAAATAGCCAATAGCCATGTCTTTAAAATAGCCATTGACTATGCGTTGGAATTTTTTGTGTGTTCTTGTAGAAGAATTATAAGTGATAACGACACTAATTTTCCATGTACATTTTCACTTTGCAATCCTTAACAACAAATATCACTTTTGATTCATTTGAAATAATTTAATATCTCTAAAATAAGCTTTAATGAATTGCTTCCCATAGAGCATAATGTATGGAAAATCTTTTCGGTGGTCTTGTAAATAAACTATCGAGTCGATTAGAACCAAAAAGGGAGGTGCACAGCTAGATATTACAATAATCCTAAACATAAAATTTCAACATTCTACAATTAATAGTTTTTGAGGTATGTACATTACATACATACATAAAAAACTAGTTAGCATGGACTTGCGGTCGGTCAAAATGGATTTTACAAGCAGTTATATGAACACACATAGAAGAGCAGGGGCGGATCCAGAAATTTTTTTGGGAGGGGCTAATTTAAAAAAAATATTTCATCCAATTAAAATGTACTATAAATCAAAATTTTAGTCTAAACCAATGTGCATGCTTTTGGGAGGGGCTAAGTAATAAAAATGATAATTTTAGCTATTTAAAGTGTATAATAAAGCAGAATGTTACCCTTTAGCAATCTCTTTTGGGGGGGGGGTGCTGAAGCCCCCTAGCCCCTCCCCTGGATCCGCCACTGTACAAGAGTACAATGAAATGTCTCCAAGATACTCTTAAAAGTAAATTTAGAGGTAGTCAAAATTGATCTTTCCATCAAAATCTGGCTATTGAAATTCTTTCACAAACACATTACTTCTTTATACTTCGTGCATAAGTAACGGACTGAAGATAAACAAAGCAACAGATTGGGTTATGCGAAAGATTTAAAAAAAAAAAAAAAAAAAAAAAAAAAAAAAAAAAAAAAACTATCAAAAGATGCAAAATACAAAAATATATAGCAAAATTTGTCTTAAAACGTTAAAAACACAATTTAAAAATAATAGAAAAACACTAGAATAAACTGACTACCTCCCTACTACTTGCAGTAAAATAAAAGGTTAATATCTTGAATTCGCTTGCACACATTCTCGTACTTGTAGATTACAGGAAATTTGGTTGCTTAGCAACTGAATTTCAGTGGCAGCTATAATGCACAAGTACAAACATTTCTTAATGAATTTTAAAAGATCATCTATCATAGGAAAGATATCATAAGATTCCATGGTTAATCTTACCAGATGAAGATTCAAACGCCTTAATAAAAGTTTTGTCTTCATCATTGAAAAGAATTTCATTGTATTTATCATTCAAAACAGTATTCAAAATATGCTTGAAATTGGCAATATAATATGGCGAGTACTCCTCAGTTCTTTTTTCATCTCCAGTATTTTCACTGAACACATTGTCATCGGCTTCTAAAGATTCTGCGGCATCATTTAAAATTGCAATGATATTAGCATTTGTTTCTGAATTATCAACCGACTCTGACTTTGAAATATTATCAGTTGATTTACCAATAGAAAAGTTACTTATGCATTTAGAATTAGTTACATCTTTATTTTCACAAAACTCAGTGCTTTGGGCTTGAATTTTATCTTCTTTTACATCATTCGCTGGTGTACATATAGCTGCTGACTCTTTTTTGATATCATATAATGTTGATAGTTGCACAGTTGTTTCTAAACACTGTACTGAATTACACTCACTTTTAGTTATAGGAGATATAATCTCACTTTCAATTTTCTCAGCTACAGCATTTTCCTGCTCACAAATCTGAAATTTGCTCTTATCTTCAACCAAATCTACCTCACTACACTTCAAAATGTTATTATCAGCGGAGGAAGATGAATTTTCGTCTACTGTTATTACTTCAATTTCTTTAACATCATTTAAACTTTCTAACTGTATGCTTTTACAGTTGGTGCTTATTTTTTGATGTTTTAAACTAAGTCGTCCAACTCTAGAACTTTTACTTGAAGTTTGTTTAGATATACCAGGCATTTTAGTATTTTGTTTAAGCTGCTTAGAAGTGGTTTTTCTTGGTGCTGTTTTGCTGATAAAGGTATCACGAGTTTCTCTAGATGTATTTCCTATTTTCCTGTCAAGAGGCACAGAGCTTGGACAATCTGAATCTAAATGAGAGTTCAGTTTTGATTTTTGTAACTTAGTTCCACATGCGGGACAAGAGACGGGTACATTCTGAACGTGAAAAAAATCCAAAAGGGTTTTTGAGCTCTTCATCACTTAAATGTGATATTCTCATAATTAAAACTACTCACAGTCCTATTTATTTAACGATACACGAAAAAAAAAAACCCATATATATACCTTAATAAATCGAATTACTTAAAAAAAAGTGTAAATACTACAGATCGGAAACAAACTTAAGTTGGGGCCTTAGATCTTTGAATTCAGCAAGATAATTTGTAACTAGTACAGGGCGTTAGAATTTAAATAGTATTCCAAGACAATCTCTGACGGACGTAAAAATCAAAAGGTACCAGAGTAATTGTGCATTATTTATTTAAATTGTGATTCGTGTTGCACGATGATTAATTAAAAAAGAAGCATCTCATAAGAAGCATTATTGCATAAACGATCCCAAACTAAAAATTCACATGTTAGTTTGGGAAGACGATATGGAACTGATTAAAACACCGCAAATTGACACCTTCTCTATTTTTATCATATTTTAATTACACAGAATATATCAGTTCTACTAAAATCTTAATACTGAAAATTCGTTGATTAAGTTTTTAGTTCTCATGTACTAGAGATAAACCCGGCGAGTTTGTTTATAATTTTTTTTTCAGGAAATGTTGCCAGATTTTATAGGATTATCCCGTTGCTCAAAGGAAGTTGAACTGGAGCCGGGGAAGATCTGTTTTAGTGTGCCGCTTTTTCAGATGTTCGTTTCCCCCCCTTTAGTTTGATTTATGGCAGACTCAGATTGGTAGAATTTGTCAGTTATATCCAGAAATAGAATTTTTCTCTAATGCATTGTGTAGTGGAAAACATGAGCGTCGCAAGCTATGCGGGTCCCCATGGGGACCAGGGGACACGTTCCCCCCCAATGTTTTAACTAGGGGGACAGAGAGGTACCGAAGAATATTGTATTCGTTTAAAATGCTCCAACAATAAAAAAAAGTAAAAAGGAAACAGATAGCCAAAGTCACATCCCAAAGCAACTTTTTCGGTCACTTCGAAAGCACTTCAACTTTCACTCCGCGAACGCAGAAAAGTTTTAGTTTCGGTTCGTATTTACGACCGCTTGATCGCCGATCTCTGCAAACAAGGACGTGTTATGTTGTTATTGTAATAAAGTTTATATTTTTCTAACAATGGAGTCATCATTGATGTACGATATATAAATGTCACGCAAGGTCATTGCAGTCACTTCACTATCAAGTTCAGTCTAGTTTAATCTTGACGGAATAAAAGTAAGTAAATCGTTTATCATCATAATTCATGTTGACGTACATCCGATTGCAGGGATGGGCAAACTACGGCCCGCGGGCCAAATCCGGTCCGCCGGAAGGTTTTATCCGGCCCGCGGATAGATTTTAATTCGCCGGTCCGCCGAAATTAAAAGAAAATATATACTTATGGGTCATTCATTCCACGTCAGATCAAACAGTACAGTTCACCATACCAACTCGGATTTTTCTCAAATTTTATATAGATGATTTATGGGCTAAGATATCAACAAATCTCAATTTTGAAGGTTCTACGATAATTAATTACCGAGAAATTAATTATGCAAATTTTTAAGTTTTCTGCTAGATGCGCCAACTTTTTTCCCAATTCCTTAAATAACTCCTTACCTGTAAAAGTTACTAAAGTGAAAATTTGTTTCTAGGAGAAAATTTTTACGCTGATTCCAAAAATGTTATCGAAATTTGCGTATCTTCTATAGTTTATGCATAAGCACTGCATTTGCTAAAAAACATCATGAATTTTTTTCGGCATGTCTGATCACAGACACGTTTTAAATTTTTATATGTTGTTAAAATGGAATTACGCTACATTCCAAAAAAATTTCACCTTGGCTTTCTGCTCAGGAGCAGAGAAAAAAAATTGTATGTATGTGCCTATATACGACGATTTTCATCTGCAACATTTATACTGAAGATGAGAAAATTCAGAAGCGTCAGTCAATTTTCCTATGTCCTTTCCTAGGTTTAACTACTACTCCAGGCATTTGCAAAAATTAGAAAATATATCAAAGTGCTTGCATCGAAAAACTTAAAACAAACAAACAACAAAACATGCATGTAAAACAATGTTAAATTAAAAAGAATTCTAAAGTTAAAATTTAGAATTATTTTTAATTTAACCCTGTTGATTTTGGCAGTCATCCATTAGCCAATAAATGTTCGGAATTCTGTATGATATTGAACTCAAAAGAAAGAACAATGTTTAATAAAGCATATATGTGTGTATATATATATTAGGTCTACCGAAAAGTTTTATCTGTTTTCCCTATGTCAATATTTTGCTTAGCCAAAACTACTGAAGGTAATAACACGAAATTTAGCACGAGTGGGATTTTATAGCGTAGGTTCTAGATTAGAGTGTATTTTCCAAAATTCGTAATTTATGGAGGATAAGGCCCAAAATTTTGTTTTCACATATTCTGTGGGATCTCAAAGAAGAAAAGAGATATCGATAAAATTCTTGCTGTAAAATACACAACACTCAAGAATGCCTAAAAATCGATTTCATTTCAGAAAATTTCGAATATAATCCTCCTAGGAGGGCAGACGTAAAAGTTTGCCGTGAATAACTGGTTACATGACATTTATTCCGCAATATATCACCAAATGTGCAATTTGACAAAGTGCCTGACATTCCTATGCTACTTGTTGTAACATTAAAAATTTAATACAGTATACAGTAAAACCTATTCAAATTGCTGTATCCATCCACAAAACTAGCCGAAGCACAATTTTGTTAGCATTCTGTTAAAGGTAAATAAGTACTGTAACTTACAGGAATTCTTTCAATAAACTTTGTTCCTTCTATTGACTTGAATGTCATACAGAATTCCAAAGATTTATTGGCTGATGGATGACTGCCAAAAACAATAAGGTTAAATTAAAAGTAATTCAAAATTTTAACTTTAGAATTCTTTTTAATTTAACACTGTGTGTGACATGCATATTTTGTTGTTTGTTTGATTTACGTTTTCCGATGCAAGCACTTTTATGTATTTTCTAGTTTTTGAAAATATCCGGAGTAGTAGTTAAATTTCAATTTAAAATCAATTTAAAAGACATAATAAAATTGACTAACGCTTCTAAATTTTTTCATGTTCAGTATAAATGTTGCATATGAAACTCCTCATATATAGGCACACACATACAATTTTTTTTCTCTGCTCCTGAGCAGAAAGCCAAGATGAAATTTTTTTGGAATGTAGGGTTATTCCATCTTAACAACATATAAAAATTTAAAACATGTGTCTGTGATCAGACATGCCGAAAAAAATTCATGATGTTTTTTAGCAAATGCAGTGCTCATGCATAAACATAGAAGATACGCAAATTTCGATAACATTTTTGGAATCAGCGTAAAAAGTTTCTCCCAGAAACAAATTTTCACTTCAGTAACTTTTACAGGTAAGGAGTTATTTAAGGAATTGAGAAAAAAGTTGGCGCATCTAGCAGAAAACTTAAAAATTTGCATAATTAATTTCTCGGTAATTAATTACCGTAGAACCTTCAAAATTGAGATTTGTTGATATCTTAGCCCATAAATCCTCTATATAAAATTTGAGGAAAATCTAAGTTGGTCTGGTGAACTTTCTCCAGTTTTGTGTTTGATTTGACATGGAATGACCTCCCTGTTTGTCATAATTAGGCCCTGTTTAGCACCGCAAAATATTTCTTGCGATTCGAAAACGTGTCCCGATTAAAATCTCAATTGAAAATAATGCTGGGTAATTCACTGGTGAAAAAACAGCATTCAATTCTTTTTCTGGCAACGTAAAATAAAATATGGAATTATTTCATGCGTTGCGTATGTTTTGCTTGTGAATCCGTTTTTTGATTGAGTTTCGAAAGGGGTTTTAAACTCGTGACACCAAAATGATGCACTTTTCACATGCAAAAACCCAGTTATTTTAAAGTAATTTTATTTATTTTTTTCAACTGGCAATTTTAATCATTGTTACTGTATCCAGGACAACCAAACCGCATACGGAAATTTTTAAGCTGCGCTGCGATTGAAATAAAAATCCTTCTTTACTTAAAAATTCGTAAAAAATCTCCTAAGTTATATTTTCCTCTGGTTTCTCTTTTAAAAGAGGGCGAAATGTATGCTCCGTCATTTGACAAAATACAAAAAAGTTATGACGGATAGAATTCAAGATGCAGCAATTTAAAAAATATCTTACGAAAGTCAGCATCAAATTTAATTTTATTTTAAAAATTCCCAAAAATCTGCAAATTATGTTACGCAGTCCGAACAAACAGTTTTTAAAAGAAAATTTTCTCCTCTATACGATGATGTAACTATCGTTTTCTTGCGATTGCAATTACCGGCGTTATTATGTATTACGTAAGAAAAATCGCTAAAAATCGGACAGAACATTAAATAAAACATTTTCGAATTCGAATTTCGAAAAAATCGCTTCGAGGTGTGTCGAGACCCGTCTTGGAGAATTTCCGTACAAAATTTGGTAGGTCTACGATCACCCGTTTCGGAGCTACGCGAAACGCAGACAGACAGACAAACTAACGGACAGTTTACACATTGCTTTATTTATATAGAGTAATACTATTCAGTGGATTTTGGTCTAGAGGTAAGGGGGGCTAGAGATATACAAATACTTTATTGAAAAACAACATTTTGAATTCGATTATAGTTATTACTCCTTTATAACGTCAAAATTTTCTGTATCAATTGCCCGTAGAACACAAGCCCACTATCAACGTACTATGTTATAAAGTCATAAACAATTATCTGATATTTTCATTGACACTGTAACCAAAAAATTACTGTATTAAACACTATTGTAAAAAATAACTGTAGTACATGTATCACACTAACTGCAAATATTTAAAAACCAACGTCCTTTTTAAAAGTATTTTAAGACAATTTTTTAAACATTTAAAGACAATTTTTAAAACGTAAAATATTTTAATTCTTTTGTAACAATGTTCGAAGCTTTTCAGATCTAAATCTTCGGGTCGCTTTGGGGGGCTTTATTCCCCATGGCCCCCTCCGTGGGTGCGCCTATGATACTGTTAATCATTACTTTATTGATTATTCAGTTGTTACTCCGTTAATTGCATTTGTTAAGCAAGCTATTATAAAATGATTAATCTATTCATTATTTTTATTAAGAATTAATATTATATCATATCATCCCTTCCTTGGTACTTGAAAGAGTCCGCCACTGCACCGATATTGTAAAAATTTTGTAATGTAAATTTCTGACATAAACTACTTGAACAAGGGATGATTTCTTTTAAAATCATTATGCATAAAAATTGAAGTTCAACATCTTATTTGGTCGTGTTGAAATATTTTGTGGAGTTGAGGTTCAATACTCATGAATAGAGTCTAAAAAAATAGATAACGTTTTCGACTGATAGCGAAAATGCCGTCCCAAAAAAAGGGACACTAGGCATAAATGGGTTAATGAATTTTGAGATAACCAATGTTCTTTCCTAATCCTTTCCCTCTCCTCGTTCATATTGCAAGAACACCTTTCTTTTTCTTTCTTTTTTTTTTTTTGGGGGGGGGTAGGTCTGAGATACCTCTTGTTTTACTTTAATGTTTTATAGCCAGTATTGGTTTTAATATTTGAAGCTCTATCCAGTATTCGAACATGCTAAAAGAAATTCTGAAATATACACCGCTAGATACATTTTTTTATTTTAAATACTTCATTATAATTGGGAATCGGTCGTAAAACAGTTCCTTAAATAAAAACAAAATTTACAATGACTAATTGCTTGACTTTATTTAAACTTCACCTTAATTGTTGAAAATAAATAAAAACAAAATTTACAATGACTTTTGTTGAAAATAAATAGTAGTAATAAAATCTACGATTATGTGGACTAAAATGGTCGCTACTAAAGTAGATCTATATTTAGCCGGATTTGCCTTTTTATTTCTTCTTTTCAATTATTACTGTGGTGCAAAACGGTGGTGGGGATGATGTACGCTACGAGCACCATATGTACGCTACGAGCACCCTTGATGGGGTGTACGCCATGAGCACGTACGCTACGAGCACGGAACCAAATAATTGCCAAACCAAATTTATTTATGTGATGGAAGTTTTAAAAACCAGTTGATAGACTTAATTCTGCATTATCATGCCACAGTTGTAGGTTTATCATGCCATAGCTCCAGGTATTTCTTTGGCTTTTAATTGACATTGAAGGAAAATGTGTTACAGTGTATTTTGTGAAACATTTTCTGAAAAATGTATACTTTCTAGTTATGATGGGAAATCTACAAAAGTGACTTCAAACAACTATTCCGATGCATTTAGAATATTTTTTCATTGCTCATAACAATGAATTTAAAAGTGCTTTTAAGACCTTTAAAATATAAGGAAAATTAACTGTTCATTATTAAACAAAAAGTAATAGACTTGATAACTAGCTTATTAACTGCTTGATAACTAGCTGCATTACAAAATTGTCATTTTGTGCATGCCTACAGCATTTTTTTCTAAAAAGAAGCTCAGAAAAGAATAGTCAGTGTATTGATTGATAAAATATACGACCTATAGTAATTGAATAAAATATACAACCATATGTAACACAGATTTTCCAATGACAAATAAGCTCTCGTACCCCTTAATAATATTTTAGAAGTAATATACGTAGTTGATTTTGAGAGATTCTCTAGATTTGTATTTGTTTCCTGAAATTATTTCATTTCAAATTATCAGGGTATTTACAAGGCGAGGTTAAAGCTTCATAAACTCATTCATTCAACAAAAGACAATTGATTTTGCAGTTGACCACTGTGGTAAAAGGTACTGGTGTATTAACTCAAAAGAGTTGGTGTTTTATTTGAATAATAAACAAATAACTTCAGATGAAACTTTTTTTAACGAATATAGATTATCTAATCTAGTTAATAAAAATGAACACCTCTTTTCAAAGCTACAATTTATTCTTGAAAATATCCCCACCTAACTAAGTTTGTTAGCTGTCCTTTTTTTAGAATATTTTTTTGCTAAAAGCAGTTATATATATACAAAGTAACTAAAATATCTGATTACGACAACAACAACAACAACAAAAAAAAAAGGCAAACACGAAATAAATCAATAAAAATGTAACCTTACACATAATATATATATATATAGATATATATATATATAACTAACAAGTAAAACATAAAACATACTACAAATAAGACATATCTCGCATAAAAATATAACAGCTATTAGCAAGAATTAGAAACCAGATTTTGAAGCCAAATAAAGTGCAAGAATTATTGTGATAATATAATGGAACGGAAATTATAACCACTGTCACCATCGTCAGGGGCCACATACAGTGGATTATAATTTACAGCAAACCAAATAGTAGGGTTTCGGTTGTGTGGCATATCAGAAGAGATATTAACTCCACACATCTGGGCCCTACCCTACTATATAAAGGAAAGAAGAAATCAAAAAGATAACAAAAATTAGAAATAGGAATATAATTTTACATACCAGACCTTGAGAACATGGAAATTTCATTTGAACAATTGATATGTGTTGCCAATGCTAAGAATTGTAAAAAGTGAAAAATGGTGTTGCCACTAAATAAAAGTGTAAAAGTGGAAAGAAGAAAGTATAGGAGTTGCCAAATACTAAAAGGTAATGTTATTAAATTTTAAGAATATCCAGGTATATTAATATAATAAATATATATTGAATAATAATAAATTAAAATGATTGAATAAAATAAATAGTATAGCAAAATTAAATATAACATATTGTTTAAAAAATATAATGATTATTATTATTGACAAAGTATGTATAATAAGTTATTGTATGACAGAAGTTTAATCTAGTAAATAAGAAAAAAATAAAAAATAATGTTTAGGACAGAATAATCACAATATAGGAACCCCGTTTTTTTTTTTTTTTTTTTATCCCTCCAGATATATATATGCATGCATATACACATCCAAATTGTTTTTAAACATATACTTTTTTTTTTTAAATGAGATATATATATATATATATATGTATTATAATGTACGGTACTATATTGTATGTATTGTATTGTACTGTAATATATATATATATATATATATATATATATATATATATATATATATATATTACAGTACAATACAATATATATACTTTTTTGATGTGCCACACAACCGAAACCCTACTATTTTGTTTGCTTTTAATTATAATCCACTGTTCGTGGCTTTTGAAGATGGTGATTTAATTATAATCCACTGTTCGTGCCTTTTGAAGATGGTGACAGTGGTTATAATTTCCGTTCCATTCTATTTTCACATTAATTCTTGCACCTTTTTTTGTCTCAGCTTTTATTAATTTTTATCATTATTTATTTTTTCAAATTGTGGTTTCTAATTCTTGCTTCTAGCTGTTATATTTTTAATGCGAGGTATGTCTTATTTGCAGCATATATTGTGTTTTACTTATTAGTTATATATATAAATATATATACATATATATTTATTTATTTATTGTATTGTACCATCCATTTTGTATCATCCTAAATGTATTCATGAAATTTATTGCAATGTTCACTCACATAAAAGTTGGATGCATTTTATTTACATAAAAATAATTTAGATAGATTAGAAACAGATTCATATGTAGGTTATCGTTCATATATATTATTGCTGCTGTGCTCCTTAAACTTATTTATATTGAAAATTTGATTTACCAAAAGAATGTTTTATCTCATAAGGTAATATTTTATTTTTTATAAGTTTTTAAGGATATTGTACAAAAATTGCAGAAAATGTGAATGATTGATACTCTAGATTGACTAGTTTATTTCAAAGTTCAGTCAGAGGGCAGAAGTCAGGCCGGCGACCTTTTAGCTCCGGGGCTATCTTCGTACATCACAGTCTAAAGGCTCGAAGCTAAGGTGAAGCTAAGCTTTACGTTCCAAACTCCTAAAAGCTAAGCGCGAAGTTTTGACGAAGCTCTCGAAATTTCCGCGCTCTCGCTTAAATACTCCTTAGTTACCACACCTGCTGGCAGGGTGCAGCACGATCGCGAAGGCGTTACTCTCAAACGTAATTAGTTAACTAGCTTGTCAATCAAGACATGAGAAACACCTGCTTACCCAGGAGTTCTAAAAGCACGTAGTAATGAAAACCACAGAAAACTGAAGGTACTGCTGAATCAACAATTTTCTCCTTATGGAACTTCAACAAACGTCTCCGAGCGTAATATTTGTATGGCCGAGAAACAAACTTTACAGTAAGAGTAAAAGATTAAAGAAGCTTTTTCAAATAACATTAAATTAAATTAGGTTAAATTAGAAAAGTTTATTTTATTATTACATATATATATATAAATATATAGTAAAAAGCATAACTTACGAATCAACGTAGCATCCACTTGGTCAGTGGCGAACCCAGTATTTTAGTTTAGGGGGGGCTGAGCTGAAAATACTGCTGAACTCGGTTATAGTGAGATTGATAATAGTTACAACCCGCTTATAACGTCAAAATATTCTGTACCACTTGATTTGCCCATACAACACAAGCCCACAAGCAAAAACTTATTATAGAGTAATAAATAATTATCTGATCTGTTCAGTGATATTGTAACTGACTTTAACAGTGTTTCATAAACTCTTTGTAAGTATTTATTTAAAAACTAACACCTTTTTAGGTAAAAAATACTTTAGAAATATTTTGAAGACAATAAATAATAATAATAGTAATAATTCATTAGTGACAATTTTCATTTTTTAAAGTTTTTCACTTCAAACTTTCCACCTATAGGGGGGGGCTTGAGCCCCATAGCCCCCCCCGTGGGTGCGCCTATGCACTTGGTAAATACAAAATTCTAAATATCCATGGAATGATTGATGAGCAAAATTATGAACTCAAAATCTTAAGTAAAAATAGGAATAAGCAGACAAATGCAGCAGATAGAAATCCAAACATTGGTAAATCAGAAAAAGAAGACGGAATTGGATGGAGTAAAAAAATAGGTAGCAAGCATCGACTAAAATCTTCAGGCCCCACGAACCGAATACTTGCTACCAAGATAAAGAACGAAATAACAGGATTTCAATGCAGTTACTTAGCACAAAGAATAGCACAAGAAATGCAGTTACTTAGCACAAAGAATGATATATATATATATATATATATATATATATATATATATATATATATATCATTCACATTTTCTGCAATTTTTGTACAATATCCATAAAAACTTATAAAATATTACCTTATGAGATAAACCATTCTTTTGGTAAATCAAATTTTTAGAAATAAGTTTAAGGAGCACAGTAGCAATCTATATAAATAAAATTAGACTTTTGTCTGTACATTTCTTGGAATTCAAAAATTTTGCGATTTCTATCCGTTTCAAGCACCCTGGAATCCGATGCGACCCTCAAAAAAAAATTTGTCTGTCTGTCATTCTGTCATTCTGTCGTTCTGTCCGTGACGCTTTTTATGTTTAAGCATCACGTAAAAACGACTAAAGCGAATGATATGAAATTGGGTGTCATGATAGGTGGTCACTCAACTTAAAACATAGGCGTCGAATTTAAAAAAAATCTTGATTGGATTTTGAGATTTTGCGAAAATCCTTTCAAACTGCGTAAATTTGTGTTCAAGCATCACGTAAAAACGACTGAAGCGAATGATATGAAATTGGGTGTCATGATAGGTGGTCACTCAACTTAAAACACAGGCGTCGAATTAAAAAAAAATCTTGATTAGATTTTGGATTTTGCGAAAATCATTTCAAACTGCGTAAATTTGTGTTCGCACATCACGTAATAACTGCAAAGGTGAAAAAATGATATTTGGTGAAATGATAGGTGGTCACTGACCTTAAACTATAAGCATCTAATTAAAAAAAAATCGATCAGATTTCGAAATTTTGTGAAAATCATTTAAAACTGAGTGAATCTTTGTTCCCGCATTACGTAATAACGACTAAAGCGAATGATATGAAATTTGGTCACATGATAGATGGTTGCTCAACATAAACTATAGGTGTCCAATTTTTTAAACATTTTTATTAGATTTTGAGATTTTGTGAAAATTCTCTCAAAATATGTTTATATTTCTTGAAACATCACGTAATAACGACTAATACGAATGATACGAAATTTAGTGATATGATAGGTAGTTGCTAATCTTAATTTATAGGCGTTGAATTTTTAAACTATTTTGATTACATTTGAGATTTTGCGAAAATCGTTTTAAAATGCTGAAATTTTGTTCTAGCATCACGAAATAAAGACTGCAGGGAATGAAACGAAATTGGGTTACGTGATAGGTTGTCACTCAACTTAAATTCTAGGCTTCAAATTTTTCAAAAATGTTGATTAGATTTTGAGATTTTGCGAAAATTATTTCAATATGCGTAAATATTCGTTCGCGCATCACATAACTACGACTAAAGCGAATGAAATGATATTACTTAGTGGCTCTCTAACCTGTGATATTTTAAGAATACATAAAAATTATAACTTCGCTTTCTTTACTTTGGCAACATACTACATCCATTCTGTGTACTCCTACAATGCTGACGAAAGTTCTTGCTTTTTGGAAATTTGCATTCACTAACCCGTCAAGGACGGGTACTTCAGCTAGTAATATATATGAACGATAACCTACATATGAATCTGTTTCTAATCTATCTAAATTATTGTTATGTAAATAAAATGCATCCAACTTTTATGTGAGTGAACATTGCAATAAATTTCATGAATATTTTTAGGATGATACAAAATCAATTACAAGTTAAAAAAAAGAACCGTATTAATAAAACGAAACATCCCAATTTAATAAAGTATGTGTATATGCATACGTATATTTATTTAATCTTACACTCAAGAAGGGGTCATTCTCCGCAGTATTCATAGGTTACGTACATTTCGTAGCAAAATTTTAACATACTTGTACATTTTCCAATATCAAAATATAAATGAGGAAGTTTGCAAGTATTTTTAATGTTTTATATACCACTTCAACTAGATTCCTACGAAGTTTGTTTTTGTTGAACCAAATAGTTTTGTTTAAATTAATTAATAAAGTTTTGTTACGTACGGGACATCACAAAAAGTTGTTTTTAAAGCACCTTAAACAGTTTGGATTTTGCTCTGAATTTATTAGGTATTTTCACAAATGAATTTAATGGATAAATGGAGTAATATGCATTTATTAATAAACTTCATGGGATTTTAAGTAATACTACTATAAGAAATTATGAACTAAAATTAACACAGATGTTAATTTAACGAATTTATTAGCTCTATTAATGTATTAAAACTTAAGTTTAATTATATAATTAAAAATAATTAATGATTTCTTTAAAAAATAAGAAAATTGTTCTTATGTAAATTAGGATTTTTCATGCATAGCTGCTCCATTTGGAAAAAAAGTAATCATTTAAAATTAAAATACATGTCTTATATTAGTCACAGAGCATCTATGATGTCTTCAATTTCTTTCACTTCCTCCATTGGTACCGGAAAATGTCCCTAACTAATAACTGGACTCAGGGGCATAGCCAGAAATTTTTCATGGGAGGGTTACGACTACTACAACTCATATATATGTATACGTGTGTGTGATAATGTAGTGAAGAATATACATTTTGTATGGCAAAAAATTTCTCAAGGGGGGGGGGGTATGATCACCCCCTACCGCCCCCCCCCTTTGGCTACTTCCCTGACTAGACTTCATGTTTTTTCAAGCTTAGTCTGGATCCTTTTAAGTATTTTATCCTTTCCTGAGATGTGTGAACAGGAAAACGTGTTTTTGCCTATAAGTTTCATAAAAGATATATCAAAGAAGCACCTTGTTGGTTAAAATCAGCCACTTCCAATTTTTGGATTTTCTGAAAATACATCTAATCTTTTCACCTGAGCTTTCTTTTCAACAGTTTCCTAGGAAGAACTTAAAATTTGTGAAAATCTTTATAACATGCTTTGTAGCTTTTCCTAAAATATGCAGTGTCACTGAAATTCAGAATAGTTCTTCAGATACAGATATATTTTGACATTTCTTTCATTTTTCAATTTTCCCGTAGCTGTTTGGGCTTTTCCTTTTTCCCAGTTTCATACTTTCTATGCTGATCTAACTCTTTTTTCTGCATAGTCTACTTTATTAACCATCAAGGTGTCTTATTTTTCTTTTCAGCTAAATGCTAAGAAATTCAGCTAAATTTCTATTCAGCTTTTCTCACTCTTTCTGTAAAGGGATCAGAGTTCTTCTTCTCAAATAAGGACTCTTTTATTAATTTGCAAATATTTTAGTACAAAATGTATTTAAAATGCTAGATGCTATTATACAGTAAATGATCACAGGTTTATCTTTGTTTTCTGATGAAAATCAACTGGTTACTTAAAATGATGTTTCAGTATTTCATACATTATTTTATTTTACTTATTTATTTATTTATTCTTGTACTTAATGCAGCTAATTGTGCAGTAAATACGAAAACATAGTCTAGAAATTAAATATTTGAAGTTTTAAATCAAAATTTTGCATTTTGTCCCGTACGTAACACCTTTTTGTTTGTCATGTCCAACTTCTAAATGAAAAGCTATAATGTTTTAATTGAATAATTTAGGAAGCTAGTTCATTTGCTGAAGAGCGAAAAAAAATTGTTCAGTTATCATCAATATTATCGGCTAAGAAATAAAAAATATGTTCAAAATTGTTTCGTACGGGACAAAAAGAAATTTAACATTGAAAGTTTGTGATAAAATATTATTTTATTGTTTTTTTTTCTTCATAATACTACTGTTGAAAAGGTTTTATGAAACACAGGAACTTTGAAATAAAATGAAATATTTTTTAAGTAATGGTTAAAAATATAATGTCCAGTACGTAACACATTTTTCTATATGACTGAAAAAAAATGCTCTAATTTCTGTTTAGTTAAACATAAAGATTTTTCTTTGATAAATTTTAATAGAAGAGAATTCAAGCTTTAAAATGATGTATTGCACTTAATTTATATTTATTATTATTATTATTATTATTATTTTCGAGCTTGTGAAGCCAAATACTGAGGAATGACGCAGAGACCCTTTTTCCTACTTTCTAGGGATAATTAAATGCTTTTCATTTCTTCTTGAATGTGTACATAAATAACATTTAAGTCTTACCTTTGTTAAAAACATTTGGTTCACGTGTGTTATTTAATGTAAATTATGTTACCTCTAGCAATTTGCATTTTTAATCAATAATCAACAATATATCTTGAAAGACTGAAATTCATAGATAATTTTATAATTTCAAGATAATTTTAAGACAAGTAAAAGTTATACATTTTTGAAACCTTGTTAATACTTCAATAGTTTACTCTCAATTGCATTTTTGAAAAAAAGTAATTATAAATGTAGAAAGTGTAAATTAATGTGACTATCTCATTACATATTGCATAGAATTTAAATACTAATTTTCCATAATATAAGTATATAATCGTTAAATTTTATATGCTCTTTTTCACTTTTCGTGCATTAGTATTTTCATGTACTATTTGACTATCATTTTCTCTTTAATGAAATTATTGATTAAAATTTTGCGAACAATCAATACAGCTTTGCTAATACAACCATGCTAAAACTATGTTAACGCATATACAAATATCATCAAAACTTATTTTTAACCTATTTAACTGTATGTAAGATAATTTATGTAAAACATAAACTTATTTCTCCATGCTTAAAAAAATATTTTCATGATTATTACAAATTTCATTCTTCAGGTACCAAGCACAGAAGTGTAAGCAACTCATTAACGCATTTGTTACAAAGAGTAAGTTTTTTTTGTGTCTAAATATCTTACAAAATCATATGATGAGTCAATTTTTCAAATGTTAATTTGTTTATTTGCAGCCATGATTTAGGAGTATTAAAATCTATATCTGAAAGATCTATTGAAGATTCAATATATACCGAATGGCAGTGGCGTAGCCAGAAATTGTTCATGGGGGGGATACGACTACTTCAACTCATATATATGTATAGGTGTGTGTGATGAGGGAGCGAAGAATATACATTTTGTAAGGCAAAAAATTCCTCATGGGGGGCTGGGGGTGGTTATGACCACCTAACCCACCCTGGCTACGCCACTGTCGAATGGTTTTCTTTTTCTTCCATCGGAATTAAAGTTGTTAACGGGAGAACACCAAAACGACATCTATGAACACTGCACATACGAGGCATTCATAAAGCAGATAAATATTCTAAATAAACTCAACTTTCAAATAAAAGATGCAGGAAACACAATAAAATTACTATTTACATCTCGTCTGTAAAAAATAATACAACACATTGAACGTCAAGCTTCTTATGCACCAAAATAAATAAATAAATAATAATAATAATACCGTATGGTGCATTCCACAGCAACTATCACGGCTAAGAATTCGAACTTCGCACACAAACGATCACGTGATAACGTGATATTTCAGTACCATAGCCTGTCTTTTTCGTCTACCACGCGCCATAGCGGGGTTTTAAGAGTGGTGCGTATAGACTTATTGAAAAATTGAAAAAAAAAAAAATAGCAATGTCGTCCTGAAGAACTGTCAGAATTCGTAAAACCCATATTTGTATAGTGCCGGTAAGGACCACTATTCAACACCAGTACAGTACAGCTATGACGTAACACAGCCTGACGGCCGCAATTAAGGGTGTGCAAATGTGGCATCTGCTTCCGGGCACCGTGGGGTTGGCCCAAATCAGTTACTGTTCCATGTGAGAGGGGCTCCTTAATTAAGATTTGCTCCGAGTGACGTTATTTAGTACTTTTGCTATATTTATAATATTATTTTGTAAATCTCCACTAATCACACTTACATGGAAAAAAAATGTTCTGTTTGCGTAAAAAATAATCAGTCTAAAAACAATATTTTTTTTTTACCTTTCCATCTGCTTTAATACTTTTGAAAAAACTAGAAATGGAACACTACATTTTTTTTTCCAGAAAGGGGACTCTTCCCTGAAACGTTAGTTGCTCTCCCCCTGATTAGCATGAATATAACTGCGTTCCTTAATATTAAAAACACATGAAAAAGTCATTTGTGTATAGAAGTATATCATTAATTTTTAATAAATATATTATAAACACAGCTGTTATGTTTAGTTTGAAGAGGACTAAAAAAGCTGTAAAAATTACAATTTTTTATGCATGTTTTGATTCATTGTTCAAATAAAAATATTACCAACAGTTATACATTGAAACCTAATGACTATGATAAACCTAAAAAAATCCGATATGGAGAAAACACATGACTTCCTTGCACGTATTTTAATCAAAAATATTTTCGGCGCACTTCATCTAAACTTATTTTGTTTGAAAGAGATAAAATACCAGTAATAGTAAGGTTTAGAGATTTCTAGTCAAATATTTCGATATCGCCAAGCTGAGTTCAATTTGAAATTTTTCCTTTTCACACTTTATTTGGCGAAATTTCACCAAAAACAAGCTTCGCTTGAGATAGTTTGCGAGATTTTGGGGATAGCCAAAGTAGTCATTGACCACAGACTTTCAATGAATTGAATGCATCCATATATATTAATGTATTTAAAGTCATTTAGCTGACCCTGTAAATAAATTACACAGTCGATAGCAGTCAAAAAAGATATTGAAGGCAGTTAGATATTACAATAGTTCTAAATACAAAAGTTCAAAATTCTACGGGTTAAAGTTTTAGAGCATTTCTTTGTGACAATACTCTACAATTGCAGGTATTTTAATAAATGTGTCATGGTTAAATTTATTTCCTTCTGCCAGTACTGTACACATAAAAAGAATATTTTAATTGTTTACATTTTAAGTAACATTTTTTATGCACATATATCTAAAGATATTTAGTTTTTGTAAATTATAAGTCAATTATTAAAAAATACTTAAATGATGTGTTAAACATGTTTACAGTTTATTGTTCTGATGTCATTAGATAAAAAAAAAAAGAAAGAAAAAATGAAAAAAAAAAGAAAAACACACTGAATATGCAAATGCACGTTTAGCATCGGATATCCGGCCAGATATCCGTATCTGGCAACCAATGGAGCTTCCGGTATCCGGCAAAATCAGTATCCGTTACATCCCTAGTTGAAAGGGCTATCTAAAGGGGCTTCTTCCTCTGTCACGGACAGTTCTGGCTGACAGAACAGTATGGCAGTACATACTGTACTGCGTATTCAGCGTGGATAGGAAGAAATAAGTAGAAAAAAATATACAAAAGTTAGAAGAAAGACAGAAAAAATTCTGGAAGTGGTCAACTTACAAAGGTATTGAGCTATGCTTTGGGACAAATTCTACCTAATTACCTGGTCAACATACAAGTTAGACAGGTGGTCAACGGATACAGGTATCATTCAATATTAGAGCAACTAAGCCATTCCGTTCTTGGTCATTTAGGTCAACACAGACAGGTGGCCAATTTAGCAGGTTTCACTGCATAAACATAATTATTTTAGTTTTACAAGCCATTTTTACTAATGTTGAGAGAAATATTATATTAATATCACAAATCTGACACAAAATGACTGTGTGCAAATCTTGAAATCACAGATGATGATATATACAGATTGAGTATTAATTTACAGTAAATCGAAAACTAATATTACAAACCTGATACGGTGGAAGTGTGCTAAACTTAGCGTAACAAAAATATATACCTCAAAGATCTTACTTCTCAAAAATATTTTTAAAAATATTTAAAAATATTCGAAAATATTTAAGAAAATCTGAAACACTTTCAGATTTTAAATACGTACTAAAGTGCTATACATTAAAAGCGTATCATAATTTATACGTCGTCCCTATCTTTCTTCCTTATTACATTAAGTTGGAAAGAGTATCATTAATCATGAGTGTGCCGTATTTTTCTTCCTTGTTTCATAAAACCCATCTTTGAAATCGAAATCTATCTTAACGCTTTGGGTACGGATTTATTTGAGAAAATATTTGCATGTGGAACGGATATAATTTTTGGTTGCTTGGAGTAGTATGTAAAAGGAGTACATTTTGGGTGCGTATTATAAAAAAGCCGTTTGGGTGCGAATTATAAAAAAGCCCGAAAACGATTCTTAGTTATTGCTATTAGTTACATTTTTAAGCACGAATTTTACGTCTATCTCTGTATTCCTCGGATATATGAAGGGAAATGTGAAAAGAACTTTTTGGGCCCCTTAACCCCGTTGGGGTGCGAATTCTAAAAAAAACTGAAAACGTTTTTTAGGTATTGCTGTTAGTTACATTTTAAAGCAGAATTTTTATTACTGTCTATTTTTTGCCTCTGAGATACGAAAGAAACGGGAAAAGAACGTTAAGGCTCCTAATCCCCATTTGAGTCCGAATTCTAAAAATCCCCGTAAAAGAATTTTAGGTATTTCTGTTAGTCATATTTTAAAGCAAGAATTTTATCGCTATCTCTTTTATCCCCTGAGATACGAAGGGAAACGTAAAAAGAACATTTTCGGTTGCCACCTCCGTCTGGGTTTGAATTTTTTTTAAATTGCTTCTTAAATTACGATTTGGGCACAAAAGCTATAAGCTCCTAAAATTTCATGTCTGTATCTCCGGTAGATTTGGCTGTGCGGTGATCATCAGTCAGTCAGGACATCTTCCTTTATATATAGAGATAATAAATAATATTTTCAACTGAAAGAATTAGACAAGAATGTTTTAAGTATTACAATGGCATGTTTATTACTACATTACTAAACTACCGATGTAATACGATTTCAGATTAAAATAATTTATAAATAATCACAAAGCATGCTTTGTATCTTATATATTTATAGAACTTCTAAATAAATTATGCAAGTGATCACTTACCTTTATTTTCAGAACTAAACGTTCAATTCGATGATTATTTATTTCCGTGAAAGAATATGGCGCAATCTTCAAAAAATTATTACCTACATCTAAATGATTTTGCCATTTAATCACTATGTCAACACTATAAAAAAATTGCTTTTTAATGATAAAATAAAACAACATTTATAATACAGTGACCGCCGCTTAATTGGATCAGCCGCTTTATCGAATCAAATCACAGAAAACGGCACGGGATCATTCTCTTCAAAACCTCAACCAAAGCCGCCTCTTTATTGGATCAAAAATCAGTTGGACAAAAGTGATCCAACTAAGCGGCGGCCACTCCCAAATCGCATAAAATCGAACAGCGCAAATGTAAATATTAAGCCTCAATGATTCACTCATTTTTTTGCGGTGGCAACGAACAATCAGGCCCGGTTACTCAGCAACACCTAATAGGCCACAGCATCTACACTGACGGCTCCAAGACTGAACAAGGCACGGGTGCAGCATTTGTAGCATTTGAGGGAGAGATTGAACGCCACCACCAGTGTATAGGGCTATCGACCTTCAACAGGCAGAGCTGCTTGCAATTCGAGAGGCGCTGAGCTGGATCAAGGACAACTGGCAGGCCAAATACGTAGTCCTGTTCAGTGACAGTCTCAGCAGTCTTCAAGCGATCTCCTCCCACAGAACAAGGAACCCACTTGTCCTTAAAATCAAGCTCCTTCTTAGGGAATTGACAAACACTCGACTGAGCCATGTCAAGGCCCACATCAACATTAAAGGAAACGAGAGGGCAGATCAGCTAGCGAAGCAAGCTAATCAGATCCTTCACAAGTAAATCAGATCCTTCACAAGTAAATCACATCCAAGTAAATCAGATCCTTCACAAGGCAAAGCTGGAGGATTGGAGAAGCATATGGGAAACAACGGACAAGGGACGTCACACGTTCAGACTTCTCCCTAAACCTGGCTCCTATGGCTAAGCTGGAATCGTCAGCAACAGCTTTCCTCACTGGCCATGGTCCATTTCCGTCGTACCTACACAAGTTCCACCGACACCCAACGGGCAACTGTCCCTGTGGTGTAAAGGCCCTTGCAAATATCCAGAGACATGTCGCGGCTACAATGTATTTGAACGGGGAAATTCGACATGGTTAGGAAGCTGCGACACTTGGGGTGTCCTCTACCGAACAATAGATGGGGGATGTGCGAAACCGCAATATTATTCACGGTCCCCAATTATCTTTTGTTGGTTTAATACCGGAGTATCACCACCTTTTTAAAGGAAATGGTTACACTATTGAAGAATTGGTTCCGCTATTGGCACCCTACTGCTAGCGTCCCGCGACATGTCTCTGGATAATTGCAAGGGCCTTAACAGGCATCAGCGAACATTGCCTGTTCTCCTGCGAACTAACTAAAGAACATCACCTCACTCAACCAGCGGAAGAGTGTATGGTGGAATGGACCAAAAGCGTGCTGAGAAGCAGATCTGCAAGAAGAAAGCTCTGTGCAATTTTCAGCCTACTAATGGACATATCCAATTTGACTTAATCTCCCACGCAACCATGAACTCTACCCTCTGTGTGAGCCATGGCCTACGTGCTCACGCCACGAACTATTCTGCATTTCTGTGTTTTTTTTTTTTTTTTTCTTCTCTCCCAGCGAACCTCCACGCTTTCTGGAGTGTCCCCCGTAGAGGCTACCTGTAGCTTTAAAGCTGCTCAGCAGCTAAGCTGGCCTCACACGGTTATAAATAAATAAATCAGGCCCGGTTGGGTCGTGGCAGCCCAGGGGTTAAGGTGTTGGACTCGTAACCGGAAGGTTGCAGGTTTGATATCGGCGTACCACTGAAGACTACCGTGTACACGCGGTGTACGTGCACGTAAAATCCGTGGTTCCGAAAGTCCTCTCGGCGGTCACTAGCAGTTTCCGAGGGGTGCCAACATTCAGAAGCCCCCCCCACCTTCTGATGAGGTTCCAAATTGTGGCGGGAAATTCCGAGAAGGACATATATGTAGCTCTAAGCGACACATTCAGTGACGCGAGCTGTTCTCTCCTGGCAAACAATCAGGCCCGGTTGCCAATAACGATAGCCCCCGACTGATGTTACGGTCGTCAACCGGTTATAGAGGAACTGTGAACTGCGGCGCTTCGGCGATGCCAAGCCAAGAAAACAACATTGGTGTACATTACTCCATAAACTAACAGTGATTGGTATGTTTACGAATCACTTTCTTAATCAAAATGTCCGTAACTTAATTGCTTAGAGAAATTTGTAAACATACGTAAGAATCTAAGGCCTTTAACATTTTCCCAATTCCAAAGTATCTCACGCTTAAACCAAACGAGCGAAATTCGATCAGTCGGAGCGATTTTTGGCCCAGTTTTCAAAAGTGAGCTTCTCCTTTAGGAGCGTTTTTCGATCACAAGAGCCGAGCGAAATATAACAATAAGCAAGGAGGAGAATTCCCCGAAAAAAGAGGAAGCGAGGACGGGAATTCTCAGAAAAAAGACTACTTTAAGAGCACTTTCGCGGAAATACCGGTAGGTTTCCATGGAAACGGATCGCTCTGCAATGTATCTTTTTTTTTTTTTTTCGCTCTTTGGGTTTAAGCGTGTACACAATTCAAGCTATGAATTCTCTGAAACTTTAAAAAATCATTTTACTGTTTAAAATTTCGTATAGATTTGAGAGTAAATTAAAAAGAAAAATATTTTTTTTTTCGTAACTTAAAATTATTTTAATTAATATTAGCAAAAACATTCCATATTTGTAAAAAAGAATAATTTATTCTTTGTTATCTTACTGCAATTCTGGTTCAATCTCCTCCCGCAAAAAAAGGAAGTCTCTTATCATTTAATTTTTTATCGACATACAGGCGATAAAAATATGCAAGTGTAGTTGTTCACTTGCCGTTGAATTTGTTTTGCAATTGCTTTTGATAAAATGAGCATTTTCATGAACAGCTAATTTAAAATATAACGTTGTAACTTGTTTTTTGCGTTTTTGAAGGTGCAAACATACGTCGAAGTAAGTATCTTCTTTTCTTTTACTGTCAGAAAACTTACACAATTTCTAATTGTTTTATAACGATGTTTATGGACTTTTATACAATTTTTGTTTTCAGTAAATGATGCTCGAAATGCTGTTAAGCATGGTTTAATTTTTAAAAAAAATTTATCCGAAAGCTAAATCGCACATATTAAACTGTCATAAATCCCCCCCCTACCCTCTGCGTATTTAATATAATGATGAGAACTCGTTTTTTTTATTAAACTAATCAGTTATAGAAATCTTTAGAGAATTTTGGTTTGAAAATTAATCTCAATGAAGTAAATTAGAGAGAAACTGCAATCGCGTGTAAAATTAAGCAGCTCCAACTTCACCACAACAACATGCATTGTAAAAACAACGTATTTAGATAACTATTCTGGTTGAAAAATCAATTTTAAAAAGATATTTTACGCGAAAGATAGATTATCTCTCCACGATAAACATAATAAATATAGGGGGCATGAGCTAAACACTAGGGGGACCGAAAAAAAGTGTCCTTTTTTTCAGTGTTGGACAGTATCGCTAATGCGCTGTGCGCGCACAGCCAGCTGCGTCAAAAAAGGATCTCTAAATCTGTGGCACGCGATGAACGTTTCGATCGTCCGCCATCTTGCTGGTAGTTAAGTCGAGCTATGGCAACGGCTGCCCTTTTTTCAGCATTGGGAAAGGGTTGCGCATCAAAGGGTTAAAATGCATTTTCAATGTATTTTGTATTTTCAAAATACAAAAAATACATTTTGTATTCTGACATTAAATTAATCGTAACACTACATATTGCTCAGATAGTGTGTGCAAATGAAAATCATAAAATTGATGATTTTCACTTTTCCCTTCCCTTGATGTAATTTATGAGTTACACCAGAATTAAACGTGGTATTGTAATTGAAGAAGTGTTAGGAGCGCTTGTGATCTTTGAATTTAACTAAACAGGAAAGGGAAAGAAAAGCCTATCATACTCCTATTAAAACAGTATATTTGGTCTAGGAATGTTTCTATGTAGATTTACACTGTAAATGAAGCCAAAAGTAGTGAAAACATTTTTGAGTAGTATTTATTGGATTCTTAAAGGAAATTTATAAACAATTTGAAATGTGTTGCTAAGTTCTAGAAAAACAACACTGTCAGTATTTCTGCAGTAATATAATGGGTTATTGGTTATTGTGGTTAAGAGACAAAGCTACACGACAGCTACCTGCCATCATGTAGCTTAGGGGGAGATGCCTCGGTTGGAAAACTTTTTAAGGGGGTTTTAAGGAGCATTCGCGTTACATGTAGAGGAAAACACCCCAAATTTCAGACCATTAGAGTGATAGCTTCCCGTAATAGGATGGGGTGAAACAAGTTTCCATTCTAGATGATTTTGAAACCTTTTGTGCCATTCTTAATGAAAAATGTTTCCAAATTCTGTCTGTAGATGGAAAAGAAAAAAGTTGACCGCTCATTGTCAGTTATGGAAGCTGAAAACTTCGGTAATATGCAAAACATTTAAATCTACGATAAATTTTAAAACTCACTGAGACAAAACTTAAAAAAATCGCTGAACGATTGAGTTTTCAGAATTTAAAAGTTGATTACGGACTAATCTATGTCGCTTTACGTGTACGTGCAAAATTTCATGCCGATCGGTTGAACGGTGTGGAAGGAGTTTCCGGTAAACCAAACAAACTTTCACATTTATATAATAGATACTGAAATCGAATTTCTTGCTCTTCCGGGAACGTGCGGTAACTTTTCGCATTCGAACGATATTATAAATCTGGAAAAAGCCTGATAATTGTGAAATCAATATCAAGTCATTTTCGCTTGCAATAGCTATTTTTGTCACGCAAATGATTAACTTTTTTCACTCTCTGAAAAAAAATATATAAATCTGGAAAAAGCCTGATGATTGTGACATCAATATGAAGTCAATTTTCACTTGCAATGGATAATTTTGTCAGCTGAAAAGAGCGAAAAGGTTTAAGCGTTATATTTATCTTCACATCTCTAGCACTTTTTAAAGTATAATTCTCAAATTTCGCAGGTCACCTCATGAGTGTATGGTGCACATTTTACTAATTGGGAATTATTTTGTACGGGGGTCGTACACAAATTTAAAAAGTGTAACTTTTTGATAAATAATGAGGGAAATTTATTCTTAACGGAGTCTTATGTTCAACCTTATTTTGAACATTTTTTCAATTACATTGGGCACTTATCTTTAATAGCTAAAGAATTAAAGCCCGTGAACAGCTTTTTGGGACACCCTGTATATATAAATTAGATAATTTTTACTTAAAAAAATATTTATCTTATGATAATTTTCTAAAACAATGAAAAGCATTGAGAAATTCTGTATTAGTACAGCACAGAGCTCAAAGTAATTCTCGGTTCTTTCATAGTAAAAATTATAAAGGTACTAGCTGCTACCCGCGACTTCGTATGCGTCGGTTTTAGAATTAGGCCCAGAGAGAAATGAAGCATCTTGTGAATAACAAATATGTTTGCACTACAGACAAAAGTGACCGAATTTAAATATTATTTATTTTTACTTATTTTAAATATAGTACATGGTAGTATACTTCATTTAAAATAAGAGAGTATGCAGAGTAACTAAATTTAGACTTTTTTTTTTACGCATTTGGCGAATAGAGATAGTTACGGTAGTATTTGCGGACTATTCTGAGTGTTTTTATGAAAGAAATATTTATGCTATATGCATGAATTTTAGCCTATGTTGATCAGGAATAGTGCAGCTTTCTATTAGTCAAAAAGTTTTGGAATCGGTTCTGTAGTTACAGAGATACCCATCGAGTGTAATGTATTAGAATTATTATGAGTGTTCCTGTAAAAGAAATATTTGTGATATATGCATGAATTTTAGCCTATAATACTCAGGGATAATGTTGTTTTCTATCAGGTAAAAAAGTTTTAGAATCAGTTCAGTAGTTACAGAGGTACACATAGAGCGTAATATAATTCTTAAGAGTATCCCTATCAAAGAACTATTTGTGATATATGCATAAAAGGTAGAGTATAATAGTCAGGACCCCCACCAGTGACTGATAGGTTCTGCTCTCGAAACTGGAAAACGAAAGATTCTAGGTTCAGACCCCGGTCGCGCCTGTCTGCCTAGCCGTTCGGAGTTTTCCATGGTTTTCTCCGAAACCTCGCGGAAATACGGCCAAGGATTCTTTAGAAAGTCTCCCACGAAGGGCATTCCCCATATAGTCCTAGGACCCTAGTGCAGTCAATCGGCTTTAATCCACAAACAAACAACGAATAATACTCAGGAATAGTGTAACTTTCAATCAGTGAAAAAAGTTCTAGAATCGGTTCAGTAGTTACAAAATGCCCATAGAGCGTAATGTATTAGAATTAGAGTGTCTTTGTAAAAGAATTATTTATGCTATATGCATCAAATGTTGTCTGTATGATAATACACGTTATAAGACAGCTTCATTCCAAATTTTATTCAAATCCGTTCTGCCATTTTTGCATGATTCAGTCACAAACATCCAAACACACTAACGTACACATTTATATTATTGGTAGGATTTGAAAATTTATGAACTTTAAAAACATATTTGGATTTTCTTTCTAATGGTTTTTAATTCCGCCTAAAACTAACACAATTTCCATGCCATTTCATGTTTTTAAAATGCACGCGATTCTGCAAACAGAATTTCTGCTTCATTTCAAAATCATAAATCATTTTATGAGGGCGAAACTCGCCAAGCATAAGAACCTAAAATAGTTTTTAATTAATACTTAAAAAAGTAATTTAAAATTTCTTAATTCTGAGCCTCAGGTGAGGATTACCGAAGTCATGGGCTTATATGCTCAAATTTTCAGAGCTCTGCGTGCTGTAGATTTGTCTAGTGATCGCACACTTACAGATTTACAAACAGTCATTTTTTATAATTATAGATAGATTACGGTATAGAAGTTGATGCGTTGCAGCTCTATTTAGCGGTAAGTTACAGCAAATGGATAGTGAAAAATATTCTCCGTGTTCTAATATTCGCGTGTACCAAATTTCATCGAAATTGGTTGGACGATATTCGCATAGCAAACGGCTAAACGGAATAGAATTCGACGTTCTGCTGCGCCACCTAGTGAAAAGTTAGAGGAAAACGGATAGCATAAAAACCTTCTCCATGATAAAAGACTTAGGTGAACCAAATTTCATGGTTATGGGTGAAACGGTGCTGGAGTTTTTCAACCTCCTACACACATACCAACATTCATTTTTATCTATAACCATTCTTATTATACGTATATACCAGTCTCAAGTAAAATCCAGTTTCAAATCTAAGCCTCGCCAAAGTGCCAGCATATGCCATTTTGCAAGAGTTTTCTCAGGGAATCATTCGAAGCATTGACTTAGCAGCAATCAAAATGGGAAATGTTTCGACCGCCAGGCATTTATTTGAAAAGTGGAATCCCTTAATACAGCCGCATTTTTTAAATTATCAACTATAACATGTTTTATTCATCGTTACCTCGATGTACTAAATGCGAAGATTTCAATTTTCTGAAATTTGGCGGATTTCCCCCAAGTTAAATCAATGTACTCAATTGGCGAGAATTCTGAAGCTACATCGCTTGAAATGCCCTAATAACAGCATTATTTCTGCACGGATAGTTAAAATTTAATGCTGTATTCTAAGAAAACCTATACACTTGTTTTCAAAAATGCTATTCCGTTAAGCTCTCAGTAAATTGCGCCAAAAAGCCTAAAACTCTGCACACCGCTAGAACTCACTCTGTAAAAATCGGCCTATCAGCCATTTTTTTTTCGTCAAACTAAAAAAAATTACATATTAGTCTCGGATATCTTCGATCCTCATTGTTTTGCGTATAAAACACTTCATTCCTGCTCTCACTTCTTATGCGCACACGATATTATAATTAAAAAAATAACCTAAAAAAATAAACTAAAAAAATCATTATTATTCTTTTATTTTTACTTTAAGAATTTAAAACATTTTATTCGGCAAAATCGCCACACATGGCAACCAAGATGCTTATTTCACACACTTTTTTCACTACAGTGGTTAATATTACGTAAAGCTTTCTGCGTGGAGAACATAAAAAATTTCTTAAATTCCGGGAACGGAAATTAAGAGAACCATTCAGGAGGAAAACGTTTTTAAGTGGAGTTTCAAAGTTTTAAAGTGGACTATCATTTATTCTATATTATTTTACATATCTGTGTAAAATTTCAGGCTGACAGGTCCATTTTTGTGGAATTGTATACTACCCAAATCAACAAATTGACAAACAGAATTTCATTTTTATTTATAAGATAACCTACGCTTGTTTTTAAAAATACCCTCTCATTAAATTGCGCCAAGCTCTAGAATCATAGAAAATCTGACACACTTTCAGATTTTTAAATACGCACTAAAGTGCTATATATAAAAAGAGTTATAATCCATGGGTCTTCCCTATTTTCGTTCCTTCTTTCATTAAGTTGGAAAGTGTATCATTATTCATGAGTGTGATTAAACAAAATTAAAATTGATATTTCTTACATCCTTTTTTCTGGATGTAATACATTAGATGCAGAAAAGCTGCTCAGAAAAATGCACAATTCCAACTGAATGAAAATTTCAAAAACTTATACGCAGGTGTATTCATAACCCAAATAGCAGACGATTAAATTACGATAAATAGCGCCAAGCGTTAGAATCCTCCTCAAAATCGCGAGAATGCTGAAGATAGATGGCTTGAAATCCCTTAATAACTGCATTATTTTCGCACGGATCATTAAAATTTAACGCTGTATTCTAATAAAACCTTTGCACTTGTTTTCAAAAATCCGTTTCCTTAAGCTCTCAGTAAATTGCGCCAAGCTGGAAACTGTGCAAACCGCTAGAACTCACTTTCTCGGCATTTGAGCCATTTTATTTTTTTGCCAAACTAAAAAATTTTAACATATTAGTCTCGGAAATCTTCAATTCTTATTGTTTTGCGTATAAAACATTTCATTCTTGCTCCGATTTCCCATGCACACGATATTATAATTAAAAAAATATAACCTTACGAATATAAACTAACAAAAAAAATCATTATTATTCTTTTATTTTTACTTTGAGAATTTAAAACATCTTATTCGGCAAAATCGCCACACATGGCAACCACGATCCTTATTTCACACTTTTTTCACTACAGGGGTTACAATTACGGAAAGCTTTTTGCGTGGAGAACATAAAAAATCTCTTAAATTCCGGGAACGGGTGGACTTTCAAAGTTTTAAAGTGGACTATGATTTATTCTATATTATTTTACATATCTGTGCAAAATTTCAGGCTGATAGGTCCATTTTTGTGGATTTGTATACAACTCAAATCCACAAACAAACAAACAAACAAACAAACAAACAAATAAACAAACAAACAAACAGAATTTCATTTTTATTTATAAGATTTGGTGTAACACTGGCATAATTTCCGTGGTATTTCATGTTTTTCAAATGCACGCAATTCCTCATTGAAGTAATAGTATTTCTACTAGCTCAAATGCATGAATCATTTTTATACGGTCGAAACTCGCCAAGCATGGCAACGTAAAAACGGTTTTTAATTAATAATTAAAAAAGTAATAAAAAATTTAGTTAAAATGTAAAATTCTAAGTAGCCTATAACCATCTCCCCGTGTCCCATCTATCTTTATACGAAAATTCATCATAATTGATTCAGCGGTTTGGGCGTGAAAGTGTGACAAACAAATTCACTTTCGAATTTATAATATAAGGATTATTTTGTAAGATTTATTGCAAATTCATTTTCAAGTTATTCACGAAAATCTAGGTTAATCTAGTTAAAGAGAGGGTAATATGGGATTGTCGGGAAATATGGAATACGGAGTTTCGTCTTTGCTGCTGCTGTCACGTGAGAATACTATGAACTACTTCAGAAACCTCCCCCCCACCCCCACCCCTATGATGCAGTGTAGCGAGAGTTGACCGCTTGTTGATGTCGTACCACTCGCTACAAAACAAGGAGTCTATTGTGATTTTCAAGAAATTTTACAGATAAGTTTTCAAAGATTTTGTCCTACTAGTATACACGGAACTTAAACACTCATGCTAAGCAGAATTCTAGTTTGTTATACAGTGGTCGGGTTTTAGCTGACAGTGCTTTGCCCATCAGCTTGAAGATTTATTCACCAAGATATCGAGTAGGGTATTATGGTATAGTCGATAATACTGTGCTGGATTTTATGCTATCAAGAACTGGAAAACAAAGACGCTGAATGCAGCTTCTTAAGCGGAAAATTCTTCAAAAACCAACGAGGGAAAACTCAATTAATTGCTTCAGCCATTTTGTGTGGGCTTACCATGACTGTACCATGTACAGAGCAGAAAAGTCAGATTATACTCTGTGACTTTAGTAAATTGACTCGCATCAGAAACGACTTGCATATAATCTTAGAAGTATGGTTTTGATAGTACAAACAACTACGTATGATGTTTAATTGTTTTTCAATGGTTTAAACCACCTCTTTCATATTATCAGACTATTTCATATTAAACTTAATTTGTTTTTTTTAAATAAAATTTTCTTGTAACAACAAAATAAATAAATATATATATATATATATATATATATATATATATATATATATATATATATTGTACTGATGATGGTTTTAAGGATTTTATTCAAAAACCAGAAAAGTAATTTTTAGAAATGTAAATGGTATTCCATTATACCCTCAAAAACTTTTATCCCAGGTCACACAGTCTTGTATATCAGAGCAACAGCACAGCTCGGAAACAGATATGTCCGAGAGACATATTTTAAGAAATCTCGGGAGGATAGGGAGCACAGAACAGAATCGGTTATCAAGTCAAAATATGCGTAAAAACGTTTCCGACTAGTCCAAGACTAGGCTTTTATTGTTCTGAAATATGTTGATCGAGCTCTAACTTTGCATCAAAATCAGTATTTTGATTTGACAGGGCATATGTGACGCAGAGCGTGGATTGGTTGTGCTTACTTTGTTGTCATGGTGAAAACTTCCTGAAAATATTCAAAGGGAAATTTCTTGCCAAATGGAATTTGATAATTAGTTTGTTTACTCAATGTTTTATTTTCCCGTCTTGATAATGTCACGTAATCTAGAATTAAATGTTTAAAAGAATACATTTTAAAGTGATTATGAGGAATAAAGCGCGATGCATCTGAAAATGGCTAAAAAAAAGATAATTGATTTTAATTTTAGAAACAAATTCACTAATTGTTAATTTCACCACACACACACACACCCTAATAGCACAGATGGTCACAAAAGAGTCGCTGTGACTTCACAGAGGGTCACAATTGTCACAGGACTGTCAGATACTAGTCACATTGTGACTTGTGAGTGATGTGACTCTACTGTGTGGTCACTGTGAAATTTATTTGTTAACAGTCACCAGGTACTAGTATGTGATCGGTCGCTCAGTGATTCCACTGTGAAGTCCCTGTGTGTCTGTTTTGTGACTACTGATTTTTTTGGACTTCAAAATGACGTCACACTAGACGCTTTTGCGACAGACTTATTTTTTTCTAATATTTTGTGGCAATTTCTTTCGTGAAACATTTAACCCATTTATGCCTAGTGTCCCTTTTTTGGGACGGCATTTTCGCTATTAGTCGAAAACGTTATTTATTTTTCCTAGCCTTTGTTCATGAGTATTGAGCCTCAACTCTACATAATATTTTAACATGAACAAGTAGGATCTTCATATTTCGATTTTTATGCATGATGATTTTAAAAGAAATCATCCCTTGTTCAAGAAGTTGACATCAGAAATTTATCTATTATTTCTGTTATCAGTAAAAATCGAAGAAAGTCGCAAAAATATCCAGGCACAAATGGGTTAATAAATAAATCCGAAAATGATAACGAGTAATTCAATAAAATCTCGCAGTTATGAAGTAACGGAATTTAGTTTAATTTATTATATTTTAAATTATTTCGTTTAAACAAGACAATATTATTTATAAAAAAATATTATTCTTACAAATATTAGAGTTGAGAGTTCTAATCATAATGGTGAAAACTAAGTATCTGTGAGTAAAATTAACAATTTCTTTCATATCCCCATTGCATATATGTTTCGATAGCGTATGTAGGTTTAAATTTCGGATGGGGGGAGAACTATCCGGTATTTTAAACCTTATTGTTACTAGAGTAAATACAAATGTCTCAAAATTGCTGTTTTTTAATAATTGCTTTAAGTTTTCGGATGGGGCCCGTGATCTCTCCCCCTCCCCTTTAAATAGTCCCTGGTATGTTTGAAAGTTCCGCTAGGAAAAATTTTAGGTAAAACTATGGGTCTAAGTCAAAAATACTTTATTTATTTTATCTAATGCATGTTTTTCTAATTAATTTTATTTATTTTTATATGAAATCCCTTTTAGGCAAAATATAGCAAAAATATAAATCTTATCCCCCATACCTTAATATTAGGGAATGCAATCCCGCACTGTTTTTCGTCTTGCGAGATTTCGGGATTGAGCTTTATTGATCCCGCGGTATTGCGGCTTCCCGCGGGATTGACATTTCATTTAGCTAGGGCTTCATATCAACAGAGAAAAGTAAAAAAGTAAGATTTTAAGCACTATGAAGCTTAACTTAATAATAATAATTAATCTTCTGCGATAATTTATACAATAACTTGCAGAAATATGAAAATTATAATCATGAATTTCAGAACAGTAAGTTATGTCTTAATATATTAGTATTAGTTATGTTAGTTTCTAAAATTGAGGAATTTACAGAAAAATACATTCACATACTTACGTTATTTTCTTAGTTGCTGAAAAAAGAACGTACAAAATCCAACAAATCCAATTAATCATTTCCTAGTCTAGATTTAATTTTAGTAAAATAATTAAAAGTGTGAATTGAAAAAATTAATAACTAAAATGAAAACTTTTTATAATTAATTCATGATTGTTCGCTAAGAGATAAATTAGTATGAAATATTTCAGTTCACTTGGGATTGGGAAGTTTTCGAAAAATTTAGATTACGGTGTTTAGATTTAGATGTTTGATCCAGACTCCCATTGGAAGGCAATTAAAAAAAATAAAACTTTAAATTAAAATTTGTAATTATGGATTTGTTTATTGTTAGATAAAAGACATGAATATTCAAAAACTTTCGGTCTATTGGTTGGGAAAGCATCGTGAAATTTTAATAAAAAATAATTTACTTCTCGGTATCAATCCCGCGGGATTAGGATCGTAATCCCGCGGGACTAGTCCCACAAATATTTATGCGGGATCCCGCAGGATCCCGTTCCCACGGGATCGGGATTGCATTCCCTACTTAATATATATCAAACCCCACATGTCGCACATTACAAATTTATTTCATAACCGAATAAAAAATTTCAATAAATCATTAGTTTTTTTGGATGAATACTTAAATAAAACAGCACATTATCATTTACAAAATAATTTATGTGAAAAAAAAAGATTTCCAAGATTTTTAATTTATATTTATTAATTATGGTATTTTCCCTCCATTTATAAAATACTCCAGAAAAATTTTGAATTTCCAAAACAAGCCATGCCAGAACTAACTTTTACAGCAATCAGTTTAATTTTAAAGCAACTTGAGCAAGATAATTACAGTGCTGAGGTAACGTGCTGGCCTACGAACCAGTGCGTCGAGGGTTCGATACTGGTAAGCGTTTCCTTGCCTGAGAGTTTGGTGCTACCATCTAGTACATGTTCTCGATAACTCTTTTTCGCTGTCGCAAAACTGTCCCAAAGCGACTTCTCTGAAGGGTCGCAACGTGAATACACAGCGAGAGGACATAGGGACTCTGTGGTGAGTTTGCTGCGGAGTCGCGGCGACTGTTTGTAACTCTATTGTGACAGTATTATGTGGTCGCATTTCAGTCACAGGGGTCGGTTGTTCTATTAGGTCGCAGGCATATACAGAGAGACACAGAGAGAGAATTTTGATCGAATTCTTTAAAACAGAGATTAACAGAAACAGAAACACAGATGGAGACTTTCCTACCAGATGTTTAAGACATCTGCGATCATTTTTTTTCCTCATTATTCTTTATTCTCTCTTCCTCATTATTCTAATTTTCCCCCTCAATTCTTTAATTCGTCAAATTCGGGCGTTAGTAGAGGCGAATGCTGGATAAGCAAGTACCCCCACCTTTTGAGGACAAAAAATGATCTACTAACGCCCGAATTTGACGGATTAAAGAATTTTTATTGACCCTTAGATTAGACAACTTTAAATGTATGTGTATAAACTTTTTAACTTTCTTGTTAACTTTTTCTTTTGTTTTGAAACATTTCGAAGTTTATTTGCCAGACAGTTGCTACATATTTTTATTATTAGGATTGTTTGTGTGAGAAGAATGGAGTGAGGCTGGAAGCTGGAATTGGAATAGTTAGAAAATAAGAGAAAAAGTCGTGAAAAAATAGAGAAAGACCAGCAATTTTCATTGATTTTTCTTTTAAGGCACGTAGAACCTAAAATGGCTTAAATTTTTTAAATTTCTATAAACGGCCTAAAACATAGAACAGACAGAAATGATTCCATACGTACATAATTTGTGTCTGTTTAGAATATATAAACACTCAAAATATAGCTTTTAAAAATGTCAACAAATGTGGTGCGGCTCCAATAAAACTTTACTGGTAGAAAGTACGCTCACAAACACTCCTTGTCCGAATGTATACTTTTTGATTTTAAAAGATTTTTTCGTTCTCTCTCTGATAAAAAGAAATACACACATGATAGAATCCAAATGAGAGTTTCAGCCACTGTTATGGTTTAAAAAATAAAGTATTTTTATGTATTATAATTTTTTCATACGAATTATGAATACTAAATCATACCTAAAGGATCATGAAGCATAAATTTTGTTTTGATTGCAATCAACGTATTTCAAAAATTCAGAAAATGTCATGTTTCAGTTCCAACGAATGGTTTGGAAAATTATCAACTACAGGGACGTAGCCAGAAATTTTTCATGGGCGGGGTTACGACTACTATAACTCATATATATGTATACGTGTGTGTGATAATGTAGTGAAGAATATGCATTTTGTATGGCAAAAAATTCCCCATGGGGGGGTTATGACCCCCCTAACCCCCCACCCCCTTGGCTACGCCCCATATCAACTAATATAGTTAAAATTGTATGTTAGAGGAACACATTTTACGTTAATTCAACCTGAGAAATGCTGTGTTCAGTTTCTTAGAAAAGGAGTTAAATATTGACACAATCCTCTAACTTGCTTAATTTTTGCCGTATAGCAACGATATTTTATATGTAGGGAGAATAAGGTTCAATAAATCAAATGAGCCCACAAAAAATATTGGTTTGTGCTGGAAATTTCTAAGTAAAGTATAAATCATTATGTGGATGGAGTCACTTAAAAATTTAAAATTTGTATAGAAATGTAGAAAACAGTAAAACATAAATGTATGTGTATAAATAGTTTACTTCGTTAATCTTCAAGAAACAACGTATAATAGCACCAATACAAAAATTAAATTAGCAGACCGGTTTCGGTATCGGCATGTAAGACATGCCGTCGTCAGAGTTAGAGTGAGAATGGCAAAAATTCGCTCTGCTTATACAGAAAATTGTCATTCTCATTCTGATAATTCCGGCACTGATGCCAGCATGTCATACATGCCGAAGCGTCCTAATTTAATTTTCGGATTGTTACTAGTATACGTTGTTTCTTGATGATTTTGTATTACCTTCTGCACCAAGCAATCACTTCTATGACAATTGAACTTCAAGATATCGATTGGATTTATGTTTTTAGGTCGTGTTTAGCATGGTGAAATTGTGTTGAAACATATTAGGGAGACCGGAAATAATTTTTTGGTATTGTCAATATTTCACTTAGCCGAAACTACACAAGTTAATAATACAAAATTTCCCAAGCAGGGGGAGCAACATATTAGTACGAAATTCGTAACCTATGGAAGTAATAGGGACCGAAATTTTTTTTCGTCGCGTATCCACTTTTATCGCACGAAAAAAAAGAGATGTCCATAAATTTCTTGCTGTAAAATTTAACATATACAAGAACTTAAAAATAGGTTTCAGGACATTTGAAAATCGCCCTCCATAGTAGGTGGTCGGCCGTCCTCCCATTTCCCTCACAAATGTTTTTTTTAAAGAAAAAAAATAGCTATTTATGAAATCTTTGATTAAAATGCAACAAATATGAATGTTTAAGCACAATTGCGTTCTTAAAAAGTTGTTAAAATGCATTCGTTTAAATTTAATGAAAAAAACCACACACACAACATTATATTTCTAAAATCTACGTGTTTGGTAAGAAAATTCTACGTAGTTTATATTTCATTGATTTTAAAGTTTGCCAGTTAAGATGAAAAAAAAGGCACTAACAAGTCATTTTCCTCCTTGTGGATAGTCTGATGACAGTTCAAATAGAGCTATGAACGATAAAGTCAGTGTATCCAGCGGACCAACATCAACACTTATATTTTTTTAAACACCGGACAAGAGAGCTATTTGGTTTAGCTTATATTCTTATTTGGCTGGAACTTTTCAAACAAAAAAAGAGAAAAATTGTTGATTTCTATCATTTTCATTTTTAATCAGTTGCTCTATTTTGTTTCGCTGCGTGGTTCGAATATCCATGCGGGACATACTGTGTGAAATTTACCACGAGTCGTTGTGCCGAGTTTACGTTATAAAACTATCAATGAAGAAATCTGATTTCCCTTATTGCATATAAACATTTTCCAAGAAAATTGAAGACCCCATCATAGTCGAGTGGTTAAGGCACTGAACATGGTAGACAGCCGAGGTGTAAAGGTCCAGAGTTCGGTTTTCTCCAGATGTAAAATGACTAGACGTTAGAATCCCATAGAAAGTCCTCTTGTCCTCTGACCAAAGCATCCTCCCCTTAACAGGTAACACTTGTATAGCTTTGCCTTAACACGACTAATTAAACCAAACCAAGAAAGTGGACAAGTGATAAGGAGACTAATTTGTATTTATCTTGTAAAAAAAAATCGGTTATTTTAAATCGGCAAAATTTTAGTGTAGATATCTATATAAATAAAATGAGACTTTTGTCTGTACATTTCTTGGAATTCAAAAATTTTGCGATTGCTATCCGTTTCAAGCACCCGGGAATCCGATGCGACCCTCAAAAAAAAGTTTGTCTGTCTGTCATTCTGTCAGTGACGCTTTTTTTGTTTAAGCATCACGTAAAAACGACTGAAGCGAATGATATTAAATTTTGTGTCATGATAGGTGGTCACTCAACTTAAAACATAGGCGTCGAATTTTAAAAAAATCTTGATTAGAATTTCAGATTTTGCGAAAATCGTTTCAAACTGCGTAAATTTGTGTTCAAGCATCACGCAAAAACGACTGAAGCGAATGATATGAAATTGGGTGTCATGATAGGTGGTGACTCAACTTAAAACATAGGCGTCCAATTTTTAAAAAATCTTGATTGGATATTGAGATTTTGCGAAAATCCTTTCAAACTGCGTAAATTTGTGTTCAAGCATCACGCAAAAACGACTGAAGCGAATGATATGAAATTGGGTGTCATGATAGGTGGTCACTCAACTTAAAACATAGGCGTCGAACTTTAAAAATTTGTGAGATTTTGCGAAAATCCTTTCAAACTGCGTAAATTTGTGTTCAAGCATCTCGCAAAAACGACTGAAGCGAATGATATGAAATTGGGTGTCATGATAGGTGGTCACTCAACTTAAAACATAAGCGTCGAATTTAAAAAAAATTCTGATTGGATTTTGAGATTTTGCGAAAATCGTTTCAAACTGCGTAAATTTGTGTTCGCACATCACGTAATACACTGCTGGCCACCCAAATTGCAACACCAAGAAAAACAAGAGATATCACAACAAAATTTATTGTGTAGATAACATGTTGACCAAGTAACAAATGATTAAATTTACAGCATTCTATGAAGCGTGGTTCCTGCCAAAATCAGTACCCAGAGTAGCCGCCGTTGTTGGAGATCACAGCTGCCACACGCCTCGGCATTGATTCAAAGAGACTTTGAATGTGTTCTTGGGGTACAGCAGACCAAGCAGCTTCCACACGTTGCCAAAGTTGATCTGGTGTGACAGCTGGGGATGAACTCTGGGTCAGTCGTTGAGCAACCATGGACCACATGTTTTCTATCGGCGAAAGATCCGGAGAGCGCGCCGGCCAGGGAAGCAATTCAATCTGGTGATTGACGAAGAACCCTTGGACAATGCGTGCCACGTGTGGCCGTGCATTATCCTGCTGAAATATGGCTGTTGGCAAGCCCTGAAGGTAAGAAAGGACAACTGGCTCCAACACCTCGGAGATGTAGCGCTGGCTGGTTAAAGTACCGGCAATGCGTACTAGAGGAGTGCGAGAGAGATATCCGATACCGCCCCATACCATAATACCCGGTGCAGGACCAGTGTGACGGTGCATAATGCAGCTGTTCAGCATCCTCTCTCCACGGTGTCTCCAGACTCGAATCCGACCGTCGTGGTGTTGCATACAGAAGCGTGACTCGTCAGTAAAGAGAATTTCATTCCATTCTGTCGTCCACATCCTTCTTTCATCGCACCATTGGCGGCGGAGACGTCTGTGGTTCCGCGTCAGAGGTAGACAAAGCAACGGACGTCTTGCGGACAGACCATTCTGCTGTAAACGACGTCGAATGGTACGCGCAGACACTGGATGATGCGTTACAGACTGAATCTGCTGTGATATGGTTCGTGATGTGACTGAGCGGTCCGTCACTGCCATGCGTACAATCTGCCTGTCATCACGTGACGTGGTGCACTGAGGTCGATCACGTCTGTCCGTCGTACCCTCCTGCACCCAACGATCACATATCCGCATCACAGTTGTTTGGTTTCGTCCAATACGACGACCGATTTCCCTGAAAGATAACCCACAATCTCGGTATGCCACTATCCTTCCTCTGTCAAACTCGGATACTTGATCAAAAGATGATCGTTGTTTCCTACGAGGCATAATTTATCGTTTTTTTGAAAAAAAAGCAAGAAAAACACAATTGCTGTACTTGAAACCGTCGAAATCTCCAAGCCTTAAATAGCGCTTTGAGGTGGCGCCACAGGCGCGCTTGATGTGCGTCTGCGCTGAAATTCTAATCATTTGCATATCTCACCTCAGCTAATGCATGTTGTAAATTTCATATTATTTGCATGCTTCCTTCAGGGTGTTGCATTTACGATGGCCAGCAGTGTATTTATGATCTCTAGCGGAAAAACTTAATGCTTCAGAATAGTTTTTTTTTTAATGAAAGCAATTGAATGATACCTAAGAGCGTCACAAAATGTGTCAAAGCGTAATTCCATAAGTTTTTAATATTATTCTTATTTTTTTTTTCTTTAATTTCTAATTTTACAGGTTGATTACAAATAAATATCCCAGTTTTTAAGAGCTATATTTGCAAAGCTGCAGAACAAACAAGAAATTTAGGAAAAATAAATGAATAACAGTATTGTAAAGTCACTGATAGTGTGAAGTTATATTTAACGTTCAATGAGACCATCGCCAGAAATGGGAACAATATCCATTCTGTAGCAGAATTCGACCCACGTATTTTTTCGAATTATTTTAGAATCTAATTATTTTATTTACTAGTGACTGATAATTTTACTATGAAATACCGTAAAAACACTAGCCAGTTATTATCAAAAACGGCATTGGAAACAAATCTATTGACAAATTAATTTTTTGTTTAAAACCAAGTTTATTGTCAATATATATAAAATCATGCTGCACTGCAAAGAAATTTTAATCTTAATTGCAATTACACCAGGTTTTATAGTTAAAATGTTACGTAATAACGACTAAAGCGAATGTCATGAAATTTGGTCACACGATAGATGGTTGCTCAACATAAACTATAGGAGTCCAATTTTTAAAACATTTTTATTAGATTTTGAGATTTTGTGAAAATTCTCTCAAAATACGTTTATATTTCTTCAAACATCACGTAATAACGACTAATACGAATGATACGAAATTGAGTGATATGATAGGTAGTTGCTAATCTTAATTTATAGGCGTTGAGAGAGAGAGAGAATTTTAAAAATATTTTGCTTACATTTTGAGATTTTTCGAAAATCGTTTTAAAATGCTGAAAATTTGTTCCAGCATCACGAAATAAAGACTGCAGGGAATGAAACGAATTTGGGTGACAGGATAGGTTGTCCCTCAACTTAAATTCTAGGCTTCAAATTTTTCAAAAATGTTGATTAAATTTTGAGATTTTGCGAAAATTATTTCAATATGCGTAAATATTCGTTCGTGCATCACATAATTACGACTAAAGCGAATGAAATGATATTACTTAGTTACTCTCTAACCTGTAATATTTTAACAATACATGAAAATTATAACTTCGCTTTCTTTACTTTGGCAACATACTACATCCATTCTGTGTACTCCTACAATGCTGACGAAAGTTCTTGCTTTTTGGAAATTTTCATTCACTAACCCGTCGAGGACGGGTACTTCAGCTAGTGTTTTAAATATGATGGTTATTTGAATTTGGTCTTTGTTAAAAGGAAATGTTATTGATTTTGGTGAAAAGTTCGTAATGTAAATTGCCAGGTTTGAATCTTTAAAAGTGTTTATTGATAAACGGACACTGAAAGATTTAGAACATAAAACGTATGATGTAGGTTCAAAAAGTAAGGTAACAAGTCCTTTAACAAAAAAGTTTATTTACGATATCGACATTCTGAACTGTGGCATCGGCTTGTAAATGTCATCCTGCTAGGTGCTACTTCGACGGATTGGAGAAATTGAAATTGCAGGATGAATGGTGTTTCAGTATGTTTCATAGGCTACACAGAGGGCAATCTGTGTAACCGAGGAAGTATGCTAGCGGTCGTTGTTATGCAACAAAATGACACTTCTATCAGTTGACGATGAATTTCTGCTAGTGAGGTTTTCTTTAACCACAAAAATCGTGTTATGCTTTGCATTTTAAAAGCTGACTATGTATCTGCCAACGCTTCCATCACTTCTGCCTCAAATTTTGGGGCTTTAAGGCACTACTAGTTCCATTTAGGGACATTTGATTGCTGTGATCGTCTGTCATACCCAGATATGGAATTTCATTCGCCCGGGAAGTATTTGCATCCCCGTGAGTGTGCTTGTTACTCTACTTTTTGAACCACAAACGTATTTTAAGTAAAACGTGTTCAGTAGAATTTCCAGAGTTAATTACCTATAATTAAATGTGTGCATTCTTGTTTGTATGAAATTTTTAAAATAATTTTTTTTTATTTTTTATTTTTTAAGGTCTTCAACTGCGAGCTGATGCGGTCTTATGCAGGAAGTATGAAAGTAGATACTCAATAAATACAACAGTTCTGCAATTTTCCGTAAAGAAATCTTCAAAAGTAAATGGTACAAATAAATGAAAAAAATTCATGTAAATGTACCAAGCATTACAAGAAATTAATTTTCAAAGTAAGGAACCACACTAACAGAAAATGTTATTAAGGATATTGTCTTTTAAATTGCTTCTGTGGTATTTAAATAATGATACAAACAGTTAAAAACTATATGCAGTTCGTAATTGAATATTTGAAACATCACACTACAAAATATCTAGTTACTTGAATTCGCATTAAACATGGTAATAAAAGTTCCTCAACGTCACATCTTTCCAGAATCTTTTAAAAAGAAAATTTTGGATAAGACAGGCTGTTCTTTACCTGAGTGGGAAATTTCAGTCCCAATGAAAGACGACATAGCATGGTCTGTTGTTTTATCATTCTTACTGTCGACAAATTTTAAGGACAGAGAAGATTTTCAAAGACGACTGAACTTGTTAATTGGAAATGGCGTAAACGTTAAATCCGTGAAAAAGTCCATAGAGTATTTCAATCCATTTCGAAACAGATATGCTTGCTTTTACGACGAAGCTTTAAAAACTGTGATAGATGACTTCAAGAAACATTTGAACTGGAGTAATTTATTGAGTGTGAATGATAAACTGTCAGCCGTTTCTAAGGCGTTAGACTGTCCAATAGTGGTCATACGGGAATATGAAAAGCTTCAAAATTATCAAGTTTTCATGAGAAACTGCAAAAGACATCATGATCTAATAACATTACTTGAAGATAGAATTACTTCTGAAGATAGTGAAAATGAGAACAGACCAATAACTGTTTTCAATTTTGTAATTGGGAGTCAGGCTGGATTAAAAATGCGGAAAGCAGCTCTGGTATATTATCTGAAAGAAGCGAAGTTGTCGAAGAAGGAAATTAATCAATTAACTTCTATAGATGATAACAATGATAGCTTTCTGAATGCGCTTTTGAAAAGCCGTTATGGACAAATTGTTATGAAATTGTATAAGTCTCCTTATGTTATATCAAAGTTATCTGATGCTACTTACGAGATGGATCCCAGAACTAAAGATTCTAAAGATTCGTCTGCTTTGTATTATGCTTTAGTCTTTAACCACCCTGACACTAACATACTATACAAATTATACTATTTTGCTGCTAACAATTGTTGCAAAAGTGAAGTAACTTTCAGAAATCCTGATTACAACATTATGTCAAATCTTAGATGCATGGAAGAATTACTATCGAGTGATATGTCAAAATTAGAAGACTTGAAGAATCATCCCAAGTATCAAGACCTTAGGATGAATTTTGCACAGTTAATAAAATTCCACAAATTTCTCATAGAAGTTGGTAGCAAAATTTTAAAAATAAAAGATACGTTAAACTATTACGAATCTACAAAAGAAGATATATTTGAAGCTGGTAAAAGACGTGATGTGATTGTCGTTTTACTACAAACATACGACACATATTTTCATTGGTCAGAATATGGTATTGCGGCTCAAACTCCTTTAGATGATTACATATCTTACAGAAATTACTACAATTTAATCGACATGGCAACTGCGATACTTTTCTTTGACAATATAGTATTTCTGAAAGAAAAATTGAAGCTTGAAAATGAAAATAAATTTTCTGAAATTGAATCATCACTTTTTATTTCTATTATATGCCACGAAATCTTCGAACGAGTGGACTTTTCAAAACTTACCATAAGCTCAGTACCAGGGTTACATTATGAATTAAAAAGCTTTTACTTATTTCCGTTAATCAAAAGAATTACTGCATTGGAAAAACTAAACGATTTAAGTAAAATTTTGCATGATACTATTATTAACGAAGACAATGTTGTACAGAAGATCCAAGAAAATGTAATCTGCTCTACTCTGTATCCTCATCACGATCTGAAAGATACCCTAGAATTGGGTAGATTGAAACTGTATATGAAGACAGGTATTAATGTTAAATTTACCGATGCAAAATCTGTGTTTGTGATTGAAAAAGTTTTGCAAGTTATCGGTGAGTCCATGGCATCAAAAGAAAAAGAAAATTTTTCTTACAAGAGATTTATATCTTTGTGCTTACCTAAAGAGACATCTCAAGTACTTCGTCGACTGCGACATCAATTATCGCATTTAAAGGGTCATGCATTTCCCTTTAAATTTGAATGTGAAAAAAATCTTTCGCTATTTCGATCTATTCAAAGAGAATTGATTCAAATAGAAAAGCATTTTAAATTGGTCTATTATGTTATAGGTTACAATTTCATAGTGAGCGCTATTGAACATATAGAAGCTGAATTACAAAGTGTGAAAGATTCCGTACACCTTTATACTAATTCTTACTGGCAACCATCTTATTTACTGGAATTTATGCCAGTGCTTCAGGAGCTTCCTTTCAAAATGTGGATGAAATGTAGAGTAGCTTTTCAAAACTTCTTGAAAATAGCATTGCCAAACGTAGAAAACGAAATAAAGTCTGAATATTTGCTATCAAGTACTCGAAGTCAGGAGAATATGAAAAATAGAATATGTTACGTATTATGGCCTTTGAAGTGGTTATTAGAGCTTTTGAAAAAGAGTGGAGTGATTAACATTTCAACTATTTTAGATACGTACAAATCATTGGAAAATTCTCATAATTTAAGTGAACTAGAAGAAAGTACAACTCTATTTATGAAAAAATGTACAGATTTACTTCCTAAAATTTGCGAAGAAAAGAAAAGAAAGAAGTTGAAGCCCCTAAAATCAATAAAAAGCATTGAGTATTTAATAAAAAAATTAAAAGGATTTGCTTTCTTATCCAATGAAGAAAAGGAAGAAATAAGGAACGAAATACCACAAAAAGTTAGGAAAAGTGTATTGGTAAAAGAGGAACTTATTCAATCGATAGAGAAGGGTTTTGTTTTGGATATAGAAAAAAATCCTTCGGAATATGAACTAACCTATCTTTCAGCGACAAAGAACAAAGAATTTAGAATACTATATCTGCATAAAGACCCATCAGCAATTAATACATTAAAAGCTCTTGATCCTATTGAAGAACTTGAAAAAATATTTTCTGATAATACCGTTAACAAAAAAACTTTCGATGTACTCTGTGAAAAAATGCAGTTTTCGGATAAAACAAAGAATAAACTTGGTAAATTAGTTGCCGGTCAAAGGAAAAAAGTTCCTGGTAACAATCTTTCGCATTTATTAAACAGGATAAAGTTACTGAAAAAAATACTTATTGAGGAAAATGAAGAAGTTAGTAACCTTTGGAATAAAATTAAAAGTCAGAAGTCCCGTAAACTAATTGATGACAAGATTCTTACCTGTTACTTAAAAGACAGCCAACTTCGTGCGGCTGCTGAGATGTTACTATTTGATTGCATGATACTTTTTGAAAGCGTGAAAGTTACAGAAAAACCATGGACCAAGTCATCAAGACTGTACAGTGGAATTAATTTACGCAATGTGATTAGTCATGGCAGCCCTCTGTTGGAATCTCTTTGTGAACTGCTTGATCCAGAAGATTTGCCATCTGAAATGATTAAACAGATGATTTTACTTATTCAAGGAGAAGATGCCATAGAAGCGATTCTTCAGTTATTTGAACAGGTCAATGAGGATTTCAAAAAATGCCATGAAGTGATAAATTTTGAAGGCGATGATGCGTACAATGAGTTGCGAAATCGAATTTTAAGATGCTCAGAATGGAAGAGATATGCTTTATTACTTCCATACAAACATACGCGCGAAACCGTGTAATGCAATGCAAGTGCTTCCAAAAATCCAAGCATAGGATTATTAATATGTTAATGTGAAATTAATAATGCAGTGAGTAAAAACATGAGTTTTACACTACGAATGTATCATCTTGGTCTCCATCATTTATTAAGAAGGGCATTACTATGAACTGAAATAAATTATTTTTTATATTGTATATTAAACTTTAATTGTCAAAATAATACATATATAAAATAATCATGATTTTTTGAGGAAGCTAAATCGTGAGATGTCAACGGCTGCACTTTTTCGACATCAAGAAATGGTTGCGCTTGAATGGGTTAACCCTTTAACGCTCGGTGTCCTGCTGTGAAGACACAATACTCTCACATTTTGACTGTTTTGATTCCTGAAGAATAAACTAGATTTCAACAAAATTCTCAAGGGCGACATAGTTACACCAGAATCCTTTACTTTTTAGGGACATAATTTTCAGAAATAATTATCAATCATTTGAAAATTATTGGTAGAATTAATTTTTTTTATCAATTCTGGTACCTGCTGAAAACTGGAGAATGTGATTAAAGTGCACCGATGTAGAAAACAAAAATTGGATAGACTGCCCAAATAGCGGCTGCACCGCCAGCTGTTCGTTAAAAGAAGCTCTTTACCTGTGTGGCACGCGACTGGATATTCAATCTTCTGCCAGGGTGCTGGTAGTTAAATCGAGCGGTGGCAACGGCTGCACTTTTTCAGCGTTAGGGAGCGTATTCAGGTGTTATTCTATATAGGTGTGAAAATGGTCCTTCCTCAAAGGGTTAATAATTGTTTTAAAATGTGTTGATGTGATCGTTTTATTTCTGAATAAAATTTCAGTGTTTCCAAATCACTGCACCATGACCCGATGTCGGTCTGTGAGATAGGCACTTACTGCTGATCCACTTATATCAAATTGTTAAAAAAAAATATTAGCAAACTAAAATTATATTTGTATAACACTTGACTTAAAAAAATAAAATGGATGTTTATACAATATTTATTGTTTTTGGTTGACCCTTAGACCAGTGTTTCCCAATCACTGCATCATGACGCGGTGTCGGTCTGTGAGATAGGCCTTTACTACCGATCCACTTATATCAAATTGTCTAAAAAATAATCAGTAGAAAATGTATAAAATGTATAAAATTATATTTGTATAACACTTGACTTAAAAAATAAAAAAGATTTTTATACAATATTTATTATTTTTATCTGACTCCAATCCATGAAATATTTTTCGGCCATAAAAATGGTCATAAAATTGACTATTACTTTAAGACTTCTTCAAAAGTAACTGTCAACTGATGCATGAAGGCGACATTTGACTCATCGTTGCTAGATGATTTCGAGTCGTTTAGCTGTATCCTAACCTCCCTACATGCTTATAATGCTGGTGCTACAACAATTTATATAATCTAGCAGTTTTTCGGAGAAAGACTATGCTGGCAACGATTTGGGTCAACTAACTGACAAGTCTGCAAGAAGTCGCTTTTCTATATTGTAAGACCCTACACGTTTTTAGGAAAGTAACACAGGTGGTCTTAACCCTTTAACGCGCAGTGTTCCCGCCCTGGGAACACCAAACTCTGACGTTTTGACTATTGCCAGTCACGAAGAATAGATTTGATTTCTATAAAAATAGTTGAGGGTGACATAGCTCCACGAGAATCCTTTACTTTTTAGCACGTCATTTCCAATAAAAAGAAATTGTCACTATTATTTTTAACAGCACTGACATCTGCTGAAAAATGGAAGAATTTGAGAACAGCTGGATAGATTGCCCAATGCTGAAAAAAGGGCAGCCGTTGCCATCGCTCGACTTAACTACTAGCAAGATGAACGTTTCGATCGTCCGCCATCTTACTGGTAGTTAAGTCGAGCGATGGCAACAGCTGCCCTTTTTTCAGCATTGGGAAAGGGTTGCGCCTCAAAGAGTTAATGGCACACAGAAACATTTTTGTGTGTGTGTGTTTGTTGAATGTTGAGTTACTGTAATTTTACAGTTTATGTGATTACAGTCCTGTGCGTGCATATATACTGTAACAATATATGTGTACTTTCATTTTTCTTCCCAGAATGGACTATGAAGACATACAGAATAGTGATAGTGAATTTTAAAGTACATCTTCATGTGTGCGATACGATGGGTTGCTGAAGTTTCAAAAACTTACGAAAGATATTTCTTGCAAGAAATGTCATATTTTGCAGTTTACCATCAAAAATAATAAAAATAAAAGCATAATCCTTTCTTTACAACTTTTGACAATTTATCTTCAGCCTAAGTGTTCGAATTAAAAAAAGATGTTTTTGTATTTTAACTATATATTTAAATTAATACTTAGAGATATCTTTCTTAAGGTGGTCTTCTAACTGAGCTTAAAGGGGATTTCTGAAACTAACCTAAACACTTGATTTTGAGAAAGTTAAAACACCGATTTGCAAAAGTCTTCTTACAGACACAAATAATAAGTGTGACTTTTTTTAGAGTAAAGGATAAGATAATTCAGATATCGAGTTAAAATAAACATGGATAAAATACAAAACAAACTTAAAGCAGCAAAATTACAATAGAGCTCCAGAAAAGCTAAAGCTGGGATAACAGTATTTGAAGAGCATGCAAATGTAAACCCAACTACTGTGAAAATTATTTGTTTCAATTAAAAAACAGACCAAACTCTATATTAACCCCTTACAGGATTTGCCCGAGCTCAGCTCGGGCAGGTGAAACGTTCCATTCTGGATTATCCCGAGTGTAGCTCGGGCAGTAGAAAATTTTTTATTTTTCACATAATCTTTCCCGAATTATTTCGTTTTGCTTTCAAACACTTTTATTTACTTTTCTGCCTACTAGATGATAGCAATATACACGATTTAGGAAATCTTATATGAGAATAGTGTTATGTTTTAAAAATGTATATATATCAAAATATGCATTAAAGGAATTGCCATTTTTTGACCCTCCAACTCGAAAAAAATTGAACCGGCAAGGGGTTAATATGAAACACAGTAGTTTACTTTGATACATCACTATATGAGGATATTAATTTGAGGAAAGTGACATGGCTAAACCTAAAGTTGGTCGACGGACATCAACGTTTATTTTGAACCATTACATGAATGACCTCCAGCAATAACCACAACAAAATACTAAGATATAATAGTTTCTCCTTCCATTTACAACATTTGCAAATCAAAACATGGGGGGGGGAAATAGAAAAAGGGGCTTGAGAAAAGAATACTAAAGAAAAATTTGAGAGTGAAAAAACTGCAGCAGTTCCATGAAAAAACACTTGATTTTCTGCGTTTTAACATCGATCTATCCAAAAATTCAGATCCCAGGTTCGTAGTACATCAGATAAATAGAAATTTTATAATAGAGAGACAAATAGCAACTTTCTTCTAAATATCAATGATAGGAAAGGAGGGACCATATAAAAATTAAATTTCATATTTTAATATTTATACACCCCCTAGTAAAAAAAAAAAAAAAAAAAAAAAACTTGCCATATCTGAATTCTACTCTTAATTTGACGAACTTTTCTAATTGAAAGTATGTGTCTATCACTTACGGTTTAAAAGATTATCTCTGTAACACCTGTATATATATAATGTATATGTATATATATATATATATCTAATGTATATGTATATATATAATGGCCAAAGCCCGAAATCGGTCAGTTCGCGTTTTGGCCCCGTTGCTGTAAACTTACCGGCCAATGTCCGATCTTTTCTTGATTTCGTGCTTTGGCCGACCAATTCGTGAAGTGGCTTAGGACGAACAGCCAAAGTAGGAAGAAAGAAATCAAGAGCAGATTGTTTAACACACTGTTAAAAGTGAAGTATTTAAAAATGAGAACTTCTGTGTATTTTTTTTAAAGTATGTTTTTATAAGTAATTGTTTCAGAAGTGTTCAAATAAATGTAAGGGACACCCTCTGAGTTAAAACTACTTGCTTGTAATATACAAAAATATGATCTCGTGTTATTCTGTTCTCATATTAACGTCATAATAGAGATTATTCAGTGAACATATTTGCTGTAACAACGTGATAGCTTGAAGAAAATTAGCTTTGCGCCCTTCAAAATGACGGAACTATATCTTGAGCAAATGCGTTGCGTATCGTGTATGAATACAAAGGAAAATTGAGTATTCAATTCGTCAACTACCTTTAAGGGTAATCCTTAGTTTTTTTCTGCTCCATAGACCTAATGTTAAAGAACTACCGGTCAATCTACCATTATGACTTTGGGCTTTGACCAAGGATTCCCAGCCACTTCGTGAAATGGCCAGCCGAAGTAGAATATACAATATTGATTGCAAGTACTTCGGACTTTGGGCAAACTTCTTGGCCAAAACGCGAATTGGCCGAACTTCGGGCTTTGGCCGTAACATATATATTAATGATTCAATTTATCTCTCACGCCCTTTATTGAAAATTGTTCAAAAATGTGTCCCAAAAAAGCGACATAAAAATGAGACATAATTTTACATATATTTAAATACTATTAGTTCACAACAGCTTTAATCTATTGTTACAATATTTCGTAAGCAGAATATGCATCACATGTATTTTTCTATAAATATGTTACAATCATAAAAATTTCACATAGGGTTACCAGGCGAAATACACGAAAGATGAGAGATAAAATGGCATAGTCAATATCGTTTTAATATATGGCAATAATGAAACTGAAAATTTAGGGGGTTCAGGGGGGTGGGCTTCCCTGACGAAGCTCGAACAGCCAAGTTATATATATATATATATATATACAGGTAGTTATCAAAATAATGGAAACACTGATTTATAAAGAAACCTTTATTAGTATGGTGTAGAATGCCTTTAGTATGTATAATACAGACTGGATTTGCCTGGGAATCGATTTGTATAAGTGCTGAGCAGTGTTTAGAAAAATATTGAACCATTCTTCATGGAGATATTGTGGAAGTTCTGGGAGATATGCCGTTGGTGTATATCGATTCCGTACTGAACGCTTTAAAATAGTCCATAACGGTTCAATTATATTATGATCGGGTGACTGTGCGGTCCAAGGTAGATTTTTAACTTCATCCTTATGTTCATCAAAATAATTGGACAAGTCCCTCTGCATGCATAGGTGTATTACCATCCTGGAAAATTCCATATCCTGCTTGAAACTGAAAAAAGTTTGCATCATAGGATGGACCTGGTGAGCTAAAATTTCTCTATACTTCTTCCCATTGATCCTTCCTTCCAGGGTTTCGATTGATCCCGTAGACAAACACGACACGACTGCCCATATCATGATGGATCCCTTTCCATGCTTGCCAGTTTGAAGGAGGTAATCACGATCATACGCGCAGGTGTTTTCCAAACGAGCACCCGTCCTGCTGTAAGGAGAAGTGTGAAAGACAATTCGGCAGACCATCTTACTTTCTTCCACTTATCAATCGACCAATTATTTTGTGAGTGTAACACCACTCTAGAAGGTTTTTGGCATCGACATCTGTGACCAGTGGCTTGGGAATTGCTGCTCTGCCGTAAATGTTCTGTTCATGAAGGTACCTTCCAACTGTAATCCTTGACACTGGAGAATCCAGATGCTGATTCAGCTCTGTGGTCACTTTTACTGCAGTCGCTCGCTTATAAGACATAGCAATCCGCTTCAATACCCGTTAGTGTCTTTCACTGAACTTCTCTTTCCGGCCACTATTTTGCTTTGCCGAGCTTGTCTTGCCACGCTGTGCGTATGCTGGCATGACTTTAGATACCTTCCCAGACAGCACAGCAAACTTGCAGCAAGCTTGATTTATCAAGTCAATAAACTTGAATTAAGCTTGAAAATTTCAAGCGTGTAAGCTTAATGCAAGCGTTCTAGTTTACACTTGCCCAGCTTGCGTTAAGCTTGGCATAGCAAGCTTAATAAATTTTTTCTAAATACACGGGGCGCCCCACATACTTTATTTTTTCGCGCATTTTCCCCCTCTATGCTGAAATTTTAAGTTATTTTAATCTGTTCAATTAAACGTCGGCGGTTGGATTCGATCCCGGGAACTTTAGGTTGGAAGGCGCGCGTGCTAACCGTTCGGCCATTATGCCTCGGGTAGCTATCACTAAAGTTTGAAGTGACTGTTGTCACGCCGTCTTGAGAAACTCTAAAACAATTAATGTCCATTCTCTTTCACAGATGGCGCCATCAACGCTCGCTTTCGAAAGGAAAAATCAAGCTGTATTTAAGCTTGACAATTCAACTTGACTCCTGCAAGCTTGCTGCCAGCTTAAAATGAGTTGAACTGTCAAGCTTGTATTAATGCGTCAAATTCAAAGAAATGTCAAGCTTGATTTAAGCTTATGTGCTGTCTGGGTTATCTCTAGGAGCGTCTAAAAGTTGGGATGTTTAGGTCACGCTTGCTCCAGCTAGACGGGCTCCTACAATTTGGCCTCTGAAAATCTGAGAGGTCCGACATTTCATGCTTTAAAAAATCTCCAAGACTTACAGAACTTCAATAAATTACTACCAGAATATATGCATTTCTATTTATAAAAAATGGTAGCTGTTATTGTATTTTAATGCTAACGAAGCGCATTTAAAATGTCACTTTGATTAGTAGGTGTTTCTATTATTTTGATAACCCGCTGTATGTATATACAGAGTGTCCCCAAAAGATGGTAACGGGCTTTAATTTCTTATCTGTTAGAGATAAGTAAGCAATGTAAATTGAAAAAATAAAATCGGAAATAAGACTTTTTTATGAAAAAAAAATTGCTCTCGCTACTTTCAAAATTTTATACGGGCCCACGTACAGACAAATTTCAAATTGGTAAAATGCACCCCATACACTAAAAATGCGAAGTCAAAAATTTCAGATTTCATCATAAAACGTGTCTGAGAAATCTTTAAAAAACGATGATCGGGAACTATACATGCGCGGAATGTGCGCGGGCACAGCCAGCTGCGTCAAAAAAGGGTCTAGATCTGTGGCACGCGATGAGCGTTTCGATCGTCCGCTATCTTGCTGGTAGTTATGTCGAGCGATAGCAACGGCTGCCTTTTTTTCAGCATTGGGAAAAGGTTGCGCCTCAAAGGGTTAACAGGCTCTTGAACATGAAGTTTGCTACCCAATATTGCTATGTGGTTTTGTTTCGTATTTCATTAAACATACACCCCTTACAATACCACGCATTCGGAGTCACCCTGTATATATGAGATTAAAGTAGAATGTAAAATCACAATTTTTAGGTAAATAGAAATTATGTAGGTGTAAGAAAATGCAGGTATTTATATGAAAAACGTAATTCATTCTTTGCTGTCGTCTGCAATTCCAGATTATCTCATTTGAAAAAAAGAAAAGAAAAATAAAGAATCCATTATCACGAGAATTCGTATCGACGTACTGCCAGGTGATAAAAGTATGCATGCATAGTTGCTCATTTGTCGCTGAATTTATTTTGCAATGGTCATTTATGAAATAAGTAGTTTCATGAAACGTTTGTGTAAAATATCCTCACATTGAAACTTGGTTCATGCGTTTTTGAAGGTGTGGTTCAGATATAAGTCAAAGTAAGTACTGTCTTTTCTTTTATTATACAAAAACTTACAAAGATCCCAATTGTTTCAATAGCTGTCAAATGATATTTGGATTTTTATGTGTTTTTCCCCCTCCAATAAATTACACTCGAAGCATGGTTTAACCTTTCGAAATTTTATCTAATAGCTAAATCACACAAGTTATACTTAAACTATCACTAACCCTTACCTTTGTATTCAATATCAGTTATAGAAAAGATAAAATACTTGAGTTTGCTGAACGATTCAGTTATAGAAAAGTTTGGGGTATTTGGTTTAGAAATAAACCAGAATAAGAATATTAGAGAGAAATCGCAATCGCGAATGAAATTACGTGGCTATTACTTCGATGAATTAACATACAAATAGACATAATTTATTTAGATAACTATTTCTAGTTGAATTTGGTTGAACAAATCGGTTTTTAAAAGACCAGTGGCTCCGGGCTCACAGAAAAGTTTTACAAATTATTGAAAGTTCTGTAATTCGTATTAATTTCCGTACGGGTTAATAGTATTAATTCAAATTCGTCTGGCAACATTGTGAAAGTTTCGCTCGCCAGAACTGGGGGAATCCCCGCGTCTATTCTATTTCATTCGGCTGCCCCAAAACTCGCATGCCCAGAAGCTTTACCCTAGGGAGAAATTTTCGTTTTTATTACTAAGTGAAAAACTAGTTATTTTTCTTCATTCTAGCTTTACATTCTAGCATTGACGACGGCATGTAATTCATGTCAAAAACAGCCAGTTAAATTCCTATTGGTGTCATTAATTATATACGCTTTTTCCTGATGCTTATACACTGCCTTTGGTAACAAGCTATGTTATAGCTCTTATTAGTTACTAGCAGCAGTACACGTCTTGACGGGTTAGTAGTATGTAATGCAAATTTTCAATAGCCATTTTCGTCTCATCATCGTAGGATTAAAAATAATGGAATTAGTATATCGCTCTTATTAGTTACTAGGAATTAGTATATTTGCAATAGTAAAGGCAGAAAAACTATAACTCTTGGGTATTGTTAAAAAATTATAGGTTAGACAGCAACAAAGTGATGAGTAGAATTGACATTAGAGAATTTTTTTTTTTAATTTTGAAAATTAAAGTTTTATTGAATGAGCTTTTCAAATCATTCCTAACCTGTAACTAAATTTTGTTTGATTCACTGTAGATATTTAAGGGATTCGAGAACAAACAATTATAGGAATTTAACTTAATTCCAAAATCTATGAAATATTTAAAACAGTTTTGACATCTAGGGTTTAAATTAACTTGCATCTAATATAATTACAAATTACATGCTATTTCCGTTGCTATTTTTCAGGAATAGAACAAACATGTACTCACTTTTCACAAAATCTCAAAATCTATAAAAATTTTTAAAGTACTTAGACGAATAGATTAAGTGACCACCTGTGACGATACTAAATTTTATTTAATTCGCTTCAGTGGCATATACTTAATGGACAAATTGCATGTAATAAAATTTTTCACACTTTGAATAAATTTTCGCAAAATCTCCTGATCTAATCAATTTTTTTTATCTACTTTTTACCTCTCTACAGTTTGTTTTTATCAATTTTACACTTCATAGATTTTAGCTTTTCTCCTTTTATGCAACATCCTTTTACCTGAAAAAATCGTTTTTACTATTTATATACAGTCTGGCGCAGAGCCTTGGACTGCGTTTACGAAATCCTTTATACAGGATCCCCCTCACATGACACCATCTGTAAATGTATATATTTGGCGTATCTGGGGTCAAATAGATGATTTAGGCGATCTTTTGCGTCAAAGCAAGACATAATATCAAAACAAAACATTTATTACTACACGCTTACAACACTTAAGAACAAAATAAACAGGAAGGCTTCGCGGTGCTCGCGATCTAGATTCTATTACATTAAAGACAGACAGTAAAAGGAAAAAAGGCGACCTCTATCGGTGAACACCAAGAAATCTGTAAAGAAAATACACATATTAGAGATTGCACAAATATAACATAATAAAGTCAGTTTAGTCCTTGTGAACTTCAGTGGGGTATAGTAGTTGTATCGGTTGTTTCAAATAAGTTCCGTCAAGTAAGTATATTCGACAAGATCTAATTTTATTGTCTCGACCATGGTAAACTTCATCAATTCTGCCGAATTTCCATGATAATCGCGGTAGTTTCTTCTCTTCTATGAGCACGATGTTACCAACCTTCGGTTCTTCAGAAGATCTCTTGGAGGAGATGTGATGGTTTGTTCTGAGATCTAACAAATATAACCTTTTCCATCTAATCCAAAAGGAATTTAGGAGTGTTTGCTGATATCGAAAACGTTTTCTAAGCGATTCATGGTCAGATTTCACAAGCGTTTTTCTAGTGTTGTCGGGTAGGGCAATTAAGCGTTTGCCAACTAAAAAGTCTGATGGAGTTAGCGGAACAGGCTCTTGTAACTCATTGTAAATAAACGTTAACGGTCTAGAATTGATGATTGCTTCAACTTCAGTTAGGACAGTTTCTATTTCCACATATCTCAGTTGAGCCCTTCCGAGAATTTTCCTTAAACACCCTTTGACGGTCTTAATCATTCTTTCCCAAAAGCCGCCTGACCAAGGAGAAAGAGGAGTTATGAATTTCCACTCTATTTTGTAATTTCTGAAATGATTATTCAGTTTCTAAAAATTTTGTCTCTCGAATAGTTCCTTCAATTCCCTTTCTGCTTTATGGAATGTGCTTGCATTATCAGAGAGTATAGTTTTTGGCACAGCACGATGACTTATAAATCGTTTGAATGCTAAAATAAAACTTGATGCTCTCAAATCTGTGGTTAATTCTAGATGTATCGCTCTTGTTGTAGCGCAAGTAAATATACTGATGTAAGCCCTTTTAAGTTCCTTTTCATCCTTGTAAAAGAGAGGTCCGGCAAAGTCAATACCGGTGGCTTCAAAAGGATCTGCGATATTCACTCTATCTGGCGGAAGTGGGGCTGTTACTTCTTTGTATGGCTTGGAATGAAAAAACTTACAAGTCAAACAATTTCTTATGACAGTTTTGGCTAACTGTCGAGCCCGTAAAATCCAAAATCGTTCTCTGACATCTGTGATGGTTGATGACAAGCCTAAATGCGCAACACGTTCATGAGAGTCTTTGTAATTAACTTTGAAAAGTAATGCTCATGAGGAAGTAGAATCGGGTGTTTTTCACCGTAAGTTAAATTCGCACATTTTAACCTTCCCTGAACTCTCAGAATTCCGTTTGAGTCAATGTAAGGGTTTAAGTCCTTAAGTTTCGAATTATCCCTTATTGGTTTTCCTTTGCTGAGGTCTTCAATTTCTGTTTTGAAGGATGTAGCTTGTGTTGCCTTTATCCAGTAAGTTTCAGCAGCTTCTAATTCAGCTGTGGTCAAATCACCAAATTCTGATTTCAATCCAGGTTTAGCCTTCCTTATAAATCTTAAAATCCAAGCTGTGATTTTGATTAATTTGTACAATTTCGAATACTTCTCAATATCAAGCAATGCTGCCTCACTTGAAGTCACAGTCAAAGTCATCATTTTACTCGATCTTTCGCTTTCTTCGAAATAAGATTCATTTGATGTAGGTTTGGGCCAATATTCCTCATGCAGTTTTAACCATGATGGACCTCGCCACCATTCAGATATATATCTCAAATCGTAAAGTGACCTTCCTCTAGTTATCATGTCTGCTGGATTTTCATGACCTGGGCAAAATTTCCAATCTTCGATATTTGTTAGATTTTGAATTTCTTGAATTCTTCCTCCCACAAATTGCTTCCACTGAGATGAATTGCTTCGAATCCAGCTAAGAACTATTGTTGAATCAACCCAATAAAACGTCTTGAATTGATAAATTTGAAACGCTGGCTGGATGTAGTTCATGAATCTTGCTGCGATGAGAGCTCCCATGAGCTCAAGTCTCGGAATGCTAAGCTTCTTCAAAGGAGCAACCCTACTCTTTGATGCTACAAACACAACTTGAGAATCACCATCTTCAGGAGTAAATTTTAGGAATATTACGCAACCGTAAGCCTTATTACTCGACTCAGAAAATGCGTGCAACTGCAAGTCAGATATGTTCTGTGAACAAAACTTGTTGAAGTAATAGAGTGGAATTTCTAAGTCTTTCATGATCTTCAACTCTTCACACCACGAATCCCATCTTTGAGCAGTGTCAATGGGCAATTCGTCATCCCATTTTAACCTTCGTTCCCATATTTCTTGGAACAAAATTTTGATTCTTATAATGAAAGGTGATAGAAATCCTAGGGGATCAAAAATACGACCATAAGTTCTTATTATTGTTCGTTTAGTCTTGTTCTGTTTTGAGAGAAATTCTACTACATTTTCAACACTGAATTTAAATGTATCTGGGTTTGTTTTCCATAAAAGAACCAGCACCTTAGTAGATTTATCCCCTTAGTTTTCTGCTCTTGAATCAAATCCAGGTGGAACTTGAAATTGAGCCTCACGCCAAAAATTTGTAAGCGATTTGGAATTACTTCTCCATTTACGTAAAGTCATACCAGCTTCCTTTAGTACTTTGTTTGATTCTTCACATATCTTAGAGGCCCTTTCAACAGTGCTTGATCCAGAGATGAAATCATCAACATAAAATGATTTATTTAAGATTTCACATGTTTCGGGATAACTGGATTCATATTTTCTAAAATAATGTTTCAAAACAGCTGCAAGTAAAAATGGGCTTGAAGTACATCCAAATAATACGCGTGTAAGCCTAAAAACAATTGGTTGAAACTCATGAGTATATCCTTTGGGCAATTTATCAATCCAAAGGAAACGAACAGAGTCCCTATCTTCTTCAGCTAATTCAATTTGAAGGTAAGCCTTTTCAATATCTGCTACAAAGGCAACTTCGTTCAATCTGAATTCCAAAAGTAATAACAGCAAATTCGAGTTTAAGTTAGGTCCGGAATCTAAAATTTCGTTTAAAGAGGGAGATTCAGGAACATGTGACGAGGCATCAAAGACAATTCTTAAACTTGTAGTTTCCTTATCCCTTCTAATGACTGGATGGTGCGGTAAATAGTAAACTATGGATTCTTCCGAAATTACCTTGTCTGAATCAGGTACCTCTTCTATAATTCCAAGATTAATGTACTCTACAATAATGTCTCTGTATTCCTGGTATAACTCTGGATTCTTCAAAAATCTCCGAACCAGCATTTTCAAACGACTGTATGCGTTCTCGTAATTGTCACGACACGAAACTTTATTTGAATTCCACGGCAACTTCACTTGATGGCGTTCCCCATTAAAACTTATGTTCGATTCAAACCCTTTTATGACTTCGCTATCGTGTGTGCGAGAATTATCAGGTTCTGTTTTTATTCCTAGACTCTCCAGTTCCCAGGTTGATTTCAACTTATTTGACAAATGTTCGTCATCTTCAGTATCTAAATATGAATTTGTCAAAACAGCGGTACAACCTAAAGTGGTTTCATCAGAGCCCTAAAGAGTATGACCTTGAACAACCCAACCAAATATAGTTTCTATGGCCATAAGCCTTCTAGTTAGTTTCTGACAGTTTCCCGTCAAAACATCCATCAAGAAATCCGCACCGATTAATAGCTGTATCCCTTTGTCAGAAGGAAGAGATATATCTGCTACCTGCCAACCCTTTTTTACCATTAACTCGCGAATGTTTACACCCGGTCTTCTTAAACTAGCAGATGTAATAACTTCTGAAACTAATGTTTCAATTTTTAATTTGCGTTCTGGAAAACAAATGTTTCGTAACTCGACTTCAACTGTTTCATACAACCTTTCCCTTGCATTATCCGTTCCAAATGAATAAAATGAAAGGTTCTGCTTTCTGACGCACCTTAATTTTAAGGATTTAGCTAAGTCATTTGTTATGTAACTTCTTTCGCTTCCTGTATCCAATAAGGCCCTAGCTGTTATTGTGTTATGACCTGACTTGATCAAAACAGAGCACGTTTGTAGCAGTATGCTAGATTTCGATTCGTTACCTTCAGCTGCTGCAGAAATCGCTGTACCAATTTCAATTTTCTCAACCGTATTCTGCGCTTCTGTACAAAACGCTTTTAAATGCTTGTTACTATTACAGAATTCACAGGGATCGAGTTTAGCCTTACAATCCTTGGCTAAATGGAATCTTTTAAGGCACTTATAACAACGTTCATCAGACTTAATTTTTTGTTTTTTCCTTTCTACGCTAACTTCTAGACAGTCTGCAGTTTTATGTGTGTTGTTATTACAAAAAATACAATAGTTCTTGCTAGTGTTTGATGTTAAAGCTGCGGCTGTGGGGGTTTTAAATTTCGTAAATTTGCTTTTCGATTTATCGTAAACCTGTGACTGATTTTCGTGTCTACTTTCGTTTTTGGAATTACGCAACAAAAGAGTCGTTTCTCTACATTCAATTTCTCCTTTAAGAAACGTCAATAGTTCCTGTACATCGAAATCATTTCGTGTCTTGCGAGTTTTACTGAATTCTAACGTGAGTTTTTCTAGAATCAATTTCAGTAACACAGGTGATAACAAATTACCGTACGAACCGTTCGTGACGTCTAGAGCTTCTAAATTTCTTACGCTAGTTTCAATACAATCATACAGCTTCCGTAATGCGACACAATTATTAACATTATTTACAGGTTCAAGCGATAACAACTTATTAATGTGTGCACTAATTAGCAAATCTTTTCTACCAAATCGTTCTTCTAAAAGCTTTATAGCCCCTTTATAATTTTCACTACTTAAAGCTAAGCCCTTCACTGCATTTGCAGCGATTCCACCCAACAGCGACTTCAAATAACAGAATTTGTTTCACCTCCGGATTATCGTGAATCGCATTTTTGAACTGGTGCCAAAATTCCATCCACAGCGCCGGATCACCATAGAATGTTTCTATCGAAAGCTTCGGCAATCGCATTCCACTTTGCGCGGGAATAACGCTAGAACCGCTTGTTCCTTCAGAATCAAAACTATGGTTTTGTCGAACATCCGAATTTTTACTTTCGGTACTCAAATAAAGAAATATTTTACTTTTACACTTTATTATTTTCTCCATATATTCTTCTGAATTCACTATTTCGTTTTCATAATCCTTTTCATCGGTTAACCCTTCAATTTTCTGATCCAGTTTTTTTAAATTCTCTGATTTTTCAATTAATTGATCTCTTAATACACAGAGGTCTGTAACCCTATCGGGAGTTTTATCATGTTCTTTAAAGTGTTCTTCGATCGTATTAATCAAGTTCGTAGTCAACCGTCTAATGACTGTTCTTTTTTTCTTTAATTTTTCAATTTCTGACATACCTTTAATTAAACTGAATCTTTATTAATCTTTCAATTAGATTAAACTTCTTTTACGTACTAACTTCTTTACGTAATTCATTTAACTTCTTTATTCAATGAGCCATGCAAGAAAACATGCATTCGCTTACCTCGATTTTGTTATATCCAATCTACGGAACAATCTAAAGGTCTACTCATCCCGGTTTCTTGCACCAGCATGTAAATGTATATATTTCGCCTATCTGGGGTCAAATAGATGATTTAGGCGATCTTTTAGGCGTCAAAGCAAGACACAATATCAAAACAAAACATTTATTACTATACGCTTACAACACTAAGAACAAAATCAACAGGAAGGCTTCGCGATCTAGATTCTATTACATTAAAGACAGACAGTAAAAGAAAAAAGGGCGACCTCTATCGGTGAGCCAAAAGGTGGGAGAGCAAATGAGCAAATATTTCACACCATTGACTCTTGTGGCTACGTGGGCTCATAGAGATAGGCGTGCAGATTGGCAGTGTGGTGTTTTCTGACAAATTAATTATTCTGACAATTTAATTTGTGGCACCATGATGGCCGCATTCATGTTAGACGCTATGCTGATGAACGCTACCTTCCGGAGTGCATTAGCGAACGTCATAATGGACGAACACCTGGAGTTATGGTCTGGGGTATTATTGCGTATCATGGACGATCTCAGCTGCTACGTATTGGGGTAATCTGAACAGCGAAAGGCACATCGGAGAAGTTCTGGAGTTCGAAATCGTTCCTTTCCTTCAAGGCATTCCTGGAGCTATCTTGGAGCAGGATAATGCCCGCCCGCATGTGATAAGGAATGTGCTTCCTTTCAGCGGAAAACATACAGCTTCTTTCGTGGCCTGCTTATTCGCCGGATATGTGACATGTTGACCCTGTGGGATTTCATTGGTTGGTGTCTCGCTCGCGATTCTTGTTATACAGCTTTCAAGAGATGAACTTTGGGCACGCCTACAAGAAATATGGAATGCCCTTCCCCAAGCATACATTCAAAATCTATTTATGCCACGTCGTATAGCAGCACTTACTGCAGTGAATGGTGGCCACACCAAATACTGATTTCGGACACTTAATATTCTTTTTTTTCCTTTGAAAATTTAATCATTTATATCTACTAATATAAGCCGTTTGTGAATTAAATTTCATTTGATTCCGAGGATTCTTTTATGGTCTTTTATTTTTTACAAACAGTAGTTCATTTCATTTTTCTATTTCGATTAAAAAAAAAGTTTTTAATTTCTTCGATTAAATGACTATCTGTTGTATCCTACTATATAGTTACGCTGATATCTGACTCACTGATTTTGTAATAATTCCGAGTAACCAATCCAAGATAAAATTCTTACCACCATTACTCCAAAAAGATTAAAAAGTTAAGCACGGAAAGCAAAATAACATTTACGAGGTTTGTACGACCCTACTTGAAAACTTTCTCTTTACGAAAGTTCGGCGTGAATGAGAATGTAAACTAAGCCTGGACTTGTTGGAAAACATCACACAAGTGCACTGTTGCGATGTCCACAATGCATTTTCTCTACTCCAGGCTTTCGACAGTGAGTTACTGTGAGCGGAACACATATGACAGGACTGTCAGACCCATATGTCCTACTCCTAAACGTCTGTGTACCGTCTGCCTTGAAAAGTTGCACCCGTGGTTGAAGAGAGCTGACGAGACAGGTCTGATACTTCTTTTGGCAGTTACTGCCAAGTACTGGTCCTCATTCGGCGTTGTAACTTAGGGGCGACGTATACTGTAACGTGTACTGACATTTCCATTAACTTGGAATCGTTATCAAAGCCTAGAGATGACACTTTGCGCAATTCAAAGTGTCTCTGACTACGCCCACATTCCAGGTGGCTGATAATTCTACCAGGGGCGGCCCTAGGGTACGTGGCGTCCCCTGCACACGTAAAGAAGGCGCCCTCTTTTTTTTTATTCAAGTTCTTGAGTTCGAAATGACGCCCATTTGAAGACGGCTCCCCGATGCAGTGCTTACCTTGCTTACCGTGTCGGGCCGTTCATGTGCCACCAAGCAAAAAAACATCCAAATCCGTCCTTTGTATCACGGTTATAGCACTGAGCGACTTACTAAACGCTTGTGAGCAATTTTACTTATTTCCCTCCATTCCTTATATAGCCCTCTATTACATTTTCGTCATTGCGACGCACTATCACTGCCATCTGGTGGCTTCCTGTAATTTGCGCATTATTTTTTTAGATGTGCGTGATCATTTTATAGGCGGAATAACTTATATTCCGCCTATATTATCCGCCTATATAACTTATATTCCGAACTCTGAAGTCATCAGAGTTCAATTTCCACGTGATTTTGAATTATCCTTAATTTAAAGATATGAATGTAAAATAGGCATTAAAATATTCCGAACTGTTGTGAATATTGATCTGCAAATAGTACAGTAAAAATAGCGTTTAACCAAAACATAAAAAAAGTTCTACACCCCGTTTTATATGTACTAGTTGCCGCCAGTGGTCGAAATTTGACCATAAAGCATTAATATTTTTAATTTGAGCGTGAATAAAGTTCTTCTGTCAAAGAGTATGTCTCAAGATTCCATATACAATGGAACCTACTAAAGTGACCACCTTGGCTAAGAGACCATCTCTCGACAGCGACCACGTCTGGCGAATTTCACTTTACAACCACCACATTTTCTGTGGTGTTTTCCTAAAAACTCTTCTCATATTTTCCTAAATGCAAAGGCAGCTCTAGCGAGTGGGTCATAGGGGTCATCTCCCTCTACCGACCTTAGATTTCACACGTTCCCGTGCTATTTCACACCTTCAGTTTGCGTTTTGAACAATTTAGGCTAAACTAAAAAGTCCAGTGGCCTCCCTCGAAAATTCAGCCTGGAGCCGTCCTCGACTAAAGGCCCATTATGTTCGGAGTTATAAAATCTTAAACCATGGAATGATTGAACTCTACTTGCTGAGACGTACCACTGACCATCTATAAAAACTTGCTGCCTCAATAAATTTGCATTTTTTTCGAATAATTGCCCTTGAGATTTATTTGCTGTCATCACAAATGCAGGTATATTTGGAAATTGAGTTTTTTGAAAGGATATGGTAAAATAGTACCAGAATACTTTATAAGTGGAATTAAATTCTTTTATTGCCTGCGGTTCCAGTTCAAACTTCGCAATCAATAGCATGACGATATATAAACTTGGTGCACATTCTTGTTCCATTGACTAATGCTTCCTTTTTATTTAAGTTTCTGATTAGTATAACGATACAATTAACTTTCAATACTAACTTATGTGGTGTCAAACTATGGTATTTTTCGGTCAGCCAGGCGCAAATCCCTCCAACTGCTTTTTCTGGGAAACGTTTAAAGACTACTTCTGAAACACTGTCGTTCCTCAAAACAAAGCCGGAAATTTTAATCCGTAAACAAAATAATATTTATATACAGAATTCAATATATAAAGAAATATCAGTATACTAAAAAGAAATTTGTTTTCTTATTCGGTACATAATGTGGAATTGGGGAAAACGTGTGGAATTAAATTAAAATACGAAATGAAATCAAACTTCCAAAATATGGAAAGGGATAAACAACTATGTATTGGAAATCGCTTTAGGTTTGCAAGCATTTGGCGCAGATCACAATTATTTGGCAATTCTTTACTTGCTCCCGGCAAACCGAAAAAAAAACCCAAATCACTCATAGCGAAAGAATTCAAAAACTCTACTGGATAGTTATTGATTTCATTGTCATCATAGCAAATTATTTTATCCTAGCTATGGTGATACGATATCTATTCATAAGATATTCGATTAAGACAGCATTAATAGAAGTTCACTCATCATTTTTAGGTTCTATTATAACTGACTTCATCTGAGAGTATGGTTTCGGAAGTATTTCCATACACTTCATTAATAACATTATTTTCATTCACTATTAATTGCTGTGGTATTTCTTTAATTATATTTTCGGAAAATTTGCTTTAGCATTTGCTTTAGCATACTGCGTGGCAGGCAGGGGCGTAGCCAAGGGGGGGGGGTTAGGAGGGTCATACCCCCCCCCCCCCAATGAGGAATTTTTTGCCTTACAAAATGTATATTCTTCACTCCCCTATCACACACATGTATGCATATATCTGAGTTGCAGTAGTCGTAACCCCCCCCCATGAAGAATTTCTGGCTACGCCCCTGGGCAGGAGATTGTGAAGATTGTCGAACTGGCACGTTTCTGTGAAGCGTCTCTTGGATTTCAATCTGCCCTGTTCGGTTCGTTTTTCCACAGTTTTAAAACATGGAATTTACAACATTTCGCGCACAAGACCGTCTAAAAAAAGTTGTCAATCACAGGGCTAAAGCACATTTTAGTCATAGACATTTCACTAAACTCGGGAATAATTTCACTTTTTAAATATTTTTTCATAATACTATAACCCTATAAAACTGCTGAAACTTAGTGTTGTTATTTCAACACTAAAGTACCCGTCGTTGACGGGTTAGTACTGAATGCAAATTTCTAAAAGCAAGAACTTTCGTCAGCATTGTTGGAGTACACAGAATGGATGTAGTATGTAGCCAAAGTAAAGAAAGCGCAATTATAATTTTTATGTATTGTTAAAATATTACAGGTTAGAGAGTAACTAAGTAATATCATTTCATTCGCTTTAGTCGTAATTATGGGATGCGTGAACGAATATTTACACATATTCAAATAATTTTCGCAAAATCTCAAAATCTAATCAACATTTTTGAAAAATTGGAAGCCTAGAATTTAAATTGAGTGACAACCTATCATGTCACCCAATTTTGTTTAATTCCCTGCTGTCTTTATTTCGTGATGCTGGAACAAACATTTTAGCATTTTTAATCGATTTTCACAAAATCTCAAAATGTAATCAAAATATTTTAAAAATTCAACACCTATAAATTAAGATTAGCAACTACCTATCATATCACCAAATTTCGTATTAGTCGTTATTACGCGGTGCTTGAAAAAATATAACCGCATTTTGGGAGAATTTTCACAAAATCTCAAAATCTAATAAAAAGTTTGAAAAATTGGACACCTATACTTTATGTTGAACAACAACCTATCATGTGACCAAATTTCATATCATTCGCTTTAGTCGTTATTACGTAATGCGGGAACAAAGATTCACTCAGTTTGAAACGATTTTCGCAAAATCCCAAAATCTGATCAGTTTTTTTTTAGATGCTTATAGTTTAAGGTGACCACCTATCATTTCACCAAATACCATTTTTTCACCTTTGCAGTTATTACGTGATGTGCGAACACAATACGCAGTGTGAAACAATTTTCGCAAAATCTCAAAATCTAATCAAGATTTTTTTTTAATTCGACGCCTATGTTTTAAGTTGAGTGACCACCTATCATGACACCCAATTTTATATCATTCGCTTCAGTCGTTTTTACGTGATGCTTGAACACAAATTTACGCAGTTTGAAAAGATTTTCGCAAAATCTGAAAATCTAATCAAGATTTTTTAAAAATTCGACGCCTATGTTTTAAGTTGAGTGACTACCTATCATGACACCCAATTTCATATCATTCGCTTCAGTCGTTTTTACGTGATGCTTGAACACAAATTAACGCAGTTTGAAACGATTTTCACAAAATCTGAAAATCTAATCAATATTTTTTAAAAATTCGACGCCTATGTTTTAAATTGAGTGACCACCTATCATGACACCCAATTTCATATCATTCGCTTCAGCCGTCTTTACGTGATGCTTAAACAAAAAAAGCGTCACGGACAGAATGACAGAATGACAGAAGGACAGAATGACAGAATGACAGACAGACAAACTTTTTTTTGAGGGTCGCATCGGATTCCCGGGTGCTTGAAACGGATAGAAATCGCAAAATTTTGGAATTTAAAAAATTTTGCGATTTCTATCCGTTTCAATCACCTGGGAATCCGGTGCGACCCTCAAAAAGTTTGTCGTTCTGTGATTCTGTCCGTGACGCTTTTTTTGTTCAAGCATCACGTAGAAACGACTGAAGCGAATGATATGAAAGTTGGTGTCATGATAGGTGGTCACTCAACTTAAAACATAGGCGTCGAATTTTTAAAAAATCTTGATTGGATTTTGAGATTCTGCGAAAATCCTTTCAAACTGCGTAAATTTGTGTTCAAGCATCACGTAAAAACGACAGAAGCGAATGATATGAAATTGAGTGTCCTAATAGATGGTCACTCAACTTAAAATATAGGCGTCGAATTTTTTAAAAATCTTGATTGGATTTTGAGATTTTGCGAAAATACTTTCAAACTGCGTAAATTTGTGTTCAAGCATCACTTATAAACGACTGAAGTAATTGAAATGAAATTTGGTATCATGATTGGTGGTCACTCAACTTAAAACATAGGCGCCGATTTAAAAAAAAATCTTGATTAGATTTTGAGATTTTGCGAAAATCGTTTTAAACTGCGTAAATTCGTGTTCGAGAATCACGTAAAAAGACTGAAGCGATTGAAATGAAAGTTGGTGTCCTGATAGGTGCTCACTCAACTTAAAACAAAGGCGTCCAATTAAAAAAAATCTTAATTAGATTTTGAGATTTTGTGAAAATCGTTTCAAACAGCGTAAATTTGTGTTCGCACATCACGTAATAACTGTAAAGGTGAAAAAATGATATTTGGTGTCATGATAGGTGGTCATTCAACTTAAAACATAGGCGTCGAATTAAAAAAAAAATCTTGATTAGATTTTGAGATTTTGCGAAAATCGTTTTAAACTGCGTAAATTCGTGTTCGAGCATCACTTAGAAACGACTGAAACGATTGAAATGAAATTTGGTATCATGATTGGTGGTCATTCAACTTAAAACATAGGCGCCAAACTTTAAAAAAATCTTGATTAGATTTTGAGATTTTGCGAAAATTGTTTCAAACTGCGAAAATTTGTGTTCGCACATCACGTAATAACTGAAAAGGTGAAAAAAAATGATATTTGGTGAAATGATAGGTGGTCATTTAACTTAAAACATAGGCGTCGAATTTTTAAAAAATCTTGATTGGAATTTTGATATTTTGGGAAAATCGTTTAAAACTGAGTGAATATTTGTTCAAGCATTACGTAATAACGACTAAAGCGAATGATATGAAATTTGGTCACACGATAGATGGTTGCTCAACATAAACTATAGGTGTCCAATTTTTTAAACATTTTTATTAGATTTTTTTTTTTGTGAAAATTCTCTCAAAATACGTTTATATTTCTTTAAGCATCACGTAATAACGACTAATATGAAATTTGGTGATATTATAGGTAGTTGCTAATCTTAATTTATAGGCGTTGAATTAAAAAAATATTTTGATTACATTTTGAGATTTTATGAAAATCGTTTTAGAATGCTGAAATTTTGTTCCAGCATCACGAAATAAAGACTGCAGGGAATGAAACGAAATTGGGTGACATGATAGGTTGTCACTCAACTTAAATTCTAGGCTTCCAATTTTTCAAAAATGTTGATTAGATTTTGAGATTTTGCGAAAATTATTTCAATATGCGTAAATATTCGTTCGCGCATCACATAATTACGACTAAAGCGAATGAAATGATATTATTTAGTTACTCTCTAACCTGTAATACTTTAACAACAGATAAAAATTATAACTTCGCTTTCTTTGGCAACATATTATATCCATTCTGTGTACTCCTACAATGCTGACGAAAGTTCTTGCTTTTTGGAAATTTGCATTGAGTACCACACCGTTAACGACGGGTACTTCAGCTAGTATATACATAGATTTCAATATCCGAAGGGACACGGATACGGAAAGAAATCTTCTATTGATCTCTCCATTGTGTGGGGAAGGGGTTTGCGTGTTTCTCATATTACTTTTTTCGATGGATCCCGACTGGTCATTAAAAAGTTGTAAATTTCGTCAGAAGAAAGCCCTTCTAACCCCTGTCGTCACGACCCTTGTAATCACCCCAGACCATGATGTGCCAGTGGCTAAGGCTTTGGACTCATAATCGGAAGGTTGTGTGTTCGATTCCGATGTATCACTGAATAGCAGCATGTACGTGCGGTGTACGTGCTCGTTAAAACGGGTTTAGGTAGGAGAGAGAGAATGTGTGTGTGGAAAAGTGGTCAAACGATAGGTTTTCATTATAAAATAAAATTATGTGGATAGGACAAAAAGAGGGTTAGCTACGAACTTTATCCTCAAACTCCTCATTACAAGGGAAAACAATGAGGCAGTGTAATTTCTCGGGAGCAAAGTCCTTTGTAGTAATAACAGTGGGCGCAGATAACCACTAGTATTTTTCAACTCCATTTTAGTGGATCTTTATTGGCATTGAATCATTGCTGCACTTGATGATAATTTCATTAAGAGAGTTGCTGTGTTGCTGTTGAAGTGGGAGATGTTCAGAAAAAACTGAATTTGCATGTAGGGGAAGTTGGGGTACAATGAAAGAAAACTTACTACTTTTTTTTTCCTGTTCACAAATTCGTATGTGCAAAATTAAAATTAATGGACGCTTTTAACCTACTCTTTTTCCCATCTAAAGGAATTTTTACGAGTTTGTAAATGGCTTTTTCATATTTAAAAAAATGCAAAAGGTAAATGTCTGATAGTGTTTCATTGTACCCCATATACCGGGGTACATTGCGACACTTAATAACACTTCACAATCACTCAAATAGTAAGTGTCAAAATTGAAATTTCAGTATATACGTTTTAGGTACAGTTATAATAATAAACATTAGTGAGACATAAATATGAAATTTAAATGGAAAAAACAAATTTAATTAAACTGTTATAGCGTAAGATGAAAACATAAAACTTTTATTAGAGGTTAGGCTATGGGTTTTCATTTTATATAAAATTTACGTAACTCGAATTAAAAAATTAGCATTTATGTTTTCCTTTCTGTACGACCTTAAAGAGCAGGAGGTTGGTAGTTTTGGTACAATTTTAGTTTTTTCAAAAATGTATGCTTCCGAAGAACGTACATATTTGAAGCTTGGACTCAGTCGTTTGACGTACAGAACTTGGCATTCAGTTCAACTTAAGTTTACTATATCCCCAGCAGAGTACATTTGCTTACATTTAAGTTCATCTTCCTTGATTAAAACGTAATCATTTACAGCGATACTGCTTGTGTCATACATGCTATGTGAGAATAGCACATAATCTGCACTGTTTGGATTATTAGTTGAAAGACAGTTTGGATTGTCACCATTTTCAAAGCCTGAAGAAGATAGAGTAAAATTAAAAACAACGCCTTGTTAAATTTATCTACTCTATGGAGCTCTCAATCTAAGTATTCAATGGTAATATCGTTATTATGAGTGCATGCATTCACCCGGGGTACAATGAAATATGTTTCATTGTACCCCATCTACAAGTATTTTATTGTACCCTTAATCGAGGCTACAAACTAATTTTTACTAATTCCTAATACAGTAGGCGCCGCTTAATGTAATCACTTTGGGACAGATGGTATTTGATAACAATAACCGGTTGATAACAATAAACGAAAAGTATAAGGAAACACAAAAATTTTATTTTATTATGTACTAAATAACATATATTTGTGCAGGTACAAATTTAAGTAAAGGTTGATTCAAACGATGTGTTAAACAAATTGTTAAATTCAATAATGTTCAAGCTACCAGAACCACTTAAAAAAAATTTCTACAAAAAAGCAATCATAGCATACATAGGTAAACTAATTACAACTTAACAGGAGTGCGCAGGAACAATTGGAAAGTCTTCTAAAGTTGTCTGCCTCGTTTTTTGTCTCAACAAATTATTAATAAAACTTTCATACGTGTACTTTTCTCGTAAGTCCTCAGCTGTGCCTCTGTGTTGCACCGCAAGTCTCAAGACATGGAGCGCCTCTCTCATTTCAGTAGCACTTGGAGAATTCTGGATGTTTTCCACATCGGTTTCATCTTCATTTGATGATTTCTCATCATTTGCCTCCATGGAATAAGATGCAGTTCGGCATACATCTTCATCAGTCATTAACACAGTCATTTGAACGTTCTTATCTATAGGCATTCATTCTGCAAAGTCAATTTCCGTCATGTCGCATGGTACGAGTTCGGCTTCATTGAATTCTGATACATCATCCATACCTTCGTCCGCTGTAACAAATCCACCATGTGAGAAACAGTTTTTATTTGTTTTCTCGGATACTCGATCCCACGACCTTATCAAAAGATGGAGGGCCTGAAGGAGATTCGACTTCTTTGCTAATGCGTTTGCATTGAGCTGTTCTGTACCTGCCATACTTTCCAAAACTCTAACGCGCATTTCTCCACGATAATAGGCTTTCACCGCACGAATTATTCCTTGGTCACATGGTTGGATAGTTGCTGTAGTATTGGCAGGTAAGAAAATAATTTTAATATGCTTCAATATGACATTTACATCGTGGGCACGACAGTTATCTATGAGTAGAACGATACTGTGATCTAATTCTTTGTCCCACTTAATAAGCCCTGAATAGATCAGCTGTCATCCATGCTGTTTTATTTGCAGCATAATCCACAGGCAATTTCTTAACATCCTTGAAGCATCTTGGCTTTTTGTTTTTTCCAATAACAATTTTTTTTTTCTGTCCAGTCATGTTCGCACAACAAAGAAGAGTTATACGTTCTTTTGCAACTTTGCACCCCTTAGAGTTCTCGTTTTTGAAGAGATACGTATTTTCTTGCAAGGCACGAAAATAGAGTCCGGTTTCATCCGCGTTGTAGATATTCTTGGGGGCATAATCGGCAATTATCTTAGGCCATTCTTCAGAAATCCATTTATTTGCACCTGGAAAATCAGCATCCGTGTGTGCGTTTAAACACAATGTTCTCTCTTTTTTTCCAGCGATTAAACCACCTGTCCGTTCCGATGAAATTTTTTTTGTCCATTTTGGATGCGAGATCCTCAGCTTTGTGTTGCATTAAAGGACCGTTTATGCGTGCATCCTTTTCCCTAACATTGGCAAAACACAGTTTCAAAGCAGATTCCACTTCTTCATTTTTTTCCAGTACGTTTTCGCTTTCCGTTTCAAATGTCCGTTTAACTTCGCTTTGCTTTCAATCTCGTCTCGATTGTTTAGAATTTTACGGAGTAGTGGCTGAGAAATGTTTAGATTGCTAAAATGCTTGAAAGTGCAGTACGTTTTAACTGGACAAAGAGAAAAATTTCTAGACCTTACTATAGGCTGGACGACTTGCTCACGATAAGAAAAGAACAGCGACAGGAGCCAATAAGGAGACACAGCGGAAGCTGCTTTTCCAGTCTACGAAAGTTCACGTGGTTTTGGATGCATCAGTTGTGGAAACTGGATGCAAGGAAGGGAGGAAAATGTAAGGAAATCGCCACCTGCCACATGCCCAAACTCGAAATTCCTTCATCGGCCAACAAAAGGCATCTACTTTTGGTTACAGAAAAAAAAATCGAAAATGGTAGGCAAAACTGATAACAATAAACGAAAGATTTGATTACAAAAACCGAAATTTTTAGCATGTCCGTTCGGGACTTCATAATTCTGATAATATTAAACTAATGATAACATTATCCGCGATAATATTTAGCGGTGCCTACTGTATTTATTTTCTTAATTCTGCATTTGAAAGTATGAAAACCACACCACAGTGATCACAAGATTTGAAAAATAAATAATTATACATATGAAAACGAGGAGGTAAACAAAGTTACTTTTAGTAACGAAATTGAAAGGTGAAAATCCAATAATTTTCTGTATCTCTTGTTGTAAAAATGTGATGGTCTCCAAATCACATCAGTAACTTGAGCATATATTTGTATAATAGGTTTGTGAGTTTCAACTTCCTGTGACAAATTCTATTGATTTTAGATAGCATGTTTCATTGTACCTTGTGTTTCATTGTACCCCAACTTCCCCTACAGACTGCTTTGCAATAGTCCGCAAGTTACATTGACTTGCGGGCAGCTGTCTGTTTATCAGGAGAAGACAGCTCGCATTACTATTGTTGTGTTGCTTAGAACTACATACGTCCTTCCCGGAGTTTCAAGCCACAATTTGGAACCACATCAGTGGGAGACTTCTGAATATTGGCATCTCATGGAAACTGCTAGCGACCGCCGAGAGGACTTTCGTTCGGAGTCAACGTGCACGTACCCCGAACGTACATGGTGGTCTTCAGTGGTACGTCGGAATCGAACCCACAACCTTCCGGTTGCGAGTCCAACGCTTAACCACTGGGCATTACGGCCTAGGGCAACTACAAGGCTCGTGACTTCAGGGGATAGGCATTCTTCCGGCTAAATTTACGACTTTTAATGACCAGTCGGTATTCATCCATAAAAGTCAATATGAGAAAAGCGCAAAACCTTTCTTCCCACATAATGAAGAGAGCAACGTAAGATTTCTTTCCGTATAAGTGTCCCGTCGGCCCCTGAAATACATATGAAGGGTCCACGGGAAGAACGATGAGAGTCCACTTTTCGTCAATGTTGAGGTTTCTACTGCATTCTGTTGTTCATTAGTGGCACTATTAATATCCGAACCTATAAGAGGAAAGAACGATGAGAATACACTGAAAAAATAGCCCAAAGATCATGTAGAACCACAGTTCTAGTGACGCAGCCAGCCCCAACCAACCAACCGCAAAATTTCGCGGCACTTATATATTACAGCTAACTTTTCTTTTTTAAAAGTTCTCTTCTTGATCTCGGAATCCGCTCTAACGAATTTTTTACAATTAATGTATGATTTTAATCCATGCCAAATTCGATGAGTGACGCCGCCGGTTAAGCTAGGAAAACTCGTTTTTTTGTTTAATCCAGTTCAAAGAGGGAACTATTTAACCCGCGTAAGAAAATACGGAAAATGATCTTGTTTAAGAGGCGGTAAACAAGGCAGGGAGTATGAATACAGTGCTGTTGCCAGACGCGAAAAGAAAATATTTTTAAAGGATAAGTAGGCTCTTAATATTTTTTTCGGGGGGGGGGGGTTCAATTAATCATCAATTTTCATCACAGTATTCCAAATTGTAATAAATATGCTCTGGACAAAATTGATGCAAAAAATTGACCTAAAAAAATCTAAAGGGAAATGGCTCGGCGCTCGATCTCAATCCATGATTTCATACACACATAATAATTCCGTTCATTCTTCCTTTTGAATATGTTATCCTTTATATTTTAAATTAATCATATTTCGGTAATAATAATATTTCTCTTTTAATAATATTTCTGTTTCCTTTTGCTTTTCGCTCTCAACTATCCCAGATGTCAGTAGATCCGTGACAAGATTTGTACAAGTTAACTTATATCGTAAACCAGTTTGGTCTTAGACAGCTACTCCGTTTCGCTTCCGATTTCTGACCCGTTGACTTCAGTTCTGTCCCCGACGTCGCATTTTTGCTAGATGAGCTTTGTGTTACTGTCGTTTTTGTTTTATTTCATTTTAAAAAATAATAACAGATTATTATATACTTTACTTATTTTTTCTGTAATTTATTTTGCTATAATTAATAATTAAAAATAGTTAAGACTTTGAATTAAAAAATAATCAATTTAAGTATTTTTTTAGTAAAACTCCTTCCTAACTTTTTCTATAAGTATTTCGTTTCTCTAGTATTTTGATAGCTATTTCTAATTAAATTAAGTCTTTATTTTTCTAATATTATTAACTCTATTTGGAAAATTCAATATGTAATTAATATTTCAATGAATTTTTTTTCTTCAGAAAGCTCACATAATTAATTAATAATTATTATTATTTAGTATTCAAAGGAAAATAAATAGTAGTTTTACATACTAACTAGTTTTAATAATAATTCTTTTACTCTTCATGTATATATAAAATTTATTGAAATTATTGAATTATAATTTTAAGACCAATATTTTTTCCAAATCTTAGGTTTTCTCACTTTTATTTTGTATTCCTTTAAATACCAGATTTAAAATTTTGTTCAATACTTTTCAGATAGAAATTTGATTAATTAATCTAAATTTATACATGCAGTATATTTTGTATTAGACATTTAAAGGCCGGAGATGGCATCTAAAACAAGATGTTGTGCCCACCCGAGCCGAGTTGATAAGATACTGAAGATGGTAGATAACTGAAGTATAAAGGTCCAGGGTTCTTGTCTACCGGATGGCTGATAATCTAAAAATTCAGAGTTTTGGACGGTTTTTCACACGATGTAACGTAAATACGCTTCCGAAGCACTAAGAAAGTCAACCGCGCAAGACCCCCCCCCCTTACATAAGCAATACGAAATACTCCTCGTGTAGGTTTACCATAACACAATACAATACATCCTTTTCAGAAATAGTTATATGCTTTTAGTGTATGTTAGAAAAAACTGAAATTAAATTAATAACATAATGTATTTCTTAAATTTATAAAACACACAAAAAGCAGATATCAATATTCTATTAATTACTTACTTGGTGAAAGACAACATGCAGTACGTAAATTTATCAAAAATGTGGCTGCCTTTTAAATCTATCAAAACAGCTCAATTAACTTAGTATTTTAAAGCCTCTAATTTATGGGAATCATTGACACCAAGGTTTTTTTTTTTATTTAATCAGGGTGGGTGAGGGTGAACCTTTACTAAATTAGTTTATTTTGGTTTCTACTCAAGGGATGTGAAGTAGGTTTCGATTTTTAGACCGACAGCCTTAAGGAAATTTTATTTTAAACTTCTTTTTCTTACCATTTTAAACCACGGAAAACTCCGAACGATTAGGTCGGCGGACGCAACCTGTTTCGAACCAGGCACCTTCGGTCTCCCAGTTCAGAGCGCTATGCGCTCGGCCACTGATGGGGCCCAATAGTTATATAATTATAGTAAAAAAGTTAACATTACGTTTAGCATTAAACTGAATGCAAATTTATGAAATAAAATCAAAGATGGTGGCAGGGATACTAATCTGTACTCGACCCAAATTATAAATAGAAAATTACTCAAAAAATTATTGATTATAATCAGTATTATGTCTCTTATTATAAAATTCTAACAAAAATATGTCAATTTTCTGTTACATGTTACAAAAGAACTTGCTGTGACTTTTTTAATCAAATAATCTGATACTGCATGAAAACAGGTTTGTATATTTATTTACATAAATTAGTGTCAAGCAAACTTCTGAAATTCGCCCGTGAAACTAATTTATTATCTTCTGACCATACCCCTAAAAAGTAATGATATCCCCATGCAAAAACCCTTAACTGGTTAAAAATTTGTGACGCAGCATTTTACTTTATAGCTCTATGAATTTTAAATATGGGTCTTAAAAATAATGATATCAAATTTTGAGTGACGCCCTGCTGGGATTTTTAAAGATTTGTTTTTAAATTCCATTACAGTTACTTTCGTTTTATTTTCTAAAGAAGATTTACGCATTTAAGCAATGCTTTTAATTATGAAATACACTGTCAAATATATCACACTTTCACAGTCTATATAATGTATTCAAATGAATTTAGTACAATAATTTAATTTATCTTTCGCGTCACGCTATCCAAAAGGGCAAGTAAATATTTAGTTAGCGTCATATTAACGAAACTAAGTGAAATGTATATGAAAATTTTGCTTGCCCTTTGGATAGCGTGACGCAAAAGATAAATTAAATTATGGAAATAAATTCATTTGAATACATTATATAGACTCAGTGAAAGTGTGATATATTTGACAGTGTATTTCATAATTAAAAGCATTGCTTAAATGCGTAAATCTTCTTTAGAAAATAAAACAAAAGTAACTGTAATATAATTTAAAAACAAATCTTTAAAAATCCCAGCAGGGCGTCACTCAAAATTTGATATCATTATTTTTAAGACCCATATTTAAAATTCATAGAGCTATAAAGTAAAATGATGCGTCACAAATTTTTAACCAGTTAAGGGTTTTTGCATGGGGATACAGTTTACATGGGGAAGAATGATGAAAGTCCCGTGCGCCTTTCGATTTTCGGAAAATCAGCTGTATTGGACTCTCATCGTTATCCCCGGGGACCCTTCATACAAAACAGGTGAAGTCAGCATCGGCCTTAACCCCACCCCCTACCGACGAAATCCGAAGCTCAAATTCCTGCGACTTTTTACCACTTACCAAAGGAAGAGTATTGAACATTTTACCGCATGGTAGAACATTTTTTTTTTTTTTTTTCGGATGTTTGGGTTTTGATAATTTTTTGTCTATCTTTACTGTACTAAAACTGCATGCAGTTCTGATAAGATTTCTTTCTTTCTTTATCATTTTTTTAAATATGAGTTTCACGTTTGCTCTAAATGTTTTAATGTTTTGGTACATTTGTTGAAGTAGGTATCAAAGCTGAATTATTTATGAAGTGCAGTAAATGCAATTTCAAACATTACTTATAATTTTTTAACTTGTTTAAAAATTATATTCAGTATGAAATATTCAGTATTCAGTATGAAATAAGTTAAAAGTATGCCGCGTGTCATTTTATAAAGCTGAAATATTCATCAGAGTTATATCACCAGAGTTGTTCATAAAGAAATCTAAATTTGAAATGGAAAATTTTGTTCTTTGTCAGAAATCTTAATACCACATAGATAAAAAAATGCCTCTCGTTAAATTTTTTGTAGATAAATATACATTTTTAAACATGAGTATTTTTCTAGAAACTTTTCGTGTAAAAATACTCTGGATTTTTATAGGAACAATTTAAAAATGTTGGATGTAGATGTGACGCATTCAGATGGTCTGATATAAAACTACCATAAACAGGAATCTGGTTGTAAATAATTTTTTGGGTTAAATGAACATCTGAATTCTCATTTGCATACTTAAAATTAACCACTGTATTAAGTGCTTTTTGTTTACTTGTGCGAATAGTTTAAGTATATATTGATGTTCTTTTTAACTTTCAGGTTCCTAAAAATTTTATGGTTGCTGAGTTTGACTGTGAAAAAGTGTATTCTGACTGTATGAAAACTCAACTCTGCATCAAACATTTTTATTGGGAATGCTTCTCATTATTTAAATACGAGTACACATGCTTTTGGTCGAAACTGAACGTAGAGTCCAATATCTTTTTAAAAATGTGAAAATGAAACCTGTTGAATAAATGTACAGGAACAATCCTATGATTGTGAAAAATAATCTTTAAAAAAATGGTCAGTAAGATATAAGAGAGATTAATTCGAGAACACCAAATATTAAATGCGATTAAGGAATAATACAAATGAAAAAAAAGTTATAAAGACATTATTTCTTAAATTGCTTCTTTGACATTTAAGCAATACTATAAATAATTTTCCCATTGATATATTCAGTAAGTCACAAGAATTTTAGGTTTCATATTGTAAAGTATTCAGTCCTCCATTCACATTAAACATGGTTATAAAAATTCCTCAAAGGCATACATTTCCAGAATCTCTTATAAAGGAAATTTTAGATAAGACTGGGTGTTCTCTGCCTGAGTGGGAAATTTCAGTTCCAAAAAGGGATGACATAGCATGGTCTGTTGTTTTATCATATCTAACGTCTACAAATTATCAGGTCAAAGACGATTTTCAAAGAAGAGTAAATTTACTAACTGGAAGCAATGTAAATAAAAAATCATTGAATAATTTCATTAAAAATTTCAATCCATTTTTAAACAGATATTCTTGGTTCCGTAAAGAAGCTTTAAAAACTGTGATAAAGGATTTTAAAAAACATATGAAATGGAGCAATTTAATGAGTATCAATGATAAACTGTCTGTCGTTTCTCAAGCGTTAAATTGTTCAATAGTTGTAATTCAAAGTTTTAAGAATCTGAAAATCAGAAAAATTATCACAAAGAATCATGAAAGATCGGATGATTCAATAATGATATTAGTATCAACTTTTGCAGAGAGTGAGAATGAGAATAGCAGCGTAACCGTTCACAACTTTTTAATTGGAGCTGAAACTGGATCGAAAATGCGAAATGCAGCTTTGGGATTTTATTTGAAGGAAACAAAGTTGTCCAGAAAACAGATACAGTTTTTAAGAACTATAGAAGATGACAATGATAGTTTCTTAATCACTCTTTTGAAGAGCGACAACAGAAACATTGTGCTAGAATTATATCAGTCACCTTGCGTCATATCAAAATTGTCCGATGCTACTTATGATATGGATCCTAGGACAAAAGATTCCGAAGGTTTATCAACTTTGTACCATGCTTTAGTCTCCAGTCCCGCTAAAACTAACATATTGAACAAATTGTACTATTTTGCTGTTAACAATTGCTGTAGAAATGAAGGATCATACAGAAATCTTGACTCTCGTATTGTGTCAAATCTTTGTGATATGGAAGAATTACTAGCACATGACATGACAAATCTAGAATCGATGAGAAATCAACCCATGTACCAAGATCTCAAGATTAATTTTTCTCATTTAATCAAGTTCAACAAATTTCTTATAGAAGTTTGTGGCAAAATTCTGAATGTAAAGAATACGCTGAACTATTATGAATCTACAAATGAAAATGTATTTGAAGCCAGTAAGAGACGTGATGTTATTGTCGTTTTACTTGAAACATTCAACAAATTTTTCCATTGGGAAGAGCATGATGCTCCTATGCAAATCTCTTTAAACGGTTATATTTGCAATAGAAACTATTACAATTTAGTCGACATGGCAACTGCTATACTTTTCTTTGATAATATAGTATTTTTAAAAGAAAAATTGAAGCTTGAAAGTGATAATCAATTTTCTGAAATTGAAGCATCTTTTTTTATTTATGTCATTTACCATGCTGTGTTCGAACGAGAGGACATTTTGGCAAATGTAAAAACCATGATTCCAAAACCAGATACGGATAGCCTTTACATATTCCCATTGATTAAACGAGATGACACGTTAAAAAAATTAAACGATTTCAATAAAATTTTAAAACTGGATACTGATATTAACGAAGACAATGTTGTAAAGAAAATCCCGGAAAATGTAGTGCATTCAACACTTTGTTCTCATCGCGTTCTGAAAGATTTCATTGAATTGGAGCGATTGAAAGATTACGTAAAAGTAGGTGTTAATGTAAAATTAACTGATGTAAAATCTGTCTTAGTGATTGAAAGAGTTTTACAAGTTATGGGTGAGTGCATTGAACCAGCAGGAAAAAATTTGTCTTTTAAGAGATTTCTATTTTTGTGTTTACCAAAAGAGATTTCTCGAGAACTTCGGCAGTTACGGAATGATTTGACTCATTTGAAAGGTCATACATTTCCAGGTAAATGTGAATGCGAAAAGAACTTTCCATTATTTCGATCTATTCAAAGTGAGATACGTTATCTGGAAAGACACTTTAAGCTGGTCTATAATATTATATATCTTAATGTGGTAATGTATGCCTTTGAAGAGCTAGAAGATGAATTAAAAAATGCTAAAGATTTAATGCCCGTTTACGCTTCTTCCAATACGAAACCACTTAAGTTACTAGAAAATATAATGCTTCCTGTAAAAGCAGGTTTTTGCTATGGTTTGCAACAACTTATGCCATATTGTCAAACTTTTTTGAACATTGCACTGCAAAATTTAGAAAATGAAGTGCAGGAGGAATATCTTTTATCAGTTAATAGAGCGCCAATAGATGTGAAAGATCGAATTGTTCACATATTAGAGCCATTAGAATGGTTATTAAAACTTCTTAAAAAATATGGCATGGATAATACAGAAACAATCTTAAATATATACGAAGCATTAAAAGACTGCAATACCTTACATGAAATAAAAGAAATAGCAGATATATTTTTACAAAAATATAGGGACTTTATTCCAGAACTTGGTAACAAAAAGAAAAGAAAGAAGTTTAAACAAGTAAAATCAATTAAAAGTATCAAGTATTTTAAAAGTATTTTGAACGGGTTCGTTTACTTATCAGAAGAAGAAAAAAATGAAATAAGGAAAGAAATCCCCCAAAGCTTTCAAGAAAGTGCACTAATAAGAAAGGAACTTATTGAATCGATAAAAAATGGCTTTTCTTTAGATGTAGAAGCAAATTTTTCCAAATTCGAATTAACATACCTTTCAGTAAATAAGAGAAAACAATTGAGAGACTACTACCAGTGTAAAGATTTGTATGCTCTTACTATACTAAAATCGCCAGATCCTATTGACGAACTGGAAAAAATATTTTCTGATAATATCGTAAACAAAAAAAAGTATGAGACACTTTGTGAAAAAATGGAGTTTACAGATAAAACAAAGAAAAAACTCTTTAAATTAGTTGATGGGCAAAGGAAAAAATATCCCAGTAACAATCTCCCAATTTTACTGAACAGGGTAAAATTACAAAAAAAAATACTTATTGAGGAAAACGAAGATGTGCACAATCTTTGGAATAAAATTATAAGTCAGCAATCTCGTCCACTAATTGGTGACAAGATTCTGGACTGTTATTTGAAAGACAGTAATCTTCGAGTAGCATCTGAGATGTTGTTATTAGATTGCATGATGCTTCTTGAAAACGTCAAAGTTACTGAAAACCCGTGGATTAAAGCATTAAAACTGTACAGTGGAATTAATTTACGCAATGTGATTAGTCATGGAAGTCCTTTATTGGAAAGTCTTTGTTTGTTGCTTGATCCGAAAGATTTACCGTCAGAGATAATTAAAAAGATGATTTTACTCATTGAGAGAGAAGATTCCATGGAAGCTATTCTTCAGTTATATGAGAAGGTTAATGAGGATTACACAGAATTGCACAAAGTAATGAATTCTGAAGGCCAAGATATGTACAGCGATTTGCGCAGTCGAATTGTTAAATGCAATGAATGGAAGAGTTATTCTTTACTGCTGTTATACCAACCTCAAAATGCCGACAATACTTCATTAAACTAGTGCAACGATTAAAAATGTACTCTTAAATGAAAGTGATCTTAAAAATCAAAGTGATAGTTAATGTATAATAAAGTGATAGTTAATGAAGTGTGTAAGTGATAGTTAATGTAAAATCAAAGTGATAGTAATGTGGATTGCACCCTGCTTCCAGGTAGAATAAATTGCTATCTGGCATGAAATAATTTGTTTAGAGAACGAAGAGGATAGCAATGGAGGTACTGACATGGGAAAGAGAGTTAATCAAAAACTTAATATTTCTGTTTTTTTTTTAAATAGAAAAAGTAATATGGATTCGTTCTAATAGCGTAGAAAAAAAAATGATACCCGAATAATACACAATTTTGGAATCTAATATGGGTGTTTTATGATTGTATCATAAATAAAACAGATTTTTTTTTTCGTTGTATCCAAACTGATTTTGGTGTCATATGTAAAAAATTAATTTTTTTCCTTACAATTTTTCTCAAGTCAGTGTCCCAGTTGTTAAAATTGATTTAAGGTAACGCGTGAACAATTGACTAATACATAGTTCTAATGTGAAACGGTGAATGCATTTTACTGCTGTGAATCATATAATAAGGACATTAATTTAGACCGCGAAAAAAAATCCATTTTAACTATAAAGATTTATCTCTAGTTCCCAAAATGTAGGAACAAAAGAATCATAATTTTTTATAAGAAGTAACTGGTTAACGTACTTTGAATGGTTTGTCTTACAAAATGGCAGTTGGTGTACTTATGTAGTTCAAGTCTACTAAGAAAATTCAAGATACACATTTATTTAATAGTGTCTAATGATTATTTTGATACAAAAAAATCGAAGTACTATGAGCTGAGGAGTTTATCAATTGAGGAGGAGTTGAGCTGAGGAGTTTATAAAAAATAATTCTTAAGTTGATGTTTATTATCTTAATTAATTCATACTTAAATAAAAATTTTAAAATACTTTATTTGTTTTATTTTTTCAGGATTGAATCTTTATTGTATAGCTTTACATTTACTTCATACGTTGTTAACAAATTAAAAGTAACAAAAGTCATTTGTTATATTTATTTATCTATCTCCAAATTGCATGAATAATTAATAAAAATCAACAGCATAGTTTGAGGAGTATATATACATATGGATATCAAAACTCGAGGTAAGATTTTGTAGCTGGCACCATAAAAATGCTGTGAACTTTTCGTTTATTGCTAATTTGTTCACTTTAGTTTTCATCTAGTTTCTTTAGGAGCGTTGAAACTTGTGCATAACTCCATAGAGACACATGACTGCAAAACTCGCCAAAGTGCGGCGACTTTTTAGATTGGTGAGAGTGGGAGCATTAAAATAGGAATCAACTCTTTCTTGTCCCATAAAACACATCTAGTAATCGAAATATATCTTAAACGCCTACTGAAACTGTTTGACAATCTCCGTCAAGCATATTCCAACTATACTTCAACATTTTAAATACTGTTTGGAATGGGCATCATAATCCATGTATGTGCTGTGTTTGCCATTCTTGTTCCGTTAAACACATATTTGGAATTGAGATCTATATTAAAATTGCCTACTAACAATCTTCGCCAGGCATATTCTAAGCATTACTTTTGAAGCTTGGTTCGGTTTTGAAGTTAATTTTTGGCAGCAAACTTGGCGATCAGTTATCAAAAATTGCAAACCTTGTGCGACTTTCAAGATTTTAATCTCACCCCCCCCCCCAACCTCTGCGTTAACTGGCAAACACATTTGAAAAGATCTTCACGGTGACAGTTCATGTCTACACAAAACCTGTCTTCAAATCATGTGTACAAAGTCGTGTAGACAAAAATCTGGGGGCGAACGAAATAGCACCCTAGTGATAATAAAAATGAATCAATAATGGAATGAAGAGAACAAACAAACAAAACATATGCTTCACTTTTCTTGAAAGAATTTTGCAATTTCATATGCAAATTTTAAAATTCCTCTGAGATAGGAATACTCAAGTAATACACTACAGATTTAAATGCTCACAGATAAACTTGCAGCAACGACCGATGATCATCGCGGTTATTTGACCTAAGCTCACCGCATTTGCTGTGGCTGCCGCGAGTTAGTTCGAGCCCTGATTTATATAACTTCCTCCTTTTCTTACTTGTTTTAATACAAATTAAAATTCTATTGGAAACTTTTTACTTTTTGTTAAAGAAATTTTCAATACTGAATTAGTTTCACTTACTAAATCAATTTATTGCATATCATCATTGTTGATATCAGTAAAAATACCGAATTTACATGTGTAGTACTCGCTTTAGCGCCCGACAGCATAGGGCAAGGGGGGTAATGTCCCCCCCTCCCTTGGATTTTTGTATGCAGTGTTTTCCCTTGCTTTTTTCCTCTTTCCAACATGGTAACCATACGTTAAAGTAGTCTTTGCCCCTCCCTGGAGTAGTCTTTGCCGCCCCCCCCGGGAAATATTCTGCCGGCGCCCATGTACTTGGATACTAATAAAGTATAATAATATTACCCTTTAGTATTTGACAACACCTTTATATTCTTCTTTTCACTATTACACTTTTATTTTGTGGCAACGTCAGTTTTCACTTACCACAATTTTTAACTTTGGCAACACGTTGAACTCGCCTTCCATGTACTTTCCACTACTCCAGATTGGTATGTTGATTTTTCAGTGCTATTTCTATTATTTTGATATCTTTTTTCCCATTATTTATAGTAGGGTAGAGCCCAAAACGTGTGGAGTGAATATCTCTTTTGATATGCCACACAACCGAAACCCTACTATTTTGTTTGTTTTTAATTATAATCCACTGTTTGTAGCTCCTGATGATGGTGACAGTGGTTATAATTTCCGTTCCATTCTATTTTCACATTGATTATTGTACTTTATTTGGCTCAGCTTCTTATTTATTATTATTTTTTTCCACTTGTGGTTTCTAATTCTTGCTTCTGGCTGTTATATTTTTAATGCGAGGTATGTCTTATTTGCAGTATATATTGTGTTTTACTTATTAATTATATATATATATATATATATATATATATATATATATATATATATACACAGAGTGTCCCTAAAAGGTGGTAATGTGTTTTGATTCTTTATCTGTTAGCGATAAGTAAGCAATCTAAATCGAAAATATGAAGTCGGAAATAAGTCTCCTTCTGAAAAAATTCCTCTCGTTACTTTTCAAAAAGTTACACTTTTTAAATTTTTATACTACTCCTGTATAAAATAATTTCCAACTGGTAAAATGCGCCCCATACACTAAAAATGTGAAGTAGAAAATTCCAACATTTCATCATAAAACGTATCTGATAAATTTTTTAAACAACGGTGATCGGGAACTATGCATGAATTTAAATATAAATGCTTATTTCAAGAGTGTAAAAGAATATTTTCTTTCATAATATCTGTAGGAGATTCGGAAATGCAATCATCCGATGTCCCCTTTGTTCATCATTTTATTTTCAAGAGTTAGTGAAAAGTGATTTAAGTCAGTATATTTTTATTTTCATACCTTTGGCAAGTTTTAGGATATCACTGTCAAATCTTGTGCGCCATCTCATTAGTGTATGGGGCACATTTTACTAATGGGGATTATTATTATTTTTTTTTTTTTGTAGGGGGATCGTATACAAATATAAAGAAATAATTTTTTTTATGATCGAGAGAAATTTATTCTTAACGGAATCGTATTTACGACCTTTACACATTTTTACTTTACACATTTTTACTTTACACAATACTTTACACATTTTTTTAGTTTACATTGCCCACTTAATAGAAGGGGAATTAAAGCCCGTTTCAACCTTTTGGGGACACCTTCTATATATATATATATATATATATACATGCATACATATGTGAATATCTTCCCTGAAGTTTGAAATTAGGGAAAAAAGTAATTTTATGATTTATAGCCTCACAACATAAAATTGATATTTGTTGAAAACTTGAACCCACGTTCTTCTGATCACCATCATCATTATCACACATGTACATACATACACACACAAAAAAGGTTCATTGGCATGTAATAGTGAGCTTCTATACCAAAGGTTAAAATTATCAGCTGTCGTGCTTATCAGTCTTTCGTTTTGAATTTGTAATTTGAACTCGATGTTTTTTTTCTTGCTTGTTGTTGCATCATTGATATAACAGATTTACAGATTTCCTAAAAGCAGGTAACCGACAAATTGGTTTAGGTTTACATTAGGGCCTGCTCTCCTACTAACCTGTACCCACGGAGGAGGAATCAATATGATCATCCCGGGATTAATTTTTTGCGCAACAACAACAACAACAACAAAAAAAAAAAAAAAAGAAATAAGATAGCGCAGTGTTGGAGCACAGAATCCAATGTTGCTAGTTCTGAGTTTACAGAAAAGACTTATAGGATAGCCCAATCTATATAAATAAAACAATGTGTAAACTGTCTGTTCGTTAGTTTGTCTGTGTCTCGCATTGCTTGCAGACGGGTGATCGTAGACCTACCAAATTTTGTACGAAAATTCTCCAGGATGGGTCCCGACACACCTCGAAGCGATTTTTTCAAAATTCGAATTATTTTAGCAGATATCGATAAAAAAACGTGTGTCGCAAAAGGATCATTTTTGTTCTCGCCATTTCGCAATTGTAACCCCGCAGTGGAAAGGGCGAGGTTTGAGCATATCTAGGTTGCCATGTTTGGCAGGTTTATTGAATGATTCAGACTCTTGAAGTAAAAATAAAAGAATAACGATTTTTTTGTTTGGATTATTTGTAAGGTTATTTATTAATTAAAATATCGTGTGCATGTGGAATCAGAGCAGGAATGAAATGATTTATACTCAAAAGAAAAATAGAATTTGGGAAATTTTCCGAAAATAAATGTGCAACTTTTTAATTTGGCAAAAAGGAAAGGGCTGATGTGCGATTTTAAGAGGATGTGATCCTAGCGCCAAGCGCTATTTATCGTCTGCTTTTGCTACTTGAATTATGAATACACCTGAATGAGTTTTTAAACTTTATTTCAGTTCGAATTGTACATTTTTCTACGCAGCTTTTTCCCATCTATTTCTAATGTATTACATCCAGAAAGAAAATTGATAGAAATATCAATTGAAGGGTACACAGGAAGAACGATGAGAGTCCACTTTTCGTCAATGTTGAGGTTTCTACTGCATTCTGTTGTTCATAAGTGGCACTATTAATATCCAAACCCATAAGGGGAAAAAAACAAACAGAATACACTGAAAAAATAGCCCAAAGATGCATTTTACTGGGGAAGAACGTGGAAAGTCCCGTGCGCCTTTCGGTTTTTTGGAAAATCAGCTGTATTGGACTCTCATCGTTCTTCCCGTGGACCCTTCAATTTTAATTGTGTTTAATCACACTCATCAATAATGATATATTTTCAAACTTAATGGAATAAGGAAAGAAAATAGGGAAGACCCATGGATTATAATACGCTTTTAATACATGGCGCTTTAGAGCGTATTTAAAATCTGAAAGTGTTTCAGATTTTCTTAGTTTTTTTCCTTTCCATCTTTTATAAAGGCCAATATATCCAGAAGCGCTTCAGAATTAATATAGGACAAAAATAATTTGTTCCTTTTTGTAGGTTTTTATCATTAAACCACATCTTATTTTTGTAACCAGTGGCGGCCCGACACGGTAAGCATCGCATCGGGGCGACGGCTACGAAGTTGGCTGTGCTCGCGCACAGCCAGCTGCGTCAAAAAAGGGTCTCTAGATCTGCGGCACGCGATGAACGTTTCGATCGTCCGCCATCTTGCTGGTAGTTAAGTCGAGTGATGGCAACGGCTGCCCTTTTTCCAGCATTGGGCAATTGATCCAGCTGTTTTCGCATTCTTCCACTTTCCAGCAGATGGCAGTGCTGTTAAAAATAATCGTGACAATTTTTACGGGAAAGGACGTGCTAAAAAGTAAAGGATTCTCATGGAGCTGTGTCACCCGCAACTATTTTGATGGAAATCCGATCTATTCTTCGTGACTGGCAACAGTCAAAACGTCCGAGTTGGGTGTTCCAAGAGTGAGATCACTACGCGTTAAAGGGTTAATCCTTGTTCACTTCAATTGACTACAGATCAACAGCACATTTTCATAAATTTGAAAATGAAACATCTTAATAAGCATGAGCTGGAAGAACTGGCTAAGGATAAAATATGACACTCCCATTCTCCAAAGGCCAAGGGATCTGGCTGCTGCAGTAGGGTTGTAGCAAGAAATCAATTTTCGAATATTTTGGGGGCCACCCCCCCAAAAAGTTGCCAATAGGCTACAAAATGAGATTGGCAAAGTTTTAGCTCATTTGTATAATATCAACCCGTGCCGCATTGAGGTTAAAGTTTAGAAAAACGGCGGTTTTTCTCAAAAAAAGCAGTTTTTTCATCATAAATTGGAGAAAATTGAGTCTAGAAGCATAATGTTGGTCGTTTTTCATAAAAAAACTTCCTGCCTTGATGAGCCACACATCACTTTTATGTAAAAACTTAAAGATTTAACCTTCCAAGCGGTTGTGATGTCAAATCCCTTCCACTTTATTCAAGTTTTCACTGCAATCCATCTATACTATTAATCATTTTTTAACGCCTAGATATCATAAAAAATGTTTTGATATTACAGCTAGCATGTAATTTAAGAGTCCTTTTTTAATAATTGCAAAACTTCCAATTAAAATTTTAATTTTTTTTTATTATTTAAAAATTGCATGAAAATTTTACCGTGCAAACAACTTTAGATTATTTGCATATTTCCAAAACGATCAGAGGGTAACATCATATCTATTCCCGAAAAAAGCATATTTATGTGCTTTTTTAAGGACAAGATATGATCCGAATCCTAAAAGTTGGCTTTTTTAAATCAAAATTTAAAAAATTCTATTTCATCTTTCTCCTTTCGTCTTTTTTTTTCTCTCTTTCTTTTTGTGTACAAAATAAAGGTTTCAATAAAAAAAGTTCTGAAATTAAAAAAAAAACAACTGAAATTTAGGTAAAACAATTAACAGAAAATAAGTTCAAAAAAGGTATAAAACTGAGAACTACTAACGTTCAGATATATTTGATTATTAAAGTTATGGATCAAAAACGAAGCACATTATGAAGAAAATAGATTATTATTGTTTACAATTTTTTGTTAAAATGGTAAGACTTAAATAATGTGACTTTTGAAGAGTCTGCAGAAGTTTTTCTACATTCGGATACTACCTACAGTAAAAACTGCTTTTGTTCTTCATCAGTTAAACAGGAATTGAATTCTTGGATTAATTTTACTCCCTTTCATCTGAGTCATTAAAAACCTTAAGAGCTTTAATTCCTCTTCTTTTTTTTTTCTTTCAAACAACACTGATTTTCACACCGTACATCGGGATCAGTATTCAAAAATTGCCTATTAATATTAAATCTCTTAAAAATATTACTGTTTGAGATGAAATAAAAAAATCAACTTCTTTGTCCAATAAATGATCCACTTCGTTGAAACATTGTTGCTCTTACATCTTTATCATCAACAACTTTTACTTTTTCAAATGCAATTAAGTTTACAGCCATGCTTATTTTGACTTTTTTACCAAAGCGTCATCAAAAAATGAAGATGCAACTTTCTCCAAGTTAAGATACCAAAGATGGTTTATCATTCTATAGATTGCTTTGTTGCCTTTTTATCAAATTTTCTTTATTGAACAAGTGATTTTAGAGTCTGCAGATTGGGAATATGCAGATGGCAGATCTGCTTGATTGGGACTAAAGTCTGAGTGGGAGCGTTGAATCACGCCTTTACACAAATATTTACTATAAATAAACAAGTATCTGTAATACCTCCTTTTTCTAAGTCTGTTAATGAGACCTAATGTCTGAAAAGAAGTATTTTGAGACAATAAATTCTCTTAGACATCCACCTGGCATGATGAACAACAACAGGTACTCTGAAACAAAAGTTTATTTGCGGGAGACTCCTATAACAATTAAAGTGTTGGATTAATTCTTTATAGTTATCCTGAGCTGTTGATTTCTTAAATGTTCTGCGAGAAAATTAAAAATTTCTTCCAAATTTTGTATTCTTTATGTAATAGTTTCATCTTCAATGGCAGTTTTGTACTTTGTCTTGTCAAACTTAAACCACCCAATCTAAACTTTTTTTAAATATCTGGATGAGGAGCAGTAGTTTTACCCATTTTGCAATCAAAAAAAGATTTTAGGATGATACCAAATAAATAAAAATATTTCCCGAATTGTAGTTTAAGTTATAAAATTCTTGATTTATTTTTCGTTTTCTGATGAAAATAATACAAAAAAAAGGTTAAAATTATTTAAAATTCTTAATTTGTATTTTTTTTCACTAATTTTACGAAAATGCAGATTTTGGTGGTACGATTCACAAACTGACCTAAGAAACACTGAATGTCATTAAATATTGGTTTCGTTGACAGTAAAAGTTCAAAGCAACAACAATTTTTATGAAATAAAACAAGAGCCGGGTTTTTAGAGCAAATAGTTTATACTAAATGAAGGAAAAACTAGATATTTTTGTAAAAAATCGTCATTTTTCAAGAATTCAGCCTCGATGCGGCACGGGTTAATATAATGCAATTGAGCTAAAACTTTACCAATCTCATTTTCTAGTCAATTGGCAACTTTTAGGTAACTTTCCACCTTTCCTTTTGGCAACTTTCCACCATATAACTTGTGACCGCCCTACTGCTGCAGCGATCAGTATGCAATTAAGTCAGGACATTATCAGAAGGATAATGTCTGTCCACAGCTTAATTACTTAGAGAAATTTGTAAACATACTTAAGAAATTAAAGCCTTTAACATTTTTGCTAATTCCAAATTACGTACATATTCGAATTCTAAGAGTTCTCCGAACCTCTTAAAAGTCATTTGGAGTTTAAAATTTCATATACAGAGTGATCTCAAATTCATGGTACAAATTCCTTTGGGAAGTAGATTACTCAAAGACGAATAAGAATTACAAAGAAATATGGGGCGAAAAAGTCGTTTTCATGTACCTGTTAAAAATCACTTTGGAAAAAAGTGTTAAGCCGACCCATGGTTTGTAGATAAGACACTGACCACGGGTAGATGTCTGAAGTTTCAGGCTTCTGGCCTACCATGCGGATGTCGATCTAACGATCTGGAGTTTCGGACGGATTTCTGAAGATAAAACATCACTATTCATAAAATGTCCTCCGCCTAAGGTATTCCTCAGTTTGGAAAATAGCGTTTGTGTTCCTTACCTTAACGGAACAACAACAAAAAAGTGTTGAAGCAACAGTGAACTTTTTGCCATGGCTCATCAAAAATTAACTGAACTTTCACAGAAAGCACTTGACTAAAATGGAAAGTTGAGAAATGCGATTGGTGAAATTCTGGAGCACGAGCCTATTGTTTGTGAAACTCAATCAAGAATGCATAGGAACACGTCTTCCAAAGTGATTATTAACCCTTTAACGCGCAGTTTTCCCGCTCTAGGATCACCAAACTCTGACGTTTTAACTGTTGCCAGTCACGAAAAATAGATTTGATTTCTATAAAAATAGTTGCGGGTGACATAGCTCCATGAGAATCCTTTACTTTTTAGCACGTCATTTCCCGTAAAAAAATGGTCACGAGTATTTTTAACAGCACTGACATCTGCTGGAAAATGGAAGAATTCGAGAACAGCTGGATAGATTGCCCAATGCTGAAAAAAGGGCGGACGATCGAAACGTTCATCGCGTGCCACAGATCTAGAGACCCTTTTTTGACGCAACTGGCTGTGCCCGCGCACAGCCAGCTGTCGTCAAAAAAGGGGTCTCTAGATCGGTTGCACGCGATGAACGTTTCGATCGTCCGCCATCTTGCTGGTAGTTAATTCGAGCGATGGCAACGGCTGCCCTGTTTTCAGCATTGGGAATGGGTTGCGCCTCAAAGGGTTAACAGGCACTTGAACACGAAGTTTGCTACCTCATATTGCTATGTGGTTTTGTTTCGTATTTCATTAAACATACGCCCCTTACAATACCATGCGTTCAGAGTCACCCTGTATATTTGAGAAAGTAAAATCACAATTTTTTGGTAAATAGAAATTACGTAGGTGTATAATGTAAGCAAAAGCAGGTAGTTATTTGGAAAACGTAATTCATTCTTTCCTGTCGTCTGCAATTCGAGATTATCTGATTTGAAAAAAAGAAAAGCAAAGCGAAGAACCCATTATCGCGAGAATTCGTATCGACGTACTGCCAGGTGATAAAAGTATGCATGCATAGTTGCTCATTTGTCGCTGAATTTATTTTGCAATGGTCATTTATGAAATAAGCAGTTTCATGAAACGTTTGTGTAAAATATCCTCACATTGAAACTTGGTTCATGCGTTTTTGAAGGTGTGGTTCAGATATAAGTCAAAGTAAGTACTGTCTTTTCTTTTATTATACAAAAACTTACAAAGATCCCAATTGTTTCAATAGCTGTCAAATGATATTTGGATTTTTATGTGCTTTTCCCCCTCCAATAAATTGCACTCGAAGCATGGTTTAACTTTACGAAATTTTATTTAATAGCTAAATCACACAAGTTAAACTCAAACTATCCCTAACCCTTACCTTTGTATTCAATATCAGTTATAGAACAGATAAAACACTTGAGTTTGTTGAACGACTCAGTTATAGAAAAGTTTGGGGTATTTGGTTTAGAAATAAACCAGAATAAGAATATTAGAGAGAAATCGCAATCGCGAATGAAATTACGTAGCTATTACTTCGATGAATTAACATACAAATAGACATAATTTATTTAGATAACTATTTCTAGTTGAATTTGGTTGAACAAACCGGTTTTTAATAGATCAGCGGCTTCGTATCTGAGGGGGCTCGCAGAAAAGTTTTACAAATTATTGAAAATTCTGTAATTTGTATTAATTTTCGTACGGGTGAATAGCATTAATTCAAGGTCGTCTGGCAACATTGTGAAAGTTTCGCTCGCCAGAAGCGGGGGAATCCCCGGGTCATATTTATTCTATTTCATTCGGCTGCCCCAAAACTCTCATGCTTGGAAGCTATACGGCAAGGTAGACATTCCTAAGCCATTTTCGTTTTTATTACGGAGTGAAAAACTAGTTATTTTTCTACATTCTAGCATTGACAACGGCATGTAATTCATGCCAAAAACAGCCAGTTAAATTCTTATTGGTGTCAAAAATTATATACGCTGTTTCCAGATGTTTATACACTGCCTTTGACAATAAGCTACGTTATCGCTCTTATTAGTTACTAGCAGCAGTACACGTCTTGACGGGTTAGTGCTATGTAATGCAAATTTTCAAAAAGCCTCAATTTTCGTCTCAGCATCGTAGGATTAAAAATAATGGAATTAGTCTATTCGCAATAGTAAAGACAGAAAAATTATAACTCCTGTGTATTGTTAAAAAATTATAGGTTAGAGAGCAACAAAGTAATGAGTAGAATTGACATTAGAGAATTTTTTTTTTAATTTTAAAAATTAAAGTTTTATTGAATGAGCTTTTCAAATTATTCCTAACCTGTAACTAAATTTTGTTTGATTCACTGTAGATATTTAAGGGATTCGAGAACAAACAATTATACGAATTTAACATAATCCCAAAATCTATGAAGTATTTAAAACAGTTTTGACATCTAGGGTTTAAATTAACTTGGCTCTAATATAATTACAAATTTCATGCTATTTCCGTTGAGATTTTCCAGGAATAGAACAAACCTGTACTCACTTTTCATAAAATCTCAAAATCTATAAAAAATTTTAAAGTATTTAGACGAATAGATTAAGTGACCACCTGCGACGATACTAAATTTTATTTAATTCGCTTCAGTGGCATATACTTAATCGACAAATATTTTCACACTTTGAATAAATTTTCGCAAAATCTACAGATCTAATCAATTTTTTAAAAAATTCGACACATATTGTTTAAATTGAATGACTACCTACCATTTCAAATTTTATTTCATACACTTTAGTCGTTAATATGTGATGAGCAACAATATTCACACATTTTGAAACGATTTTCGCAAAATAGCAGAATCTAATTAAATTTTTTTAAATATAATTTAAACATCTACAGTTAAATTGGCTAACCACCTATCATGTCACCTAAATTCATTTCACTCGCTTTAGTTGTTATTATGTGATGCTCGGACGAGTAAATGCACATTTTGAAATAATTTTTCACAAATTCTAATCAAACTTTTTAAAAAATTCGACTTGCCATGTACTTTTTATGATTATGTAAGCTTAGTTAGAGTTTAAACTGTAAAATTAAATGAAAATTAAACCCATTTAATTAGTAGACTTTTTTAAATTTGCACTTGAATGTCAAAGGGTCTATCTGTGCTTCCATAGCGAAACTGCCCCCAATAGGAACCTATTTCGTAACCTATGTTATTTTGTAGAGGACGCTAATAGTAGTTCATCGAGTAGATATTAGCTCTATATCTTAGTTAATTGAGGAGCTATTTGAAAAGAAAGTGTCCAGAGACGACTTTTTTTTCAAAGCGATATATCTTTGTTAGTTAATTTTAAAGCTAGTAAAATAAATCTAAATAGGAAGTGTTGTGTTTTTTTATAGCGGCTTTCTATGAGCCTAAATAAAAGCATTAAAAAAAGCAAATAAAAATGTTATCAATCGATTTCTATGAGATGTAATTGAATTACCACTTTGAAAACAATATGTAATAATTGCCTAATATATTGCCTAACAGCGCGCCAAGTTTCATTATGCCAAAACCAGCAACCAGCTTAATTCTTATTGGTGTTATTAATTATTTACGCTGTTTCCTGGTGCGTATGGTGCGTATGGTTCCTGGTAAGTGGTGCAACATGTGTACTTTGTGTGATAGTATCCAAACTAAGGGAAATGTATTAAAATACATTGTTAGAAAGGAATCATTTATGCAAATTTTGCTTGTCCTTATGGATAGTGCGACCCGAAAGATAAATTCAATTATTCAAATGCATTTATTTGAATACATAATATAGGCTCAGTGAAAGTATGATATATTTAACAGTCTCTTTCTTAATTAAAATCATTGCTTGAATATGTAAATCTTCTTTAGAAAATTAAATGAAAGTAATGTAATTGCAATGGAGTTTAAAGACAAATCTGAATGAAGTTCCACCAGGGCGTCACTCAAAATTTGATATAATTACTTTCAAGATTTACTTTTTATTTATTTTTTACTTTTTAAGACATATTTAAAATTCATATAGCTATAAAATAAAATGTTGAGTCACAACTTTTAACCCGTTATGGATTTTTGTGTGGGGATATACAGTTCACCAGCATAAACACTAAAAGTTTTTGATCTTCCGGTGATTTAAATCAAATGCCGGCCAAAACAGCAACTTTGCATGAGAGACGTGTCTCGATACAAGACGACGCGTGGACGAGAGACGCATGAGACGAGAAACAGGGCTGTCTCGTCTCGCAAGCACTCTGTCTCGTCTCGCGTTTCGCAGAGAAATTGCCTGTCTCTGTCTCGTCTCGCTCGCAAATCTCGCAAAATTAAGGACTGTGATTTTGATACCATATTTTTAGTAGCTTTAATACTATTTTATTGAAATTAATATTAATAATAACAATTAGTTACATATGACCTTATTAGTAGATATATTAGTTACCATATTAACTCATATGTGCATTTGAAGTGATAAAAATTCGCATTCAATACGTATATATAATGTGACATGACACCAAAAAAAAAAAATATTTGTTTTTATTTATTTATTTCCGGTACTGCGCAAATATATTATGTATGGTTGATGGGAGTTTCATTTGCTTTTGAAATTATATTAAAGCTTTGAATTTTGTTAGAAATGATGCAGAACTCAGGAGATGTTGCGCAAATAAAATTTTAATCTAATCAATCGGCCCCAATGTGCGGAACAGTGAATTAATAAAAGTTTAAATTGGGGACGGGATAATTACAGTGAAGCCTGCTTATCCCCCTCTCGTTTTAGTGTATGAGATATGGGTTTCATATTTAATCTGGAACCCGGGTTTAACCTGCTTATTCACACTATCAAAAAGAAGAGGTAACAGAGAAGACTTGTGACCAGGGTTGTTTCTCAAAATGGATCTTTGAATCCCCCACTGAGACACAGCGTTATAAAAGCGAAATCGCTCCAATAGATCACCCATTTATGTTTGCATAGCCTGGCTTATGGTGGAAAAGCATTTTAATAATTGATGAAACATTTTATTTATAAATAATAATTTATTTAAGAAAAAAATATGAAATGTGCATAAAATTTAATTACACACGCATTCATCCATTTTGATGAAATGTAGCCAATATTGTAAGTAAACAAGATATCACAATTATTAAGTACACAATTAGAGCATAAAATATCAAAGTAAGCATACTTGCATCAACTGTTTAAAAAAAATGTAATAATTATAGCCAGACATTCTAAGGGCGAGATTCCAGTGAAACACAATTCGAACGTTTTCCGCGTCGAATAGGGGAAACTTCGAAAGATATCAATGTTTCTTTTTCAACTGAAACAAGCCAATCGTGTTTTGATCATGTGACAGCGCGATAGGTTTGTCCATTGGAAGCATTCTGCCAAAACGTTCGAACTGAGGACTGAAAAACGTTCGATTCGAACTCGATTGCGCGCGTTTCACTTGAATCTCGACCTAAATAAGTTTGAATTTTTTCCATTGAAAAAGTAATGATAGCATACTTGAACAATTTATTCATAATTCTGCATTATGCTGAAATATGAATTAGACATTAAAACTCACTTGGGGTTCAAACCTCATTTTTAAGGTATCTAAATATTTACAAAATTAACAATTATCAGAACTATGAAACCGAATATCTATGTTGACATCAGTGATCAGTTGGGGGGGGGGTAATTAAAAAGATAATCTAAAAAAAAGTTCTCTAACAAGATGATTGAATTCATAAGTTTTTATTTTCAAGCAACGATTACTCTGCGCAAATTAATAAATGAATGGGTTCTTAAAAAATATTCTGTAATTATTATATACAAATTATACATGGAGTTTTTTTTTTCATAAAATTACTATATAGTTAGACATATAACAATATATATACAGTTGAACCCACTTATACAACCGACAATACACACACACGTGTGAGTGTGTGTATGGTATAAGAACTTTTCCCAGATTTGATCAAACATTTTCAGAGGAAAACGTCTTAAACGGAAAAGAACTAAGCATAAATGATAAAAAATATAAGCATATTTCCTTTATAAAGGATAATTTAAGTATTATAGTTTTAGGGGAGAGTGGCCCAAAACGGGTAGGTCGCTCAAAGCCAGTAGGCATCCGTATGCTGCCGCATAGTACGCATGCGCTAATATCGACATGTGCCGGGAGTACCGAACCCTCCTGAGTTTCACCCATTCCCAACGGTCCACCGGCGTAGCAACATAGCGTAACGAGACACAAAATAAAATAATTGGGGAATTTGTTAAAAAAAAAAAAAAAAACAACTGAAGGTATGTAATTCTTGACTAGTCGTAAACCTGCTTATTATTTTTATTGCCAATATTACTACTTTATTTTTTTTGGTGCTATCTATCTATAAAATAACATGATGATTCTGTTTTTTTTTTTATTTGAGGTTATTATTCTTCAAGTAAAAATGTGCTTTCGGGCAAAGCGGGTATCTGCCGGGTAGATACCCGCTTTGCTCTGATACATTTTAATTCTAATTTTTATACATGGTTAATAAATATGAAAGGAAGACAAATACAACATTTTAAGATAAAAAGGGTAACATTTTAAGATAAAAAACTAGATACATGAAAAATTAAAAACAATAGCAAAATCCATTAGTACATCATTTGCAAATTATGTTCGCCCAACATTAGTGAATTGTGTGCAGTTTTCACACACTGCAATTTTCGTACAAATTTTCATTTTCAAAAGATATTTTTTTTTTTTTTTTACGAGAGAGGATATATCAAATGTCAAAACCTACATAAAATCATTTATAAAGTGTTTAATTTCAATATCTCATAATTAAAGAGATTTTATAAATGAGTTATAATATTTTACGATTTATATATATATATATATATATATATATATATATATATATATATATATATATATATATATATATAACTCGGCTGTTCGAGCCTCGTCAGGGTGAGACTCTCCATGAACCCCCCTAATTTTTTAGTTTCATTATTGCCATATTAAAATGTATTAATTGACTATGTCATTTTATATCTCATCTTTCGTGTATTGTGCCTGGTAACCCAATGTTGAAATTTTCAGGATTGTAACCTATTTATAGAAAAATACAAGTGATGCATATTCTACAGCTTACGAAATACTGTAGCAATAGATTAAAGCTGTTGTGAACTAATAGTATTTAAATATATGTAAAATTAGGTCTCATTTTTGGGACAATTTTTAGTAACGGGGATGAGAGATAAAATGACATACTCATTAATATATAAATCATAATCTTACAGGAAGTAATAATAAATAAAGTTGCTATATGGTTACACATAACATTAGGGTAACATTTTATTTATATCAAAAGATTTTTTGTTACCTATTTTGAAAAGAAATTCCTTTATCTACCTGCTGTATACTACATGACTCAAATTTTAAGGAGGAAAATAGTTTTTTCACTAAAATATGCTGTGATAGTATGTACTTTAAAAATAGTAAAACTTAAGATTTACCTGTTATTTTAATCCATAGTTCTCCAAGGTATTATTCCAAAGCATTCACGGTAAGGCCATCCCAGCCATCAAAGTTATGAGCTAACAAAGATTTCATCATTGAAACAGCGTTGTTTTATCTAAATAGCTGTTCCAAATGTTGAAATTTTACTAGCCTTCTGAAATTGTTTAAAAATACCAATTTAACCTTTTCAAAAGCTATATACATTAATGAAGAATCTGAAAAAATTTGTATCCTAAAAAGTTTACTTCATGCGTAATTCATCAAATAACAAATAAAATTTGGCCGTTGTTTAACGTAATGGAATGGGAAGCGCTCTCAATATTGCCAAAACTTATAAACTATAAAATCGCCACTTCCGTTCTAATGAAACTCGCCAACTTTTCCATAACATCTCACTGAAGCCGCCTATAACCCTTCTGTGGGGCCCCTCCCACCCACACACACACTATAACTCGGCGTATCATAAACATTTAATTATTCAGCTTGTAATTACCAGTAATAACCATACACATATTTATATTAAAATTGTTTTGCTTTTGATGTGAAGTTGGGATCTTCGTTTTTCTCAAAGCTTCGTTTTTCTCTGCTGTGGAAAGTAGAATGATCCTTATTTTATGTTTGTGAGGAATTTGAATTTAACTACATGCTATCCATTTAGCACGAACGTAGCTTATAAAACTTATCATATTCGGATAGTGAAAAATTTTAAAGGGGTGGGGGCTAGAGGGGGGCATATGTCCCCGTTCACAGCATATACAAGGGACAAAATATTTTCGAATTACCATTCTTTTCCATTCAGGCAAACAGAAGGGGCAAACTCAATTTAGCATAGGTTTTTGAATGCTTTGCTGAGCCCCAGCGACTCAGCTAGCGCAGTCGGAGGGGAAGGGGCATTTAAAATCCCATACTGAGAAGCAACATGACAAAGAAGGATAGTATTCCCCGGTGCATCTTTTCAATAATGAGAGCGAGCAGGTTAAACGCGGAAATAAATAGTTAAATGCTTAACGCAAATAATACATTATTATAAAGGCACTTTAATAAAATCGAATAATTAATATGTAGGTTTCGGGTGGTACGAAAAGTCCACCCTCCTTCCAGAGCCGTGTTTAGGGGGTGGCAAACTTGGCCATCGCCCAGGGCCTCTAACTGTTGAATTCGTGGATATCAGGTGATCAAACTTTCATTAACGTTATTTTGTTGGCGAAAACCCAAATTTTTCGTTTATGGGGCGAGGGGGGGGGGAGGGATTGAACCTTTTAAATTTCGATAAAATTAATGCTTTTACACTGCTGGCCATCGTAAATGCAACACCCTGAAGGAAGCATGCAAATAATATGAAATTTACAACATGCATTAGCTGAGGTGAGATATGCAAATGATTAGAATTTCAGCGCAGACGCACATCAAGCGCGCCTGTGGCGCCACCTCAAAGCGCTATTTAAGGCTTGGAGATTTCGACGGTTTCAAGTACAGCAATTGTGTTTTTCTTGCTTTTTTTTCAAAAAAACGATAAATTATGCCTCGTAGGAAACAACGATCATCTTTTGATCAAGTATCCGAGTTTGACAGAGGAAGGATAGTGGCATACCGAGATTGTGGGTTATCTTTCAGGGAAATCGGTCGTCGTATTGGACGAAACCAAACAACTGTGATGCGGATATGTGATCGTTGGGTGCAGGAGGGTACGACGGACAGACGTGATCGACCGCATCGACCTCAGTGCACCACGTCACGTGATGACAGGCAGATTGTACGCATGGCAGTGACGGACCGCTCAGTCACATCACGAACCATATCACAGCAGATTCAGTCTGTAACGCATCATCCAGTGTCTGCGCGTACCATTCGACGTCGTTTACAGCAGAATGGTCTGTCCGCAAGACGTCCGTTGCTTTGTCTACCTCTGACGTGGAACCACAGACGTCTCCGCCGCCAATGGTGCGATGAAAGAAGGATGTGGACGACAGAATGGAATGAAATTCTCTTTACTGACGAGTCACGCTTCTGTATGCAACACCACGACGGTCTGATTCGAGTCTGGAGACACCGTGGAGAGAGGATGCTGAACAGCTGCATTATGCACCGTCACACTGGTCCTGCACCGGGTATTATGGTATGGGGCGGTATCGGATATCTCTCTCGCACTCCTCTAGTACGCATTGCCGGTACTTTAACCAGCCAGCGCTACATCTCCGAGGTGTTGGAGCCAGTTGTCCTTTCTTACCTTCAGGGCTTGCCAACAGCCATATTTCAGCAGGATAATGCACGGCCACACGTGGCACGCATTGTCCAAGGGTTCTTCGTCAATCACCAGATTGAATTGCTTCCCTGGCCGGCGCGCTCTCCGGATCTTTCGCCGATAGAAAACATGTGGTCCATGGTTGCTCAACGACTGACCCAGAGTTCATCCCCAGCTGTCACACCAGATCAACTTTGGCAACGTGTGGAAGCTGCTTGGTCTGCTGTACCCCAAGAACACATTCAAAGTCTCTTTGAATCAATGCCGAGGCGTGTGGCAGCTGTGATCTCCAACAACGGCGGCTACTCTGGGTACTGATTTTGGCAGGAACCACGCTTCATAGAATGCTGTAAATTTAATCATTTGTTACTTGGTCAACATGTTATCTACACAATAAATTTTGTTGTGATATCTCTTGTTTTTCTTGGTGTTGCAATTTGGGTGGCCAGCAGTGTAAATGTGCAGAATATGTAATTTCCTATATAGCTTTTCTTTTTTCAAATTTACAACATGTTAAGTAGCTAGATGCAGCTTTTATATTATGAAAACTTATTGTATTAAAATCTTAATGAGTTAATGTAATTTACTTAATTACAGTAGCAGTAGCGATTTGTGCTGGGGGAGGGGGGGGACATGACAAGATCCACAATAATTTAATAAGTAAAGAAAAGTGAAAGGCCCCTAATTGTTTTTTATCTCGGGCCGCTAAATATGTTTTGCCCAGGGCCCCCTAAAACCTAAGCACGTCCCTGCCTCATTCACTACGCAACCTACGGAGAAGGGTGGAACCTTTGTACCCCTGAAACGTGCATATTAGGGGGTTAACGCTAACGAAAAATAGGCCTCTCGCAAAACAGCCCAAAAGATTTGTCTCGTCTCGTAAAATCCCTATATCATAATGTTAAAAATGCTTTTCTCATCTAACAAGATCCTCGTATCGTAATGTTAAAAATGTTTGTCTCATCTTGCAAAAAAGGTGTAAATCGCTGTCTCGTCTCGCATCCATCCCTATGCGTACTGCTCTAAGTAAAACTTGAAAAATTCAAATTTATGGTCGTTTCCTAGAATATTTTTAATGTATCACTTTTTTGTGGTAATATATATTTTTCGAAACTTTCAGATATTTCGAATTTTTTCTTGTGTCCTTTTAACTTTGAATTACTCAAGATTCACTGTATTTTTATTTGTTCTTTAAATCAAGTATTTAACTGTATTTTGAGTATAATGCTAGCATTTTTAGTTTTTCTAATAGGTTAAGCATGGGTTCAATAGTGGTTTAAACTCCCTTTGTTTTGGAGGTTCGAATACATTCGCTGAAAACGACTAACAAATAATCTCAATAAATATAGCCAGATCTGCGAAAACAATTCGAATATTGCAACCTAATATCGCCAAATCTGAGACTAGCAGTTTTTACGCGGGAAAGAGGTCTGATATATATGTCTGTCTCTTTATTTATTTATTTATTTATTTATTTTTTTGTTGTACCTGCCAGAAGTTTCGTAAGAAAAGCAGTAAATGCGGGGAATAATTGAAGAACAATCTAAATAGCGTTTTTAAATAAATGAGTCTGAACAAAATATCTGCGTAGTTTCTAATTTTGACTATTACATGAAAATACTGTCCCATTATTTCTAAGAAAATAAGTGCAGGAGCCCTATATCTTTACTTAGGGGGTGGCCAGAGACGCCCCCCCCCAAAAAAAAAAATAATTCGGGGAATGTCCAAAAATTTTGAAGGGAGTCCAAACGGTAAAAAAGGTAAAAAATTTCACACAAAGACTTCATTCTTCATCATTATTATTTTGCTAACAAAAAACGAAATTTCGGATGTGGGGGTGGACTCCCTTGACCCCCCCCCCTAACCCCCGTGTACGTCCTTCGGTGTGGCAAACTGGGCAACCGCCCAGGGCAGCTACAAAAAACTGTTGAAACTGTCGATCGATATCAAGTAACCAAATAAACTTCTTAACCTAGAACTGAAAACAGCACATCAGTAAGCCGAGAAAAAACACAGATTTTGTAATTTAGTGTGTAGCTTTCTCTTTCAAATTTACAGCATGGCTAGCTCGACTGCAGCTTTTACATTATGAGGGAAAGCAGTAGCGTAGCCAGAATCTTATTACGAGAGGGACTGGGTATCAAATTGTAAGTCAACGTACAATTATAAGATAAATATCAAATTGCAAGCTAAGTAAAGTGTCCCATTTCGCGGGGGAGGAGGCTACAGTCCCCTCAGCCCCCTAATAATAATAATAATAATAATAATAATAATAATATGAACGCCTATCAGAGTTTTATTATTTAAATGAAATAACGAAAGTTATGCTAACACTACGAAATATTTACTGGCCCATTACCTCTAAAAAGTGCTGGCCCGGTACATTTTAAACAGTACCACGCCGTTAACTATGCTGTGCATGTTTTAGACACATGGGCGCGACAGGCATTTCACCATTACTGGCAATGTACTGGCGCATATGCATTTTTCAGGCATTGGTATTCCAGTGACTTTAAACTGACGGCAATGTACTGTTCTCCCGGCATACGGCACTTTGCCATCACGGCGGGTACCCTGCCGTCATTTTCCGGGCAGTAGTGTGTTTGCTGGGTAGTGTAAAGTAGCAATGAAAAATGCTATGAAAGAATCCGAAACAACTTCGGTTTCGGAAGACCTTTAATAAGGCTGATAAAATAAGTCAAAAATTGTTCTATGAAGGTTATTTTTAATGCTAATTATAAGTTCAATTAAAGTTCCAAAACTTATCCTTAAGGAAATTAATATGTGCTCATATTTGTAAAGTATATTGTACTTACCCGCTTTGCCCGAACGCCTTACTCGCTTTAGGCCCCCTTGTAGGGCAAAATAGGTTTTTTAAGCATTTTTAATTTTTGTTAATAAACAATTATTATATATAAAGTAATGCAATACTCATTTTTTGTTTTGAAGTTTAAGATCCCTCCTAAGAAATAAATCAATCATGTTGATGATAAAAGCCCCAAAACGACTATTTTTGGATATTTAGACGCAAGTTAAACGTTAGAGGCTTCAGGCAAAGTGCCTCCCTTCTCAGGATGGCATACCTCCTCAAATACAGCACTGCTATTCTGATTGAGAAGTAATTCGTATCGTAAGTTTATGCGAGACGAGAAATTCTCGCGAGACAAGACTCTGTCTCGTCTCGCAAAAATTGCCTGTGAACGCGAGACAGTGTGAGATTTCTCGCGTCTCGCGTCCATCTCTGAACTTTGCCATGCTTATTTCGTTCGACCTTTTCAAAGAAAGAAAGAAATCTGAAACACATTTCTTTATTTCTACCATTTTCACTGCTTAATGAATTGTTCCGTTTTGTCCGTAACTTGGCTTGACTATACGGGATATTGTGAGTGCAATTTACCATGAACATATCACATGATTAGTTTATATTAAAAAATTACCAATAGAATCTAATCAAATTGTTTATTAACACTTCCCAAAAATGTCGAAAAGTGTTTAGAAAAATAATTTGTATCCATCTAGTTGAAAAAAAAACAGGTTATTCGTGTAATTTTTAAATATAGAAATGTTATAAATATGCGAATAAGTTTCATTTTGACTTTGGAGACTGAAAATGTTTTCTGATATTTAATCAAAAGTTCATAACTTGTGTTTAATTTTTTAAAAGTTAAATGATGAATTATTATTGAAGAATTAATAAAACATGAAAATTATTCTAAATCAAATGTTTTCATCCCCGCATTATCAGAGTTCACTACTTAAAATTACCTCCATGAATTTTTTGTTTGTTGTCTAATTATTTCTAATAATTTGAATTATTTTTTTATCTTTTAAGGGTCTTCAACTGTTGTTAGCTGATGCAAAGACAACTTCCGTTAGTTTCATAAAGAAAATATGAAAATGATAAGTGCACAGTAAATATATTGTACCAGTTCTGAAGTTTTAAAAAAAGCAATCTGCAAAAATATTTTTTGAAAATAACAGAAAATTTCATATAAAAATACCAAGTAATTGTTGAAATTAAATTTCAAGTAAAGTTATCATACTAACAAAAAATGTTTTAGAGACATTAATCTTTTAAACTATGCTATTTAAATAATGGTACAAATAATTTTAGAACTATATATTCAGTTCGTCGTTAGATATTGGAATTGCCATATTATAAAATATCTAGTTACTTGAATTCGCTTTAAATATGGTAATACAAATTCCAAAACGACACACCTTTCCAGAATCTCTTACAAAGAAAATTTTAGATGAGACAGGCTGTTCTTTACAAGAATGGGAAATTTCAGTCCCAATGGAAGACGACATAGTATGGTCTGTTGTTTTATCATGCTTAATGTCGACAAATTTTAAGGACAAAGAGGATTTTCAAAGAAGACTGAACTTGTTAATTGGAAATGGCGTAAACGTTAAATCAGTGAAAAAGTCCATAGAGTATTTCAATCCATTTCGAAACAGACATACTTGCTTTTACGATGAAGCTTTAAAAACTGTGGTAGATGACTTCAAGAAACATTTCAACTGGAGCAATTTATTGAGTGTGAATGATAAACTGTCAGCCGTTTCTGAAGCGTTAGATTGTCCAATAGTGATTATACGTAAAGGTGAAGAACATCAACATGATCAAGTTTTTAAAAGAAAGCGCAAAAGACCTCGTGATCTAATAACATTAATTGAAGGTAAAATCACTTTTGAAGATAGTGAAAATGAGAAAAGACCAGTAACTGTTTTTAATTTTCTAATTGGAAGCCAGACTGGATTGAAAATGCGAAAAGCAGCTTTGGTGTATTACCTGAAGGAAGCAAAGTTGTCGAAGGAACAAATTAAGCATTTAAATTGTATAGATGATAATACTGATAGTTTTCTGATTGCACTGTTGAAAAGCAGTCATAGGCATGTTATCATGGAATTGTATCAGTCCCCTTATGTTATATCAAAGTTGTCTGATGCTACTTACGAGATGGATCCCAGGAAGAAAGACTCTAAAGGTCTGTCAGCTTTGTATTATGCTTTAGTCAAAAACCATCCTGACACTAATATACTATACAAATTATATTATTTTGCTGCTAACAGTTGTTGTAAAAATGAAGGATCGTACAGAAATCCTGATTCCAACATCGTGTCAAATCTTTGTTACATGGAAGAATTACTTTCGAGTGATATGTCCAATTTAGAAAATATCAAAAATGATCCTAAGTATCAAGACCATAAGGTAAATTTTGCGCAATTAATACAATTCAACAATTTTCTGATAGAAGTTTGTAGCAAAATTTTGAAAGTTAAAAGCACGTTGAACTATTATGAATCAACGAAAGAAGATATATTTGAAGCTGGTAAAAGACGTGATGTCATTGTCGTTTTACTAAAAACATACAATAAATTTTTTCGTTTTCCAGAACATCATATTGCTACACAAACTCTTTTAGATGATTATTTTGCTTATAGAAATTACTATAATTCAGTCGACATGGCAACTGCTATACTTTTCTTCGATAATATAGTATTTCTAAAAGAAAATTTGAGCCTTGAAAATGAAAATAAATTTTCTGAAATCGAAACATCATTTTGGGATTCAATTATGCACCATAAATCCTTCGAACGAACGGACATTTTAAAACTTATTATCAGTTGGATGAGTTTACTATCAGAGATGGATTTTGGTTTGAAGCCCCTTTATGTGTTTCTGTTGATTAGGAGAACTAATAGATTAAAACAAATAAACGATTTCAGTAAAATGTTGCATGATACGGTTATTAATGAGAACAATGTTGTAAAGAAAATCCCAGAAAATGTAATACATTCTACTATGTATCCTTATCACGATTTAAAAGACGCCATGGAATTGCTTAGATTAATAAAATATATAAAAATAGGTGTTAACGTAAAACTTACTGATGCAAAATCTGTGTTTGTGATTGAAAGAGCTTTACAAGTCATGGGTGAGTCCATGCCACCAAAAGAAAAAGAAGATTTTTCTTTCAAGAGATTTTTAGCTTTGTGTTTACCTAAAGAGATATCTCAAATACTTCGCCGTTTGCGACATCAATTATCGCATTTAAAAGGTCATGAATTTCCCTTTAAATATGAATGTGAAAAAAACCTTTCCTTATTTCGATCGATTCAAAAAGAAATGATTCAAATAGAAGAGTATTTTAAATTGGTCTATCTTGTAATGAGTTTTCGTATGATTATGTGGCTTGTTAGCCTTATAGGACCTGAAATCACAAATGTGACAGATTCCTTACATATGTATACTAATTCTTACTTAGAACCCCTTTGTTATACGTTAATCCTCAAAAAACTCATTGAAAAGCTTCCTTCCATTATTTGGTCGTTATGTAGGTCAGCTTTTCAAAGCTTTTTGGAATTAGCACTGCAAAATATAGAAAATGAAATCAAGAGTGAATGTTCGTCGTCAGATACTCGCAGTCATGGGAATATTAAAAACAGAATCGTCTATATATTATGGCCATTGAAATGGTTATTAGAACTGTTAGAAAAGTTTGGGATGATTGACATTATATCTATTTTAGACACGTACGAGTCATTAAAACGCTCTCATGATACAAGTGAACTGAAAGAAATTGCTGATTCGTTTATGAAGCAATGTACAAATTTACTCCCGAAAATTGGTGAAAAAAAGGAAAGTATGAAGCTGAAGCCCCTGAAATCAGTAAAAAGCATTGCGTATTTAGTAAAAAATTTGAAAGGATTTGTTTTCTTATCCAATGAAGAAAAAGAAGAAATAAGAAACGAAATCCCCCCAATCCTAAAGAAAAGTGTAGAGGTGAAAGAAGAACTCATTCGGGCGATCGAAAAAGGTTTTGTTTTAGATATAGAAAAAACTCCTTCCAAATTTGAACTAACCTATCTTTCAGCAACAAAGAAGAAAGAATTTAAAAAACTATATCTGCGTAAAGACCCATCTGCAATTAATGTATTAAAAGCTCCTGATCCTATTGAAGAACTTGAAAAAGTATTTTCTGTTAATACAGTTAACAAAAAAACTTTCGATGTACTCTGTGAAAAAATGCAGTTTTCGGATAAAACAAAGAATAAACTTGGTAAATTAGTTGCTGGTCAAAAGAAGAAAGTTCCTGGTAACAATCTGTCACATTTGTTAAACAGGATAAAGTTTTTGAAGAAAATACTCATAGAGGAAAATGAAGAAGTTAGTAGCCTTTGGAATAAAATTAAAAGTCAGAAATCCCATGAACTAATTGATATTAAGATTCTGAACTTTTACTTAAAAGACAGTCAGCTTCGAGCAGCAAGTGAGATGTTATTGTTCGACTGCATGATACTTTTTGAAAGTGTCAAAGATACTGAAAACCCATGGCTCAAATCATCAAAATTGTACAGTGGAATTAATTTGCGCAACGTAATTAGTCACGGTAGTCCTTTGTTGGAAAATCTTTGTGACTTGCTTGATCCAGACGAATTGCCGCTTGAGTTCATTGAAAAGATTATCTTACTCATTCAAGGAGAAGATTCTATTGAAGCGATTCTCCAGTTATTCAAACAGGTTAATGAGGATCCCATAAAGTGCCATGAAATCATAAATTTTAAAGGCGATGATGCATACCATAACTTGCGTAATCGAATCGTAACATGCTCTGAATGGAAGAGATATGCTTCACTACTTCCATACAAGCATATGCGTGAAACCTTACAATGGAATGCAAATGCTTCCGAAAATCCAAGCACTAGACTATCAATATCTTAATGTGAAATAATTTGTAGTGATAAAAAACACAAGTTTTACAAAGAATACATCTTCTCGGTCTGCATCATTTATTAAGAGGGACGTTAATTTGAACTGAGAAAAAATTCCTTTTTATATTGTATATTAAACGTTTAATTATCAGAATAATACATATATAAAATAATGAGAATTTTTTAGGAAACAGCTGATTGTTACGTTTTTGTATGGTTTATCTTTTAAAATGTCGGCCCGAAATTGCTGAATGACTTAAGCATTAAATTAAAAAAATTTTGAATGCCAACATTTTTGAGTGTTTTCATTTCTAAAATTCATAATAACGTAAAATCTCTTAAGTAGTTGTAGAATGCAGTAATGTACATACAAATTCATTAAATTTCGCTGACTGACAAAATATGTGATAGAACATGGCTAAATTTATCAGTAAATAGAAAAACTTAGAAATAAAATTTAAAAGCTCAAGCTCTATGTATTAAACATATCATGATTATTTTAATAACAGCAAAAACACGTGACTTAAGGAATATGCCATCTCTCTCTAGTTGAAAGATACACTCGAGAAAAGTAGTTCTGAAATTCGTCTATTATTTTTTTTTAGTGCTTCTAAAAGTTTTATAAAAAGATTTAAAGTAATAGTATCATTTATAAAAGCAATGTATGTTGTTTGTTCAAGATTAATAATTTTGACACTTATCTGCTGAGTTTTATTTTTACTTTCCGAACATGCACCATGTAAGGAAAGTATGATGAGTCATAATCATGAAAAAATTAGACTTCGAGATTTTGGTGTATTTACACGTTTTGAGTTCTTCTGAATTCATTTATGCTATTTTTACAAGATGTATGTATGTCTGTGTGTGCGTTTGTGTGTATGTGAGTGAACACGATAGCTCCTAAACGGGGCATTCGATTGAGCTCAAATTGGGTATATTTGTTATAAACCATCGTCGCAAGACCGGTATTGATTTTTTAGTGTATAAGACTTATAGCTCTTCTACAGAGCTACGACAAAGATTTTTTTTACATTATGGCCTATGGGGGGAAATTCTTGAAAGAGCGCTAGTGTTTAAACGGTACATTCCAGAGTTAAGGCGTTCCAGAGTTCCAGAGTTAAGGCAGGTAAAACGGTTTATTAAGCATTATCTTTAAGTTACAATATAGAGTGAGAAGAGGAGAAGGGAGACGGATACAAAATCAGCGTGGACTCATTAAGCAGTTCCAGTGGCAGAAGTCCTTCGATTTCCGATGTGCGGGTGTATTTACGCTCATCATACCACGTGGGCTGGTATGACATAACTCCGCCTCTCCCTTATCTCTAATCGAACCACACACACTTATGAACATGACCTGCATCCGGGATTACAAAGGCGTGGGGACACGTGTACACTCTAAAGAACTCAGAATCGACGGCCTGATGTCTAGCAATTAACTAAAGAATTAAAACATAGCTCCAGAGCGCGTGTGGCAAGTATGACAGGAAAGCAAAACTTACAGTGAAAGCACCGCTTGACCAATACCCAAACTAGTAAAACCCAAATTACCTTTTTATACATTACAATATCCCCCCCCCCCAATTTCAAGTGACTTTTCAGTGAATAAAATGACATAATCTCAAGTAAATTAGAATTTGTGTCAAGTTGAGAGTCCCAATCGGTAAGTCATTTCAGGTAAATAATCAAATGAATCTAAACTACGTCATAGTATGCAAATAACAAAAATTCAAATTTCAAATCTTCAGGAAATATAGGTAATGCAGTAGTAATTTAAGCATTAATTTAATAATAGTAAGACCCGTATAAAACTTCAATTGAAATAAAATATTTAATAACACAATTCAATTGTAAACTTACCTTAATGAAAATACTATATTAATTAAAACAAGCGTAAATATATCAATACAATTTTTTTTAATCAACATTAAAATAGCACTTTTAAAATAACACACACAACTGATAATCATTTAAATATAATACTCTAATGTTCACTTCAACTCTAAAATAAAAATCGCTTACTTTTACGAAAGAAATCAATATCCACAAATTGAAATCGTCATCCTTCAACAATAAACAAAACACACACACAAAAAAAAATATATTCTCTCCCAAGTTAAATGCAGGCAGGAGGAGTTTTGGTCAACATAAGTTGTACGCACAAACACAAAAATATTCGGCACGGAGAAAAAGGGGAAATGATTCACCAGTTGGACACACACTTCTCCTAAGGGGAGGCCCTATTTTGGGTGCAATGAAGGCAGTGAAATTTCGTCGATTTCCATTGGATTTTCAGAATAGCAGCGGGCGTGCGAAGAAAAAAAAATAAATAAGGAGGCACAGATTTCTGGATGGTAAACAAGGTACAGAAAGATGATATCAGATAACGGAAGGCAGGCACTTCTTTAATTTACGTGTCGGCACCAGCGTCGTTAGTCGCTATAGAAAACTCAGGAGCGCAAATTTTTTCGATGGGCTTAAGGGAGGTCAGACGATTGTAGATTGATCTTCCACGGCAACAGAGCATTACACAAAGCAGGGAATGAGGAAGTCCGGATATCTGCAGTCGGTGAAGGGCAAGTTGGTTCTAATACTCCGTCGTATCTCTCTGATCGGCAGGCGGTCGGCATAACGCCACATCTCCGGCGTACTCCGCATCTTCGGGTAAGCAGTGTACCCCGTCTCCCAACTATTGAGCGTTAATTTTTTACAATTTAAAATTTTTAATTAGCACACAGGCAATCATCCTGTCGACTATTTGAGACGTCAGATATTTCAGTAAAGTTCCAGAGTTAAGGCAGGTAAAACGGTTTATTAAACATTATCTTTAAGTTACAACATAGAGTGAGAAGAGGAGAAGGGAGACGGGTGCAAAATCAGCGTGGACTAATTAAGCAGTTCCAGTGGCAGAAGTCCTTCGATTTTCGATGTGCGGGTGTATTTACGCTCATCATACCACGTGGGCTGGTATGACATAACTCCGCCTCTCTCTTATCTCTAATTGAACCACACACACTTATGAACATGACCTGCATCCGGGTTACAAAGGCGTGGGGACACGTGTACACTCTAAAGAACTCAGAATCGACGGCCTGATGTCTAGCAATTAACTAAATAAATAAAACATAGCTCCAGAGCGCGCGTGGCAAGTATGACAGGAAAGCAAAACTTACAGTGAAAGTACCGCTTGACCAATACCCAAACTAGTAAAACCGAAATTACCTTTTTATACATTACATATATGTATATATATATGTAATGTATAAAAATGTAGTTTGGGTATTGTTCAAGCGGGTACTTTCACTGTAAGTTTTGCTTTCCTGTCATACTTACCACGCGCGCGCTGGAACTATGTTTTATTTATTTTGTTATTTGTCAGACATCAGGCCGTCGATTCTGAGTTCTTTAGAGTGTACACGTGTCCCCACGCCTTTGTAATCCCGGATGCAGGTCATGTTCATAAATGTATGTAATTCGATTAGAGATAAGAGAGAGGCGGAGTTATGTCCTAACAAACTACGTGGTGTGGTAAGCGTAAATACCCCTGCACCTCGAAAATCCAGGGACTTTTGCCACTAGAACTGCTTAAGTAGTCCACGAAGACTTTCGTACCCGTCTCCTCTCCCCTCTTCTCACTCTATATTGTAACTTAAATGTAATGTTCAATAAACCATATTACCTGCCTTAACTCTGGAACTTTACTGGAATATCTGACGTCTCATATATATATGTACGGTGTCCACAAAACACTGTCAGTCTCTTTTAGGACACCACCCACGATATATGTACGTAATATTCTTTAAATATGAGTGGGAATCGAACGCAAAATCGTGATGCTTATGTGATTAGTGTGCAAGAGGACAGGCGCTTAACTTCTAAGACACTGGCTCCCCCTAATTGCAGCATTTTTTTTTTTGTCTCGCAGGAGTCTAGTTGCTTTAAGCTCGATTTAATAACAACACCGAAATTGAAGCGACGTCGATCTTGGTCAGGGTTTGGGATGGTGTCAATCTTTCTCGCCTAGACTGGTGTAGGACCATGTACGATAAAGGGAGATGTAGCTCGTAAAATCTGCTAGAATGTCCTCCATGTTCAAAAAGATACATCTGGGGGTTCTAATCCAGGTGCTGATCTCGCATCTGGAATTGGATAAAAATAAGGAGACTCCTCACTGTCGAAGTTGGTCTTCCTGCCACTGGAGCTCAATAAGAAAGAAACCGCTCAATTTCGCCAACCAACGTCCCAAATGGAGGATCTGGAGTCGCTATGTGGTTAGCCAGAGTTCATTAGAAACAACATCAGTATTTTTTGCCATGAAAATGTGTGTGGTCCATGAAGTTGGAGATCCTGTTCAAGAGGCAGTTCTCGTCCTGCTTCAAACCGAAGCGGCTAGGACAGTAAGCATCCTGGAAAGAAATCTCGATATGAGCATGTCATTTCGCCTGTTGTTCTTCGTTATGCTTGCTATCTTTATTGAAGGGGTATTTCCATAAGAATTTTTATATTTACTTTGGTCAGATTGGTTTTCTTGGTTGCTTTTAATTAACGATTTTATGAGCAATAGATCTTCTAGAAGAAATCAATATAGTATAAGAGAATGTAGCATTGATTAGTGTTTATAGTTTTTGTTAGCTGTGATTCATTCAGTGCGATGCCTTGATGCCCTGTTGACCAAAAGATTTTACACTGAGGAATCTCATTGGAGGTAGTCTGTATTTTGTGACGAAGGGAGAGAGTAACAACAGGAGATTTGTGTGAGATACTGTGAAGAGAAAGGACGGAATATGAAAGTAAATTTGCAATTTGTACGATTCCAAATAGCTCCTTGAGATTACACAGTTTGGTAATTTTTTTACGTGATTAAAATGAACGCTGTTTTCTTCTGCTGAACCATAGAGGATTTTAATGTTTAACTTCTTCGTTCCTAAGGCCCACTGAAGTAATAAGGTGGGGGTACCATGAATTACATGGGTTCATCTGATTTTTATTGACTTAATAATTAGTTTCGAGGAATATATGTATTCAAAAAAAGTCCTCTTTACTCCTTTAATTGGTCAGGTCGTTAGTGGTAGTTCATTTGCCCGCAATAACTCAAGTACTACCCTTGGAAGATCCAGCATGAGAACCTAAAATAAAATTATCGCGCAGAAGTACCTGAAATAAATTTTGAGTTACTAATTTTCAATAAAATAGACCAAATTAGAACTAATATCTTTATTTATACACCTATACTTAGTATCCACACATTTTGAATTTTTACAGTTTGTTACCCCACTTTACAAAATTAATTATAATTAATTTTATCTAATTCTTTTCAAATGTATTTTTTGCTAACGGGGAAGATGTCGTAGTTTGACCCAGATTCAGGGGCGTAGCCAGGGGGGGGGATATCGGGATATATCCCCCCCGAAATTTTTGGATTAGTGATGAAATTCCGTCTTTTATACACATATAAGTTCATATCCCCCCCCCCCCCCGAAAATTTTTTCCGGCGCATATCCCCCCCCCCCCCGAAAAATTTTCCTGACTACGCGCCTGCCCAGATTGACATAACTTCTGTTTACGGATGTGGTGCCTTCTCGTAGGCATCATCGTCAATCGTCATCAATGCTGCAGAGTTGCGTCGGTAATCATATTCCTGCTGCCGGATACTCCTTAAGGTCAGAAGGATACTTTTATTTTTGCTTGCTACGGTTTTTAGACCACTCTCTCACCACCGCATCTCTCATCTCTGTCTCCTTTCAACTCCTCCAGCTCCAAATCACTTCTCACCATCTTCTCTCTCCGTCTTCCTTTTTTCACATATTTCTTTCTTCTTCTCTCTCTACCAATCCGGCGTCATCACCCACCTCATTCGTGCATAATTCTTCTTTTTCTCTTCTTATTTGCTCCGCATGTTTTAGGGAGATTTCATTCCGTAATTGCGTCATTTTTTTTTACGCTAGTATAATGTCGCTCTGTCACTGCCAGGTGCCGCCTATAAATTCTGAATAATTTATTAGGGGCCAGTTTGGGCACTCTCTGATTGTCAATCTCGACGCCAGCTTGTCTGCGATCGTAAATTTACATGTCCTTTTACCCTTGGGTCAATCAAGACTCGACACCACGTTGTCTGCAATCGTAAATTTGTATGTCATTTTATCTCTGGATCATTTTAATGGGTCCTGGTAATACAACATCCACATATCTGGACTTTCCCGTTTCTACTGCTAAAACGATCATTTAAAATATTTTTTTAGTTCTGAACGGACGTACATATGTTTGGATAATTTAATTTTGAATGAAATAATAGTGACTGTGTAAATTACGCACATAGACGCACACATTGATTTTTGTTTGCCGTTAGAAAAGAATATTTGGTACTTTTCCGTTAGTCGGGCGCAAGCAAGAAATCGCCAAATGATGTAGAATTCCTACAAATTTCTTACAGCCATACAGCCAATTGTACTGGATATGAATCACAACACAGTCCTAGACTGGAACAACTACTTAAGAGAAGTTTGTCTAGAAATATTAACGGAACGTGAGAAGGGAAAAAAAAAACCGGTGGTCCTGAAAAAATAGTTGAGATAGACGAGAGCTTATTTATATAAAGAAAGAACAATGCCGGACGACAAATGCTGAATTTATGAGGATTCGAGGAGTAAACGATCCATTTGAGCAAATTCTCAAGAACATCACCGTATTCTCAAAAATCCAATAATTATAAGCATTTCCTTTTGGGTAAAACTGTTTTGCTTACTATTAATTAATATTTATTAATATTTATTTATTGTAGGCTGTATGGCTGAACGTTTTCGACTTGTATTCCTTTGACTGTTTTGTCATTCGCTTAGCTTGGCGACTTGGCTCGCGTTTGGTTCACAATTGGCGACATTTGCGCCCGGCTAACGGGGAAGTACCGAATATTTCAATGCTATTGAAATTTCCGAAGCTGAATTTATTATTATTATTATTATTATTTAAATTCATATAACTGAAAAGAACTTGTAGGACATCATCTACCTTTAAAACTGTTTTGACAGTCTTCGTTTATGGGAGATAACAACTTTTTACTACTTAAACAAAGATTGAGAATTAATTTTTTATTCGAAAAATTATTTGAAAATACGCTTTCTACATGTCGTGTTTAAGTGTAAAAGTTTTTTTTTTTTTAAACAATCATGAAAATACTCTTAGATTTGAGACCTGAGATTTTTGTCAGGGGTAAAGAGGTTAAACACTCAGTATGAATTGCTTTGATTTTTAGGCATAATATTTAAATTGTTTTAGTTTGGTAACAAATAAAGCCTTGGATTGCAAATGAAATTTGGCTATATGATGAAAGCGAATGAAATTTTCGTACTGTGATATTAGTTGCAACTCAAACAATAAACATTGAAAATTCATAACATTGGGATAGATTTTGCAAAAATACTGTAAATTTTGATGGCGTGAAATGATTTCCAAAGCTTGCAATCAGATTATGAATTTTAAAAATAGGAAATTTGTTACGATGATATGGATCAAAGAACAATACCGTGTCAATAAATATTTCGGATATATTATTAAATTAAAATGTATTTGTTACATACGCCTATTTTTCAACAGGCGTCTTACAACTAAGTAAGCGATAAATAATCGTACGTCTTGCGGTAGTTTCAGCTAATGAGATAAACTAAAACTTTTTTTTTAAAGTTAGGAACATATTTTAGCATAACTTGCAGTGAGTATTATGTTTGTATGTATATGTGTTTTGAAATGTTTATCGGTAGTGGAAAAGATAAATGACAATAATTAAGTGTACCATATTAAGCATGAAGAAAATCTCAAAGCGAATTTTCTTTTAAAAGAATTTGGTCTGGACAGCATATGAAATCTTAATAATCTAGAAAAATACTGTGGCGAAACTCCAAGTAGGGGGAGACCGTGACACAGTAAGAGAAAAAATATTAAATTCAAGAAATTCGGAAACTTTGATATTATAAGAAAAATTTTAATGTGGGTTTGCATTACACTGTAAGTACAAGGGGTGATCAAATGAAAAGGTACGAAACGACACGGTGGGTATAAATGTAGACTTTATTCAAAATATACACCATAGGCCTGAGCACAACGATCCCACTGATGAACAAGCCGCAGGATTCCTTGTTCCCAGAATTCCTGTGGCCGTGACGAGACCCAGTCCGTCACAGCGTCCTTGAGTACGTCGTCCGAGTTGAAGCGCTTCCCTTTCAGGTGTTTCTTCAGTGGACCAAACACATGGAAATCGCAGGGCGACATGTCCGGACTGTAGGGCGGATGATCAAGCTGTTCCCACTTGAACTTGGCCAGTTCCTTGGCGAAAATGGACACTCCATTTTCTCATGACTTGTGGGACACACAGCCTTCCCTGTATACGGTCCTCATCCGGCGATGAATAGTGGCCGGTTTAACACCTTCCAGTGTCAGAAATCGGATAACGCCTCGATGTTCCTCAGTCGTCGAATTTTACAATGTGAACGAACGCCATCCTGTCCTCACATGCACTGCCCCGTCAATTGGACGTAGGAGGGAGTTTTTTACAAGAGCTTCTGCTCTCTCCTGCGGGCCTCGCATGTTCCTATCCACAGAAAAATCTCCAATCGCATTCCTAGATGTCTCGCTATGTGCTCTCATAGCTGCATGGGCAAATATGTTAACGGTTAGGTTGTTAAGACGTTTCGTACCTTTTCATTTGATCACTCCTTGTATAAAATTTTCCGAGATATAAAAATTTTCAATATCATTTCAAGCTTTTTGAAATGGAATAAACAACAGGAACATAAAATTTTGTCTCACTGTACCCCAAGTATGGGAGTACAGTATTTTTTTTTATTGAGACATAATAGACTCAATGCTTAAAATCAAAATTAGATTATATTCAAAAAAAGATTAAGTTTCATCGCACAGCTGAATTAAAAAAGTTAATTTCAAATTACAAAAAAATGTGATTTCTCTCTGTACCATTTCTTTCCATGACTGTTGATAACAATAATTTAATTTCTTTATTCTTGACGGATGCACATCTGGCATAGATGGCCAAATAAAAACATTCAAAATGTTTCTACTCTTGTGAAAAAAAAATTAACTAATGTTCAAGTTTACATCGTTATCAACTGCTTTTATATCTTTTCTATGGCATAAAAATATTTCCGTTTGTCGCCAAATTTTATGATGTCAAAGAATCTACGATGATACAACTGATGAAGAAGATCCTTCATGTGGCTCACATTCTAGCTTTTCCAACCCAGAAAGTAGATTTTTCAAACATGTCAACATGATCTAAGGAATTATATCAACCATTTAGTTTCTTCTTCATCAGTTGTATCATCTTGATCCAGAAGTTTTTTTCAATATTTTTGACATTTAAAAAATTATTATAGCTTTTGTAAAATTGTTCTTCAGGTTATCAGTTGCAATGATAATTTTTTTTTTCACGCCCTTTCTTCAATGGTGTCCCTTTTCTCTCTTCAGCCTTTGGCCATCCTCTGAAATTCTCAGGATCTATTTCCATCTTGCGTGGCCTATTTCTCTTTTTTGATAAGATAATGTACCTATAAAACAGACAACAACCTAAAAATTCTAATAGATCATAAAATAAAATAAAAGCCATTCTTTTCAAATCAGAATTTAGGGTGGAGGTCAGTAAGTATCACCCTACCTCAACTACGACTGTCTCACTGTACCACGCTCTGCCGTTTTATTTATAATGACATCATCTTTCATGTGTCTTTCATGTCTTCTAATGACATCATCTCTCATGATAACTCATCTTTCGTGTATTTCGCATGGTAACCCTATTTTGAAATTTTTATGATTGTAACTTACACTCTATAACAAAAAAATCGACGCACCATGAAACAATCATCCGATTGCTTTGAAATTTCGTATGCATGGATATTTTGAACAGATATGCAAATGATTCAAATTTGGTGTCCAATGAATGAATAGTTTGATCTCTAGCGCATCGGAACTGCGCATCCAGCAGACGTATATAAGGAGCAGTTCTTCAACGGTTGTTAAAACTGTCGGTTTGATTGCGATTCAGATGACCTTTCAACAACTTAAAAAATGCCTCGCTGCAGGATTCGTGCTCATTACGAGAAACTGTCAGAGTTTGACAGAGGTCGTATCATTGGATTGAAAGAGGCCGGTTGGACTAATCGGAGAATCGCTCGTCATTTGAGTCGAAGCGTTGGGACGATTCGAAGATGCTGGCAAGGATGGGTAGAAAATGGCAGAGTGCAGCATCAGGATGGTAGCGGTCGACCTAGGGCTACAACAGATCGTGAGGACAGAGTGATGGTTCGATCAGCTGTCACAGCGCCTTATTCATCTCTATCAACCATCAGACGTTCAACCCAAACATCAGTGTTCATCATGACCATTCACAGACGGTTGAGAGAGCGAAATCTACGCTCGCGCCGACCGTTACGCCACCTGCCACTCACGCCTGCACACTGCCGAGCCAGATTACAGTGGTGCAGGGATCGATTAGGTTGGAATGATGCCGACTGGGGACGTATAGTCCTTAGCGACTAATCCCGCTTCCAACTGTGTCCTGACGATCATCGAAGACGTGTTTGGAGATGCACAGGGCAGAGGGGGGATCCTGCTTTCTCTATTGCACGCCACACCGGCCCTCAACAAGGCATTATGGTCTGGGGTGCCATTTCCTTTGACAGCCGGACCCCTTTGGTCGTCATTAGAGGTACACTTACTGCACAGCGGTACGTGGACTACATCCTAAGACCTGTTTTGCTACCGTTCCTTTTGCAGTGCCCTGGGCTGGTTTTTCAGCAGGACAATGCCAGAGCGCATACGGCTCGTGTTGCTCTAAACTGTCTGCAAGCTTGTCAAACTCTTCCTTGGCCTGCCAGATCGCCAGATCTCTCTCCCATCGAGCAAGTCTGGGATATGATGGGAAGGCGATTGCATCTGGCATGGACTGGTGATGACCTCGTTCGACAATTGGAGCGAATTTGGCAGGAAGTACCGCAGGAGACCATCCGGGAGCTTTATCGGTCTATGCCACTCAGTGTGGCAGCTTGTATCCAGGGTAGCGGCGGGTCAACACCTTATTGAACTTGTTACTGTAACTCTGAAATAAATTATTCAATTGTTCTGAAATTTTAATCATTTACTATTCTGTACATTGTCTTCCTATCCACCAATTTTCGTCACAATCGGACACCTCCTTCTTGGTGCGTCGATTTATTTGTTATAGAGTGTATTTATAGAAAATACATGTGAAGCATATTCTACAGCTTACGAAATATTGTAACAATGGATTAAAGCTGTTTTGAAGTAATAGTATTTAAATATATGCAAAGTTATGCCGCATTTTTATGTCGCTTTTTTGGGACACATTTTTGGGACAATTTTCAATAAAGGGGAGAAGAGATAAAATGACATACTCAATTAATATCGTTTTAATATGGCAATAATGAAACTAAAAAATTAGGGGAGTCTCCCCCTGACGAGGTTCGAAAAGAGGAGATTTTTTGAAGTTAAACTTCTTTAGTGGCGACTAGGGAGTAACTCAGATTTTTTTTCTGAGGGAAGTAACACTCAGTAAAGGAAGTGACGTCCCAGACAGCACATAAGCTTAAATCAAGCTTGACATTTCTTTGAATTTGACGTATTAATGCAAGCTTGACAGTTCAACTCATTCTAAGCTGGCAGCAAGCTTGCAGGAGTCAAGTTGAATTGTCAAGCTTAAATACAGCTTGATTTAAGCTTGACAATTGATACTCGCTTGATTTTTCCTTTTTAAAGGAGCGTTGATGGCGCCATCTGTGAAAGAGAATGGACATTAATTGTCTAGCGTCCTCAAATTTGCTGAAAGTTCGCAAAAGATGTGTTTTATTTTATAACCAGTGCCATATTACCGGCAGGGCAAACGGGGCAACTGCCCAGGGCCTACAGATTTTAGGGCCCAAAAATCTTACATTTTACACTTTTGTAGTTTTAAAATAAAATTAAAAAGGATAAAAAAATTCAGAAGTTAAATAATTTTTTTAATTATAAAGTATGAACAATGAAAATAATTCAAATTTACATTTGTATAAATTAATTTAAACTTATTTTTAATTCTTCGAAATGCCCTATATCGGTATAGCATACCAATAGGTAGGAACTAACCTATAAGTATAAATAACTAACCACATAAGGGTTAAGTTATTGTGCTTAACTAACCACATTTGTAAGAGAGAATTTTTAGCGTTAAAAAATAGCAAAATTTTTCAATTATTTTTTATTCAAGAAATATTAAATAAAAAATTATTAATAAAAAATTAATTTTTTATTAATTTTTTTAATAAAAATTAATAAATTTTATTAAAGTTATTAAATAAAATTCGGACTCGCTTTTAATAACTAACCACATTTGTAAAGAGAATTTTTAGCGTTGAAAAATAGCAAAATTTTTCAATTATTTTTTATTCAAGAAATATTTACAAAAATGACTAAAGTGTTTGTATTCCATACATGTTAGCAACTGTGACATAGCATTTCGAAGTAACGTTCAACTATCTGTTTCTTTGATTTCAGATTACTTAACACAAAATTTCTGTTAAGTAAGTAAACCCATTCTATATTTCTAAATATGGAAATTCTTCAAAATAAAATACAATTATACTACGAAATTGATTTCAAAATTAGTCGTTTGTCTCGATTTTGGTCAGCAGTATTGCTCAACGATGAGTGTTGCGATATGGAAAGTTTTAAAACGTGTCCTGCTTTTAAGTTTATATTATGCTTATTTCCCTATTGGTAGAGTCTATAAATCAAACATAACATTATTTAAATTTTGATTCATCCCATAGAAAAATAAAAGAAACTTATCAGCATCGCCCATACTTATCGATCTGGCGTGACAACAGTCACTTCAAACTTTAGTCATAGCTGCCTGAGGCAATAATAGCCGAGCGGTTAGCACGCTGACCTTCCAGCCTGAAGATCCCGGGATCGAACCCAGCCGCCGACGTTTGATGGAACAGATTAAAATAACTTAAAATTTCAGTATAGAAGGGGAAAATGCGCGAAAAAATAAAGTATGTGGGGCGCGGGCACCACATACTGTATATAGAAATACTGTATATAGAAAATTTTTTAAGCTTGAAATGTCAAGCTTGATTCAAGCTTGAAATGTCAAGCTTAATGCAAGCTGGGCAAGTGTAAATTAGAACACTTGCATTACTTAGAATCCAGGAAGTGTCCATGTTGTAGTATTATTCTTTAACTGTTTTCTTATACCATTGTTCCGTCTGAAGGTTGGGTTTGAATGGAGGAATGTCCATAGTCTAGTATTATACTTTAACTGTGTTCTTTAACTGATGTTTTCCTCTGTTTGTTGGGTTCGAATGCAGGTAGTGTAATTTTTTTAGCTTGCATTAAGCTTACACGCTTGAAATTTTCAAGCTTAATTCAAGCTTATTGACTTGATAAATCAAGCTTGCTGCAACTTTGCTGTGCTGTCTGGGGTATATGTCATACTCCACGCCAAGCCCGCTCCGAAAAAGAAGAACCACTGAAAAACCTACCTTTTCGACCTGCTTTCGCCGTTCCCCGAATTCATCGTGTAAAAATACGCGGAACCTGTTAGGGAAAGAAACAGCGAGAAAAACAGTCAAGAGCCGTATCTTAGAGACATCAATCTTTATTTATATATCAATAAGCGTTTTGAAGGTACATCCAACATAATATTTTACATGTAATCCCAACCTCACAGGAGGTTCTCGATAATCCTTATTTTTAGATGAATAATATACAATACATGGTTTTGGAAAATCACAAAGAAATGGAACCTGCCTGCAATCGAACCGGAACAGAACAGTAGATGGAAACGTCAGTTTAAGAACACTTTTCCTGGATTCTAACCCAACTTCCAGACAGAACAAGGGGATGGAACACCACAATTAAAGGGACAGTGGCTGCAAACGAACCTAAACAGCAGAGGGAAATTTTCGTTTAAGAACACTGTTGGAGGATCATACTTCGATCCCACGAAGGTAAATTTATAGGAGGGGACACTTCTCTTAGAAAGTTGGATAACGCCGTAGTTGCAAACAGATGGCGCTACCCACACTGGGTAACTGCGCATTTCGCTTCTGCGCATCTCAGGTTGTTTATATTTCCATCGAGGTGAAGTAAATGGAGATCGTTGAATTAGCAGAACTTCAAAAAATTAAATACATAAACTTAAGAACGTGATATATAGTAATTACTGGCTTCAGATGTGCTTTAATTACATAATTGTCTTAGAATACTACTTCGTAATGAAGATAGGCATTAGTTAAAGATAGGCATTAGTTTCGAAGCGAAGTGATATTATTATTTGTCAAATGCCAGTTACATTGGCCGTTAGGCCATTAAACTCCTAAATATTATGTATGTCATGTCTGTTATTATTTTGCCCAAAAGCTGTATTTTAAGAAATGTTAGTAAATTTAGAAGAATGTAGTTTGTGTGAACGCAATATTTATAATGATATATATAGTGTAATGATATATATATTTATATATAGTAATGATATATATATTTATAATGATATATATATACAACGATTTAAGAATACGGGTATGTAACACCACAAAGAAACAAACACTGGCTGCAAACGGTTTAAGAACAAAATAAAAGAATAACAAATGGACACTCCGTGGATTCTAACCCAACCTCAAGACGGAGCAAGCAACGGTTTAACACGGGGATGGAACACCACAAAGAAACGGACCCTGGCTGCAATCAATCCCAAACAATAGACAGAACCTGCAGTTTAAAAACACGGATACAGAATAATAATTCGAAACCTACCAGCAGACGAAATCAACGCTTAAGAATACTGTGATAGAAAAACACATACACACAAAAAATAACACTACCTGCATTCGAACCCAAGTAACAGAGGAAAACATCAGTTAATGGACACAGTTAAAGTATAATACTAGACTATGGACATTCCTCCCATTCAAACCCAACCTCCAGACGGAACAATGGTATAAGAAAACAGTTAAAGAATAATACTACAACATGGACACTTCCTGGATTCTAAGTAATTATCATGAATTACCGATGATTCTTACTGGAGATTTTAATGTTAATTTTCGCTCTCAAGAATCTCAGGCGTTAGTTGATTTTTTAAAAGAAAAATTTGATCTAACTATGAATACTTCTCGACTTCAATCAACAACGCGTTTCGGTACAACGATAGATGCTGTATTTTCAAGAAAATTAGCAAATTTAGAGAGTAAAATTTATGTTTCACATTATAGTTACCACAAACCTATAATTTCATACATAAAAAATTATGATGACATTCAAGTACCTATTTCCAATGAATAATATGAATATAACATTTATATAATCTTTGTAAAGTACATGAATAATAAATATAATTAAATTATAATATGATATTTATTTTAAGTTAAAGTTTAATCATTTCAGTGATATGTGTCGTAAACGTCAAAGAAGTTTTACTTCAACCGCGCGTAAAGATTACACGCACACACTTTTTTTAAAAATTAATATTTTAAGCAGATGATTTAAAGATTATCCTAAATGTTCCAGATGATAAACAGCAACGTTGGTGGAACGATTAACCTGATCAAATGGTTAATTTTTTTTTCATAAAATAAAATGTTTTAAATCGATGCATGCGGAAGTCAAAAAGTAAACACTGCTTGTCTGAAATCAGAAAAATAACGATCATTTGATGGCAAACAGAAGCAGCGTCTTCCTATTTCAGAGTCGATCTAGCTAATTGCTGCAGATCCATCGGTACCTAGCGAAATCTATCAATTCTGGGGAAAAAAAAAAAAAAAAAACGAATAATCGCTTGTTCTCACCGTGTTCTTAATGTGACCAGGTCTCCTCTAATGCGCTTTGCCAGTACAGGGAAACGACGATGAGAGTGGGAAAATTTATTGAATTTGGTAAACAAGGTTTTTTTTTTTCTTTTGAGTTCGTAGAATATTGTTTCACGTGAAACGTCTTCAGCTAAGGTACTTATCCATAAAAATATTGTAAGGGAATTCTGTGTGAAACACTTGTAAAAATCGTCACTATAATCGCTTTCTCGTGCAAACAGTCGAACACATTCTTCATATTAGATTCGGTCGATCACGAAAACCTACCACTTTCACAGTACGTTTCCTATGAACACATAGAGCATTCCATTTTGAAATTTCCAGTATTCTCTCTCTCTCTCTCTATACATATATATATATGTATAGAGAGAGAGAGTCTGACAACTACAACTATCGTACTATGCTGACAACTACAACTATCGTACTTATCAGAGTTTCGTTTTGAATGCTGTCTTTGAACTGGATCTGTTTTCCTGTATGTTGTAGCATTATTGATGCAACACAAAAGACTTTAAAAGTAATCTTTGAAAGGCATTTTGTAAAGGTGCATGTGCACGTTCAGAAAAGCATAGTATTTTAAAGCAACCAGGTTATCCTCACAACACTGGTCGATGTGCATTCGTTTCTAGGTCAATGAAATATAATAATTTACACTTATAAAATAAAATACTTTATATTTTATCGGTTACCGCTAAATTATACAGGGTTGTGCTTCGAGAAGATTCTCAAGTCGAATCATTCAAACTGTTCATCGGGCTCCTACGGACAGGATCGTTGTAGGATATTTTATATTCATTTAAACAACGAACTAGTGGACAATTTTTCTTAAAATAAGCTCCATTGTCTTGAAAAGGTAGATTTACTAGCTAGAAAATGATAGCACTAAGACCCCTATAATTGTTTGAATATTTCACTGCCTTTTTTCAATATTTATTGTCACTTTAACGTCAATGCTTACTTTAATTTATATCAACATTCACACCAGTTAAACTGTTTCCTTTTATATATATATATATATATATATATATATATATATATATATATATATATATATATATATATATATATAAAGTACAGGGCGTCCGAAATTAAACGAAACTATTTTAAATAGCGTCTCTATAGGGTCCAGTGCTAATTTTAAATAGGGGCTGTTGTCTACAGATTATATTATTGTTCAGAAAGTTACGAAATTTTGTGTAGGACATAGTGAAGGTATGGGAATTTGAATGAATTAAAAAAATCGTTAAAGTGTTCGCCACCAGTGGGCGTTTCTATGAATGAATTACACATTTAGCATATATTTATGATAGTTTACAAATATTATTACAACAAAAAATGTTCAACATGACGGTCATAATTTTCAACTAGCAAATGGAATCGCAAGAGAGCAAGTATGTTCCATAACTGACCGTAGTGTGTTCGGGGACATGTTACGAACATGTAGTGAAATGATGTCTTTAAGTTCAGCCAAAGTTCCTGGATTATCAGGACTTACCAAATGTTTCAAACTGTCCCAAAGCCAAAAGTCGTATGGATTTAGGTATGGGGACTGGGAAGATGAATTATTCATTAGAAAATATATTTATAAAAATGGCGTAAACTATTCTTTACTCTCTACTTCATTTCTAGTTTAATCTCTTTCGAAAACAATGAATGTTTGTTATCATAGAAATTCTTATCGACATAAAGATAAAAATAAGCAGAATGTGTGTGTTTTTTTTTTCTCTTGCTGTCAAATTCCTTTTCAATTGTTATTTACACATGTGTATTATATGTATACTTTATTGAAATTGTGACTTGGTTATTGTGTTTTTGAAGGTGTAATTCAAACATGCTTCAAAGTAAGAATCTTTCTTTACTTCAGGAATACTTTTGTGAAATCTGTAAAAGAAATATAGTTATCATTTTGATTACAATGTGTCTCAAATGGAACTATCACTCTAGCGGATTAGAAGCATCATTTACTCCCAGTTCTGTTGCAAAAATTTTGCTGCAGAATATCAACGAATTATGTGTACAGCTTTAAGTACTATTGTTGCATCATCTGACACTGTGCAGGTTTGGTACCGAAAGTTCAAAAACAAGGACTATGACATTCAAGAAGCAGAGAGTTCTGGCTGGTCTATTGATGTTGATGAGGCCAGCCTGCGAGAACTTGGAGATGAAGATCAGTAATTAACCACTCGACAGTTATCTAAGGAGTTAGAAGTTAGTTTTTCAAGAAGACTTTCGTTACAACCTGATAGTTTTCATAAGTGTTAAATGTTTATTGGACTTTGATAGCAATTTTTTTTGTCAATGATATTCAAAATGTGATTAAACATGGTTTAATTTTTCAAATTATTCTGCCTTATTATTTATATGCCAAGATTCGTGCGAGTTGATGAATATTTTGCTACAAAGGAAGAAATATTGAATCTATTGAAATGTACATTTATATTACCCTTATGGCTGTATTTTATACAAACTTATGACTGCTGTTACTTTATCACAACGTATAGAGTGAATGAAATTTTAACTGATACAGAACAATAGTTCGATTGCACGCAATAATTTTCCTTTTCCATTGAAAGAATGTAGTTACAAACGATGGCTTAGTTTCTGCAGTTACATTCAAACAATGCAATCTTCAGTTTTAGATATTTCAACCAAAGCCACAGTTTGGATATGAAAAATATCAGCATAGAGCGTCGAGAAGACGAACGCGAAGTACTAAGTGTGACGATTTTGGCAGCTTGTCTACGCTCTATAAAGTTGTAGAAGATCACACATTCAAACAAAGATTTAAAAGCGAGTTTTTTATTGTCCTAATCGACAGTGTACTGTCTGTCTTAGCTAAACTCATGTAAGCGTATGCCCTTTCAAAAAAGTATTCGAGTATAAGCAAAATTTCCTATTTTAGCTTTGTGCATAATTATCGAGTTTTTAGAAAATGCACTACTCGACAGAAATGTGGAATGTTTTAATTATACATAGCCTAATTCACATCGTATGATAAATTGTTTTTAATATACGAAACCAACGTATGAAGTTCATCTCTTACTCGACTACTTTTTTGAGAGGAAGTATCATAAATCGATTGGTGTATGAATACTTCGTGAACTAAAATCGCTTAACTCTCTAATGCCCACTATGAGAAATTCCCAAGTAAAAAAAAATTTTTTTTCGTTGAAATCGTGCTTTTTAAAGTGAAATAACTTAAATATAATAAAAAAATCTGAAAAAATAATTTAATATGTTTTTCAATAGTAGTACTATGATTTTAAAACTCTTCTAAATATTGTAATGCAACTTTAAAACATATTTGTACCTGGAGATAAAGCATATATTTCTTGCATTTAAATGGCAAATATTAATTTTCTTCATATTAACTATTTAAATAGTAGGTAAACTTAATAGTACATGCTGCTTCTAAAATATTATAATATTTTTCATCCATTAATGTTGGAATCTGTGCACCCAAACTACTACTATTATTAATTAAAGGTACAGTTAATAGTTTTATGCCTTCAAAATTACATTTAGAAATGATTTTCTTGTAAAAAATACCATTTAGAGGATGGTAGCATTTGCTACCATGGAGATCAGAGGGTTAAAAGAATTATGAAATTTTAAAAATCGGGCGCATCAGACAGGCTTGGGTAGTTCACGTTTTTTGATTCACAATTTTCAGGATTTTTTCTTCACGTAAATTTATTTTACCCGTATTTTTTTATTTTTGAAAAAAAAATCCTACAGTTTTGGGAGGTCAAAACTGAAATTCGTCCATTTTTCAAAGAAAAAAATGGCTTTTTTCCTAAGCGAATACTTTCTGTGCCAAGAGTGAACCATGGCTCCGGAAATCATTTTGTGTTCTACTGCGCCCAAACTGACTCGTAAGACAAACAGACTCGTGGTTGTCTCTTGACAGAAAGGCCATGGGTCATTCAAAATTTTTCGAAAAAAGGCTTTTTTTCTAAAACTTTGATTGTCCAAATCTTCTTGTGCCAAAAATGAACTACAAAGGTGTATATTTCAATTATTACATGCTAATGAGAAGTGCTGATAAAAGGTAAGATGTGCTTATGAAAAAAAAAAAAATTGCATACTTTTGAAGGTCTTCTACTGCTTATACCAAGAATGGAAAGGTATGAAATTAACTGGAAAAGAAGACTTTAGTATAACCGAAACAAAATCAATTCACAGATGTATGGCAATTTAAGTTCCATATAATGAGCCTCGACAAGTTGTGATGAGCAGCACACTTGCCATTTAATGGCAAACTTGACTGACCAACTATCCTATAAGAAGTTCCACTGGCGAGGCTCGAACATCTCCCGATAGGCAAACACTCGTCCACGACGCAACAATTGACTTTCTCAGTTGTGAAAAAAGAATTTAAAGATGGCATCGTTTATCCCAATTTTCAAGTACTTTCGGATCGCACTGTTTCACTTGCATTGGAACATATAACACACTATGTAAATTTGCGGATGAAAGGGAGATACGAGAGAAAAGCGTTTCATTTGATACAGCCCTTAGAACTCCAAAAAGTTACCAAAAAGTCACACTATTTTAAAAAATGAATAAAATACAAACGAATAAGTTATTAAAAAACTTCTTGTTAAAAACGAATGTGTGTTGTCTGGAATTATTTTTAGAATACTTTATTATGTTAGTATCAAAATTTTACCGACTAGTGGAGCTGCAGCTAATACATTCCGTGGTTGGAAAATTACAGAACTGTGTCTTACACTAGTGTCTGCAAATATATTTAAGTATGAGTGACATCAAATACAAAACTATTCAATTGGATTTTTTTTTAGTTTATTGAAAGTTTCAAAGTTAAGTCTAAAATTTAATTCATTAAAATTTACAGTTTTATATTAGTGTTTTTATAAAGATCAGTTTAAAGCAACTCTCATTTTGACCGTTAGGCAAATTTGTTGAAAATATAATGACGTACGTGCCCTGCAAAATATCTCTGCATTTTTATTGAAACTCGCAATATCTGCTTAGGATTTGGAACGTTCAAGTGAAAAAAAGAAGGTCAGAGTGCAAATAAATTAGTCTTTTGCACTGGGATTGCATGCATACACTTTCCGAGATCGAAGACTAGTAGATGAAAGGGGGTGGGGATTGGCGAGGAACGATAGATATGGAAGCAGAAATATTTTCTTTTCCCATCCACTGCGATATTCAATCTTTACTTGTAACATTAAATCTAGATCTGAAACTGCACGCCAAAGTTATATATTTGATGTAGGTCTGCACATGCAATAGAAAAGAGACAACTACATTAAAAAGTTACACTAAGAAATAAACTTTACCACTTTTTTTTTAAATTAAGCTGCATATTAAGATGCATATTTATTTTTAATATAAACCGAAGAGCAATTCTGACTGTCTGTCTTATATGAACAACAACAACAACAACAACAAGCAAACAAACAAACAAAAAGAAAGTGGCTTGAATCTCTAATTCAAATTATATGTATAAAAACACTAAAATAAAAACGTAAATTTTAATAAATAAATAAATTCGTACCATTGAAACTTTTAACCTGCGGCTGGGTGGGTTAAGTAAAATCAGGAAAATAATTTAGTAAAATAAGCCATGAACATAACAGTAAACAAGAGAATATCATGGGATCAAACAAATAATTTGGTTGATTTTAGCCAAATAAACCATTTAAACAAATACTTTGTTAAATTAACAAAACATTTGTTTATTTTAACCAAATTGTTTGGTGAAACTGAAAAAAAAAATGTTTTGTTGCAATAACCAAATAATTTTAATAAAATTATTTTGTTAATTCAAGAAAAATTTTATTGGCGCTGTTTCAACCAGATAATTTTGTTGATTTAACAAAATTTTTGTTCATTCAATTTTTTTTTTTTTTTGTTTTTTTTTTTTGTGTGTGTGTGTGTGTGTGTGTGTAATGGTGAGAGGGAACACATTATGTATTCTTTAAATAGTTTTAAATGTACAGTTCTATCCTTAACTACGAAAAGAATCTGAATCGATAAAGATTTTTAGATTCTAATTAACGTATAGATAAGAAGGTACCGTTTAATTTCGGCAAAATATTCTCTATGCTGCATGTAAAGGGTTTTCCAATAGGGATGATGCAATAGTTAGAATGACAACACTGCGTATTCTTTTTTGACACTTCTTGTGTCATTTGTGTTTAGTATGCTATGCCATTTAATCATGGAAAGATACACGCTTGAACAACGTTTCAAAATTCTTAAATTGTTTTATCGTAATCAGTGTTCATATGTGAATACTGAGAGAAATTTGAGACGAATTCATGGACGCCATTATTCAGTTCTTGTGATTTAACACCTTGTGATTTCTTTCTTTTAGAATATGTCAAGTCACAAGTTTATGCTGATAATCCAGTAACAATTGAGCAATTAAAAACCAACATTGAGCGTGTTATTCGTGAAATAACATCAGATTTATGTGAAAGAGTGATGAAAAATTGGGTTGACAGAATCGGTAGCCACAGAGAAGTCGTGGTGCTCGCATGAACGATATTATTTTTCATACTTAATGGCATAATGTAAGCTTTCAAAAAAAATGTCTCTCACTGAATAATTTTTGTGGTTTTTTTTTATAATTTTTAAATCGTTTCACTCTTAATGGAAAACCCTTTATATTAGGGTGCAGTGAAAAAATGTTCTTCTTAATTTTGAAATTCGCTAGCGACCAAAAGTTGTGTTTTGTACTCAATAAGAAAAATACAGAATTTCAAAATTTTTGAAATGTATCTTGAGGGTTCACTATTGCTCCAAAATGTCACAAAAATGCGAAAATTTGAGTATTTTGATACTATTTATAAAATAAAAATAAATATGCTTTCTAATACCGAATTGCAAAAAAAAAAAAAAAATAGTTAAATGCTTTTTAAAGGCTGTGCAAAATTTTAGAATTGCCAGGGAATGTCTTGTGAGTCCACTGCAGGGAGCAGAGAAGTACAAAAATGGGAAAATGTCACTTTTCATTACAAATAATTGCTTACCGAAAATGGTTTTAACTATCCAAAGTGCAGCTTTTTTGTTTATCGGAAATTAGCTTACTTAAATTCTGTCTTGGACATAAAGCACGGAAATATCTTGCATGGCCCAATTCGAGCTCGAATAAAGTCATTCCTTGAATGTTCTTCGCAGACTGCGGGTTCTGCTTCAACAACTAATTTAACGAATCTCACTGTAGGGTGAATGTGGCATGGTAGTTCGAAAATGTCGGAAAATCGTGATTGTAATTCCATACCCTCCGCCGTTCATAATTCCTGAATTAAGCGGAGGTGTAGTAACTTGAAGGTATTTCCAATCAATCAGAGCAATGTAATCCTGCGCCTTGAAATTCAGCTTTGAAACATTGAAATCCTTCATATTTTGGATATCATGTTGCTCTCGGGATTTCAAAATTCTACGAACTGCCAACTATTTTCTATGTGTTTTCTTTTATCTCAGAGCATGGGCAAAAGAATGTTTTCAGGGTGGGCGAATGTCCCATTTCGCTAAATAATAGGATCTAACACTAACAAGCTATCAGGCTCATAAAGTTCTTCGCTAAGATATTAGGACAGCTAGATCATATGCCATAAGTGGATAGCTCCATCTACGCACGATGGAGATGCCTTTATCAGAAACCAAACGCGGCAATAGATCTTCACAATATAGGATGTTAGTATAATGAGATTTAATGAAAGATTTGGCTCAGCGGCATATAAGTGCATGATTTGGTTAGCCGTTGTTAAGCATCTCAAGTGGGACAACTTCCCATGACTTTTGCCAACTAAATTTTCAGAACCTTTCCTCGTAGTAACAGCCTGACTTATTTCCGGAAGATACTTCTGATCAGTGCACGAAATTTTACAAGAGACCTCTCATATTTCTGACTGGATACCCAAGATTTCCTTTCATTTTCCCATATCATTATAATAGTTTCGGTCTTATCGATAGGGCCAATAATAATTCTCCGTTCGCCATGCTCATAATGCAGTAAATCCTGTTCTTTTATGGGAACTTTACGAAAACGTTCGCAATTGCAGTCAGCAATATCAAACAACTTTTTACACTCAGCTAAAAAAAAATATTAACTTTTTGCTAATCAGTCTCACTGTGTTTTATATTAACGCTAAACCATTTCTTAAGATTTTGATATTTATTGCAAAATACTCTATTCATTTGAAGAATTATTTCTTCAGACACATGTGGTACTGCGACACAATTTCAAATTATAATTCTACTCTATCTGCCATACTTGCAGAAATTTCGCTGATTGTAAGTTCCGTAGAATTCTTATCAAGTTTCAAGTTATTCTGTACACGAACAAAACTGCATATTTTCTTCGTATATGAATAATATATTATCACTCAGATACTTTAGTTTATCAAAAATCAGGTCTTCAACATCACTTCTAGATTTTATGATCAAATTTATGCTGAAATAAAAATCACAGCAAGAATAAAACGCTCTTTTATCTTCTAAATATATCCCAATTATTGGATTTTGAATCTTTTCTATATCATAAATCACTCTTCTTTGAATTTTTTTGTTCGCTGTTGTGGACTCTCAAGATATTGTCTGACAATTCTAAATTTTTTTTACAGTCATTGAATAGCATTTAACCCAACTGTTTCTTGCTATTGGATTTTAAAAATAATTTAAAAATATATTTTATAAATAATATTAAAATACTCAATATTTCGAATTTTTGTGACTTTTGGTCACCCTCAAGATATATTTCAAAAATTTTGAAATTTGGTACTTTCCTAATTCAATACAAAACACAACTTTTGGTCACTATTGGATTTTGAAATTAAAAAAAGAACTTTCTTTCACTGCACCCTAATGTATATGTTTCTATGTTGGGTTCTTATCTACATGCGGCAAGAAAATAGACATTTTAAAGGTTCATTAGTGACTGTATCTGTTTACTCGACATTTGAAATGAACTTATGAAAAATGCCTTAAATATAAATTTTCATAATTTTCAGTAAATAGCATGCGAGTTACAGGAGTCGGAAAAATGATCCGTCTAATGTTAAGCATAGATTTAAAAAACTCTTTAATGTTTAACTTTTAAATTTTGGCATATTACATTGAAATTTATTTTTAAAAAATTCTGTAAAGGTAAAACATAGCCGAAACCTTATTTTTGCAGACTATAATTTTATATAAAATAATATCGAAATATTAAAAGTCTGCTTTAAATATACGGAATAAGCCCATGTATAAATTCTGTATTTTTCAGAATTACCGTGGACTCGTGCTACATCGCGATCTATCTTACACGAATCTGATATTACGCAATTTTTTCACGAGCAACGTATTTCAAAATTAGCCAGGATTCCTTACCCGCAACATGTTATTTTTCGACCACAGAACTGCGGGATGTGAGAATTAGTATCGTTCTCGTCATTTGCAAAAAAAAAAAAAAAAAAAAAAAAAAAAGAAGAAGAAGAAGAAGAGGTCATCCCTCGTAGCATCTCTAAAGGTGGAAGCACCCAAACCATCCGAGTTTTATTTATTTCTTTATGTAGGTCATGTTAATGTATGGTTAGGGATTTGAGGGATGCTTATAAGTGCCTGAAGCAACTGTGTGCGTGATTGAAAAAGTCGTAAATATAATTTCACACCACGAAATTTTCAGTTATGCGAGGGGTCTTGAAATGCATCCCTCGAGTAAGTCAAGACTCCACTTGGAACATTTTTCAAGGATTTTGGGCCTATTTGAGCCAGTAGTTTTGAAAATATCAACTAATATTTTTAAAAATAAAATCAAGAAAACTGTGTTAAGGTTTATCAATCTGTGCATCATCAAAGTAAGTTTTTTAATAAGCTCTAAATATTAACACGATCTCGTATCTCTAATTTGCATAACTTTCAACGTAGACCAGGGGCTTGTACAGAGGGGGCTGTTCCCAACCCCGAAATAAAATCCTGGCTACGCTACTGACGTAGACCATCGGAATTCGGTATGTGAGGTGAATGAGGCACAATAAATTGAGTGAGCCTCCCCCTCACTCCAAGAACAAGAATAGCCAATGTTTTGTATTGGATACTTCTAATTTGAGTAAAAATAAATTTGCAGATAGCTCCGTGAAAACCAAAATTTGTGTAAAAATTAGTAATCGCTTAGGTTGCTTTTTTTGGTTTGGAATTCTTTACTATGCAATTGTGTTGAAAGAGTTTAAAATCAACACTTTTGGTATGATTTAACGATTGAGGTTTATTTTGCACAGTTTTATAAAAATATCAGGTACTAAGGACAGGTACTTTTCACATACTTTGTCGATAATCTTACATCACTTCGAACTTCAGAACTACAAATGTTGCAGTTTATACGGAGGACCAATATCACTACACCTTAAATCTGTCTAAACAAAGAAAAAATGAGATATTTTGTTGATTTCTATTTTTAATGCCTAATCAAGTGTTCTTTGTTTTGCAAGGGCGGACTATGGCCGTATGGATAAGACACTGAACATGGTAGATGGCCGAAGCGTGAAGGCCCGGCTTCGGGATTATCACGCAGCTGTCGATCTAACGGTTGGCGTTTTGAGCGGTTTTCTTTAGATGTAACGAGAATATGCGTTAGAACACTTTAAAAAGTCCTCTTCCCGAGGCATCCAATCTTAGGCAGACAGCCCTCGTGTAATCACGTCTTTGCGTTAATCACAAAATCAAATTAAATTTTGTTTTGCACTATGGTTAAAATATTTTGTGGTGTGGATACATCATCCATGGTAAGTTGCTCGAGTTTACATTCTAAAGTCACATAAAAGAATTAAATTTCCTATACTGGGATTATCAACACTTTCTAAAAAGTCGAAAAAAGTTTAGAAGTTTCTCTAGTGATTAGGGAAAAATATTCAAACAGATGTTCGGAATAATGTCTTCTAAGTCTTCATTCACTGCTCTTTTTTTTTCTAAGGGCGGGTATTTGACCATCAATCATGTGCCAGTACTTAGGCTCGAAATATTGGCAACTTTTTACAGGGAGGTCTACCTAGTAGGCGGTCAACGTTTCCATCTATGAAGGTACGAACAAGTTAACCCCCAAGCCGAAGTCGGGAATCAAACCCGACCGAAGGGGCGGTAGAATGTTTCGTTAACCACTACACCGACTGGGTGGCCATTCAATTAAAATGTGGTAGAAAGATCTGGGACATGAGAAATATTGTAAGTTAAGTGTGCTCGTTCAAATTATGAGAATTGATTACCTAAAAATAACTATATAGATTTTACTTTGTTTACTTGTGTGAATATTTTAAGTAATTTTAATATTTCTTTTATCTTTTAGGGCCTTCAACATTTCACAGTTGTCAAGTTCTCAGTATCTCCAAAAATGTTAAGTGCACAGCAAATATTCTGAATTCTTCGAGAAGCTTTGCAAAAATAAGTGCTGAAAATAACAAAAAACTCATATAAGAATAAAGCATTTCTTGAAAATATTTAAAAAGTTTATGCTAACAAAAATTGTTAGTTTTCATATAATCCTAAGAAAAAAAGAAGAAAAATGCCATGCCGTTTAAATAAAGGTGTAAACAATTTAAAAATATCTATATTCGATTGGTCATTACATGTTTGAAGTTTTATGTTCTAAAGTATCTATTTAGTAGGTAAGTTTACATTAAAAATGGTAATAAAAGTGCCTCAACATCATACCTTTTCGGAATCTCTTAAAAGGAAAATTTTAGATAAGACCGGCTGTTCTCTACCAGAGTGGGAAATTTCAGTTTCAAGGAAGGATTGCATCGCGTGGTCTGTTGTTTTATCGTACTTGATGTCAACAAACTATAGGGACATCAATGACTTTAAAAGAAGACTAAACTTATTAACTGGAAACGACGAAAATATTAAATCAGTGAAAACGTCCATAAGACGATACAATCCATTTAAAAATAGAGCTGCTTGTTTTAAGGATGAAACTCTTAAAACATTGATTGATGACTTCAAAAAACATATAAATTGGAGCAATTTATTGAGTGTCAATGATAAACTGTCTGCCGTTTCTAAAACGTTAAATTGTACAATAGTTGTAATACGAAGTTCTAAGAAGGTGAAAATCAATAAAATTATCACAAAGGATTATGAAAGATCGGTTGATCCAATAGTAATACTCGTTTCAACTTTCGCAAAGAGTGAGAATGAGAATGGCAATGCAAGCGTTATTAACTTTTTAATTGGAAATGAAACTGGATTGAAAATGCGGAAAGCAGCTTTGATATTTTATTTGAAGGAAACAAAGTTGTCGAGAAAACGAAAACAGTTTTTAAGAACTATAGAAGATGAATATGATAGTTTCTTAGTTACTCTTTTGAAGAGCGACAAGAGAAATATTGTGCTAGAATTGTATCAGTCAACTTATGTTATATCAAGATTGTCTGAAGCTACTTATGATATGGATCCAAGAACGAAAGATTCCAAAGATTTATCAGCCTTATATTATGCTTCCGTCTTTAGTCCCTCTGAAAATAAGATATTGAACAAATTGTATGATTTTGCAGCTAATAATTGCTGTGAAAATGGAGGATTGTACAGAAATCCTGATTCCAATATTGTATCAAATCTTGAATACATGGAAGAATTGCTGTTGAGTGATATGTCAAAAATAGAAGACATGGAAAAACATCCCAAGTATCAAGACCTTACGATAAGTTTTGCTCATTTAATCAAATTCAACAAATTTCTTCTAGAAGTTTGTACCAAAATTCTGAATTTAAACAATATGAAGAATGATGAATCTACAAAGAAAAACATCTTTGAAGCCAGTAAAAGACGTGATGTTATTGTCACTTTACTAGAAGGATATAAAAAGTTTTTCCATTGGACAGAGCATAATATTCCTATGCAAAATTCTTTAGATGATTACATTTCTAATAAAAATTACTATAACTTAATTGATATGACAACTGCTATATTTTTCTTCGATAATATAGTATATTTAAAAGAAAAATTGAAACTGGATAATGAAAATCTATTTTCTGAAATTGAAGCATCTTTTCTTATTTCTACCATTTACCACGAAGTTTTCGAACGAAAGAACATTATAAGAATTAGCCAAAAACATATACCAGAACAAAACTGTGATTTAAAGAGCCTTTATATATTTCCATTGATTAAACGACTTCGTACTTTACAAGAATTAATGAATTTCAGTGAGCTTTTGAAAGAAACTGTTATTAAGAAAAAAAATGTCGTAGATAATATCCCTGAAGATGTAATAAATTCAACTTTGTGTTCTCATCGGGTCCTGAAAGATGACATTGAATCAAAAAAATTAAAACAATGTATAAAAACAGGCATTGAAGAAAATGTCACCAATGTAAAATCTGTCTTAGTGATTGAAAGAGTTTTGCAAATTATCGGTGAGTACACTAAACCAATAAAAAATGAAAATGAAAAGCTTCAGAAAAAAAGAAAGAAAGAAAAGGAAGAAAGAAAGAAAGAAAAGAAAGAAAATTTTTCTTTCAAAAACCTTTTGTTTTTGTGTTTACCGAAAGAGATTTCTTTAGTACTGCGTGGTCTACGAAATCAGCTGACTCATTTAAACGGTCAACTATTTCCTGTTAAATTTGAATGTGAAAAAAACTTTTCGTTGTTTCGTTCCATTCAGAGCGAAATGCGTCAAATAGAAAATAATTTTAAATGGGTCTATGATATTATAGAACTTGATCTGCTAAGGGACGGATTTAAAAATATAGAAGATGAAATAAGAAGAGCAAAACAATTCATGTATGAGCATGCTATTTTTAATATGGAGCCACTTAATTTGATACAACTTGTAATGCTAATTTTTAAAATATTTTCTAACAATATTCTACAAAATTATATGTCATCTTGCCAATCCTTTTTGAAAATAGCATTGCAAAATGTGGAAGGCGAAGTGAAAGAGATATATCTTTCATCAGACAATGGAGAACCGATGGACATTAAAAATCAAATTATTTGCAAACTATCGCCATTGAAATGGGTAGTAGAGCTTTTGAAAGAATATGGGGAGGACAATACTGCTCCTATCTTAGACTCATACAGAGCATTAGAAATCTCTAGTACGTTGAATGAAATAAAAGAAATGGGAAACACATTTATCAAAAACTGTATGGATTTTATACCAGAAGCTACTAATGAACCAATAAAATCGGTAAAATATATTAAACACTTTAGTAATAATTTGAAAAAATCCATTTTTTTATCAGACAATGAAAAAGATAGAAAATTAGTTGATGGTCAAAGAACAGAATATACCGGTAACAATCTTTCAAATTTACTAAACAGGGTAAAGTTACTAAAAAAAATACTCATTGAGGAAAACGAAGAAGTTCACGACCGTTGGAATAAAATTAAAAGTCAAAAGTCCCGTCAAGTAATTGATGATAAGATTCTTGACTGTTATTCAAAAGACTCTAATCTTCGACTAGCAGCTGAAATGTTGTTATTGGATTGCATGATGCTTTTCGAAGACGTCCAAGATACTGAAATACAGTGGATTAAAGCATTGAGACTATACCGTGGAATTAGATTGCGCAATGTCATAAGTCATGGCAGTCCTGTGCTGGAATGTCTCTGCACGTTACTTGATCCGAAAGATTTGTCATCAGAGTTTATTAAACAGATGATGTTACTCATTCAAGGAGAAGATTCCATGGAAGCTCTTCTTCAGTTATATGACCACGTTGATGAGGATTACACTAAGTACCGTGAGATAATAAATTCTAAAGGATGCACTGATGCGAATTCGCTAGGTATGTACAATGAACTGCGTAATCGAATTTTAATATGCCCTGAATGGGAGAAATATGATGCTTTATTAAAACAATCATATCCTTCTACCAAAAAAAGAAAGAACAAGAAGAAAACTACTGAAAGAAACCTAAAAATGTGATCGATCAGCCATTAAAATATCTCTGAAACTGCCAAGGCAAAATTTCTTAAAAATCCTAGCATGAATATTTTCTCGAGGCGTAATATTACATTTTGCTTTCAAGCAAAATATACTATTAATTACCATTAAATAAATATTTGGAGAAAGGACATAAGGATTAATCGATGAACACTTGATTAATAACATTGTAGACAATTGACACCAATGTGATACGATGAAAGAATTTCCTTGATACTCACCTTTTATTATTGTAACACGAAACTGAATTGAAAAAAAAATAAATCCATTTTAATTAACTTACGTTAAAAGTTTATTTCACAAAAAAGGGGCTAAAACAATCAATTTTTTAGAGCCTTGTTTTTCAGCGATTTGCAGTTCGGCTTGGAAAATGATTGTGTAATACAGATATAATTGTTAGTTTTTAACGAAAAAGTGGTTAATCATTTCAGAAATGAAAAACAAAATTTTAATTTTAGTTATTTAAATGCCATTACCTATCTTTTCTAGGCATATAAACGGTATTTATATAATATTTCGGCTTTTTATCGGACACTTTTAACTTAAAAGACAGAGTGAGACACGTAGAGTCCACTAACATTTAATTATCATATATAGGATGTTCCAAAAATATACTGACAAACTTTTAAAGGTGGTAGGGCACACAATAAGGATTCGAAATCGCCTTGCAATGTAGGGTCAGAAACAATCGCCTTGCAATGTAGGGTCCTTGCAATGTAGGTCACAAACACCGGTTAATAATCACTCTACAAAATGTGATGAAGTGTTAGTAACTTATAAAGTTTGATAACAAATGGTTCATTTTTCGACAATTACAGCATTCACAAAGAAATACTGTTTATTATGTTCAATTCTATTTCACTAATGCTAATTACTGGACACTAGGGTATATCGAAAAAACAGGACACGTCCGGGAGATTAAAACCTTGATTTAAAAATTAAAACTGTCAAAAACAAAGTTAAAAAGAAGAATGCAGGTAATGGGATGTTTCTTATGTAGGCTGCAAAAATTTGATACAGAATTTTTGAAATATTAGTTTCAATAGTTGCTAACAGTGGCGCTGCACGTCGTAAAGCTGGTATCACCATGCATCTATATATTCGTTTTCTTCAAGCACTCACAGCACAAATTTTTAAAATGTTCGTCGTTCAGCATACAGAGATGTCACAAGCAAAAGGAAAATGAAATAAGTCATCACATAGCAGTGTCTGAGTGGGAATGGTCTCATATTCCGAGCAAATATCGACAATTCAAGCTGTCTAGCGTATTGGAGACTTGGTGACAGGTAGAGAGGGTCTTTCAATCCGAAGACAAATGCATACACAGACTTTCTTTAAGGAGAGGGGGGAGGTCATAGATGTAATCTTAGGGTTAAAAGGCGAAATTTTTAAATTAAAAGTTATAAATGCATGGATCTTATGTTGAAAAATATTCGAGAAGTGGGACTGGAACCCCCAACTCCCCTTCGCTCACGTACGCCACGGGTAACAGATAGAGCTGCTAGACAAAATCGATCGACGATCATTATGTATATGTATAGCCGTTCTTTTGGATGGTTCTGGTAGACATAGTCCTTAAGTGTGCCACTCAGAAAGTAGTGACAAGGAGTCAAATCAGGAGAATACGGAGGCTTGCGATTACAGTGCCATTTGTTAACGACTACTGCAAAACACATTTCTTACGGTATTTACCTTATTAAGACTTGATGTGTACACAAAATATTAATACTAAAGGAATGAAATGTCTCTAGAAAGTATCAGAGAAATTAATTTTTTCCCCCACTTTTTTCAAATTTTAGGCAGTTTGCGGCAACTGAACCAATTAATCGATTGGGATGAAAATTTGCACACTTATTATTTAATCAATTAAGTTAAACTTCAGTGTGCTAGGGACAAAAGCATTTCAAAAAATTATATTTTTTAGAAATTTGTCAAAAATTTTCTTTTTTTCTTCAAAATTTACGTCTAGTGCGGCAACTGAAGACCATAACCAATCGAGTTGAAATTTGGCACACTTTTTATAGAGTCAATTTGGCCAAAAAATAGTACTAAGGGTAAGTGAATTTAGAAGAAAAGGGTTTTTCGATACACTCTAATGGTCACCGATGATACATAATTTATATCCAATTCATAATGCGCAGGGCATTATGTTTCGACCACATATGTTCGAAAGTAACCGTCTCAAATTTATTAGTGAAAGGAATGTGTTATTAAATATGAAATATTAGTTATTTCAATAAAATTTTTATTAATTTTTCAAGATAATTTTGTTACAAAAACATTTTTTTAAAAATTAATGGATTGGTCCGTTTTCCACGTTTTAATAGAGATGATAAAGTCATAATACAGATAATAAAATATTCTAATTTGGAGCTTGATATTTATTACTTTTTTACTGCTTCTGAAATCTGTGTGATATTTGAATAAATATTTAAAATCGATTATGCATTTTTCGAAAAAGATTGGTTACTTTAACACTTTTCCAGAATAGTTTTGTTTTTAATTCTCACACTTGCCATACCTTGAATGTTAACAAGTTCAATGCAATAAAATTATTTTAGATTTAAAAACAAAAATCTCTATTTTGTTTTCATTTCCAAATTGAATGAATAAGAATCTAATAAAACAACATTCAAAATTTGTGTGCGTATGTTTTGGACGGGGAGCGACGAGATGGTTGGTCCTAGAACTGCTAAATTTAGCATGGGGATTCAATGAGACATGTCCAGAGACACCTTGAATTTTTATGAAACACGAATTAAAAAAAATATTTTGAACTTAATGAAGTTTTCGGAAAATTTTCGTATTTGTCTCCTACACTTGACCCTCCTCTCAGACAGAAGACCATTGCAGGGATAAAAATGCACGATGATGAAAAAGTAGGAAGCGGGCGTGAGCTTGAATTTTACCATTAAAAAATTTCGATGCGCAGCACACATTTTTTACCATTAATTTTTAAACACAAAAGAAATGAATTATTTTTATCCTGAACAAAATGACACCCAAGCATTCATGTATAAATAAATACTTAATTTTAGAGAGAGAACATACAATAGAAAAACAGGGTATCGTTCTTTAAAAAGATAATTTTAAGCAAATTTCATAAAATCCAAGGTCAAGCCGAATCATAAATTTAATGCCTGAATTTCAGACTCCCTTTTTATTTATTTAAAAGTAAAGTAACATAAAAAAGTCTGTCTTTGTGATCAAATCTTATTTTTATTTGAAAAAATAAATGAAGTGTTTTAAAAATTACGCATAAATATCAGAGTTTTGTTTAACGCATAGTTTCAAAATTGAGCATTCAAATGGTTAGAACAAAAAAAAAAAAGGAAAAATTTCTTTGTTTGATTAGGAAATTAAAAGTATCATTTTACAAATGTCTGTAAATATTTTTCCAAATAAAATTTTAGAATCCTCCTAGTCCTACAGTACCTTAATGCATAGAGGAGGAAACAAAAGAAAAACAAATGCTCCTGCCTTATTCGCTGCAAATAGCTTGAAAATCAAGCACAAATAATTTATAATTGTTTTAATGAAAAATATATATAAAATTTACGCTTTTTCAAAGTAAAAAATACTGCACGTGATAATAAAATGAAATATAAATGCAGCAATTTTAATTTTAAATTTGTGGCGGGAAAAATGAACACAGATCGCCAAATATACTATGTGGGAAAGTACTTTTCTGTGTAGTTGCATTAACAAAACTGTCTTAATTTAATTGAAAAATAAATATTAAAAACTGTATTTATTATTACGTAAAAAAAAACAGCAGATACTTTTTCATTCTGCCAATCTAATGAAAATCCTTATCCTTTTTTAAATCCCAGAATGAGTAGGACGATTTCTGAGCTTAGCATTCAAAGTTCCAGAGACGCATCTAAAATTCAAAAATATTTTTAAAATAAATCGATCTAAGCATTCGTGTTCTTAGTAACTGCATTAAAGATATGAATAAAGAAATGCTTAAAGGAAAGTACTATACTCATTTACAAAACGGATGCCAAAAAAAAAAAAAAAAAAAAGAACTTGAGTTGGCAGATATGAAATACGGAGCTGATCATACAATCTACTTATTGCGTTAAAAAAAAAAAAAAACTAGAAAAATTATTGAAACGCGGAATTTCTGTGGATCCGTGGAAGATTCTCATCCCTGGGGAATCACCTAATGGGAAGTTTAACCCTTTGAGGCGCAAACCTTTCCCAATGCTGAAAAAAGGGCAGCCGTTGCCATCGCTCGACTTAACTACCAGCAAGATGGTGGACGATCGAAACGGTCATCGCGTGCCACAGGTCGAATGCCCAATGCTGAAAAAAGGGCAGCCGTTGCCATCGCTCGACTTAACTACCAGCAAGATGGTGGACGATCGAAACGTTCATCGCGTGCCACAGGTCGAAAAAGAATCTCTAGATCTGTGGCACACGATGAACGTTTCGATCGTCCACCATCTTGCTGGTAGTTAAGTCGAGCGATGGCAACGGCTGCCCTTTTTTCAGCATTGGTCAATCTATCCAGCTGTCCTCGCATTCTTCCATTTTTCAGCAGATGTTAGTGCTGTTAAAAATAATCGTGATCCTTTTTTTACGGGAAATGACGTGCTAAAAAGTAAAGGATTCTCGTGGAGCTATGTCACCCGCAACTATTTTTATAGAAATCAAATCTATTCTTCGTGACTGGCAACAGTCAAAACGTCCAAGTTTGGTGCTCCCAGAGCGGGAACACTGCGCGTTAAAGGGTTAAAGGTTCGTAACTCGCGCTGTAGTCAACCGATTCACATGCAATAGACTCAACATGTGGACTCTAGCAAATCCACGCAAGCTAGAAGTACAGTGTGAAGCACAAGCCGTTTCCAGGCATAGTAAGAAAGAGACTAATACATTCTTATAGAATCATTTTTCTGTAAAACTTTGTTTCAAAAATAGCGTAAACTCTCGTTTATTCCTGAAATCGGATGGAACGTCCAGAGTTGCCAATATTTATGGTATATAATTAACCACATTTATAAATAGTAATTTTTTTTATAAATAGTCCCCACACCTTGAAATAAGGAATTTCACTACATCCAATTGTATTGTGTGTATTAAGGCAAACCCGCACGAGGTGTATCTGCCTAGGATGGGGAAGGAACCTATTCAGGTTACATCTGGAGAAAACAGACCAAAACTCTAGACTGCTAGATCGACGGACGCGCGATGGGCCCGAACTCGGAACCTTCACACTTCAGCCGTCTACCATTTTGAGTGCCTTATCTACTCGGCCATGGTGGAGATTTACGACATTGAAAGAAAAAACTATTGTTTACAAAAAGTGATTAGTGGTTGCCAACTCTTCCCGTCCATTTGCGAGTAATCGGATTAATTTTCAAAATGGTTGGAAAGTTCAACAAGCACAACACAATACACATTGAACTCTCACTTATGTACCTCTTTTTTATACGCGAATTTTGGAAGGTCCCGTCAGGAGGAATAGGAAGATAATGATAGGTCTCTCACTTATAAGAGTCACTTTGAATTGTCTCTCTCAGTTATACGCGAAAATAAACAGCGCAATTCACAAATCCTGTCACACACATATGTACTTTCTCCGTCTTCCTCTAAGACACAAGGTGTTTAATTCTTTAACGCGCAGTGTTCCCGCTCTGGGAACACCAAACTCTGACGTTTTGACTGTTGCCAGTCACGAAGAATAGATTTGATTTCTATAAAAATAGTTGCGGGTGACATGGCTCCACGAGAATCCTTTACTTTTTAGCACGTCTTTCCCCGTAAAAAAAAAAAAAAAAAAAAAAAAAAAAAAAAAAAAAAAAAATGTCACGATTATTTTTAACAGCACTGACATCTGCTGAAAAATGGAAGAATGCGAAAACAGCTGGATAGATTGCCCAATGCTGAAAAAAGGGCAGCCGTTGCCGTCGCTCGACTTAACTAGCAGTAATAAGGCGGACGATCGAAACGTTCATCACGTGCCACAGATCTAGAGACCTTTTTTTGACGACAGCTGGCTGTGCGCGAGCACAGCCAGCTGCGTCATTAAAGGGTCTCTAGTTCTAAGGCACGCGATGAACGTTTCGATCGTCCGCCATCTTGCTGGTAGTTAAGTCGAGCGATTGCAACGGCTGCCCTTTTTTCACCATTGGGAAAGGGTTGCGCATCAAAGAGTTAAAAATCGTGAATGTTTGGAATGTTGATGAAAGTATAATATCAAGTAAAAAGACACTGAAACTGTTTTTCATGAATGATATGATTTTTCATGAATGATTAAAATGATAAATAAAATGATAATGATTCAACTGATCTTTCCGTCCCATCTTATGCTACTGCTTTATCAGCACATAGAAAATTAAAGCTTTACCTGTAAAATCTTGATTTAACCTCAAATACAATAACATATTTTAGTGAGTTACAAGAGATTGTATGACAAACGCGGCCTAAACAAAAATAAATTACTGTATTGATGACATTTTGATTAAGGAACATAAGTACAATTAAAGTTTCTCCCATATAAAATGAAATTATACGTTCATTCTGATTTTGAATTAAAAGTTTTACCAAATTGTACGGTGAAATATTTTTAAATGTAATATTACTCTTTGTAACGAGAAAAAAATATTATTAAGCATATTTAAAAAATTTTTTTTTGTCTCTCATAATTTAGATGAAGAGTTATAAAATAAGACCCTTTCAGTTATACACGGCTCTCGGTTATACGCGATTTTTAAATCGGTCCCTTAAAACGCATATAAGTGAGAGGTCGCTGTGTATTCTTTTAAAAAACGTTATTGAGAGTAAGGGGGTAGACCTCCACCTTAGAGTGCTTCCCTAGTAATAGCGGGCTCATTTTAAGCACTTGTATGCTTTATTTTACATGAATAGAAACAATCAAATAAAAAAAAACAATAATAATACTTGAGAGAATATAGTACGATCTTATATATAATAAAATCCGAGAGTAAACATTGTATGTAGCTATGTAGGTAGGTTTGTGACCACCGATCTTTTTGCGCGCGTCTCTGGATCGCATTGCGCCGAGACGGTTTGTCGCAGACCTACCGAATTTTGCATACGCCTTCACTAGGACAGATCCTAACACGCCTCGGAGCGATTTCTTCGAAATTCGAATTAGAAAATGTTTTATTTTATGTTTTGTGCGATTTTTAGCGATTTTTCTCGCTTAATACGAAATAACGCCGGTAATTACACTCGCAAGAAAACGAAATTTACATCATCGGATAGAGGGGAAAATTTTCTTTTAAAAACTGTTTGTCCGGACTGTGTAACATAATTGGCAGATTTTTGGGAATTTTTCAAATAAAATTAAATTTGACGCTGACTTTCGTAAAATATTTTTTAAATTGCTGGCTGCATCCTGAATTCTATCCGTCATAACTTTTTTATATTTTGTCAAATGACGGAGCATACATTTCGCCTTCTTTTAAAAGAAAAACCAGAGGAAAAGATAAATTAGGAGATTTTTTACGAATTTTTAAGTAAAGAAGGATTTTTATTTCAATCGCAGCAGCTTAAAATTTTCGGTATGTTATCTTGCGGTTTGGTTGTCTAGGAGACAGTAACAATGATTAAAATTGCCAGTTGAAAAAAAATAAATTAAATTATTTAAAAATAACCGAGTTTTCACATGTGAAATGTGCGCCACTTTGACGTCACGAGTTTAAAACCCCTTTCGAAACTCAATCAGAATAACGGACTGACAAGCAAAACAGAGCATGTGAAATAATTCTATATTTTACTTTACGTTGCCAGAAAAGTAACTGAATGCTGTTTTTTCACAAGTGAATTATCCAGCATTATTTTCAATTGAGATTTTAAACGGGTCACGTTTTCGAATAGCAGGAAATATATTGCGGTGTTAAACAGGGCCTGATTATGACCAACAGGGGGCCCAGGGCATTGTTGAATTTGGGGGCCTTCCGTCTATAAAATTTGTTTTATTTTTCATAATTTTTTTTATAAAAAAAGAAGAACATTTGAGTTTGGGGGCCATTCCGAGCCGGGGGCCCCTGGGCAAAGTCCCGATTTGCCCGTGCGATAATAGGGCCCTGGTGCTAAATACGCCAATCTATAAAGAATTATGCGTAAAAATTTATGGTGAGTTGATTTAGTGGCAACCATATAATACTTCATAGCGTTGAAAATAGATGTTGAAAATACTTCATAGCGCTAGATGGAAGCACTGAATAAAATATTTCACATTTAATCTAAACCTAAACCTATCGCTTCAAATTATGCAACAGCAGAAGTTTCGTTTTTTTATCAGAAAAAACTTCAGATAAATTTTATTTACTCTACGGATTTCCAGGTAAGCAAATAAAATATTTTGTTCGTACTTTAAGCATTGAAAATATATTTAATAGTTTGTTAAATCTTTTAAAATGCTAATTAGGTAAAAAATGTCCATTAAATAAAGATATACTAATATCAAACGAAAAGTACTTACGTTATTTAGTACGTTGTTAGCTCAATTAATTCAGGCATTTTAGAGTGAGAAGTTTAAATTTTATTTTCTAATAGTTTGAGGTCTAAGCCCGATAGTCCCTCAGGGACAAATTTTAACTCTATTTAAATTGCTATAAAATACCGACTATAAACCATTTCTGTCTTTTCAAATATTGTTTACGAACCTTTTAATTAAAAAATATAAATGCCAGCAAAAAAAGAGAATTATGCAGCTCGACCGTCGACGATCGACGATCTTCCGACGATCGACGGCCGAAAAAAGTACAAGTGGGACTTTTATTTTTCCGCAGCTGTACATATACAGCTGCGAAAAAAAAGGGCCCACTTGAACTTTATTCAGCTGTCGTTCGTCGTACAGCAAAGTTACATATACCAATCGTTTACGAATGACGTACACTTTAAGTTGCTATACATAAAAATTGCATAAAGGGCCGTCTGCATATTAAAATTAGCATGAACTTTTTTTCCCCAATAACATCCCCTAGATTTTGCTTCATATTTCAAAAATTTAACCCCGGATTTTCTCATTTTAACCCCGGATATCAATTTTCAATAAATTTGGACTGAAAATGAGTGAGTTTTGAGCCCCAAAATCTCCCTCCCCCTATGTTAAAATATTTTTTCATACTTTAATTCATATCTCATATAATATTTATAATAAGGAGCTGACTTTTATTCGTACTATTAGGACTAAATGACCCAAACATAATTTACTATTATTATAATTTTTAATAAAATATTAATATAAATTATGAATTATTAAATTAATCTTCAAAAAAGATTATAAATAGCAGCCTAGCCAAATTTTGATGATAATAGATGCAAAAAGGGATTTTACATGGCTGTGCAAAATTTGAAATTTTTACGTTCAGTAGTTTAATTTATATTAAATAAAATGTGTTATTTTCCTGAGCTAAGGGACCACATATAAATTTATTAAGTGGCAATTTCTTGAAAATTGCGTAAAATAAACGTAAATTAGATTTACTTTGTGCAAAAACAGTAAAAGTCAACGGTATTAAAAAATATCTAATTTTGAAGCACATCAATTAGAGGTTTTACATTTTGATGGTGATTCTACAAAGAGTCTATTGTTGCGTCCGCTACCATATCCCACCCGTGGTCCTCATGTTGGACAACCCTGTCTTAAAGAATGCTTGTTGTAAGCTAATTTCCCAATATTAATAAAAGGAACATTGAAAAAGAATCATAGATTTTTCTTGTTTACTTAAAATTTTAAACATTTTTACATTTTCATAACATACTCTTGAAATTTTCAGATTTATTTTAACTAAAATTAAATAGCAGTCTAAACCAAAATATTCTAAAATATTTATAACACATGTGTATTACAATTACCTTACTGTAACTTAAATTTACAAACAAATGCTGTAATTAAGGAGATAATATCGTGTAATGCAGTGCAATGAAAAGTATTCTACAGAGCATTTTTAGATTGAAATAATAAATAAATAAAGATCACCTTTCTACTGGATTAGAAAATATGAACTTGCATGTGACGTCATAAGCGAAAAATACATTTCGGTCACTGGTCAATAGAGTATGCGAAGGTTGTTTGAGATAAGAATTTTCATATTTAATATGTGTTTGTGCTCCAAGGTTCCAGAACCGGACGGCAGCACTTAGCAGAGAAGACACCTGTTAAAATAGAAAGGGAAAAAACAGGTTTCTTTTCATTTTGAAACATTGTGTCATAAGTAATTTAGTTAGTTTATTATAAAACTTTTAAACTAACACTAGTCCTTCCATGAGCTTTAAGCTAAGAATGTAGAATGTTGCACTGACTTTTCAATTTAAGTTTACTACTTTTGAATGCACATTACATTAGATAAAGATATATTGTTTCGTTAAAAGAAATGAAAAGACCGCCAAAAGTGTGAACCTTTAAGTTCCAGTTTGATGAGAAAAAGACACAATGAAACATCATAGATTAAGCAGTTTAAATATGAATTATTAAGTTATAAATTTTTAAATCAGCTTTTTTTTCGTTTGCAAAATAAAAATTGGTTAATCGAATTACAAGCAATTTAAAATGAACTAATCTATTCCATCAATCAGGTTAGTTTGGATCCACTATATGTCTACAAAGAGTTAAATGATTAAGAAAACATTGGAAACCTTTTGCTTGAGCTTTTCTCTTTAACAAAAACAGTAATTCTACAAAATTCGTGAAATAGTCAATAAGCAGAGTGAAAAATATTTTTAAAATGTGTTACAGTAATACACAGTAGATATTAAAATATTTTCTTTATCTCCAAAAATGTCATTTTTTACTCAAAACTGAAACATTAAAAGAAGATGTTATGTTAATTTCTTTTCCAATAAATTTTTAGTTAAGATAAATATTTAACAAAATGTTATTTCCAAACATGTGCATTCGAATAATTTACTTCAATCCGCTGAATTTATTATAAATATACAAAATAGACTAAACGTACCGTATTGTACGGGGGAGTCCCATACTTTGAGGTTTTGTCCTATACTTAAAAGCAGCCTCATATTGATGTGCATTTTGATCCCTGTGATCACCGGTATAAAACAGCCGTTCTATGTTAAAAATTTCGAATTTGAGGGTCCACCCACTTAAAAAAATTGCAAAGAGCAGCGAAAAACGAAATCTGTACAAGTAAATATGTGCCAGTGTGATTGGCAATGTTACAATCTACAGAATATAGATTTGCATTAAAATTAATTCGATATATAAACATCGTTATCTTTTAAATTTTATCCCTCCCCCTCTACCCCGGCTTACGCGAGTGTCCCTATGTGAACTTCAAAAAGATGTCGCTTTCACTAAACACGAGAAATTAATCTATTCATGAAATTAAATTAATAATATTGAGTACCATGAATCATAAACAACTTGAACATATACATACATACATACTAGGGTGACGCAAAAAAAACCCGACTATTTTTTTCTTTTTTTAGTCTCGTGTGAAAAAATGTTAGTTTTTGATGTTTTAAGAGCCCCCCCTTTCAAAGGACAGCCCCAAAAAAATTTTTTTAAGAGGTCGCTCACAATTTTTTTACATTTCAAAAATCGTCAAAAATCGATTTTTTTTCATTTTTAATTTTTTTCTCGTTACGGTATAATTTTATAGACAAAAATAATAAGTTTATGAAAGTTTCAGTTTAAAATTTAAATTTTGAAAGGTCGCTCACAACTTTTTAAAATTTATTAGTGCATTACTTTAGATTTTTTCGAGCGACCTTTAAATATTAAAATTAAAATTCTATACACTTTTTTCTTTTATTTAGTACAATAATCGATAAAAATACACTACGAGATGAACTAAAAATCAATAAAATCTGTTAAAATTGAAAATTTGGTTTCACATGAAATATTGTTAAAATGTTGTAGTTTATTAAATAAAATTATTAAATTTAAAAAGAAAATATGTTTTCTATATTGTGCTTGAGTTTTAGTTCATCTCGTGGTGTATTTTTACCGATTATTGTACTAAATAAAAGAAAAAAAATGTATGGAATTTTAATTTGAATATTAAAAGGTCGCTCGAAAAAATCTAAAGTAATGCACTAATGAATTTTTAAAAATTGTGAGCTTTTCAAATTTTAAATTTTGAACTGAAACTTTCAGAAACTTATTTTTTTTGTCTATGAAATTATCACGTAACGAGAAAAAACATTTTTAAAAGAAAAAAAAATCGATTTTTGACGATTTTTGAAATTTAAAAACATTTTGAGCGACCTCTTAAAAAAATTTTTTTTGAGCTGTCCTTTGGAGACTAACACTTTTTCTCACGAGACTAAAAAAAAAAAAAAAAATAGTCGGCTTTTTTGTGTCACCCTAATACATACACACAGAATGAATATTGACACTTATTATGTTAGTGCAAAAGTTTTGAAACACTTCGCATGAAAGGATATACCTATGCAATTTTTCATTTAACCATATTTTAAAATAAGTAATGACAAGTAGAAAGCGTATTTTCAAATAATTTTTGACATTGATTTTATTAAAACCGAACAGTTAGGCTTTTACTCTTTTGTATAAAGAGTAAAAGTCTAATTATCTGTTTCAGTAGTAAAAAGTTGTTATTACCAAGGTCGTACCAAGGGGGTACGGTCCCAATCCCCCCCCCCCCCCCAACGGAATTTAAAATTTTGGTAACAAAATAATAAAGTCTTTTTCTGAAAAATTTAGCCTTTTTCACTGTTTGGTACCCCTCCGAAATTCTTGCACCCTCCCCGAAGTGTTTTTCTGGGTACGGCCCTGGTTATTACACATAAACGAAGACTATCAAGACGCTTTTAAAGGTAAATGATGTTAAGGTAAGTTCGTTTCAGTTACACTGATTTCGAAAAAAAAATCTTCACAAATTCAACTTAGGAAAGAATATCAATAATATTCAAATATTCTTTTGTATAAAGACAAACAAAAATAAAATAACTGCAAATAAAAACAAAATCTGTGCGTAGGATTTACACATTCACAAGCACTAAAATAATTTATTCAAAATTAAAGCATTGACGCATATGTACGCAAATTCAGAACTATAAAAAATCTTAAAGTAGTTTTTTAACAGTGGAAACAAAATGGTTACGACAGTTACTCTGGAACGAAGAGGTTAAGTATTTTTTCTATTTCTGTTTTATATTCTCGCCAAAGATACTTTTCTTACCCGTTGCGTGGTTTGGCCGACTTTGGAGTGCTTCTATGTACATGGATGAAAAACCAGTTATCTAAGACTATTTTTTCTGCAACAACTGGAAAAGATCTTTCACTTCTTTATCATCTCACATTTATATTCACATCCACTACTCTCTTCTCGTTTGGATTACGTACTAGTAATTGTTTTTCGTTTCATAAACCCCCATAACTTGTCGCTTTTTTTCTGTACCTTCATTATTTAAGTGCTGCTATCAATGCTTCCTTTTGTATTCTCTTGCACTATGGCAAATTAAGAAAATATTATCAAACAAAAGATAAAATATTAAAAATATAATTTAATTATTGCTTGTTATTTTTGGCTTTAGATAAATGTATAAAAACACCACAAAAACTGATAAAATATATTGAGTTTTAACAATTGTAAATTTGAATTTATGGTAAGTACTCAGGACAAAACTGTGGTAGTTTGAATTTTTTCTATGGTAATAATATTTTTTAATATAGGGTTTCAGGCTTAATGATTAAGCAATTAATACCACTAGTATCAATTTTTACAGTTAACAATTTATTACTTTAATTTACACAAAGAATTACTACTAGTGATGTACCGAGTAGCATTTTGACCGAGTACTGAGTACTCTGCCATTTACTACTCGGATGGGTGCCGAATACCAAGTAATAAGTAGTTGAGAGAGAGAGAAAAAAAAAAACATCCACTGATTTACAAATGAAACATTTTGCAGTTTTTTAAACGAAAACACGTATTTATTTTTAAGTAACATAAATTCAAGAAATTTGTGACATTAAAGAAATTTTTAAATTTTTGGCGTATAGTTTATGATTTAATAATATTACTTTAGTTCTCTAATTAAATACAGTAGACCGAAATCTACACACATTCGGACCAAGGGCTTTGCAAATTATAGCTCATTGTATTTTGTTAATATACATATAATTTTAATTATGAAGTAGTATGACATTATTAATGAATAAATGAAAGATAAATATTAATCATACTGTCACACTTTAGTTTATATTTAATCAAGCATTTATAAAAAATACGTGAAAAATATTATTTAATTTAATTTTTTATCTTTTACATCTTTTCCAGTTTCGCAAACATGGAGTCAATTGCTGTTTGTTTCAGGGCTTTTGATTGTAGTTTAAATGTTTTATTTTGGAATCTATTAATTGTCATTATTTTCTGCTATGGTGCCAATGAATGATTTTGGATGAAATCTTTAATTTGAATCCTTAAGATAAACCTTCCTCAAGAGAATTTGTTTCTTCTTTTTTTGATTCAGTTTTAGAGTTGACGTCTAAGATTTGAATACTTACGAACTCTTGAGATTTTCATCAAGTGTTGATGCGAGCTATAGGAGTTTCATCTTAAGATGTTCTAAACTTTCTCCCATCTAAATAAGAAAGTATTGCATTGAGGGCATCTTTCATTAATTTGTAAATTATGATTTAATTCATTCTTCCCATTTTATATTGTTCAGACGCTGAGAAGAGATAAAATAACAATCTTATTTAGAAATATATAAAAAAAGAAAGAAAACTAGTTAAAAAACGCAAAAATGTTACTTAATTCGAATTTCACCGTGTAACTCCACTATTGATCGTAAATTTCAGTGTTTACTTCTAAATATAGTTGCGGGTTATAGATACGCGTATTTCAGAGAATTTACTAGTTTCAAATTGATATATTTCAGGGATTTCGCGATAAGTCGAATTCCTAGGGACCGACAAAAAACTTCGACTTATCGAAGTTCGACTAATCGACTAATCTTAAATTCTTATTGGATCGAATTGGGGCTGCTTAAAACTTCAACACAGTCGGATATTCAACATATCACGAAATCACTATTTAGAAATTTGATCATTAAAACTCCTTAGAGTATCCTTAGATGGCAAACTGCGTGCTTTAAAGAAAAGTGTTCCAGAGCTTTCAAATCACCACGTATCTATGTACAGCTACGGGAAAAAAAAGCCCACTTGCTCTTATTTGACCATCGTTCATCCTACAGCAAAGTTATATATATGCCATTCGTTTGCAAATAGGCTAAACCTTAATTTACTATTAATTTAATTTGCATAAGGGGCCGTCTTCATATTTAATTCTGCATCAACTTCGTTTTTCTCAATGGCAACACTCTATTTTGACTTTATTAAACGAAAGAAAACCTTCAAACTACCCTAAATATAAATTTTCACCAATTTTCTACGATATTCCCGGAGATATTGCGAATTCTCTTTTGCCTGATTTTAAGGGACTTTCTGGAAATTGGAAAACGCTATTGGTAGGCTCCGAACTTTTCGCCTTTCATTAAATTCGCTCGTTAAAAGAGCGTTTGTTAAAAGAAATAAATATTATTTACAGGGAAAATGCCGTTTCTAGTTTTTTGTACTGAGATTATCACGGGTAGAAATTAGAATATTTAGTCAGTGGTCCAAATGAACCGTGACTCCAAAACTTGCTTGGTTGGCTAACATGATTTAAATAAAGAATGCAAAACGAATGCTTACGATTTTGGAAATCTTTCTAATTTTGAAATTGCTGTTGAGTATTTGAAGGTTCTGTTAGACAGGAAAAATGTTGCGAGGAGTGCGAATATATTCTCTGCTCTTCTGACTACAAACATGTTTTACTCAGCTACCTTCGAACTCGAAAATGAAGAATCGCTTCATGATTGAAAATTCATTTGTTTGAATTTCATGTAAAAAACGCAATTATTTTTTGCCTGCCCAATATTATCACTGTGTTTGTTATTTCACTTTCTTCATTTAATATTACCGTCTGCAGAAACCATATTTGTGCCATATTTTGACTGTATTTTAATTTACAGTCAGATGAAAGTTTAGACAGAAAATGTGATTTTGAATGTTTGACCAGCAGCGAAACCCGGCGTTGCTCGGGTTAAAATACACCGCATGTTTAATGGTATAAAAGATATTTAAGGATCCATTTTTAACGTAGATAATTTAGATTTCTATCTTAGATATTGAGAGACTTATTCGACCATTAAACATGCGGTGTATAGAAAGTATTCCTGCTGATATGGCAACAGACGATAAACATTAAATTTTAATATTTTATTGGAGTTGAAAAACTGTTGTTTAAGTTACTTTGTTAATGTTTGTCTAAAGTTCATGCTATTTGAATTCGTAGCTTATTGAGTATAAAAAACGAAAGATAATGTTTAATACTAATGAATACACTGTAATGGTGTTACTTTACGGAGAATTTCATCGGAATAAGCTAGAGGCTGCGAAGCAGTATGTTATAAAATTTTCGAATGACAATCACCCATCGCAATTGATCTTCACTCGACATTTCTAGAACTTTCTGGAACATTCCATATCGATTTTAACAGTTGCACACAATTTGGAACTTTCTAGATCATTCCAGAAATTTTTAGAACTTTCAAGAACATACCATACCGATTTTAGCAGTTGCAGACATTTTGAATCTTTCTAGATCATTCAAGAAGTTTTTCGAACTTTCTAGAACATTCTGGATTGTTTTTAACAGTTGCAGAAATTTTGGAGCTTTCTAGATCATTCCAGAAATTTTTAGAACTTTCTATATCATTCTGGATCGATTTTAACAGTTGCACACATTTTGGAACTTTCTAGATCATTCCAGAAGTTTTTAGAACATTCTAGATCATTCTAAATCAATTTGAACGGTTGCACACGTTTTGGAACTTTCAAGAACTTTCTGGAAATTTTTAGAACATTCTAGATTGACTGTAACAGTTGCACACATTTTGGAGTTTTCTAGGTCATTCCAGGAATTTTTAGAACTTTTCAGAAGTTCTCATGAGTTAGAAAAGGACAGATATATATTTTTTCACATTTTCGCCACCCACAACCACCCACTTTCACCCACCACGACCAAACTCCCTTACTTTCACCGTGAGGCTAAGGGGTATTTACCACCCCAACGTGAAGTTAATTCGAGTTGGTGGTGATAGAGAAAACCCTGTCTTTACAAACGAACATTAGCATTTTATATATAGACTAGCAGCGAAACCCGGCGTTGCTCGGGTTAAAATACATCGCATGTTTAATGGTATAAAATATATTTAAGGAACCATTTTTTTAACGTAGATGATTTAGATTTCTATCTTCTATCTAGCCTTATCTAAGTCCTCACTTGCAGACCGCTACTGGGAGGCCAGAGTCCATTTGGATACATAGACTTTTTGATGCAGCTGAGTTTTTTGTTCGTGTGTTTTCTTTCTTTTTTACCATTCTTTTGCTGTATTTGTCTTCCTATCTTGCCATTGGAAATAAAAAAAAAGTTATCGCATCCTGAGCATATTGATGCATGTGACGTGGACTTCCAGTAGTAAATGTCGATGGCAAGATGACCAATTTTCCTATGTTATCGACGTTTGCATCATTTATCATTGCATCTCTCAAATGGATATATTCATTCGAACGGAACTTTCGGTGATTATGGCGAATAAATTCTAATCTTTCCTTCTCAATTTTAGCATACATCTCTAGAATAAACTGTTGAAATAACTGCCGAGTAGTTTAAAATATGGTTATATTCATCATTTCTAGTCATAATTCGATAAGCATAAAATTGCATAGCTGATACTGTTTTGTTAGTTTCGACACCTGTAGCTGTATCGATTTGTTGAATATTGAAGTGACAACCACCCTCACCTTGCCAAAAAATTAGCGGATACTGTAGTGCATCATAACTACGATGTGTTTCAGCAATACGTTGCAATTCATTACTTCGGCGTTGAGTAATAATATCACGACGACTACATTCGTTATCAACAATTACTACGGCAACTTCGTTCGTTTGAGATGCATTGAACCTTCTTTCGTGTTGACCGGCTGGTCTTTTATCTGCTCGAATAACGATCTTATAACTATCTGCAGCCATTTGGTCTAGAGAAGTCTTAAACACATTGATTAGTTGATTATGATTATGAAGTAGACGTTGTAATTTTTGAATAATATCTCGTTGTTGTCTCCTGAATGTTAGAGCAACGTTGGTCTGTTTCAAGTTCTTCGTTACCAACAAAATATATTTGAAGAAATTTTGGAGTTTCATTGGGCATCGGCAGAAGTGAACCTACTCGATGATAAATTTGGATTTGAACCTTAAAAAACGGGCTGAAATTTTCTTCCTTGCATATTAATGAAGCTCCAAATGAAGTCATTTGAAAACAACAGTTGTATCGACGTATATTTTGCAGAAAATGATTGGAATCTGGTGTTTTCCAGTCATATTTGTGAGTAATTGTGGTAGTGGTACATCTAATGCTGGTAAATTGACTTTACCACTCGAACAGCATATACCAGCAGTTTCGCCTTTAAATTTCCGTGTATGACAATACTCGCATATCGGATCCATTTTTCCGATGATAATATTTGGATGCTCACTGCATTGTTTTTTTCTATCATAATGGAACGCCCGAAGTTCTAAATTCTCAATTTTACTTGTAGCGGCTCGTTTTTTGCGTAAAGTAGCCATTCTTTCTTTACTTCTTCTATTTTCCACTTCACGTTGATCAGCAGATTGACGATTTCTAAGTGTTCTCATTTGGGATCGCACTTCTTCGTTAATATGTGTTCTTTCTTCTTCGGTTAAATTTTCTCTATTTTTTTTTACTCCTTTACGACTATTTGAAAGCCGTTTCTCTCTTTGTTCTTCTGTTTCAAGTTGACGTGCTACTTTTCTTCTTTTAAAATCCACTCGAGGTTTTGTAAATACTTTTTTACGCCTCAGCATTGTGTATATGTAATGTAATAAAGTTACACAAAATTAATCCCTTGATTGCTATTATGGTGTCACTGACGAACTCTCTTGAATATTAAGATAGTTTGTTCTTTTTCATTTGTCAAAATAACTTGAATTTGTTTAATTACTGTTCACTCTTAATTTCAGTTAATCTTTACTAGACTGCAAACACGATCAAACTGACGAAAAGTCACTGAATTTCGGTTTATATACCATAACACATCGAAGTTGCTAGCATCAAACACTCTAGAATATTCAAATAATTTGTTCTTTTTCTTTTGTTAAAATAACTTGAATTTGTATCTGGTAAAATGGTTCGCAAACGATAATTGCTTGAGATTCAGTTTTCCTGCTGATATGGCAACAGACGATAAACGTTAAATTTTAATATTTTATTGGAGTTGAAATTCAGAAGTTCTCATGAGTTAGAATAGGACAGATATATATTTTTTCACATTTTCGCCACCCACTTCCATCCACCACGACCAAACTCCCTTACTTTCACCGTGAGGCCAAGGGGTATTTACCACACCAACGGGAAGTTAATTCGAGTTGGTGGTGATAGAGAAAACCCTGTCTTTACAAACGAACATTAGCATTTTATATATATATTAAGATTAAGATTCGCCCCCACAACCACCCACTTCCACCCACCGCGACCAAACTCCCTTACTTTCACCGTGAGGTCAAGGGGTACTTACCACCCCAACAGGAAGTTAATTCGAGTTGGTGGTGATAGAGAAAACCCTGTCTTTACAAACGAACATTAGCATTATATATATATATTAAGATTAAGATTAAGTGTGGGGAAGGCCAAAGACCTAGCGCTTCAGATCAAAAGGTCAAATTCATGCTTGGAATGTTGAGGATGCTAGTTTTTAAGAAATAGGGCGTTGTATTGGAAGACATCTACTGCATCTAATTCTATACATGGAAAATATTTTATTTAGGGGGGGGGGAATAGTAGCGGACGCTACAATAGATGCTTTATAGAATCACCATCAAGCTGTACAAACCTCCAATTTATTTGCTTCAAAATTTACTATATCTTAATACCTTTATTTTTTACTATTTTGTGCAAAAAATCTAATATGCTTATTTTACACAATTTTCCAAAAAATGTCACTTAATAAATTTATATATGGTCCCTTAACTCATTGAAATAACACATTTTATTTAATATAAATTATACTGCTGAACGAAAAATTTGAAATTTTGCACAGCCATGTAATATTACTTTCTGCATCTATTTCCATCGAAATTGGGCTAAGTAGCTATTCATAATTTTTTAAATATTAATTTAATCCTACTAATATTATAAATGTCAATGTTTGTATGTATGTTTATTACTCTTTCACGCTGAAACGGTTTGATGGTTGTGGAGGAAATTTGGAATACAGACAGCTAGTCCTGGATTAACATATAGGCTACTTTTTATGACACAAAAAAATACTATTCCTATAATATCTTTAAAAAAATTATCTTTATAAAGAAAGGAATACAACTGAGTTTTTATTTTACAGAGCAGTCTACAGATGGCGCAAATTTATAGAATACACAGTTTTAATAAATAAATTCCTTATATCGACTGCTATGCCTGCATAAAGAATACACCTGAATAAATTTTTCCTTCTGACGTGAATTTATAAGCGGACTTCGGGCCAAGCACACAAATCTGAAATACATGTTACACAAACAAATAAGAAGTACGTTTTTGAAACTTTCATTCAGTTTGAATTGTGCCTTTTTCTGTGCATCTCTTTCCCCATTTTATTTCTATTGTGTTACATTCAGAAAAATGATGTTAGAAATATCAATTTTAATTTTGTTTAATCACACTCATGAATAATGATACACTTTCCACCTTATTGGAATAAGGAAAGAAAACAGGGAAGACGCATGGATTATGATACGCTTTTAATATATAGCATTTTAGTACACATTTAAAATCGGAAAGTGTTTATGATTTTCTTACTTTTATTTCCTTTCCGTTTTTTGATAACGGCTTATATATCTAGAAGCTCTTGATAATTGATATAGGCCGAAAATGATTTGCACCTTTTTAGGTACAAATCATCGCATCGCATTAGGTACAAAGCATCGTATGGGGGCACCGGCTTCGAAGGGGCGTCACTTTGTACTGAAAAACTATGTAGAGCATAAAAGGGGGGGTGTCTTTTTAACGTTACATGGGGCGCCACTTACCCGCCGCCCCTATTTGTAACCATCTTAATTTTAAATTCCATTCAGAATGTGACAGATTTCAGTGCCATGGAAGCCGGTGGAAAACAGGATTCAGGAAAAACAGCTGTACGACGAACGATGGCCGAATAAAGTACAAGTGGGTGTTTCTTTTTCCCGCAGCTGTACATATGCCAAGACACACACACCCAGTGCCCTATTACTGGCAGGGCAAATGGAGCAATTTTCCAGGGACCGCAGATTTTAGGGGACCAAAAATCGTTTTCCACTTTTAAAATGAAATTACAAATGAGAAAAATATTCTAATGTTATATTATTTTTGAATTATAAAGTATGAACAATGAAAATAATTCAAATTTATAGAACTGTTCGGAACATCGAAAGAACTGTTGATCTAACTTCTTAATCAAGTTTCTTCCATAGACAATGAGCTTTCTAAGAGACTTCATCCATGAAACGAAATAGAATTTGTAAACTATCAGTTATAGTTAAGTGCTTTTTGTGAAAAATGCGTCCGTTCTTTACAAGTGAACATAGTGAAGTAACAGTGAACTTTCGGACAAACGATGGTCGGAAAGTTCACTGTTACTTCAACACTTCCTCCAAAGTGATTATTAACAGGCACTTAAAACCAGTAGAGGAAAAGAGCAACATTCTTCTAATAAAAAAAAAGTAGGAATGGAGGGACGGTATAGAAATTAAATTCCGTATTTTAATATGTATATAATCCCCAGTAAAAAAATGCCATATCTGAAAGCTACTCTTAATTTGACGAACTTTTCTATTTGGAAGTATGTTTCGATGACTTACGGTTTAAAAAATAATCGCCTTAACATCTATTTTGAATCACCCGGTATAATTAGATTTTGATTTGCAGTAATTTCACATTAGATGTTTTTTAAACTACACAGTCCAGTCACATTAATGTGGCCACCTGTCAAAGACAGAATAACCACCTTGCGTTGCAGGACGTGCACTGCGCTTGGCTGCGAGACGTGCATTAAGAGAGTCAATTGCGTGTCTGAAGGTGTTCACTGAGATGTTGAGCCATGCCGACTCCAGTGCCGTGGCCAGCTGCGCTAGATTACGCGGTTGAGGATCCATGGCGCGAACAACCCTATCGAGGTGGTCCCACAGATTTTCGATTGGGTTTAAAGCCGGTGAGTTTGCTGGCCAGGGGGGGAGTACGGTAAACTTATCCTGGTGCTCTTCGAACCACGCACATACACTGCGAGCTGTATGACACCTCGCATTGTCCTGCTGGCAGATGCCATCATTCTGGGGAAAAATAATGCCCATGTAGGCGTGGACATGTCCGCAAGGACAGATGCGTACTTATGCTGATCCATCGTGCCGTCCACAATGATGAGTGCACCCAGTGAATGTCAGGAAAACATTCCCCAAACCAAAATGCTCCCTCCTCCAGCCTGGATCCTTCTAGCAATTATTGCAGGGTGTTTGCTTTCAGACGTTTCACGCAATATAGTGGACTGTGTATTATTTTTAATTTTCACATATATGTATAGATATATTATTATGTGCTTAAGTTTGTGTGAATTACTTCATATATTATTTATATTTGCATATTCTTTCTACAAATCAGTACAATAATAATTAAAAATTCGGAAATTCTTACCAGTACTCGGTCAAAATTTGGTTGAGTTCGGAATACTCGGCAAAATAGCCGATTAGGCGCAGTTCCGAGTACACGCCCAGTACTCAGTACAAATTTAGTTACTACCAGTTCTAACCTGTCTGTGTGTGTAGATGAAAATTTTTTCAGCTGAGGAAGGGTTGACCTTTTTTAATACCTGAAACGATCACTCTGTGGTGTTTTTTATTTGTGTGTGTTATTTTACAGTGCTTGTAATTATTTTAATTGATGCCCCTATTACTCATTGAAAAAAAAAAAAACGTTATTTGATTATTACTTCCAAAAATAAGAAAACGCTTTCATGTCGAAGAAAACATTTTATTTTGAAGTTTTATTCATTTTTTCAACCACAAATCCCAGACTTTTACAATATGGCACATACATTGTCCTACATAAGACGTAAAACGTGATAACAAACGCACCCAGAGTTTTTAAACGGGGGTGTGTACAATCAAACTAAAAAAAATAACACTCTTGCATGTGTTACTGTTTTGTATTATTATTTTTCCAACATATAATGTGTAAGGAAGGTATTGTAATCATGAAAATATTTGACTTTGCGATGTATTTAAACGTTCTGTTCTAAGGTCTTTTTTTTTATGTTATTTTTACAGTGATGTATGCATGCATGTTGTGATGCCGTCATCGCATATTGCTTAAACACAGGTGAAATAAATTAAGAGAATTTGCATATTTTATCGAATTTCATGTAAAGAACTGAACTGAATGTAAAACTACTGCTTCTAGACAAAAATGCAAATTCTGTACGTCAAAGGCATAAGCGTATACTTGTGTGTGGACTGAGCCAGTACAGAAACAGGCTTTATAAGGACGAGTAAGTTAAGACGCATTTCGTTCGCTAGCAAATATCGGCGAATTTCTTGGTGTTATTTTGCAGCAATCGGTTAATTTCAAATTGTAACAGTAAAAATGAGTAACCACCGACTTTTAGATGATGGAATGAGGTGGCGAATTGTAGGGAGGCTAGAAGCAGGCCAATCTCAAGTCCAGATTTGTAGAGTTCAATTTAACGCCCAGCTTCGTGTGTAACTTATGGAAACAGTTCCAGGATAATGGATCCATTGAGAGAAAGCCTTGGCAAGGTCGTTCAAGAGCCAGGAAGATCAGAGAAGATCGCCATTTGTCCATTACAGCGAGGCGTAACAGGAGTGCTACAACTTCTCGGCTCTCTCGTGACTTGTATGCAACCACAGGAACCCGTGTATCAAGAGTAACTGTTTCCAAAAGACTTCGTGAGAGAGGGTTGTTGTCAAGAAGACCTGCTGTTTGCGTCCCGCTCACTTCTATGAACAGGAGAATCCGTTTAGCAAGGTGCAGAGAATATAGAGATTGGAGTATGGATCAATGAGCGACTGTTCTCTTCACTGATAAGTCCCGGTTCTGCTTAAACACCGATTCTCGCAGTACGTTCATATGGAGAAAACCAGGGACCCGCTACCTACTCTCCAATGTCGGCGAAATCGACCATTATGGCAGAGGGGGTTTAATGGTCTGGGCAGGCATCATGTTGGATGGCCACACACCTCTCCATGTCTTTGAAAGAGGCACTGTGACTGGTGAGAGGTATAGGGATGAGGTCTTGGAGCCCTATGTTCGCCTTTTCAGGGGTGCGGTTGGCCCTCATTTTAATGGACGATAGCGCAAGGCCACATAAAGCTCTTCTGGTCGACGAATTTCAAGAGATTGAGGATATTCACCGGATGGATTGGACAGCCAGACCTCCAGACCTTAACCCTATAGAGCATGTCAGGGACAGTCTGGGGAGGGCGATTGTAACTCGCACCCCCCCCTCCCCGAGAAGCATCCAGGGAATGAAAATAGAGTGAAACTGAGAGAACCCTGAACGAGTGGGACCAATTGCCACAGAAAATGATAAAATGCCTTATTTCAAGTATGAAGTCACGCTGCGAGACCTGTATAGCTATTAACCCATTTTTTGTTTATTCCACAACCGCTGTTTCATACCTTCCGACTCTAACGTGTGTTACGCACGATCATGCTTGTGTATTACAATTATTGAATAGTTATTTGTTTTGTATTGTATCAATGTTTTGTATACGTATCAAATTCCATTAAAATCGGTGCAGTAGTTCTAGAGGTAATCGACCAAGTTTGCAAATTCTCTTAATTTCTTACTCCAGTGTATAAATGTGCTCATTACTATAATAAGTTAATTTTTAAACTGAATTTGGTGGGTGAATTGCATTTGGCATTTTCATGTTATCATATAAAATTTTTAAATAATATTGTGTTTAGGTTTCATTCACGGGCGTAGTTATAGCTTAGGGGTCCAGCTATGTCTATGGGGGGGGGGGAAGAAATGTCGACTTTTTCTTTAAAATTTGTCGGACAGTAAATTTCGCTAAATTTCTAGAGATCAGTAGCTCTAGAGATAATCGACCAAATCTGCAAATTCTCTTAATTTCTTACACCAGTGTATATTTATGCATTTCTTTATTTGAAATAGGCTTCATATAATATGCGTTGTAACAACTGTACAACTCTTTGAAGAATTGTAGTTTCAAGACAAAGGAATTTTTGTATATTTGTATATTTGTAAAGGGGATAGAACTGCACTTAACACGTACATTTTTTTTTTCTTTTTCTTTTACTTTGCACATACACTTACTTTTTCATTCAAAATCTTATTAGAATTTCTGGTACTTAAGAAATGTAATTAAATTTAAAAAATCAATATTCGAGGTAAGTTTTTTTTTTGATACGTTAGAATTCATTTCATTATTTCAGCTGCTAATTTTCGGAGAGGCTGTCAATTTTTGCTAAAGCCAGCAATCTCTCACGCTTGGATCTTGGTGACATTCTTCATTGAGACATTTTGGTAACCTTTTCAAATCTCGCCTAATTGTTTCGGCTTTTAAAATTAATACATCGATTTATTCTTAATCACTCCGGATGTGTGCGCCTTTATTTTGCTTGTTGGCGTATTTTTTGTTAGCGCTGCACAGCCAAGTTTGTAGGCTACGTCTAATTGTTTCACTCCGAGAGGAGATCACTTTAGTTCCAGTTGAACATCCAAGCGGTAGTAAAAATTCGCAGTTCTCCCCCGCCAGTTTGCCATTCAAGGACTTTGTAACAATTTACCGTTCTCCGATGAAACTTCAAGTTACACTCCTGGACAGAGATCTCATCTGAGTTTTTGCTCTTATCAACATGCAAAAATGGAAAAATTACATCTTCTTCTAGCCCTTCTTGTATACCTCCAGTACGGTCCAAGATTATTTAGCATTATCTTCTTCATACAGGTGTATGTGGGTTAGCACGACTTCTCCTGACGGTGTATTTGATTGAGCTCAAGTTTGGTGTATATATATATATATATATATATATATATATATATATATACCATATATATATATATATATATACAATATATATATATATATATATATATATATATATATACACATGTATATATGTATATATATATATATATATACATATATACATATATATATATATATGTATATATGTATATATATATATATATATATATATATATATATATATATATATATATATATATATATATATATATATATATATATATATATATGTGCATGTGTGTCGTGCGAGGTTGTTGTTCTACAATATATATATATATAGATAATTAATAAGTAAAACACAAGTAATATACTTCGTGTTTTACTTATTAATTCTATTCTATTCTGTTTGTCATACCTGCATTTGCACGTTAAAAATAGGATATTTTCTCTATATTTAATCATAGATGCTTGATTTGAATCTATATGCCATTTTTGCATTGTGAAATTATTTCATATATATATATATTGTAAAACAACCTCGCACGACCTTTATTGTTTTTGGTGTGTATATGACTTATAGTTTTTTTTTTCAGGGCTATAAAAAAGAATGCTTCTACAAACGGCCTATGGGCGAAAAGTCTTGAAAGGGCGCTACCATCTAAACAGTGAATTCGATTGAACGCAGGGTATGTATATTATATTACTGGTATTGTACTACCCAGTACAATAGTTTTCGTACTGGGATGCAAAAAAAAATTACACATTCCTACGGCAGAAAATTTTTGAAAGTGTGCTAGTAGCGTCTATATTGTACATTTGATTGAACTCAAGTTAAGTATGCAGATCAATATCTCACATGCCTTCTAGATCTTGGTATGTGTAGGTCTTAAGTTTTTACAACGCTACAAAAAAGTATTCTTATACATTGCGATCTTTACTCTCATATTATTTGAAGTGTACTAGCGTCTGAACACTGCATTTGAGTAACACTGCATTTGAGTTGAATCAAATTTATTAAACGCATGATAAAGTATTCGGGAAGTCGAAGGGAGTCAATCCATATTTATATACTACTAACTCTAATATTACATATTTATTTTTTCAAAGGACTAGCACATATTTAAAAATGACGACGTTATTGATGAACAGTTGACAGTATAATTAGTGACAGGAAAATAAAGATGTACTTGAATGGGAACACACACACAAAATGGTGTTTAAATGTTCAAATTAATAAAACTGTTAATGAATACACATGAATAAATATAAATACCCCAATACCACAGTATGATCGTTTCGAGTGATATAAAAGGTTCATCGTTCCTCAGCTGCAAAATGCTTTACCATCCACATAAGCTGGAACGTTAGAAGTCTGCCTGTATGAACGTTTCCTACCACACGAGACAAACTGTAGCATACTTTTCATTTATGTGCACCATTTAACTAATTTATATTTTATATTTTATTATTTTTGAAGTAAAACTTCTTAAGTCGCGACTAGGGAGTAACTCAGATTTTTTTTTCTGACGAAGTAAAGCTCAGTAAAGGAAGTGACGTATATGTCATATACTCCACGCTGACCCTGAAAAAGAAGAACCACAGAAAAATCTACCTTTTCGACCGCTGCGCTGCTTTATGTGTTTTAATTACATAACTGTCTTATAATACTATTTCGTAATGAATATAGGCAATCGTTTCGAAGCGAAATGATATAATTATTTGTCAAATACCAGTAAAATGGGCCGTTAGGCCGTTAAACTCCTAAATATTATGTATGTCATGCCTGTTGTTATTTTGTCCAAAAGCTGTATTTTAAGAAATGTTAGTAAATTTAGAAGAGTGTAGTTTGTGTGAACGCAATATTTATAATGATATATATATGTAATGATATATATATTTATAATGATATATATACAACGGTGTAAGAATACGGGTATGTAACACCACAAAGAAGCAAACACTGGCTGCAAACGGTTTAGGAACAAAATAAAAGAATAACAAATGGACTCTCCGTGGATTCTAACCCAACCTCAAGACGGAGCAACGGTTTAACACGGGGATGGAACACTACAAAAAAACGGACCCTAGCTGCAATCAATCCCAAACAATAGACAGAACCTGCAGTTTAAAAACACGGATACAGTATAATAATTCGAAACCTACGAGCAGACGAAATCAACGCTTAAGAACACTGTGATAGAAAAACACACACACACACAAAAAAAAAATTACACTAACCAGCATTCGAACCCAACAAACAGAGTAAAACATCAATTAAAGAACACAGTTAAAGTATAATACTAGACTATGGACATTCCCCCCATTCAAACCCAACCTCCAGACGGAACAATGGTATAAGAAAACAGTTAAAGAATAACACTACAACATGGACACTTCCTGGATTCTAAGTATAATTATCATGAATTACCGATGATTCTTACTGGAGATTTTAATGTTAATTTTCGCTCTCAAGAATCTCAGCCGTTAGTTGATTTTTTAAAAGAAAAATTTGATCTTACTATGCATACTTCTCGACTTCAATCAACAACGCGTTTCGGTACAACGATAGATGCTGTATTTTCAAGAAAATTAGCAAATTTAGAGAGTAAAATTTATATTTCACATTATAGTTACCACAAACCTATGATTTCATACATAAATAAAACTCGTCTGTTCGAACCTCGTCAGGGGGAGACCCCCCTGAACCCCCATAATTTTTTAATTTCATTTTTGCCTGGTAAACCTATGTTGAAATTTTTATGATGGTAACCAATTAAAAAAAATACATGTGATGCATATTCTACAGCTTACGAAATATTGTAACAATAGATTAAAGCTGTTGCGAACTAATAGTATTTAAATATATGTAAAAGGATTTCGCATACTTTTATGTCGCATTTTTGGGACAATTTTTAATAAAGGGGGTGAGAGATAAAATGACATAGTCATTAAAAATTATGATGACATTCAAGTACCTATTTCTAATGAATAATATGAATATAACATTTATATAATCTTTGTAAAGTACATGAATAACAAATATAATTAAATTATAATATGATATTTATTTTAAGTTAAAGTTTAATTATTTCAGTGATATGTGTCGTAAACGTCAAAGAAGTTTTACTTCAATCGTGCGTGAAGATTACACGCACACACTTTTTTTTAAAATCATAGCTTTAGTTTATCAGCCTTTATATTATCATCTTTAAGACGGTTAAAAATTTTAAACAGCTTATTGAAAATAGCTATACAAAAAGAAGAATCGTGCATGCTCTGTTTTATTCAATACCAATAGAATATTATATTTGTCTCAGTACTGAAACAAAATTTCAATGTTTAATGTTACCGAAGCCATCTTTTTTCAAATTTGAAAATTCCCGAAAACCAGGCGAAAGAAGATTTTTCTGATTTTTAAAGAAGTCAAAATTTTATTTTTTACAAATTTCCCCTTATCAAAGTGGAATTTAAAAGCATTTAGTATAAATGTGTCACAGCCAAAATAGGCAGACAATAAATAGTGCTAATTATTATTATTATTATTATTATTATTATTATTATTATTTTGTAGATAGATTTGCGGGAACACTTTGTTACTTATTTGTTGTTTGTTTATTGATCTATGTTCAAGGGAATTGTGCTTCTGAACTTATTCTTAGAGCATGAAAAATGACAAAATACGAACATTTTTGTGGTCATTTATGCTTGATGTGAATGTTAGGATGTGACTTCTCTAGAATTGAGGTATTTAGTTCTCTAGAATCCTATTATTATTCAAAATAATCAATTCATATATTAGAAGATTCAAACTTGATTTTTGATTTTTTTTCTGTTGTTCAATATTTTATTTGATAAGAAAATATTAAAGTGTGTATTTTGCACCTAATCATAAACAACATTTGCATTTGTTTTTGCAAATTTGCAAAAGTTTTATGACTAATACTGGATGTTTCCTTCTAGGATTTGATCTGAAATCTCCGAAGAAATAAATCGAAGAAATGGATTTTGCTTTAAGCTAGCATAAAACATCTAAAAGAAAAAGTTAGTGTAGCTGCATAGTAGCCAAATTATTTCTTGAAACTTTGATCAGATTTGATTTATGTTTTGTAAAGTGAACAACAGGATAAGAAAAAGAAACATGGAAATAAATAAACCCTACCATCTTAAATATCCTTGTCACGACTATCCCATGAGTTTGTGGGAGTTTAGTTTACCAGAAAAGGACAAAATTGAATGGGCAGTCACTTTGTTTTGCCTAATTGATGAAGATTTATATACACAGTTGAAATTGCTCATTTCTAATAACATAAAAGAAAACGATGCAGTGGAAAATGCAAAAAATGATTTTAAGGAGTGTAACCCCTTTATAAATAGATACTCTTTTTTCCAGAGAAAAAGTTTACAAACTATCGTATTTATGCTTCAAAATCTTTTAAATCAAAATGTTGTGCAGAGCGACTTGGACAAAGTATTGATTGTTTTACAATATTTAAAGTGTAATGCTATCATATTTACCGAAAGTGTAGCAAAAACTTATTCATACAATCCAGATAAATCTTTCAGTATTTTTCTGAGAGAGAGGTCCGAGAGAGGAGAAATAAAAAATAGTTTTATGCTACCAGAAAACTATTGCCAGGATTGGAAGAAAAATGCGTTATTTTATGCATTGTCGAAGATGAAAGTTCCTGAGGATGTATTTGAAGACATTTGGAAGACTCTAAGCATTGAAAGAAATTTTTTAATTTCTGTTATCAAAAGTGGTCACCGCGAATGTTATCAAATATATGCGTGATTCTTTTACTATGGTACGAAATATTAGTGATTTGGAGTTTGATGTAGACCCCAAAATACTGGACAATAATGGTGCCTCAACATTTTACCATGGTTTCAAAACTGGAGATGACAGTTTATGCATCGAATTATATCACCTTGCACTCTTTTTCACTATTGATGAAGAAAATGAAGAGAAAGAAATTGAAAATATTCAAAATTTGTTTGATGTTATAGGAAGGGATTATGAACTTGTTTCGACAAACCAAGATTATGTTAGCAAAATTGATGAAATTTCTGCTTCTTTAAGTAGTCTGATTAAAATAAAACTAGAAATTAAGCGTAGAGTTTTAAAACATAAAGCCTCGTTTGACCGAAGGATTGAAAGTAACGATGCTAAGTTACAGCTTCAGATAATGCTCGATATTTTATCTGTTTACTTAAAAATAATAAAGGAAACAGGAAAAGATATTGATGTACCAGACTTAGATTATTATATTTATTATAAATGTTTTTTTGATGAGGTAGATGCTGAAGTTTCTCTATTTTTCTTTTACAATATTTATATGCTTAAAAGCAAATTAAAATTACAAAATGAATATGCATACGCTTCGATAGAATCGGCTTTTTTTATTTCTGTCCTTAATTATGTGATATTTAACAGAAAAGTTAAAATATCTGATTATTTTAGAGAGCTCAGCAAAATCAGTGTACGAAGTTCTCATAGTATATTTTACAATGTTCGCAACGCCGTTTTATCAAAAGTAGAACTATTTTGTGATGTACTTCAGAACACTACAGTAGATGACAGTAGCACTAGGCAAGAAGTTCCTTCAAAAGAACTTTATCTGCTGTTATATTCATATCCTGAAATTAAAGACCATTTTTTGGTGGGAAGATTGACTTATTACATGGAAAGTGCTCTAAATACCATAGAAACGAGTGCCAACTTAAAATCAGCATTTCCCATACAAAGAGTTTTACAGGTCTTGGGTGAGTTTATTGAGTTGGAGCCGAAAGATGACTCTTGCGTGAAATGGTTTCTGTCTTTGTACATACCTAAATCGATCAGAAAAGTTCTTTCTAATTTGAGAAATGAACTGACGCACCTGGGAGAGGAAGCCTTTGGCAGAAAAATAGAAATGGAAAAAAATATTCATTTGTTCCAAGATATGGAAAAAGATATTAGAAAGATATATATATATTTACAACCATTATTGCGCGTTTTGAGACAAAAAACCATAATATACTCTAAAAGGAAGTTAGAAGAATCGTTAGAGAATACGAATAGCTCAGAGGAATATAAAGCAAGTTTTCGAGACCGGATAGCTGAAATAGTTGAAAATCTTTTTGATGCATCAAATGATACTTCAAAATTTTCAAACGACGATTTGATATTTGTAATGAACACTGTTTTAGAGAATTTAGATGCTGAATTAAAAGACAGAGAATCTTCGCTTTCAGAGAATAAAAATGGTGCAGCTTTAATCGAGAAGTTACTTAGTCCTTTGCTATTTCTAAGAGAATTGTTGGTTGATAGTCACATATTAAATGGTGAAGAATTAAAGCAACTTATAGAAGAATCTAACGATTATTCTCGCAAAGAGGTGGGGGACAGTATTAATGCTGCTAAACAGTTAATAGTAAAAGTTAAAAGTTCCCTCTCGGTACAAACACCCGAGTATATAAAACCTCGTTTGGGTGATATTTTGGCTACAGAAAAATTTCTTAGCAGCTTGAAATTTCAGTTTGATATACCCAAAGTTGATCGGAGCACAATCATAGGGTACTTTCAGAAAAGCACAGAAAAGGATTCAAATCAAAGAAAGAAAATAAGAGATTCAGTAAAGGAAGGATTTAGTATGAACGCAAATGAGCTTTCAGAATGTAAAATTTCTTTTTTACAAGATGATGAATGGAAAACACTGGTCGAGTATTATAAAAATAAGGAAGAAAAGCAGAAGATTTTTGAAACACTTATTAAAGTTGATCCCAGGAAAAAACTAATTGAAAAGCTGAAAAATAATATCTATTTAACAGAGAATGATTTTAAAAAGCTCTGTGAACTTACTGTGGATCTTAGTAAGGATCTGTCTGTAAGTTTCCGTGAAACATGTGAAAACTATCGTAAACGTAATCGTTTATCACACCTTTTTAATCGTATTTCAGAAATGCACGAAATATTACGACAAGAATTAATAAAAAATTTCCAAGGTGATATACGATCATTAACACCCACATGTTGTAAAAATAATATTGACAATGATGAAAACGAAATCCGCTGCATTGAAGATGAACTACTTCTTCGATATGTTGAAGATGACTACTTACATTTGTCGATCGAAATGCTAGTTTTCGATTGCATGAATCTTTTCGACAAGAAACATAGTTCTCTGTTCAGGAAGACTTCAAAAATCTACGAAGGCGTTAACTTGCGTAACGAAATAGCGCACCAAGACGTTCTGATACGAACGCTGTGCGAGTGGTTCGATCCCTCCGACTTACCATCAAACGTTATGCAGATCGTATGTAAGTTTTTAAAGGACAAAGATATGATTGAGAGAATTCTTGTTTTACATAAAAATGAGGAGGATTTTCATAACTTAATAAAATTGATGAAGTCAATTGAAAAGGAAGAGGAAATCATTGAAGACATCGAATTAAAATTAATGGAGTCATTTGAAAAGAAAGAGGAAACTATTGAAGATATCGAAGGACTAAAAATAATGGAGTCATTTGAAAAGGAACAGGAAGTTATTGGAGAAGAATTAAAATTAATGGGGTCATTTGAAAAAGAAGAGACTGAGGATATCGAAGACTTGAAAAGAGATTCAATTGAAAAGGAAGAAAAACTTAAAGACGTTGAAAAATTAAAACTTTTGCTTGAATGCACAGATATTGATCATATCAAAGATATTGGAATTTATATTGAGCTACTGTCTTGGAAAATTGATTCATCTTGACGGAGAAATAGAAAAAGGGACAACTATCATAAGCAATTGTTTTTCAATTATTTTAATTTTTTTATGTGTACAGTGGCTCTATTTGTTTTTTAGACTACAGTAGGGAAAGATGGCCCAAAATGGACCTACCTGGCAAAACGATCCACATATGTTTTCTTCCCGACAGGCAGCGCTATCATCTAGTAACACATAAACTACTAGTGCCAAGTCAAGAAGAAGCTTTAGCAAAATTAAGCGATCGGTGTACTACGTGTCTGATTGGTATTCTGGGTCATTCCATGCCAAATCACATGATTTTAATAGTCGGCCGTGCTCTTACATCGTGGAATTCTTTGAAAAAAAATGTTAAGGTGTATGTCCTTGTAAGATAATAACAAATTATGTTTTTCAAAGTTTTTGGACTGAAATTTGTTGCAGAAGAATTTTTTGAAAATTACCACTTTTGCTTGGTTTTGTCATCTATGGCTTCCATATGAATTTAGTAAAATCCCCCTACTTTATTTATTTATTAACAAAATGAGTTTATTTTGGTATCAAATTAAAGCTAAATTTTTCCTCTATTAATAAAACGAAAAAAAGTTATTTAAACTATTGTATGAAACTGTCACTAATCATTCAGAATTACGTTTTGTGATTTTTACCATAGTATTTTCAAAAAGCTGTATGTAAAAAACCACATATGTCACTCGTACCATATTTTTAAAATATCATCAGATAACAATGTACTTTCCATGTTTTAAAAATAAAAAGTGTTTTTTGTGGTTATTAAATTAAAAATTAATTTCTTTGCTAAAAATCTTTCTTCCTTCGCAATAAAAATTTTTGTACCCATTTGAAGTATATTTTAAAACTTTATAAAACACTCTTGGCCAATTTTTGCACACGTTTGTGAACTTTTACATCTAGTGTATATGTCCTTCCAGATAAAGATGATAGTGAGGGCACTGAAATATCTGTAAGCATATTTTTGTAAGGCATCCAGCAGCAATCATTGTTGGCAGATGTATGATGCTGAAGGGCCAGGAGGATGCATAAACTGAACTTTTGCACTTTCTTTTTCACAATTGTCGAGTACCTTACCACTAATTTGGATAGATAACTGCATAAATTTTTTTGGGGTAACATCTATACGTCTAAGTTGATTACCAATAATTACTTCTGAAAAGAGTTTTTTGAACATGAAACCCGCTTTACTAAGAGAGTTTTCCTTTTACTTTTTTTTTTTTGTCAAAAGTCTTAAAAAAATTTGTTTTCCCTGGTTCCTGCCATTGATGTTGAATTTCTGTATCGTTTATCCAGAAAATCTTCATTTTCACGCACCTCAGATGATGAAGTGAAAAACACTAATTCCCTTTATGTTGCTGGAAGCAAGTCAAATAAATCTTGTGCACTCAAGATTTGAGCTTGAATAATTATCTGTAGACTTGGATTAGTCGCAAATTGCTTTATTGTCCCCCCAACTGCATCACATGCATTTTTACCATGACTGGTAGTAAAAATAAATAAATAAATAAAAATCCATTCAGCTGTCATTCTGTAGTCCTCTTCATGGAAACACAAATTGACAAGTTCTTGTAATTTTTACATTGTGCAGCACTGCTATCACTGACATATACAACGTTTGATAGTTGTGGGTATTCATATTAATTCCATCATTAAAGATATAAAATTGTAATAAAAATTATTATTAAAAAATACCTCCTGAATAACGATTTAAAATATAGATAATGTTTGCTAAATGAAATAAGTATCCAAAACTTGTGATTACATTAGAAGAAAACTCAATACAGAAATTTGGAACAAGACTGAAAGAATAATCTGAAAGTGTCAGTGTTGCCAACTCTGCTGAGAAAAAAGCGTCAGCAAAGTTTTATTTCTCTGCCACATATCATCTGGTTTTTTAAAAAGACAGTGGTAATTTTTTATGCCTTTCAGTTTGTACATGTGCATCTATATAAATGAAACAGACTGTAAAATGTCCGTCAGTTAGTTAGCTTGTCTGTGTCTCGCCTCGCTCCTAGACGGGTGATCTTAGACCTACCACATTTTATATGGAAATTCTCCAGGACGGGAAAGAGTGACGATTAAGCGTCTCTAGGTTGCCATATTTGGAAGGCTTATTAAATGAATCAGACTCTTGAAGTAAAAATAAAAGAATAACGATTTGTTTTTGTTTAGATTATTTGTAAGGTTATTTTTTAATTAAAATATCGCGTGCATATGAAATCAGAGCAGGAATGAAATGTTTTATACACAAAAGAAAAATATTATTTGGAAATTTTCCGAAACTAAAATGTGGAACATTTTAATTTGGCGAAAAATAAAATGGCTGATGTTCGAGTTTGAGGAGATGTGATGCTAACGCTTGGCGCAATTTATCGTCTGCTACTTGGATTATGAATACACCTGAATAAGATTTTGAGAAAATTTCACTCAGTTCGAATTGTGCATTTTTCTGCGCAGCTTTTCCACATATATTTCTAATGTATTACATCCAGAAAAAGGATGTTAGAAATATCAATTTTAATTTTGTTTAATCACACTCATGAATATACTTTCCAACTTAATGGAATAAGTAAAGAAGATAAATCAGACCTGAGTGTTAATTCACTTTAAATTGTGAGTGTTTCAGATTTTCTTACTATTTTTTTCCTTTCCATTGTTTGATAAAGATCAATATATCCAGAAGCTCTCCATAATTAATATAGGACGAAAATAATTTATACCTTTTTGAAGGTTTTTATCATTAAACCCCATCTTATTTTTGTAACCAGGGGCGGCCCGACACGGTAAGCATCGCATCGGGGGGCCGTCTTCGAACTCAGAAACTAAGTGGAGCATAAAAGGAGGCGTCTTTTTACTTTAGTAGGGGTCTCTACACTTACCTTAGGGTCGCTCCTGTTTGTAACCGTGTGGATGGTAAACCATTCAAAATCAGAGAAATTTCAGTGCCAAGGAAGCCGGTGGGAACAGAATTCTCTCCTAGCAAGATTTATTAAAATGGCGAACCAACTGGTCGCCTCAGGTAGCTAGTTATTAAATAAATAGCGGAAGTGAGCTGTATGAATCAGTGATAACAGGATTTTGCTTTAGTTTAGATTTTAGTTGCCTATTGTTTCAATACCTGATTTTTAGTTCTTATTGAAGATTGGAACTAAATTAATTGCAGTGTGTAGATTTTACTGGAAATTATTTTATAAAATTAAATGTTTTATTTTGCATATTTTTATTTATTTATTAAATTATATAATTACTATGCAATAACTGTTTAATGACTATTTTTATTTTGATAAAATAATGGAACACAACTTTAATACACCATAACAATGCTCTTAAATTGAATGGAATTTGATTGTGTTTTTGACTTTTTACAAAAAAACTCTAAAATCCAAAGCATATTTCATTATTTGACCACTGATTAAGAAAGATAAGATCAGAAAAACTCCTCTCGCTATAATTTATGTTTTTACATAGAATTAAAATTCCATATACTGATTTTTTGAATAATTATATTTTCATTTGAAAACAACTAAAAACACCCTCTTAATTTTTTGAACATAAACAGTCTATGCTTAGACCTTTCTAAAAAAATTGATGCAAGTGTTAGTTGGCATTTGTAAGTATATATTTTTTTAAACTGTGAAAGGTACAAAATTGAAAATGTTTTATTCTAAATGCTTAGTGCTAATTTTTTGTGTCACTTAGTACAAATTTTTTACTTTATTTTGAAAGAGAAAAATGTTACCTTTAATTCGATACCAAAATTATTCTCTCGATTTGGATAAAAAATAAGTGAAATACAAAGAATTTCCCAAATTCTCTGAAAGTTCTGTAAGCTAAATTATGCTAATGTGCAAAATTTCAAAAAGTCTCTCCAGACTCAATTTTAGACTAAAAATTCTAAAAAAAAATTAATTTGAGGTTATCTCATAAATGTATACACATGGAAAATATTCAAAAAAATCTGATACCTGTAAGCACATAGCATCGGGCGATTTGACATGGAATGACCCATCTACAAAAAAGAACTGGGTTTATCATATCTCTTATAAGATAAGCCTTACCTTTCCAATTTATTTATATGTGCAGAATTATGACTTGGTTTATTGAATAGAGTATGTTTTTAGATGTGAATTACACTTGTTAGTTTGTTATGTTCGTAGAACCTATTTTATTTCATTATGTATAATCATAAATACTTTTAGATCTTTTATTTTCCCATAAAAAACAATTTACAATTATTTTCAAATGATGGATCATTTTGACCTGGGGTGAGGGCGAAATGATCCTTTGGACTCCTTTCCAGAATTCTGTTTTTTTTTTTTTTTTTTTTTTTCGTTACTCAGTTTGGTTTAAAATATTATTAAAATATGTTTATGATGTACAATAGTATAAAACTACTGTGTCAAAGAACCAAAGTTTTATTTAACATTTATGTTATTTTATGCAAGTTTTTCCCTTAAGGGTATCATTTCGAGCCACCTTCCCATGTCATGTTCGTATTTAATTAACTTGAACACTGTTGACAAAAAGATGAATTAGAACTTCATTAAATGGATGTCTTCCAAATTATTGTGTTATATTTCTAAAAACATTGTATTCAATAATCGTTTGTACTTTAATAAAGATTACTCTAGATAAAAATGCATTTCTGATTTTTTATAACATTGTACTTTAAGATGCACTGTAATAATAAAACTGAAAAAAATTGCGATAAATGTTTTTTTAAATTTATTTTTAAATATAATTTAGAAAAATATCAACTAAAGTATTTGTTATATTTAGCACTGCTGAGACATAGTAGGGAAGAGGTGGGTACAGTGGGTCATTGAATATATTTGTGTTTCAGTGAATAGTTTTCAAATGGGAAAATTATTTAAAGTAGGTATCAAGCAACTTAACCGGAAAAAGTTAAACATCTCACTTTGATTGTGGCGAGAAGAAAGAGCCATTATGTTTTCTGATCATCTGTATGAAATTTGAAAAAGTAAGACTGTTATAACACTTGAAATTTGTCACGTAAATATGAATTATGTGATATGTTTATATAGTCTAAATTACCTTATTTTCTATTATGTTGTATATAATTGAATATTTTAAAGACTTAGAATTTTCAGGCGAAAATTAATACATTGGTTCATATGGGGTACACTGAGTCACCTGAAACGGGGTACAGTGTGTCAGTGATCCATTTTGTCCCCATTTATATTTTTATTGTCTTTATGAAAGTTTCTTACTTTTTAATGTTTGAATAATCAAAATTTATCTAAATAAGTCCTCAACGTCAACCAATGAATCTTCAGTTTCCCAAGAAAAAATATGTAAAAGAGAATATGATGTCAGAGATGGTAAAAGCCTCTTCCTAACTCCGATGCAAAGGAAAGAAACTGAGAGGCAACCTAAAAAAATCAGAAATCCTTAACTTAGATACGCCTGTGAAAATTACAATCCAAGATGAAATGATTGAAAAGAAGAAGATTTAAAGACCTAATGATAAAAAAAAATTGCAAGCAGTTACAAGAATAGGAAGAATGAAAAGAATCTTCTAGTGAATCTGACTTTGAGGATTTGGAATTAATTTGAAAATGTAGAAGATTCTTATTTTGGCGTTGGAGACTTCGTATGATTCAATATCTACAGTAAAAAAATGCATTTCAATACTATGTTACTGAAGCTGTAGGCAAAAATGAATTTGAAGTGCACCACATGAAAGGAATTGAACCAGGGGAACACTTATCACTTGTGAAAAGTGGGGGAGATTATTATTCACATATATCTGATAATGCAGATATTTATACAGCAGACTGTAAAGGTAGTGTGAGAAAGTTGCAAAAAACAAATTTTATGACTGAGAGAACAGTGACAAAGTTGACTTTTACTGCAGATTTTCAGTCATATAATGTCCAATAGTTATTGTAAAATAACAGTTTTTGATTTAATGTGTTAAAAAAACAGTAAAACTAAAATTTTGCTAACTTACTAGAACTCAAAGTGATATTATCTAACTAAAACACTTTTCTTTAATTTAATTACAAATTTCGTGTGTGTATATTTTAGAACCATAAAATTAGCATTTACCTTATAAAAACTGCGAGCTACTTCAATATCTAACTTAATACTAAGTACTGTCAGGCAATAAACAAGTTTAAATTATTCACAATCGAGTGAAAGCAAATTTTTTATTGTGATTCTCCTTAGCTGACCCACTGTACCCCTTTAAGGTGTACAGTGGGTCGATAAAAGTACTTAATAAAGATGGTTTTTTATTGTAAAAAATCGTTTCTTAATTCAACTAAAATTAATCAGGATATTCAGTTACATGAGCAAGTTGATCAGGATTACACTAAGTGCTGTCAGATAATAAATTTTAAAGTATGCACTGATGTAAATTCGCCAGATGTGTACAATGGACTGCGTAGTCGAATAGTAATATGCCCTGAATGGGAGAAATATGATGCGTTATTAAAACAATCTTACCCTTCTACCAAAAAAGAAAGAACAAGAAGAAAACTACTCAAAGAAACCTAAAAATGTGATCGATCAGCCATTAAAATATCTCTACACTCGAAACTGCAAAGGCAAAATTTCTTAAAAATCCTAGCATCAATATTTTCTCGAGGCATTTTGTTTTCAAGCAAAATATATTATTAATTGCCATTAAATAAATATTTGGAGAAAGGACATAAGGATTAATCGATAAACACTTGATTAATAACATTGTAGACAATTGACACCAATGTGATACGATGAAAGAATTTCCTTGATACTCACCTTTTATTATTGTAACATGAAATTGAATTGAAAAAAATGAATAAATCCAATTTAATTACCTTACGTTAAAGGTTTATTTTACAAAAAAGGGGATAAAAAAATCATACTTTTTTAGAACCTTGTTTTTCAGCGATTTGCAGTTCGGCTTGGAAAGCGACTGTGTAATACAGATATAATTGTTAGTTTTTAACGAAAAAGTGGTTAATCATTTCAGGAATGAAAAACAAAATTTTATTTCAAAATTCCATTACCTATGTTTCTCTACGCATAAGAACGATATTTATGTAATATTTCGTCTTTATTTATCAAGTACTTTTAGCGTGAAAGACAGAGTGAGACAATTAGGGTCCACTAACATTTAATTTTCATATATAAGGGGTCCCAAAAATATACCAAGGAACTTTTAGAGGAGGTAGGGTGTGGTGGTGGCCCTTGGTAAATTTAAGTTCTTAACCGTATAGTGGAAAGCTGAACATAGTGCGTTGTGAATACCGAAAAAAAAAACCTACCTGGCCCGTACTCCTAAAATTAATGGAAAACAAATATTAAAATGAAACACAATATGTTGAAATGATTTGCCAAACTCGAAATGCAAGACTAACATAATTTTATTGGGAAGCTTTTCAATTTTTGTTTAGTTGTTTTTACACATTTGCTAAATACAAAGTTTCTTAAAATTTAATGGTCTGGGGAGATGTGGCATTAATTAGCATATATGAAATTAAACACACATAGGGGAAAGTGCACGGGAAATGAACAAAAGAAAATATTGCATATTCACCAATCGACGCTAAGTCTGAATGTCGTACTCAATGTCACTAGGCTGTCGCAGCTTGGTCATCAATAGTACAGGGGTATGGGATCTAGATATGGGTACCTCTTGTCATAAGTGAACCAGATCCGGATAGGTGGTGGAGTCCCTCTTTATTTTGATCAGTATTCGAATATAACATCGGCTGGGATCTAGCCTGATGATGGTAGCGTTACATATTCCGTTGAGTCTCTCAGCACTTAGAACTCTTCTCCGGTTAGGAAGTTTTTCTTCCTCCTTTTTTCTTAAGCCAGCAAAGATGCAACTGCTCTCATCTCCTTTTTCTCTCCTGGGCGCGAGAAGGAGTTGCTAATCATATGAGCATACTCGGCACCTTCTGGAGGATTCTATTGGATATCTTCTCTGCCCTCAGTAAACTATTCGTGTTTTGGATGACTAGTTTCCCCCCCCCCTCATATTGTGGGGTCAGTTGCTTCTGCCCCTGAATAATTTTATGGGATATAAATATTTTTTCTCTTTGACACTTATTGTGCCAAACTGTCAATACTTGAGACACTTTGACGCCTGAATTTTATTTATAGCCGTTCTGTGAAAAAACATCCCTGTGTAGTAAACATCCCATGGAAAAAAAAACACCTGTTCCCTTGAGATTTGCCCCTTTAATTAAGACATTGTTTTACGCCACCACATAGGGAGCATAATAAAGATTCGAAGTCACCTTGTAATGGTCAAAACCCTTGGGTCAAAAACAGTATTTACAAACACCGGCTAATAATCACTCAACAAAATGTGCTGAAGTGTTAGTAACTTATCTTCTACAGTTTTATAACAAATAGTTCATTTTTTGACAATTACAGCATTCACAAAGAAATACTGTTTATTATGCTCAATTCTAGTTCACTATTTTTCGGAAAAGTAAGAAATTTTGGTAAAGCATGTCAGGAAATTTCAACACCTATTCTGGAATGATTATAACTGCCTTATGAGAATAAAGGTTTTGACCCCACATTTCTGTGTTATTCTAAATCCTTATTATATGCCCTTCCTCCCCTGAAAGTCCCCTTTGTAAGTTTGTCACTATATTTATGGGACACCCTGTAAAGTCTGTCCCAAATGTTCATAGAGCCCAAAGTTTATAGGCCTGGTTTTTGTCTATACCTTTAGTTGAGTATGATATATATCTATATAATTTACTGTGTACTAAATGGGGTCTTACTGGGGAATTATGTGTTTCTTTTTTTTAGGAATTAATAAGGGTCACTAACTTTATACCATTAAAAATGTTTTTACGAAACAACTAAATTATGTAAAGTCATCCTTATACATTCTATTTTCTTATAACAGTGTAACTATGAAGCAAATAAGAGAAAAAAAATACTTTTGTCTGTGAAAACCATGACTTTTTAAAAAGATTCTGTATTTTTAACTGTCCAATACCTAATGGTAAATTTTTTATGTAGAATAATTTTTTTTCGAACTATATTTTTCATCACTCATCCTATTCCTTTATTGCATAATTTAATAAAAATTTAAAGTAAGTAAGCTCGCTTTTAAAGATTTATGTCAGTGGAACATTTTTGATAAAACAATTTTTTGTTGCTGTTTTTTTGCCATAAAAACTCTGTAAACAAATAAATTTTGAGCCATAAATACCTTCGTTGTAAACAAGAAAAAGCTGTCGTTTGTTCTGCGTTTCAAGTTGTGAAAAGACTTGAAGCTCTCTAATGAAGATGTGAGGAAAACTTTTAATTGCGCGGTAAGATTGTTAAAGAAATATCGGAACTTTTAAATCCTTCTAAAAGTATAATTTATTGTATATTAGCTGGCAAAACACCCAATACGCCAAAACGTCGCTGGGTAAGCCCATCATGAGTAAAGAATAATCACAGAAATAGACGTATTCAAAGAATGAAATCCAGTTACAAAATGTCGGTGCGCGAAATTACCAGCGTTCTTCGGTTGCGAATCTCCAAGATCGCTGATCATATATGAATTACAGAAACCGGTTACACTATGATCCACACAAAAATGTCTCACAGTCGCAAATTACCACCCTCAAACCTTCACATTAATAAGAGTTTACAATATTGGCTTGTAACTATCTGTCATATGATTATACTTGGCCCTTTCCAGTGAGTTTTTTTTAAATGAAAAGAAAAGAAAACCTTGATGCTGAGAATACATGTTGGTGGCATGGTTTGGGAAAGAGTCCAGGTGCTGTAGGCAAAGTGATGGTGTGGGAGGTATTCAGTTTCAAAGGACAAGCGTCTTAAGCCTTTCTAAATGGTGGACAGAGCACTATCTAGCGCAAAAACACTAGAAAATAGCCTTATGCCCTTTGCGACAAACAAAGATAAAATTGGGTATATTAGCATGATAATGCTCCCATCAGTACCTCCAATGCCAATATATATGTATTTTTTTACATTAAAAATGTTACATTTCTTGAATAGTTAACGATGAGACCCAATTTAAATGTAATTGAGAATGCAGGGTGCATTATCTCTCGGAAGGTTTGTAAAAATGAAGCACAAATTTATCCAGCGAATGCCTTGAAGACAGCCATTGAAACTGCATGGTACAACTTAGATCTAGATATTGCAAACCTTAATTGGTATACAAAAATATGTATACTATGCTATATTGAAGAATAGAAAGACTTGTTTAAATGTTTTACATTTTATAAACTTTTGAGACTTTTAATATTCGTACTTTGTTATGTAATTAAAAAATATATTTTTACTTTTTAAAGATATTTCCTTGAATAACAAGAAGCGTATGGTCCGTATGAATGTATTTGTAATTGGGGCTTGTATTCCTATCCATTTAGCTTAAACACATATTTTACTATTCTACAAACTTTAGGAGCCTTATTTTATTAGCCTACAAACTATTAGTAAAAAGTAACTGTCACAATTTTCTTAGTAAAATTAATACCTTATTGTTATCTTAAATATTAGTTAATTCAATGTAATTTTTATTATTTTTCAAGATAATTGTATTGCAAAGAAAAAATCTAGAATTTTTGTAAAATAAGAAAATATCCAGTTTTTTCACGTTTAGAGATAAAAGAGTTATCTTTTGAATCTTGAGATTTATTAATTTTTTACTGGTTTAGAAATCTGTGTGATATTTCAATAAAAATTAAAAATTCATTGGGTTCGTCGACACTTTTTGCAATTGTTATGTTTTTAGTTCTCACACTCATCATATCTTGAGCGTTAACAAGCTAAATGCAATAAAATTAATTTAGTGTTTAGACAAAAAATCTCTCTTTAGTTTCCATTTCCAAATTGCATGAACGACAATCTAATAAAATAAGATGTAAAATTTATGTGCGTGTGTATTGAACGCGTAGTGGCTCGACGATTGGCGTTAGGCCTACTAATTTTAGTATGGGAATTCACTAAGACATGTCCTGGCACACATCGAAACGATTTTTACGAAATTTGAATTGAAAAAAAAATATTTTGTGTTTTTGAAATTTCCGGAAAATATATTTTGTGTTTTATGATTTTTCGCATTTATATCCTACTTTTGGTGAGTATTTAGACCGAAGACCATAATGTTACCTAATGGGAAGTTTAAAGATTCATAACTCGCGCTCGTGTTAACTGATTCATATGCATCACGCAATAAACTTCAACATGTTGATTTAATCAAACCCACACAAGCTCGAAGTACAGTGTGAAGCACATGCTATTTCATGATATAGTAAGAACAAGACTAATACATCCTCATGCAATCACTCATTGTAAAATTTTGATTTAAATATAAACTCCCGTTTACTCCCGAAATCGAATGACACAGTTCCACAGTTAAAAAAACTTACGGAATATAGCTAACCCCTTTTCATACATAGTCTTTTTTGAAACATTCTTTCAAAATAGTAACCACTCTACACCTTGAATTAAGGAATTTTACTGTATTCTAAGAAAAAAAAATTACTGTAAAAAGTGGTTAATTATATTCCGTGAAGGATGGAAACTCTGCACGTACATTTGAGAGTAATCGGATTAATTTGCAAAATGTTTGGAAAATTCAACAAGCACAACACAAGATACAGATAAAAAACTGTATCGGCAATAAGAGGGATAAACCTTTACCTTAGTGCGTCCCTAGTCATAGCGGGCCTACTTTAAGTACTGGTATGCGTTATTTTACATGAATCTTTTTTAAAAAATTATATTTGAGAGAATCGTACATTAGTATAATTCTTGCGAATGAAGTTTTTTAACCCTTTAACGAGCAGTGTTCCTGCTCAGGGAACACCAAACTCTGACGTTTTGACTGTTGCCAGTCACGAAGAATAGATTTGATTTCTATAAAAAGGGTTGAGGGTGACATAGCTCCACGAGAATCCTTTACTTTTGAGCACGTCATTTCCTGTGAAAAAATTGTCACGATTATTTTTAACAGCTCTGACATCTGCTGTAAAATGGAAGAATGCGAGAACAGCTGGATAAACTGCCCAGTGCTGGAAAAAGGGCAGCCGTTGCCCTTTTTTTGAGACCCTTTTTTTGACGACAGCTGGCTGTGCCCGGGCACAGCCAGCTGTCGTCAAGAAAAGGGTCTCTAGATCTGTGGCACGCGATGAAAGTTTCGATCGTCCGCCATCTTGCTGGTAGTTAAGTCGATCGATGGCAACGGCTGCCCTTTTTCCAGCATTTGCAAAGGGTTGCGCCTGAAAGGGTTAACAATCTGTAAAAAGAAAGGACGATTAGAATGAATGAAGATTAGAAATGATCGAACTTTTATTTCTGAATACTTTGTTGTATTCCGAGTACTTTATTTTAAGTACTTTGTTTTAAACCCTGCATGTTGTTGAAACAATATGATACATCTTCTTGTTCTCCCAGGTATATGATAGTTTGAAAGTATTGAAAACAATCCGAACGTGTTTAATGTGCCCTTGTGTAGTCGTGAGTTTACAGTGGCTGCGTTTCTATGCCTTTTTCTTGCAATGTGGAACGACATTCGAAAACAGTGGTAAAATCATTCATATTATTAAAAAAAAGTAACGCAAAATACATTCCCAGGAAACATACCACTAAAAAGATTTTCAAACATACATAAATAAAATACACAACTTTTCTAAAAAGTGAGATATGCCTGTGCGTGATAATTTTTTTAATGAAATTATTTAAATAAAGCTTTCAGAAACTTGGATAAAATGCTTGATGTTGGATTTATTTCGTAGAGATAGACGGCAGCACTGATTGAAACTTTTCAGATTTAATCTAAACATACACCTATTGCTTCGAATTATGCGACAGCAAAAGTTTCGTTTTTTTATCACAGCAACGTCAAATAAATTTTATTTTCTCTACGGATTTTCAAGTACGTAAATAAAATATTTTATTAATACTTTTTGCATTGAAACTATTTTATTTTTTTTAACGTTGCTAAATATTAGCATGCGCATTAGATTAAATTTTTTTTTATATAAATCTGTACTAGTATCAAAAGAAAAGTTTTTGCATTATTCAATATATATGAATGTTATCAAAACGAATTGAAACATTTTAGAGTGAGGTTTAAATGTTATTTATTAACACTTTTCGGTTTATGCCCGGAGTCTCTCTGGGCCAAAATTTGACTCTATGAAACATTTACATTTGTTGTTTTTTTTTTTAACATTATCTTCGAACCTTCTATTTCAAACAATGTATAACTGGCATAAAAAATGGCTAACTACACAAAAACAAGCTATAATTATAGTCTCTTCCTGAGCATTCGGTAGCCATATCTGCTGTGCTTTAACAAATGTTAATTTTTTATTTATAAATAACAAATTCTTTCGTTTATTTGAATAATCCTTAGATCAATTTTTATTGGGCAAGTCCGTAAAAGTTTGTATTAAAAATTATGTAACTTAGGTTAAACATTTTTTTTTCACTTTAAAATATGTTTTTACCAATAATTTATCATTAAATGTTAATTCTTAGTATATTTAAAAAGTTTCTTTTGCGAAAAACCGTTTGAAACTTATAATTAACAATACATTTGTATTTAAATCTTCCAAGTATTTTTTCAAAAACCAAGAGCAATACCAAAAATATCCAGACCTCCAATTCTAGACCCTAACTCGGAAGGTAGCTTCAACTGGTTTCTTGATGCACTAAAAAGTATTGGTTATCAAAAATTCCTATTTAATCAAAACTCTTTCAAAATTCTAATTTATTCCATCTATTAGGGCAGTTTGGATTTATCTTAGAATCTCTAGTCCTAAGCCATAATACCTACGAGATTTATTTTTCTTTTTGATTATTAAAAAATTTTCTCTATTTTTGTCCGTGTGCATGAATTTTCGCCTAAAAGCCTCTTACAGCTAATGAAACGAAGTGAAATTGAGATCCTTCAGACTTAAAACACTGTAGAACGTGCGTAAGTGGAAACAGAAAGTTGTTTTTCATCCGAAAAGCTTTCATACTAATCCGAGCTGTGAAGTTACTATAGTTTGACTGTGATTGATGTGTTCAAAAATCTTTTAATGACTGTCATTACGCCTTATATCTGATGAACCCTTCCTTTTTATTTAAAGGGACAGTATATCTTTCCTTTTTTATTTTCATTTTAAAAAATATGGTACAAATAATGAACTGAATGCACTTCAACGTTCAACTAAAAGCACGTTCTGAAATAATAAATAATTTTAAACCGCACATTTAAGTAAAATTTGAAATAATACTAAAAAAATTATTTAAAAAAAATCTCTGCTACATTTTGAAAAATAAAGACTTCTGTCCAATATTTTAAAAAAGATTTTCGAATATATATTACACAAGACTGTGCAAGCATTTTTAGATACATCTAATATAAAGTTTAATATAATTTTTCTACTGATATATTTATAGTAAAACAATAAAAAATAACATATCTTCATATAACTTCTTAAAGAAAAAAAGAAAAAGGCTGAAGGCTAATTCCTTGTACAGATTTATCAGATATACAATAATGTACAAAAAATTTTAAATCTTCATCTTAAATACAAAAAAAGGCCTTAGTATTTCTAAAACAAAAAAGTGAAAAAAGTATGAACATGGAGAAGATTTTTAAAAAGTTTGTTTGCCAGTAAAATTACGCTGAGAGTATGAACAAGTTTTACAATATCTCGTGATATTATTGGCGTGTGATTAAAAATCAGATCTCAAAATATTCAGAATTTAACAGACTTTCACTTAATATTCAAAAAAGATAATTTGTAAGACGACACGAACTCCCAAAATGACAGACGAGACTCGCATCTCACTTACACAAAAAACATTTTATTAAAAAAATAAACACTGCACGGATTACACATAAAAAAGAACAACAGCCCTCGCTCAGTCCATCTTAGCCTCGCTACTCATCTACGAACTCACGAGTCCCTGGTGGAAGCGTCACTGCCTTGATTTTGCCGCTGCAGTCCTGGAGTTTGGCTGCTCAGGTGGGGAACACCTGTTACAGGCCACGATGACGTCCCGGCGAGTGGCCAGAAGAGCTGGATGATAACTGACCCAGCAAGCGCACACACGTTTAAATTACGTATTCCCGATGTCGAAAATAGGTCGATGAAAAATTACAGCAAAAAATAGCGTTTAAAAGAGATCAAACATACATTGTGTTGACGACGTTAGAAAGAACCGTTCGATTTTGGTCAGGGAGGCGGCTATCTTCGACTGTTAATGCTGGTCGCCCTTAGAGGTCTATGATCCGTCAATACATCGCCGATTTTCCGCTCATGGCTTGGGCGGTCTGAGAGACCCCCCCAGCCAGCCAAGAAGAAACACGATGGAGCATCGAGAATTTTTTTCAGCTTAGTTAATAGTCAGTTGAACGTCGAATAAACAGTGCAGGGGAGACAGAATTTACGGGGTCCTTTCTAACGACCTTTGACATGTCCACCCAAACCGTTTTCTCAGAAAACCGATGCTTTTTTTTTTCTTTTTTGTGTGTATATTCGTTCATGGTTCGCGTGGCTCGTACTTCACAGTTTTTTATGCAAGGGCAGAACTCGCTCCAGCGTGTAGTCAATGGCCGAGCTCAGCTGCGCTACACAGAAGAGTAAAATTTCCATAGTTTTAACTATAAAGGTGGATATTTTTCAAGTATCTCTTGGAATATTTTTCAAGTTCAATGCTAACACGATTTATAGTTAGCTTGGCATATTAATAAGTTTGTCTGGCTCTCTTTAAATTGTGTTGGCCGGTGATGTTATTAAAGTTTATCGGGGTAACTACAAATTTTAATTCCAGCCATCAAAATTTTAGAGGTGAGTTAAATAATTATTTAACTAATAATTATGTCCTTTGTTTCTTTTATTCATTTTCTTTTTAATTGCTAATTATAAGTCTTCTTATTTGTATTATAGAGTGAAATATAAAGGTACAATTGGCATAAAATCAACCGTTTACCTTAAGCATATGAAATATTTTTTCTCATTATAAGCACGAATTTACTTAATGTAAACTTACTATAACAAAAGTCAACTTATTATTGCATTATGGCATAACTTACAATGAAACAGATTAAAGCACTTTATGCAAAGTTTTTTCTTCTTTTTAAATTGTATACTAATATGTGTGCATTTAGTATGTAATTTAAACCTATTTGGAGTAGTAAAATTGAACAAATCAAAGAATTAAGAGAGATAAATAAAGAACTGTTTGTGTAATGAAGTAGACAAAATTTTTCTCGTGGGAGGGTGAGAGGGGGGGGGGGATTTGTAGATAGAAAACTTGTTCATATTTTATTACAGGAAAACTATAATAAACTATGGAGATAAAAAAGCAGGCTTATTCGTCTAATAGATGTGGTTCCTTGACGATTTCGTCGAATCCTGACAGTTTATAAACGTAGTAATTATGCCGGAAATCCAGAGATTTAGAGAATATGTCAGTCACATACCATTTACATACGTCGTGAAAGCATGGAAATTCAAACTTCTTGTCGGGTGCACATGCCGTTTAAAAGGAAACACTTTATATTTCTAAATATAATTAATACATTATACTACTAGTTGTTAGCTAATGAAAAGCAATTTTGAATTAAATGATTAGAAATAACAAGTTTTAAATTAACTTCTAATCGTTTAGATAAAGTTATAAAATTTATATTCATAAAAGCTTGAACATATACAAAAATATATTAAAGTTAAAATATAATCTTGATTTTTAATTTAACAGATAAGTGACTCGCACGTACAACTTATGTCACTAATTTACATTTTGAAGGGTTTCCATTTTTTCACCCGGTACATTTTATTAATCGTTTTGGCTGTATTAGTTATTTTTTATAAAAGGGTGCAAAAAATTATTTAATCTACTCTTATAAACTATCTAAATATTTTCATATATTGGTTAAAAAGTAACCTTTTTTATATAAAATAAGTAAATTATATTTACTGTTAGTAAAATCGCATTATAAACTGTATTCCTTACTTAACTAAATTTACTAATATTTTATTTAATTTTTAAGTTACTTTTTCACCATCTTTAACCAATATATGAAGATATTTAGATTGTTTATAACATTGAATTAAACAGCGTACCCCCCCCCCTTTTATTGAATATACCTACAGTAAAAACAATTCATAAAATGTACCGGGGGGAAAAAGTAAACCCTTTAAAATGTAAAATAGAGACATAAGCTATTTATGCAAGTTACTGATCAATTAAATTCAAAAAATCAAGATTATATTTTTCTTTAATGTATTTTCTGTCTGTTCAAATTTTTATGAATGTATATTTTACAACTTCATCTGAACGACTAGAAGTTAATTTAAAACTTGTAATTTCTGCACATTTAATTAAAAATTACTTTTTATTAGCTAACAAAGTAATATTAAAATGTATTATATAGAAATATAAAATGTTTCCTTTTTAAACGGCAAAAGTTCACAAGATCAGAACAGTTTGAATTTCCATTCCTTCACGACGTATGCAAATGGTATTTGTCTACTCTCTGATTGTCTGGAATGGCGGCATAATTACTACGTTTATAAATGGTCTGAATTCGACAAATTCTGCGAAGTCTTTAAAGAACGACTTCTATTAGACGAATATAAGCCGGTTTTCTCTGTCCTGTTTGGGCGATTCGACAACGCATAACGTAAAATCAACCACTATGAGCTGAATTTTATAAACGGATTCCGAGAATCTGTCTCCCTTCGCCGTTATAGCGACGAGTGTTCGACCAATATCGGGGATTTTCTCTTCCTGGCGGTCACCCTTTTCCATTCTTACGCCGTAGTTAAGCGAGATTGTTATCTCTCATGGTCTCCCCTCGCGGGTAATACGCCGTCGAGAAGTTCAGCGCTCGACGGGCAAACAGGTGGACATATCCAAGGATTTTTAACGTCGATGATTACGTCGAAACTAGTCGACGGCGACGTTAATTCGATGTATCGTGGCTGGCTGGGTGAGTCTCCCTTTTGGCACTTCGACGAACAGTCTTTGGAGGGCTACTCTTGGGAGGTTGTCCCCTTTTCCTTAGGGGGGCGACAGGCACAACATCAGAAAGAGGAGTGTCATTGAAAGGGGTGAGAGCAGAAGTGTGGTATGTGCCAAGCAGGATATCCGGCGCTTCCGGGCATAGGTTGTAGGGGAGCGTTGGGTAATCACAATATAGGGGCCATCCCTGCAGGGTTGAAACTTAGCTGTTTTCTTTTTCGCTTTATTGCTTAAACGATGTAAATTTACCCATACTTTATCACATGGCTCATACCTATGTGCCCTTCTTCTACTCTCATCGGCATACTTTTTGTGCTGGTCTTGCTTCTTTTATACAAGATCTTTGATCTCGGTTGAGATCCGGGCGAATTTCTTCAGATAAGGTGTAATTTCAGCGATGAAATTATCGTTGTCAATCACCGCTCTTACATCATGTTGCACGTCATCAATTGTTCGTAATTCTCTTCCGAATTGGAGAAATGCAGCTGTGTGATTTGTTGTATTACACTTACGTATTCATTGCAAATAGGATTGCAAAACGGATGGTCGCAAGTTTATCTGACCATTACGTATGATCCTCACCAACAAGTATTGCTAGTTTTGGTTTTAGATCCCGATTCGTTCTTTCAACTGGATTGGCCTGGGGCCAATATACGGGTGTAAAGACTTGGGACACTTCGAGTAGGTAACACAGTTGCTGTAGGACAGCACTTGTGAATTGTGGGCCATTATCACTTATGACACGTCTGGCTAATCCATACCTCAGGAAAATCTCTTCAAACAAAGTTATGGCACACTCTTTCGCCGTCGCCTCTTTCAGAGCAAAAAGTTCTACCCATTTTGTCGACGTATCTTCTACGATGAAAATCCACTTCTTTCCATCTGCATTCTCTGGTAAGGGACCAAGAGATCTATGGCGAGTGTTTCGAAGCGTTGGGCATAAGCGGGAGTTCTCAATAAACCTGCAGGTTTCTGATTGCTTGGCTTAAATCTGCTACACTCGGCACAATTTTTGACGTAATCGGTAATAAACTTCTGCATTCCAGGGAAGTAATATCGCAAGGCCAGTTTGTAGAAGGTGCCCTCGGCTCCGTAGTGGCCGGCAGTTGGGGAATCGTGGTACTCCTTTAGCACTCTCGTTCGTTCACGGATAGGGACGACTAGTTTAGCCTCCTCGGTTTCCGAGTCTGGTGCATAACTGTAAAGGATTCCCTGGGACATCAAATATCTCCGCAGTGTCCAGTTGGTATAATTTTCATCTGTGGTATTACTCTCGAAACAGTCTATTATCTTTTTCAGATCTGGATCCCCGAGTTGCTGCTCCCGGATGTCACTTGGCTTCCGGACTGGGAGGTCAGTGGCAACCGCAAAAATCTCACCCGATGGCTCCTTGTGTTCACATGCAGGACGTGATAGCAAGTCTGCAATAACGTTGGCTTTTCCTGGCAAGTAGTCGACTTTCAAGTTGTACGACTAAATCTGTAGGGCCCATCTTGCTAATCGGCCGGTTGGCGATTTTAGACTTAATAACCATTTCAAGGGCTGGTGGTCAGTAATCACCGTTATCTCTGCTCCTTCCACGTATCCCCTGAATTTCTCTAATGCCCAAACAACTGCTAGGGCCTGTCTTTCCGTTGTGGAATAGTTCTTTTCAGCTGGTAGTAGAAGTCGGCTGGCATATTCGAGCGGGTGTTCCTCTGGACCTTGTCTTTGGGTAAGGACAGCTCCCAGAGCGTAGCCGGATGCATCCGCCCTTTGATCCGCCCTTTGACAAAAGGCTTTGATTCGTCCACTTGACTCAACAATGGCGGTGAGATCAACTTCCTTTTCAGGGTTTCAAAGGCCTGTTGTTCATCCTCCCCCCACTTCCACGTGGCTCGCTTCCTGGTCAATTGATTCAAAGGTCTCGAGAGGTCTGCGAATTGGGGAATGAATCTGCGGTAACAACTGCAGGTCTGTAGGAAACTTTGAACCTGCTTTACGGACTTCGGGGGAGGAATTCGGGCAATTGCCTCCACTTTAGCCGGGTCCACTTCTATTCCTTTGCTTGTAATGAAATGTCCTAAATACTTAACTTTATGGCAAGCAAAGTGGCACTTAGCACGGTTTGCATGTAACTTAAACTTTTGCAGTCTCTCAAAAACATGCCGCAAGTCCTCTATGTGTTCCTCGAAGGTCGAAGACAACACGATGATGTCATCCAGGTATGCAAGCGTATTGACCTTCAGACCATTTCTGAAAAGATCCATTAACCGCTGGAAGGTCGCTGGCGCTGTCTTCAAGCCAAAAGGCATCCTGGTGAACCGGTAGACCCCATACTGGCAGACAAAAGCCGTTTTATCCTTGCCCGGAGGATACATTTGTACTTGATGGTACCCCGACTTCAAATCTATAGTTGACATATAGGCAGTCTGTTTGGCTTAATGCAACATATCATCCATGCGTGGCAATGGATATGGGTCAGTCTTCCAGAGTTTAACTTGCGATAGTCTAAACTCTCATAATCTAAACTCTCCATTTGGTTTCGGGATCAAGACTACAGGTGCTACATATGGAGAATCGCACTCTTCTATGGTTCCAGCCACAAGCAAGGCATCGATTTCCTTCTTAAGAACTTCTCTCCTGGCAGGAGATATTCGGTAAGGAATAGTAGCCACGGGAGGGGCATTTACTGTCTCGATCCTATGTTCTATAAAGGGAGTCGGCTCCCCCCCCGGCCGGAACGTATCTTCATGTTCTATCAATAGAGCATCAAGTTGTTTCTTTTGACCCTCTGTCAGTTGTTCACCTTCATCTGCACGGAGTTTGAAGTCACACTTTGGGGTATGGGTGACGTCTTCTTCTGCAACCGCAATGACCTCTTGTTTTGGGGCCATATTGACGTTTCTTTGAGACCAGTGTCGTCTCGTTCCTTTTGTAGCCTTCGACGAAGGGAAACCGCTTTCTTGGGTTGTCCCTGTAATACCAGTTTTGGCCTCCTAAGTTTAACACCACTTTAGCTTTCTTCAAGAAGTCTGTCCCGAGTAGGGTACGATTTCCTTTAGCCTCTGGGAGAGCAATAAGATTCATCTTGAAAGTACGTCCTTCGAGTTGTATTGTCACTCTTGTAGTGTATACATCTTTGTCAGTCTGGCTACCATCAGCAAGAGTCATCCGTAGATTGGACTTTTGAAACTGGACCCCTTGATTCCTCAGGATTTTGTATAGTCCTTTACTAGCTGCAATGTGGCTTGCTCCACTGTCTGGGCAGGCGGTGCCTACTACTCCATTTATGGTCACCAGCAGGCATGCGGTGGGTTCCGAGATGGACAGGCTCTGGAGGTTAAAGTGTCCAAAGTTGGCGGAGGCAAGCTTTGGCGTTGGAGTGCAAACTGGACACTTAGCTCTGACAACTCCAGGCTTACCGCAACCATAACAAGTCAGGGCTGGACCCTCCTGTTTTTCACCAGCGTTGAGTTTTTCGGATTTAGGCAGTTGATTGCCTGGTTTCTTGTTTAGAGCATTTCTTGAAGTTTTCTCTTTGACGGGGTAAAATTTCTTTTGCATTGATGGGGCGTTGTATTTTTTGTGGCTTAGTTTGATGTTATCGTAAGCATCAAGCTTTTCCACAAGTTCTAAGGGAGTGTTCAGATCGGGCCAAGAGTCGAGAAAGTGTTCTTTCACTTCAGGGGGAACTCGTCGTTTTATTTGGTTTGCGAGGACAAGGTCTCTAAGTTTGTCGAAGGTGGTGATGTCTAATTCTGTTAACCAACCATCTAAGTAGCCATCTAATTCGAAGTAGAAGTCTCGCCAGGTGCAGGTGGGATTCTTGCGGTGAGATGAGAATAGCTGTCGAAACCTTTCAGCAGAGAATTTGAAACGCGTAAGAAGTAGGCCCTTGACCTTCTGGTAGTCTTTGCATTCTTCCTCAGGTTCCCGAACGACCATTCTGCCGACTTCCGGCGGGAGGGAACCAATCAAGTAGGGGACCCAGGTAGTCTCCGGAACCTTCAAAAATGTTAACTGCCGTTCAAATAAACTTAGGTATAGCGCCATGTCATCTTCTTTTGGATCAAACTTGGGTAAGATCCCCTTCAGATCCACCTTGGGCTGTTCCGGCTCAAGAGCTGAAGAAGTGATAGATGCAAGGTTTGACTGGGAGGATTTTTGAATCTCAAGTTGCAGTCTCAGCTTTTCTAGCTCAAAAGTTTGTTCTCTGGCTTGTTTCTCTTCCTCTAGGGCTCGTTCTCTGGCTTGTTTCTCTTCCTCTAGGACTCGTTCTCTGGCTTGTTTCTCTTCCTCTAGGACTCGTTCTCTGGCTTGTTTCTCTTCCTCTAGGACTCGTTCTCTGGCTTTTTTCTCTTCCTCTCTCCTTTCCACCAACTCCGTATCAGCTAACTTTTCTCTTCTTACGCGCTCCTCAATGATGGATGTCAACATGTTTTTTGTTAATTCTTCATCATATTCTTTTAAATCGGTTATCAGTTTCTTTAATTGATCCATAATTATCCATAACTTTCAAAATAGTAACTAAAATGCAACAATTTAATTGATTAGGGTTATTAGGGGCATACAACTACTTACTACTAAGCAACAACAAACCAAACATACAATTCTGCCAATTTCAAATTTTCATCAAATTAGAATAAAACCAAAATTAACCATAAGCAAATTCAAAACAATACCATTTTCTTAACAAAATGAAACAAAACTATTTTTACGAAATCAAAACTTATCTTACTCATCAAACCAAATTAATGTATTCATCACTACTAAAACAAAACATCAAACTGCAAAATCCGATATATACATATACAAGAACATAACTAGCTATCACAATCAATAGAACAAATATTTCAGTTTAACCAGCATAAATTTCCACTTTTATGGGCATTCCAACAATTTTAGTGCACACAACTCTACACAGAGTTTCGTTTCAGAAATCAATATTCTATCAAAAGTCAGGGTGACTTTTCTCTATTTACAGTCAGTTAGGACCATTTTTGTTTGTTTTAAAACTTTTCGAGCAAGCAGATTTGCCAACTATATCCGCCAGGCAACGGTTTTGCCAAAATATGATTTAGAATATTATTTTCGATTTATTCACCAAATTAAACCCAAAATACTAGTTAAACATTCTTTTATACGCTATTTCCCTCTACAGCCAGTTTGGGCGGGATACCGCCAACAAATTTCTATGCACATACAAAACACAAAATCCAAACGAAATTGTTCTTTAAAACATAATCAGGCAAAAGGATTGCCAAAACATATTAAAATATACAAATAGATACTATTTACAAAATAACTTTAGAGTACTTAACTCATTTAACAGCAGACGAAAACGAAAACAACGTTCTACCTCATCCAGCTAAATCCAAACGTTATATCTCATTCCACGGCCTTTTACGTTGGGCGTCAAATTGTAAGACGACACGAACTCCCAAAATGACAGACGGGACTCGCATCTCACTTACACAAAAAACATTTTATTAAAAAAATAAACACTGCACCGATTATACATAAAAAGAACAACAGCCCTCGCTCACTCCATCTTAGCCTCGCTACTCATCTACGAACTCAAACGATTCCCTGGCGGAAGCGTCACTGCTTTGATTTTGCCGCTGCAGTCCTGGAGTTTGGCTGCTCAGGTGGGGAACACCTATTACAAATTGACTTTCGAACTAATTTTGGGATAAACTGTCCCCTTAACGGGTGTGTAAAAGTTTTCACGTTGACGTCTTGTCGAATAGATTTGCAGTGAAAATAAGAAAATAAAAGTGTATTAAAAATTAATTGGAATTTTCCCAGAGCTGAATATAATTTGTTTGTAAAAATTAAAATCGACAGACCTAATAGTTAATGAACGAATTTTAAGTAATCGCTTTTTCATTGCGAGAGTTTCTGTTATTCATATTAATTTTGCACTGGATTTGTCTAGTATCCGTGCGAATGCGTAATTTCTTGGATAGAAAGTTAATTAATTAATTAATTATTCTAATTAAATAGAAAAAAATTAAAAGATGAATTTTTATTATACTATATGAAACAGAGATAAAATAACATAAACTAACAAATGAATAATGCCAGCTACAGTACGTTTTCTGAATTGCAACCCTAGTGATCATATTTAAACCATTTTCCAGGAGTAATTCGGTGTACGAATAGCAAATTACTACATGATTAAAAGCATGATTATTGATTGAGAAGAACTAACAGACTTGATTTTGCCGGAATAAGTTTTTTACGGCTGTTGATGTTTAGGTTGTATTAATTATAAATAGTGAAAGTTATCCTTAAAAAAATAAATGTTAATCAGAGAAAACTATTTTTTAAATCTCGTTATTCATAAAAATAAAAAATACTACATTAAAAACAGTTTTTGTACATTACCCCTCATTTATTTATTTATTTTTTTACATTCACCAATTTGTGCTACTGCTAGCAGGGACAGATAACATTCTGCCACCCAAGCTTAAGAATAATTTATATATTTGTTTAAAAAAGAAATTTATAAAAAGTAAAATGCTCTCATGATCCAGTTTGTCATACTAAAGCATTTCAGGAAGTTAAATTTATTATTTGCAAAATTAAGGTAATAAAAAAAAAATATGTATTTTTACGGTCAAATGCAAAAGTGCTGAACTCTGATGCTTCCTAAAATGGAGCGTTAGTTAGTTATGATGTAATACTGATTTATATTTCATAAAATAGAAAGAAAAGTACAAAAATTCTTAACGAATTTATTTTTTAAACATTATCACTATTTACCAAAGAAAAAAAAATGTTTTCATTCACTTTATCAATCGCGTCCAGAAAACTTAAAATATTAGTCTGAATATTTAAAATGCAATTAATTAGGAAAAATATTCAACATTTACTGAATTATTTTAGGTGTAATAGTGAAATTAACTATAACAGCTTTGAAATTGCATTTGAAATGTTCGCAGATGACTAGATTTTTTAATAAAAATCTGTAGTCAATTTAAAATGTATTTTTTACCATTTCACTTTTTTAAACATTTATACTAACTCCAGTAACAATAAAGTAAAAAAAATATCGGATCAGCTCACCCCCGGAACGGAAACCTACATACGCTTCTGAGCATAGTATTAAAGTAATTTTACAGTCTAACGTCCTAAACCTCATTGTTGTAAGTGAATTCCCCAAATATTATTAAAAGAAACATTGACAAAGAATTACAAATTTTTCTTGTTGTTTACTAGTTTTAAACACTTTTCACGATTTTTTTTTAGAACACACTCTTTTGAAATTTTCAGATTTATTTTAACCAAAATTAAATCGCCGTCTAAAAAAATTATGATAAATTTATAACATATCTGTATAATAATTACATCTCTGTAACTGTCATTTCCAAACAAATTTTGTAATAAAGAGAATAATATTGTGTAGTAAAAGTGCAATCAAAAATATTCTCCAGAGCATTTTTAGATCAGTGGCGAATTATTGCAAGTTTGTCGGTGGGGGCGGTTAGTTAGAAGACTGACATGTACATCCATTTTATGGAAGTAAAATAGGATCTTTTACATTAATTCTTTTTCCTCGGGGTGGGGCGGTCCCCTCCCTGAAATACGCCCCTTTAATGATTGCGTCACTAGTCTGGCTTTCATGCTCTAAAAAAAGGCATGGGAGGGGAGAACCCTAATTTACAAATTGGTTCATCACGCCATTTTGGTTGTACAAGCATTAATTTTTTTATAGTCATTTCTGTTAGGGTGAGGGTAGTCATCTACTAAGGCGGCCCAAAATTCGGAAGCAGCCTATAGCTTCTACAACATAAACACGTCGCTTGCTGCATGCTCCTGTTTTTGGTACATGGAATGCAATTAACATGACTAATTAGATATACGTGTTCCATTCCAGAGACACTGTTATGGATTTCTCTAATAAATTTTGCAGTGCTCTTGATGAAAAAAAATTCAGGTAGTCAAAATTTTTTCTGACAAGGTTATTATCCAAGAAAATCATAATCGATTTTGAAATTTTATTACAGGTGGAGCAAATAAAAGTGGCCCAGAGAACAGAGTTTTAGATTACACAGAAACAAGGAAAGGAAATACTACATACATAGTTCGCTTAATTGCATGTAGCAGATGTTGAAAATGACCACCATTCATCTCTTGGCACTTTATGGCCTTGGTTAGCAAGCTGCTGAAGGCAGATTGAAGATGGACTGCTGGAATTGCTGCAATCTCATCAAAAATGTTCTGCTGCAATTAATCTGCTGAAGACTATGAGGCAGTGGCGGCTCCTCCATTTGAGCACATGAGCACGTGTAGAACCCCCTGAGGAAAAACTAAAGAATAAGCACATTAACAAATTAAATTAAAGAAAAACATATTACGTACACTTCTAGATTTTTGCGAATTTAAACCATCACTATTATTAAACACGCTTATTATAGCTAACGCACTGTATCGTAGGTTACTACAGCATAGTCTAGTCGCATGTGCGATCGACCGAACGGCCTTTTGAACCGGTCTCTGAGGAAATACGCCCAGAAAGTTGTGATAGAAGCGAGGCGCTGCTGAGCTGATATGACTCCGTTCGCTCACTTTTTTGTGCTCACGGAGGAACGTTTTGCCGTTTTGTCCTCCGGATTCTTCCTCGGTTTGTTGTGTTCGGTTAGTTAATGCATTTTTTTTTTATTTTCTTACAATTTTCTTTATTTTTATCATTTTTCACTTCAGTATTGTTTACGAATTAGTGTAAATAAATAAGATGGGAGTTAAATAAGTGTTTCGGAGCTAAAGCAATGATATTTTTCAATATTATCCTTTGAAAAAAAGTGAAACAAAAAATCAAGAGAACACTTTTGCTAAAACTTATCTTGGTGACGAAATGTTAGACCAAAAGTGACTTGCTTTCTTTCAGTTGCGTACATTGTTTTCCTTTAACTGCTGGCAATGCAAGTATATTTTAACTAGTAAGGTGCGTCGTATCTGAAAATTTAATTTTCGAAATTAATTTTGTGAACCTCCATTTAAATAACCCACGAGCCGTCACCTATGAGGGTTATTGCGATACACCTTAGACTTGGAGGGCTTTCACAAAACGTAATCGCAAAGGCGGCTCCATCCTAACGTGAGTACTAATTTATTTAGTTTTATATGTGTTCTTTTGATATAGTTTAAGATTCAGGGTGTTATATTATTCAGGTATTGTTTCTTTTGTATTTAGTCGCACTTTAGAACAGATGTTGTTGAAATTATTTAGGTAGAAGTTAGTGTGTTTTTGTTTTCGTTAATAAAATTATATTACATAGATTCAACAAATTATATTTAAATAGTAAATGATATAATTTTCATGGTAAAATGTAATACATATTTTACAGAAAATGGGACACAGCAACACAATCTAAATATTTTGAAATGTTATAGAGACGTAAAAAAAAATGCATAAAAAAGAGAAACAGGATGGGAAAAACAAATTAAGATGCCAGTGAGGAGAGAAACTGCGAGTTTCAGCTTCGTGGGTGCGTGCTCTATGAGTATAAGTTTAAAACCCTTTCTTCTATTAATATTTCTAGTTTATTTATTTAGACGGTGGCGTATCCGAAAATCTGTTTCATCTATGCCATCTGAATCATTAACTTTCTCAACACACAAATCTCAGAAATCTCTCAGCAAATTCTAAAATTTTGATAGCTTCTGTTTTCATGAGTTTTTGACGCATCTTGGGTGCATCAAAATTTAAAAATTCATTTAAAAAGAACAAAGAATGATACAAAATTGCGGTTTTGATTGATAAGATTAGAGGGATTTCGAATGTTTTTATTGGAAACTTGCTTCCCACTGTGCATGTCAGCGCCACCTATCGGTAACATTTGGAACTACAACCTTTCTTGTCACTAAACTATCATTATCTGTGTTGTTGCTTATGCCCTCTGGCAACTGCTTGCAATGCCAGATAGGGAGGCGATGAACAGAGGGGGCGCCTTCAATTTTTATTGGCACCCTGTGGGATGAAGTCCGACTTAACCCAGTGGTCCCCTAATATTGAACCAATTCCAGTGGCAGGAACCGTCATCTGAAATCGGCGCCCCCCCCTCCCCCAGAGGTATCGTTTAAAAACTTGGAGGACATTAGACCCACGTCGAATTTCAGGTGTACCAGCTCCGATTAGCGTACACGGTCCCACAGCAGTAGAGCAGAGAGGGAGTTAACCCTCCCAAACACTGGCCAAACCGGATGCTGCTTCACTTGCCGTGTTCTTATGGGAACGGAGTTTAGCGCCCAGACTACTGCGGTGCATCATCATTTGCTCTTTTTTAATGAATTGTTAAAGTTTTTACAGACTTTTGATCGCCCTGTAAAATATCATTCGGAAAACATCCAACCAGAAATTTAAGCGAGTTTTTTTTATAATAAACTTTATTGAAAGATCATCTTTATGTGTCTCCAGGTCTTTAGACATTTCAAGAAAAACCTGACTCTTGCAGTCGGGTGCGTGTTACTGAACAGACAGAACCTCACCAGCAACGGGACCGGAATTGTCTCTGATTTCCGGGATCGTACTTTAGTATCCTATCTTGCACAGGTTAGGACTCATACGAAATATCTCATTGTTTCAGCATAGTTCTTGTAAAAATATACAAATACGAACACCGTTTTAAGCCAAGTAAACAAGTCTTTAGTTGTTATATTTTTAAATGTTCGTCATGTTTTATAAAATTAAACATACCTTTTAAAGTTATTTTGTTACTACTAATTAAATTTTGTAGGTGAATCTTTTAGAACATTTTTACGCAATTTTTTTTAGCGTATTGCAAATACAGTGGAGTCCGCTATTCCGAAGTTCGCCTATCCCGAACAGAGTTCAGGAAAAATACCGATTTTTTTAACTTTAAAACAGAAGAAATTAAAAAACGTTCGTGAGAAAACGGACATTTATTTACATCTGAAACCAAATTGGAATGAAAGCTGGTTACTGAGCTGACACTAACAGATGTCTCTGTACTTAATTCACTCCTTAACATGTCAATACGTACATATTGTTCATGAAATCAGACTAATCCGAATTCCTGCTAAATCGAACGGTGTTCGGTCCCAATTAGTTCGGAATAGCGGAACGCTATAGTTTTTCCGATGTAACTATTGTAAGAGATTTACGATTCACGCCCCCCCCCCTTTTCTTAAGGTCTGATCGAGCATATCATAATAACAATAATAAACATGCGCATGTAATGTTCGAAAACACATATTTTCAAACCTGCGCTAAACATGAAAAAAATGGGTCAATAAAGCAAACTGTCTGGCTAGCGTACGTGAATAAAATCCATTATACATTGCTCTATTATTGTGTGAGTTACCAAACTGAAAAATGCATGAGTCGGATAACTGTTTAAACTTAGCACTACACTGTGCCCTTAGGAATTATTTTAAATAAAATTGTCCCTTGAATAATTTAAATCGTTAGTATCATTTTAACGTTAACCGTGACACGGATTTTACAAATGCATACTTTTTGAAAACTATGCTCCAAACTTTTTTTCTTCTAACAAAAATAGATGAAACAGAACATTTTCAATATGCTACATGCGTATTTTTATTATAAAAAATTCCTGAAAATCTATTTTTTTCCATACTGCACAGTATGTTTTAAACACCCGGGGGAGTAGCTGCAGGAAAGCATACCAAAATGGAGTCCCTCCTTCTCTCAAACAAATTATTTGAAATTTCAGGGAAATTTGCAAATGGAAAAATGAAATTCTTTACTTACAACGGTTCAAACACCTATGATTTCTGCCAAGGGCTTTTTTGTTGACACTATCTTAATAGCAGATTTTAACGGAAGAGACACATTCTCATAACTCTACCTCCAGCTACGCCCCGTACTTTCATACAAGAGACGACGAGTAAAAGTATATTTTTTTAAAATTATAATTAAGCAACAAGCTCTTTATAAAATATTCATTGAAAGCTACTTGATTTTTTGAGGATATTTTATTTTAAAAAGTGTCAGAAAAGGTAAATATATATATGTTCGTTGTGAGCCATTTCATTTTAAGAGGATGGCATATGCAACAGACCCTACCTACTTTACTACGCCTACTAATCCTTAGGACATACATAGATAGCGTTAGTGTGAAACAGGTGTGTAACACTTCCTTACATTAGATATATAGTAGTAAAATAATGAAAAATAAATAAATAAAGCAAAATTGCGCACCATTACTGTTTAAAAATGTTCTGCTGTAGGAGGTTACAAACTTAAGGAGGACGACCCTTGGAACATACCCAATTTGATTATCTCACTTTGGATTGCACAGCTACTGGTGTTGCATTGCAAACGGAACTACATTCTTATGGGATGGAGCGTAAATAATGTGTGAAGTGAATATTTTTTAACGCAAACATTAAGAGTCATGAATCTGCTGAAACGTTTTTAAATGTATATGTAATATGGGGACGCTTCATTAGTTATAGAAAGTACGAGATAGTGGCGGATTATTGAAAGTTGTCGGGGGGGTGTTAGTTTGCGGGTAGTTAGAAGATTGACATATACATCCATTTTATAGAAGTAAAAATTTATTAATTTCTCTTTTCTCGGGGGATGGCGGTCGCCCCCTCCGCCCTCCTTTAATCCGCCCTTGTTTTAGATTGAAATAATGAAAAATAAACGTTGCTTTTAAACTAGATTAGAAAGTATGAGCCTGCACATGTCATCATAAAATAAATTGCTTTTACTTGATCACTGGCGTATGCAAAGATTATTTAAGATAAGATTTTTCATATTAAATATGTATTCCAGCGCCAGACGGCAGCACTTATCAGACCTGCTGAAATTGAAAGTGAAAAAACAGGTTGCTTTTCAATTTTCAGCTTAACGCAAACGGAACATCCTGTAGCTCAGAAGTAATTTAGGTCATTTATTATAAAACTTTTAAACTAACGCCAGTCCTTCCTTGAGTTTAAGGTAAGAAAATAGTATGCTACACATATTTTTAAATTTAAGTTTACTACTTTTAATCTTTTTTGAATGCTCATTATGTTAAAGACATTTTGTTTTGTTTAGAGAAATGAAAAGACCGCCAAAAGTAATTTAAGTTATAGTTTGTTGAGAAATGAACGTAATGAAACATCACAGATTAAGCAGTTTAAATATGAATTATTAAATTATAAATTTTTAAGTTAGTTTGTTTTTTTCGTTTGCAAAATAAAAGATTTGTTAATCGAATTAACAACAGTTATTTAAAGCAAACTAATCTATTTATTCTAACAGTCAGGTTAGTCTGGATAAAAATTGGGCAAAATACATAAAAAATATATTTTTGATACAAAATACAAATTACCTTTATTCAAACACAAAAATTACAAAATACTTTCTAAATTGAAAAACACAAAATACTTTCTAAATTAAAAAAATACAAAATACATGTATTTTCAAAATACACACAAAATACAAAATACAAGGTTTTTAAAAACCTGGAATATCAGGGAAATGAGTTTTGGTCAGGGATTTGGGAAAAAAGTCAGGGAAATTAGCAGAAAATAAGACATGTCAGGGAAATGCAAGAAAAAATGAATTTTGCGGTAAAATCAAGAAAATATCTGCTGTTTGAACCTAAGTATAGATATTGTTTAATTTTCATTTCTCATTCAACCTTATAAATGATTTTAAACTGAGTTCTTTATGAGCATATTTTGTGCAGTTGAAATATGCTTAGTTTTATCTTAAATTATTGTGAAACATGGTTTTTGTTAGAATCTAGTGATGTTAAATAAGATTCTTGTATATATTAATTTTATTATTATTATTTGTAAAAAGGGGGGCAAAATATATAAAAAAAATTATTAATTAAAGGATGTAATGTTAAAAATAGAATCGCAAAATTCGGGAAAGTGAGCTAGATAAAGTCAGGGAAGAGCGTTATAGATGTCAGGGAAGCAAAAGCTGTGAAATCTGTAGAAACCCTGAAATATGTCTAAAACTTCAATTAAGTAAAATTTTCTACAGAAACTTCTAGTTTATTTTATCCCAATGTATTTTAAGATGAACAAACAAATGTAATAGTAACTATTTTTTATTTTAGTTTTTATATACATGAATTTTTCCTGGAATAAATTGCATCTTAAAAGACATGCAAGCAAAACTGTGACAATTATTTATTGAGCGTTATTCTTTAGTGATAATGAATGGATTTGAAATATAAAATTAAATATATTTCTAAACGAAAATGAGTTAAATTATATTTCTACTTTATGATGCATTCATAGCATCACCATGGCTCAGTGGTTTTCACTGAAAATGGTAGGCGGCCGAAGTGTGAAGATCCCGGGTTCGGGTTCCATCGCGCAGCTGTTGATCTAACGGTCTGGAGTTTTGGTAGGCTTTCTCCGGATGTAACGTGAATACGCGTTAGAACCCCGTAAAAAGTCCTGCTACCTTGGCAACCCCCCATCCTTGGCAGATTGCCCTAGTGTAGCATTGAAGTAATCACACAAGCACAAGAAGCATTTATATACAGGGTTTCTACAAACCTGGAAAGTCAGGGAAATGAGTTTTGGTCAGGGATTTGGGAAACAAGTCAGGGAAATGCAAGAAAAATTGAATTTTGCGGTAAAATCAAGAAAATATCTGCTGTTTGAACCTAAATATAGAAATTGTTTAATTTTCATTTCTCATTCAACCTTATAAATGATTTTAAAATGTGTTCTTTATGAGCATATTTTTTGCAGTTGAAATATGCTTAGTTTTATCTTAAATTATTATCAAACATTGTTTTTGTGAGAATTTAGTGATGTCAAATAAGATTCTTGTATATATTAATTTTATTATTACTATTTGTAAAAAATGGGGCAAAATATATAAAAAATTATTAATTAAAGGATGTAATGTTAAAAATAGAATCGCAAAATTCGGGAAAGCACGCTAGATAAAGTCAGGGAAGAGTGTGATAGATATCAGGGAAAAGTCAGGAAAGCAAAAGCTGTGAAATCTCTAGAAAACCTTACTACAAAAGAAAAGTGTGTCATTGATTTAATTTACTTAACAGTATGCAATTTAATAAAGAAATTATGAAAAGGACTGTTAAAAGACGGTATAATTATTCTAAGCACTTTGATTTAGGAAAAGAATGATTTGCTTTAAAAAAACTAGTTTTTCGAACTGATTATCGCTTAGTAAATTTCTTTTGAATACCTGCAAAGTAAAAAGGTCTTTCGGCAGAAGCACTAGTCGGCAAACTTGTGTTGAATTTCATGAAATGTTCTTTTACTGTCGGATATAAATTTAGAACTTTCAAATCTGTTGATTTTTCGAAAAGAAACTGCAGTAGTTAAAGTTCAACAACATTTCGAGAATTTGTGGTATATGGTTCGGAATCATTACATTCAAACCAACCATCATCATTCGGAGTAATTTTATCGTCAATTTCTCTCGTACCATTCTGAAATTACTTCAGTTTGATAAGGATGACATTAAAAATTGAAGAGTTTACTGAAATGTTTCATTTATTTCATCCAAGCTAATAAAATAAAACCTTAAATTATGTTAAGAAGCATAAATTTAGGGTTCAAGCCCTCTTAAACCGAATTCAAACCAATATTTAATATTTTTTAATTCAGACATCAAAGGTAAGGTTTAAATTTCTGAGAACACGAATACGATACATCCATGATTCTAAATATCTGATGAGAAAAAGATGAGTAAATGATGAATAATTAAAATTAATAAAAGAAACTTAAGGTTTACTTATATTTCCGAACAAGAAAAAAAATAAAATAATAAATAAATAAACATACGTATACTGTTTTTCTCTTATACTTTTTTTTTAAATATAGGACAAGCATGCTTTCATGGAAAAAGAAACAAGTATGACTTAACGAGGATTCAAAAAGAAAGTTTTCTTCACTTGATAAAAAAGGCGGTAAAAAGCCTGCATATTAATATTTATGACTTATTGAATTCAGTTAAACATTTGAACAAAATAACTCAGCTTAATCAATTTTATGATAAAATTGAAGTTTTACCTTTAAGTGAGTTTTAAAATTTGTAGAAGTTTTGAATGTTCCACTTATGATATACCTTTTGGTGTGACAAAACTGGCACTGCGCCTTAACTTTCCCATTTGCATCTACAGATAAAATTTGAAAATTTTTTCCACTGAAAATTGCACGACTCGCAGATTCATCTAAACGGGAAGCTTGATCCATCGTAATATAACTTCAGAAATGCTGCCTGGCTTATTTTTCTGTAACTTGGTAACGCATTTGGAATGATTTATAAATTCTTTTTCAGAAATCCATTGAATATTACTTAAACATGTTTTTCTCCTTTTTCAGCTTCATTCACATTTGTGAATCAGTTATCAGCAATACAGAAAGCCTCTTTGACCAAATATCATTAAACTAATCTAAATAGGCGTGTGAGATTACCCCCCCCCCCCTACTTCTTGCTTAATATAATCTAAGCATCGTAGAAAATCCTAACACCTCTTTAGTTACCATATATAACACTAAAATAGTGCAGATGCAACAAAATTGTTTATGTCATGAACTGGGAAAAAATTAATGACAGCAGTTCTATTATTTTTTGTTTAATTTTCCCAAACCAAGCTAATTTTGGTGTAAGATTAATTTAACTTCAGAATGAAAAATGTATTTTCAGTATTTCGAAAATGCAAAATATATTGAAAATGTATTTTAAAAGACATTTTCAAAATACTTTGCTTTTTCTTGTGAAAATACAAAATACAAATGTATTTTGAAAATATTAGGTTGTAGCGAAAGTTTCCCGCCATCGTAAACATCGTAAGTACACAGTTCGCGTTGACGTATTTTCTTATATTTTGTCAAACGATTTTTGGCATTTGAAAGAAAGACTTATTTTATAACACTGTGTTATGAAATCTGTAAAAAAAAATATAGTTATCATTAAGTACAAGGTGTGTCAAATGGAACTATCACTCTAGAGGATTAGAACCATCATGTACTTCCAGTTGTGTTGCAAAAAGTCAGCTACAGAATATCAACGAATAATGAGTACAGCTTTAAATACCATTGTTATATCACGTGACACTGTGCAGGTTTGGTACCGAAAGTTCAAAAACAGTTATCTAAGGAATTAGAAGTTAGTTTTTCAAGCAGATTTGGCGGAAAACTTTCGTTACAACCTGATAGTATTTCAAATACATGTATTTGAGATACTGCCCAACTGTGGTCTGGATCCACTTTTTATTGTTCCGACGTTTAGAAGAGATAAAATGACAATCTTAATTAGAAGTATACAAAATAATAATAAGCTAAACCACTTAAAGAACGCAAGATTTTTTTATTTTTTACAGTCATATTAAATTCTACGATGTTATATTAATTTGAATTTCAATATGAAACTTAACTATTCATCGTAAATTTCAGTGTTTACATCTAAAAAATATTGTGGATTCTATGAAGTTGCGGATTACAGTTATGTGGATTTCGGAGTCCCAAACAGGTGATAACGCGATTTAATTCTTTATCCATTAGAGATATGTAGGCAGTGTAAGTTGAAAAAAAAAATGTTCAAAATAAGGTCGCTAATAAGAATTCATTACGAAGTAATTCATCTCGTTCATTTATAAAAAGTTAACCCTTTTATAAATTTTTATACGACCCCTGTACAAAAACAATCCTAATTGTAAAATGTGCCCAATACACCAATGAGGTGATGTACCAAATGTGAGTCTTTCATGATGCAACATCGCAGAGATATTTTTAAAGAAAGATGATCGAGGACTATACGTGATTCTGGATGTTAATGTTTATTGCTCGAGTGAGAAAAGATTTTCTCCCTTAATTTCTGTACAACCACTGAAATGCGATCATTCGACCTGATTTTTCTCCTTCGAGAGCAATTGAAAAGTAGTTTAAGTCAATTTTGCATTTATGCTCATATCTCTGTCACTTTTTAAGGAATAGTACTGCAATTAAGAGATAAAGAAATTAAGCCTGTTTCCTTTTTGGGACAACCTGTATAATAAATATATGTGTATATACATCATTTACATTATTATACATATTTTTACAGTGATCTATGCATGTATGTGCATGTGGGTTAACACGATAGCTCCTGAACGCTGTATTGGATTGATCTAAAATTTGGTATGTATATTATAGAAAAATTCTCGTACCACCTGTATTGATTTTTCTGTGTATGACGTATACTTTTTTTCAGGGTTTTTAAAATAATTCTTATACACAAGGCCTATGGGCAGAAATTCTTGAAAGAGCCCTAGTTTCTGATTGGTGCATTCGATTGAGCACAAATTCGGAATGTGTATGGTAGGTTATGGTTACATGATCTGCATAAATTTTGGTGTGTGTAGGGCCGAGAGTTTGTTCACACCGCGTCAGAAAGAAGGTCTTATACATTACGGCCTATGGAAGCAAATCATTTAAAGGGTACTAGAGTATAAACGAGGCATTGCGTATGTGTTTATAGGTCACCGTGGTACTACCTGTATAAATTTTTGTGCATCCAAGATCTACAGATTTTGCAGTGGGCTGCAAAAAAGAAGTTTTACGCATTTCAGCTTATGGACGCAAATTTTTGAAAGTGCGCTAGCGTCTATATTGTGTATTCGATTGAGCTCAAATTAGGTAAGCGTATTACTGGTCAATGTCTTGCATACTGTGTAGATCTTTGTCTGTTTAGGACTTACAGATTTTTACAAAGCTACAAAAAAGTATTCTCATACATTGCCATCTATACTCTCATATTATTTGAAGTGCACTAGCGCCTGAAAACGGCATTTGGGTTGAATCAAATTTATTTAATCGCATGGTAAAGATCACGTAGTCAGAAAGTCGAGAGGAGTCATTCCAGATTTTTTACTATTAACTCTAATATTACATATTTAAAGGAATAACTCACATATATATATATCAAAAAGATGAAATTATTAATGAACAAATGACTATACATTTATGGACAGGAAAATAAAAATTTGTTAGAATGAGAATCTCTCATACACAAATGGTGTTTAAATGTTAAAATTCATAAATGTTAATGAACACTCATAGATAAAAAAATACCATAGTACGACTGTTTGGGTGTCATAAAAAGGTTCATTCTTCCTCATCTGTGGAAAGCTTCACCATCCACATGGGCTGGAAGGTTTGAATTCTACCTGTATGGAAATTTTTTTACCACCCGAAACGAACTGTAGCGTACTTTTTTTGATTTATGTGTTTTATTGTGTATTATTTTACTAATTTTCTTTTAAATCGAAGCCTTAGTTTATACCCTTTTATGCTATCATCTTTACGCATATTTCGCCATCACCCTAAAAATAGGACACCATGCATAAGTCCTATTTACATAAATTATTTTGAATATTTTAAATTAAAGGCGATAGATTATTTAAGAGCCATTGCAAGAGCAAATCGGGCAAGTCAATAGAAAAAGTTCCCATCACGTTCTCAGAATTTCATGAATTTTTTTCCTTTTTTTGCCTTACCCAAGGGAAGAACAAATCTGAACTATTTTTGATTTGTCTCTCTTAGTTTTTGGAATTATGGGGGTGTCAAAGTACCCCAGACGAATGACGTAGAATTAATTTAGGGCCATTTTTGCCACATTATTGTCTCGACTGTGACTGGCTGAGAGGTGCTTCAGAGAATTTTTTCCTTTTATCCTATAATATACCTTGGATATTAACATCTCAAATTGAAAATTCATTCGAAAATAGTCAGAGCCCCCATATTGCCCCAATTTCATAAAAAATACCGTTTTAAGAATGCTTTAAATCTTGGCTCTAACGTGATACAGAAAACATTTTTGCGCAGAGCAGTTATACATCTTCATATAAAGGGAATCCAATGTTAAAAATTTTTGAAGGTCCCACGGTACGGGGCCCCAAACATGGTACTTTGCGCTAATTTATGCAATTTCAAAGCATTGGTACAGCTGAAGCCGACTTCCCACAGGAGAACATTTGGAATTGAGATGTAGTATCAAGATAGTAGTTTCATATTATAAAAAAAACATATTTTGAAGGTACAAGTGTTTCCAAGAAAAATCCCAGAAAGTACCTCCCTATTTGGGACATTCCACTGGCGCGCATGGGGGCATTTCGGCGTTACTTTTAGAAGTTTAATCGACTGTAGCAATATCGAAAATTAACTTATTCTGTATATATCACAAACATATCCTTCATGTTTGGACCATGTTTGGGGCCCCGTACCGTGGGGGCCCTGGGGGCCTTCAAAATTTTTTAACATTGGATTCACTTTATATGAAAATGCATAACTGCTCTGCGCAAAAATTTTTGGCCCCACCTTTGTAGAGTAGATAATGAACATGGTAGAAATGTGAAGGTCCCGGGTTCGGGCCTATTGCGCGTCCATTGGTTCAACGGTCTTGCGTTTTGTACAGATTTCTTCGGAAGGAAAGTTAATACGTGGTAGAACGCCTTAAAAACACCTACCCAAGACTTCCTTCTTTGACAGATAGCCCTCGAGTAGCTTTGCCTTAATACTAATAAAATACAATAGTCACATGTATATCACGTGATCACATGCCAGGCAGGTTTATTTGTGAGGAGAAATAAATTTATACGTTTTATAATAAATTATCCACTTATGTCTCAAAAAAAAAGTCGAAATCGGAGAGTTACTTTTCAGACAGCAGTTTCGATATAAAGAACAAAATAGCAGCATTTTTCAAAAATACATTCGGATTTCCAAGAAACCAAAAGTATATCTACAGTAGAAAGAAGAGTAAAAGGTGTCAGAAACAGATAAAGAATAACAGCGTGTGATGAAGTTCACATATTTTTCGCGTCTTAAAATAATGTTCCCATGTTTCGTCTTTCTAAATCAAAATTTCGTATTCGTATTAGTCTCTCTCTTCACTCTGTTTCTCGGCTCGATAAAATCTTCTTTCTTTTCGTGACGCTATATCTGGGTTTTTCGGGGTTCCCCTTCTAAATTAATTTCGCTTTAGCATATGCTGTGTAAATTCTTGGTGCCTCCCGGTCGCCCGTCTTTGCTTTCTCACGGGGTTGTAGACTTATGTATTGGCATTCGCCAAATTCTGGCACTTCTGTCTTGGCGATAATCATTTAATCCGTTTGTTTCAAATTTTTATATTGTTTACGCTTACCGGACGGTGGTTGTCACGTGGGGCAGTGGCTTATGAGTGCTCATATTTTACTCGCCAACTTGTAATAAACCACGCCAACTAACTCTAACTCTAAACTCTAAACTCAACTAATAAACTCTAAACTCGCCAACAAGAGCTGGCAGTTTTGTAAGAAGATTTTTGTACACTTCTTGATAGCTCTCCGCCAGAGGAGGTTGTGTTCGTTTTTTTATGGAACTCCGGCAAACCGTGTGGCCGGAACGATTAGATATGTTCTTGGTGTTATTTTCTACTAATGCAATGTACTGTACGTAATTGAAGTTGTTTCCTTTAAGCCTGCTTTGCTGATACCTCCAATAAACGTAGCTTTTTCTGAATTCGAGTCTTCTTCCTGTTCTTCTAAGTCCTCAGCGTACTTCATGGATACTTTTAATACACTATACGTCATGTAAGCGGCCGAGGCAACGTTCTCTTAATCCACCTCCGACAACTCCCTCATGAAAACTTGGTGCCGTCATACAAAGTGTATTACATTTTACAATAAATACCAAAGCGGAGTTGAGACTTGTTTCACAATCATGCAGCATCTTATTTTACTTCAATTGAAGGGAAAAAATGGTACGGGCTTTATTTGTTAATGCATTTGAAGTAGCATTTGTTGCTTCATGGAAGCTCAATCTGTCATTTAGAAATCATAGCCTGTGATTTTTAAAGTCACATTATAGTTGCTTAGCTGGGAATTTCTATTCCAAGAAAACCATCCTGCAGAAAATTGGATCTTCAAAACAGGTTAATACAATTCTTTCAAAGCTTCAAAATCAGTATGTGATCATAAAAACCCTGAAAACTGACATTAAAGATGCCATCTAAAATATTGTGCAGGAAAATCAACCTTAAAAAGGGTGTTCACCGGCTACTAAAAAGGCGACTTTTGCTACTAATTTAAAGATAAGGTGACTTGGGCGACTTTTTTGAATGGGAAACGTCAATTTCATACTATTTTCAAGTTTTTGGCTACTTGTACCTTATGCCAGGTGACTAATTTGAAAATCCGATTTCGCAGGGTGTCCAGAAGTCTGGAAATATACCTGAATTTTTTCAAGTAGTGAATTATGCTTGAAACTAGAATTTTCGGTCAGCATCAGAAAAATCTCTCTTCCACCAAAGCCAAATTGGCAGCAGCTCTGCTGCAGAACAATTTTAGGTGGAGAAAGAAGTGCAAATTGTCAGTACAGACAAAATTTGTGTCTGTTTTGCGGTTGCTCCAAGAAATTGAAATTGGCGAGTACAAGAATGCAACTTTTTCGCCCCCTTTCCGTACACCCCCCCAAAAGGATATTTATGTTTGTTAAAATTGTTGTATACAAGAGTAATGTTTTCTTCTTACTTTATTTCCTTTTAATTGTGAGTTAATTTTGAAATTTGTCTGAAAAAATAACAATTTTTCAGCAGATTTTCAGTTCATATTTTCTGAAAAAGGAAAGAATTAAAAAAATTAACTGTACTTTTTAGAAACACATTGGCTTGAAGTATTTATTACATATGTGTTTATTAAAATACTATTTGATAATGTCATTAATATGAGATTCATGAAAACTGTTATTTTGTGTTGTACAGTTAAAAATGAAACACCACAACGACATGTTGTATGGTGAAAAATATAATATTGCTGCTTCCACGCCGTTTATTTATTTATTTATTTTTTTTTTTTACATATTTGGACTTTCCATGGGCTGGAATTCTGGAAATGGCTCATACCAGCTAAAAATCGGACAGAAAAGCTTGCTTTGGGCATCTCCTAAAACGCAGTTACGGGCAGATAGATATATCGGGGATTGCGACTTTAGATGTCAACTTAAATATATGGTAAAGTTTGAAACACACTTATCTTCTTTTTCTGCCTAAAAGGATGATTATTTTTCTTAGGGGTAATGGTTTTTTGAAAAATATGGTGATGATTTATTATACAAGGGGACTTCAAAAATTTAGAGATGAGCTTTGAAATCCTGATCCTTGAAACGTGCTTGAATTTTTACTAACAATTTTGGTGGACACCTCATTTCATTTTTTTTTCAACTCCCTTTGCTTTTCAAAGGTACAATTAATCGTTCATCAATTATTCTAATTTGTTATGTTTATTGTTCTATAAAAATATATGCACTATATGCTCTGTTATGTAACGCATGAATTTTTTTAACTTATTATTTTATTCATTCCTTCTTAAATGAAGCCAATTGACGTATGTTTATTTCTTAACCACAAACTCATGTAAAAATGCTACTATTTTGGCAACTATAATTTAAAAAAATGGCTACTAAACTGGTGACTTTTTTACGTCCGTGAGACTACTAAGGATACTATTCTTGCCTCCTGACATTGGTGGATACACTGATAATATATAAAAAAATGCATCGTTGGACATGTCTATGATGTTTTCTCCCAATACAGAAAAAATATCAATCGATTATATCATTGTCTTATTTTTAGGGCAGCCAGCACCGATGAAGCTAATATTTTTTTTTTTTTTTTTTTTTTTGTGTGTGTGTGCATACGTTGGCTGAATACAACATATATTTAAGATTTCATGTAAAAATAATGTTTTTTTCAATGCTTGGTACGATATAAGTCCCAAGACGGTTAAAAATTTTAAATATCATATTGAAAATAGCTATACAGAAAGAGGAATCGTGCATGTTTTGTTTTATTAAACTAGGGGCCAAGGCCCCCAGACTCGCTACGCTCGCTTTTCGTATGAGGCATTCGGCCCCTAATTAGGCTTATTCGTAAAAAAGGCATAATTTCAACAGACAAAACCCGAAGATTGGATCAGATAGAATGTTACTGAGCTACACATTGCTTGGTTCTTGCATCGAAGATATTTTGTTATGGGAATCCGTGTTGTACGGGTTCTGAGCTATACTCCACGTGGAGTGCGGACTCCGCTTATAATCGCTGGAAAAATTATTTGCACTCCTCAGAAACACAATGATATTTGATGTTGCCATTCAAAAGTTATATTAATTAGGAGCTAAAGCGTGATAAAATCAGAACATCTGTTTCAGGTGTATTTTTAATAATATAAAACCTATTGGACACCTTGCGAATTTGCCACCCATGGCGATTTTTCATTATTTGGCGACTTGCGTACATGTAAAAACTGGCAACCATAATCTGGCAACCATTCGGTTTAATTTTCAGTTTTTTATTAATATCTTCTAAAATAATTCGAGTTTCGAAATTTAAATCAGCTTAGCAGGTTCCTCGGAATTTTTCAAATCTGTGGGCACCTTAGTCGAAACGCAAATCCCCACGGTTTAGGAGGAGATAGGTCCACAAGCTTTGACAGCGCCAGCGGCCTTTACTTTTTTTAGAATAGAGATATTCAGTACTTTTTTATGATAAAAAACATTAAAGAATATATATTTTATAGATTATAAAAAAAATTCTATCTTTTTAATTTTTAGGACTAATACTTGATGTTTTCTTTCAGGACTTGACCTAAAAATCTCGGAAAATATAAATTGAATAGATGAATGCTAAATGATGGATTGAAGAAAAGAATTTTACAGTAAGCTAACAAAGTACAAGTAAAGGGAAATTTAGTGCTGCTGCAGAGATGCCATTTTTATTCTTGAACTTATAATAAAAATTTAGTTCCATTTCATAAACCCACATAGCACAAAGTTATCTATTGGTCATCAAGAAGATATCAGAGTCGGATAATATGCATATCTATTAGATGTTCAAGATTCTCCAGATAACATAAAATGGATATCTATTAGAGATTTGAGGTGTGATCTCTCTAACGACCAGACAATATCTGTAATATCCAGGAGGCCCATAAGAGATCTATATCTAAGTACCATAGCTATCCATTCCATATCCAGAATATCCAATTGATCCAAAACAGCCCAGATATAGATATCCATTCCATATGCAGAAAGTTATCTATTTGTCATCTAGAAGATATCAGAGTCGGATAATATGTATATCTATTAGATGTTCAAGATTATCCAGATAACATAAAATGGATATCTATTAGAGATTTGAGGTGTGATCTCCCTAACGACCACACAATATCTGTAATATCCAGGAGGTCCATAAGAGATCTATATCTAAGTATCATAGCTATCCAGAATATCCAATTGATCCAAAACAGCCCAGATATAGGTATCCATTCCATATGTAGAATATCCAAGTGATCTGAAATAGCCCATAAATGGACATCTATATTATATCTAGACTATCCCAGATTTAGATGTCTATTTCACATTCGAAATATCCTAGTGATCTAAAATAGCTCAGAAATGGATTTTACATTAATGGTTGAACAAAAATCACCACAAGCATTTTGAAACTTTTATTCTTGTTCAATTTTAATTCATCGCACCAAACATGCACTATTACCAACTGATTTTGAAAGTGAACAGATCAGAGGATCATTCAACAGGTTGCATTTAGTGTACCACCTCATTCATTGTTTCCTAGTTAGAATCCAATTTTAATCCTTGTATATTTATTTTTCTGCCTTGCCATTGTAAGATTATTCAGAAATTCATAGTAATACTTCAACAATGAAATATTGGGCTCCCCTACAGTTTAGTTTCGGAATAAAAGCTGGTAATAGAGCATGTTTTGCGAGATCAGTTGAAACAGAAATGAAAGTTTCAAAATGCACTGGATGATTTTTCTCTCAACCAATGAACAATGTAAAATCCATGTAACAGTATTTAGAAATTGAAAGAAATCTTGCATAAGCTATTTATATGAAATCAATACAGTATTAGTAATTTTTTTAAACTATATATGTTATTTAAGAGAGTTTCCTTATGTAATTAATTCATTGATGCTAGACTCAAAATATTTGAAAATGTTTCTTCACAGTGTGTACTATACTCACTACAATCAGTCAACCTTCTAGTTTTCTGGAAAAAAAAAACTACACTGATTCTGTCTGATCATTTTGTAATTCCTTTTTTTTTAAATTGCACTCAACTGCATATGAACAAATATATATATATATATATATATATATATATATATATATAAAGAGAGAGAGAGAGAGTTTCTTTCATTCTTGTAGTCTTCACTTACTATTACTTGCAGCAAATTTATATGTATTCTTTTTCTAGATGACATAACTTTCAAATTAAACTTCCTTTAAACTTGATTAAACTTCCAAATTTTCGGAATACTATTAACCCCGCTTCATTCTACTTTGCAAAAAAATTATTTTTTCAAGTGTGTAACATCATTATTTAGTTTTGAAGATATTCAACAGTCTTGCAGCAAAATTTTCTCTTTTAAAGAACACCCTAAGCATAAGTTTATTCAAGAATAGCAAGATTATTTTACTACTGTAAGATGTTTTTGTAACTTGGATATTACTTTAGTATTATGAACAGTTATTAAAATTAACATCTCATGATATAATCAACTCAGTTTCAGAATAAGTTGGTAGTTAAGTGCTGCATGTTTTGTGCAAATATAGTAAAATATGCACGAGGTAGTTTTCTTTCAATCATCAAGCTACATAAAATACATCACTGGTTTTTAGCAAATTAGAGGAACTTCTTATGAAATATTTCATGTGAATTACAATATGAATAATTTTGTTTATTTAAATGTTATAAGTTGTTATTTTAAAGTATTTCTTCAGATCACCTTTTTATTTCAAAAATTTTCAGAATACCTCTTCACAAGTTGTACTATTCACTGCGAGAACCTGTCAACCTTTCAAAGTTCTTTTGGGGGCAAAATCCCTAAGCAAGCAATATTAACTAACACAGGCAATGTCTGATCACTAGGCAATTGTGTTTTGGTTAACCCAAAAATTTCTGTTAACTCAAATGTACACTCAAAAGAAATCATTTCCTATTTTCTATTATGTACATATATTTCTTTAGTTTTTAAAATGGCTTATATACTTTAATTTACTTCTTTTATAGTAGAATAACTATAAAATATTTTTTTCCTACTTCAAATTCAACTAAGGAAAATATGGTAGAAATTATATTAATGATATAATCCCTCCTCCAAATTATTGTTCAATGGCAAATCTAAGCAAATTGTTCGAGACTTAACCCAACCATTAAACAAACTTTCAGTACTAATTTATCAACTCTAGTAAAGTTTGAATAGCTAAGAATAAAGGGCTTGAGCTAAAATAAGGGGGAAAATGTAAGAAATAATTCAAAGTGTAGAACTGAAATACAAATGAAAATACATTTTATTTACAAATACATACAATCTTATGTATAATCACAGGAAAAAAGGAAGAAAAACAATTTCAGAAGGAACATTTTTGAAATTTATGCAAGTAACCTAGATTGATAAGCATTAGTATTACATCTTGACTTGCAATGCCTCAACCAGTCTTTAATAGCCAATTCTACATCATTGTTGCAGACTGCTGCATACTTCTGATTTCTTCTGACTGCATCTGAAAGTAAAAAAAGTTTTTTATTATCTTTCATTAATTATCCACTTAATAAAATGCAATACACAGATGCCTGCAAAAATACACAAGGCCTCCAAAAATAGATGAAAAGTATGCAACCTTAAAAAAAAAATCAAGCATTAAAAATACTGTTTACCAATTATGATACTGCTAATTTTCAAACTGCCAAATGGCTCTTTCCCTTTTGCACCATGCCAACTAAACTTCATACCAAGTTCGTTGGTAAAGCACCTTCTCATGGCTCTCCGGACAAAAGAACCCAAAGCTCCTCCACCAATGAGGGCTAATTCAGAACACTATAGAAAGGATAATTATAAAATTACTTAATATATAAACAAGCAGAAGATAACTAATAAAATAGATCTAATGCAATTTTTTAAGCTATATCGAAGAAACTTGACGATTTTCTGCTTGCATAGTGTAGATAATCAGGTTACAAAAAGAAAAAAGGTCAATACTGTTTTTTAATGTATTTTTAAACTTCTAATAAGCAAGTCTATAAAATAAAGAAATCAAATTTCGTACAAGAAATCACTACTGAAATCAAAACCAGAATTAATGAGTATACAAAAAAGTTTCTATCACATAAATAAAAAAGTGATTTCTTTATATGGACTTCATTGAAAATCAGGAAGAGGGGGAAATGGAACTGCTTTTGATGACCTAGTACTTTACAGAAAATATTTAATGAACTGTAATGCATTTAATTTTTGTAAACTAAAATTCTTTATTTTGTTTATATTAATCTTGATACTTAATTACTTAATATTGAAAGAGTAAAAAACATAAAAGTTGTACATGCACATCTGCATCACTGATGAGAGCCGCTACTAAAACAACCAAGTGAAACAACCAAACAACCAGTGGTAATGAGACAGGATATTTCACCCTTCTTTCCGGAACAACAGTTGAGATATTTTTTTCTTAAACAGAAAGACACACATCATTAATACTAAATAAGATATTGACTAGCAAACACAAAGCTTAAAAAAAGAAAAGGAAAGGAAAGAAAAAGAAAAAATGAATTTTTTTCCCCTAGTAAAATAACTATAATGCAAAAGAACAAGCAAAATAAACTGCAATTATAAAAAGTTGTGAAAAATCTGATCTCATTTATAAAATGCTGCGTATTTTATATACAGTTACATATTTTAAATGTAGTTTATAGAATTAAAAACTTTCAAGTTTTTTTTGGCTTTTACATTTCCTAGTTTATTTCACAGTTTTGCTCGTAATAGATCATATGTAGTAAATAAGTATTTCACTCACGTAAAAAATGTCAAAAATTCAAAGTTTTGTGGTATTTAGCTCTTCTAAATGTATAAAATCTAATGAAAAACTGCTCTTGCCAGTTATTGTCATTGTTAATTCCAAAAATTATCATCCTTTTAAAGTTTTTGCTCCCGTGGTTTTCTTAAGGATTGAAGAAAAAAACTGTATACCATAGAAATTGGATAAATGTTAATCAAACAAAAGTTTCCAATAATGGTTAGTTTTAGAATAACATTGGCATCCAGTGGTTAACTTTTGAGAAAAATGTACAGAGATAAGAATGAGAAAAAAGCAATGAGCTTAAATTTAACCATACATACAAGTAACTTTTTTAACCCAAACAGAATAATACATAAACATTTCGTGTGTGTGTGTGGTGGGGGGGGGGTGACTTAGAAAAATAAAAGCTTTTATTCATGCAAATTCATTAATATCCCTTATATCCCCCCCCCTTCTTGACATTATTCCTTCTTTTTAGACAAAATTTGTGTATTGTGATTTCTTAGCTTAGTTTAGTTTACAAACTTCCGGATGTATTAAAAAGTTGAGAAATTTATAAACATATAAAATTGCAATCGCGTACTTTGTAATTGCATTAGAAATATAAAGAAACACTTAAGAGAAAATATTCGTTTACAAAAGGTATGTAAAATGATTGGAGTAGGCAACTATAAAACATGGGAAAGGCGATCTTCTTTTAAGTATATATTAATCTACAGCGTCTTTTCTTTTTGAAAAATTAAAGGTAGAATAAGAAAATCTTAAAAATTCGACACATCCGTTTAAGATTCTTTTTCCTGACTAACTGTAGCATAAAGGCAATAAGGTCCAATATGGATTTAAGATGCCTCTGTAACGGCATTGTGAAACGTTCAAAATAGTTTTGCTTACGAAACTATAATTTAATCGGCTTTTGACGTTAAGCTTCTCAAACTATATATACAGATAAACTAAGATAACTTAGATCACTCGGAACGTTATAGATTTCTAATACTTCTGCGAGCAACGTCTAATAGAACTTTAGTTCCCGCCAATGCCAATGTTTCAAAATGGCATAAAATCTGTTCAATAAAATTTTAAAGCCCACCGATGAATTCTATTATACAGTTAGAACTTATTCTTTCATAAACAATACAGAATAATAAAACTTACTTACCTAAGCAATTACTGGAAAAAGTGAAAATAACGTTGAATAAGTTTCACATCAAGGATCACACAAACAGAACAGAATATCATTCTCGGCGCATGCTCAGCGTGAGAGTATGACGTCATTGAGTTCAGACGCGAATGTGGAACAGTAATTTCCAATCTCCAAAAAACATCCAACTTCTTGGTAAATAAGATGTCTACAAATGCATGTCTCATGGATGCTATTAATGCACATCCAATGGATTTGCAGCTTTCAATGCCAATTAAATATGTATGGGACATCTATTTCATCAGGTACATAAGATATCTAAGGATGGATTTCTTATGAATATTATCTAGGCATATCCCATAGATATCTTGTCCTGGATGACTATTAGATATCTGTAAGCCCTCTAAGGATATCCTATAGAGGTGGCAATTTAGATGTCCCATAGATATACATTTTTCTATGCATATAAATATCCATTAAATATCCTGGATGTTATAGACCAGTTTGAATATCTATTAGACCTGATTTGAACATTGTGTGCTGTGTGGGAAGCGAAAAACAATATAAGAAAGGAAAACATGAAAAAAAAAACCCTACTATACCTACTATACTAACCCGACATTACTTTTAAGTGTGTGGCATTTAGTGTACCAGAGAAAAACCGAATTGAGTGCGCAGACACATTGACTTGCCTAATTCTTTGTTTGTTTATTGATCTATGTTCAAGTGAGCTGTGCTTTTGAACTTATTCTTAGAGCATAAAAAAATGACAAAAGACGAATATTTTTGTGGTCATTTATGTTTAATGTGAATGTTAGGATGTGACTTCTCTAGAATTGAGGTGTTTAGTTCTCTAGAATCCTATTATCATTCAAATAGGTATGTATTCATGTATTAGAAGATTCAAACTTCAATTTTTTCTGTTGTTCAATATTTTATTTGATAAAAAATATTAAAGTATGTATTTTGTACCAAATTAACAGATAAACTTTGCTAGACAAAATTTGCATTTTTAAAGTTTTATGACTAAAAGCTGGATGTTTTCTTTTAGGATTTGATCTGAAATTTCGGAAGAAATAAATCCAAGAAATGAATGTGAAATAGTGAATTGAAGAAATGGATTTTGCTTTAAGCCAACATAAAACAGCTAAAAGAAAAACTTGGTGTAGCTACACAGTAGCCAATATTTTCTTGAAACTATGATCCGATTTGATTAGCGTTTTGTTAAGTGAATAACAGGATAAGGAAAAGAAACATGGAAATAAATAAACCCTACTAT